>CM053771.1:21428084-21611436 GCA_028658325.1 Potorous gilbertii
GAGAGGTAGAGGAGGGGGTCAGGGAGGAGAGAGAAGGGGGAGGGGCAGGAGAGGTAGAGGAGGGGGTCAGGGAGGAGAGAGAAGGGGGAGGGGGTGGAAGAGAGAGGGGTGGGAGAGGTAGAGGAGGGAGTCAGGGAGGAGAGAGAAGGGGGAGGGGTGGGAGAGGTAGAGGAGGGGTCAGGGAGGAGAGAGAAGGGGAGGGGGTGGAGGAGAGAGGGGCCAGAGAGAGAAGGGGACCAAGGGGGAGAGAGAATTGGGAGGGGGCCATGAGAGAAGGAGGAGGGGATGGGGAGAGAAAGGGTGCTGAGGAGGGGATGGGGCAGTAGAGAAGAGAGAATGGAGAAGGAAGGCACAAGGAAATGGGGGAAGGGGGAGGCAAAGACCCCTGAGCCCAATACAGTCATGTTGAGGGAAAGAGCTCAGACCCCTCCTCTCTTCCTCCTCCTCTAGGCCATGTGGTCTGAACACTTCCGAGGCACTGCCAGGAGACTGGGCCAGGCTGTGCACTCTGCCACTGTCTTAAGAGGGAATTGTCAGTGGCCCCCAGCCTCACCCTCACACCCCCATGATGCTTCATGTACCAGGACTCAGAACCCTGAAAGGCCAGCCACAGCCTCTGGGCTGAGCCAAGAAGATATCCAGAGAGCCAGAGAAGCGGCCAGGCCCAGAGTGAGGTTAAGGCCCCAGGTAATGCCTCCCCTGCGGGCCTCCCTGGTGCCCCACCTCTGTCCCCTGGCCTTGCCCCTTCCAGTACCCTCTATACTATCTCCTTCCTGATGGCTCCCACTGGCTCAACCCCAGCCCCTTCCCCTCCTCCCCAGGCCTCACTAGTCAACTGCCCTTCATTTCCTCCCCATTTCCCCAGCTGAGTGAGCGTGCCCGGGAGCGAAGGGTGCCTGCTTCTCGAATCAGTCGCTTGGCCAGCTTTGGGGGTAGGTAACACCCTATGCCGCTAGAGAAAAGATGTTTCCAGGGGCGCAAAGTCTGAGAGACAAGTCAAGAGAATGAGATCACTGACAGTCCTAGGCTAACAATCTGCCACCTCAGAAAGTAGCAGGTTCCCTCCCTAGTTGTGTTCAAGGGACCGGAGAGATAGAGGGATCACCAGTCAGGCATTACTGTTCAGCTACAGGTTGGACCCCATTATTTCTCACATTCAACTTCATCAAACTTCCATGACTTGTGACAGTGAGATCAGGTGAGGGAGACAAGCCAAACCAGGAGAAACAGGGCCAAGCTACCCAGCCGACACCACAGAGAGCCCAAGGGATAGCTGGTCTGCAAGTATAAAGTGTAAAGGCACCCTGCTAAGTGCTGGAGATACAAAGGGAGACAAAAGACAACCCCTACCCTCAGGGAGCTTACAATGTAAAAAGGGAAGCCATGTGTAAACAAATCTATACTAAGCAAGCTTGGTGTAGGGTAAATAGGAGAGAATTAACCGAGGGAAGGCCCTGAAATAGAGAGGGATTGAGGAAAGCTTTCTGGAGGAGGCCGAATTTTAAAGTTGGGATTTTAGAAGCTTTGGAGATCAGTAGCTGGAGTGGAGGAGGGGGGGTGTTCCAGGCCCTGGGCGGGGAGGGGGCAGCCAGAGAGAATGTTTGGTGGCAAGAGATGGGAATGCAGGGTCACTAGATCAAGGAGAACACATCAAAAAGTAGGGGAAGGGGAGGAGAGGGCTTTGAATGACAAACTGAATATTTTGTTCTTTATCCTGGGAGCCCCTGGAGTTCACAGAGTAGGGGGCAACATGATCAGACCTTCACTTCAGGACAATCCCTTTGGTGGCTGAATGAGGGTGGATTGGAGTGGAGAGAGACTTGGGGCTGGCAGAGGCCCCAGCAGCCACTGTAGTGATCCAGGGATGAAGGGATGAGGGCCTGCACCAGGGTGGGGACCTGATCATTGAGAGAAAAGGGAGTGTATTCAAGAGAAGCTACAGAGGTGAAATCCAAGGCCTTGACTTCGGATTGGATAAGAGATGAGGAGGATGTGATGGGGGTGAAAGATAATTAGGAGTCTAGGGCCACTCCTAGGTTGGAAACCTGAGGGTCTGGGAGGAGGGTGGTGCTCTCCCCAGTAACAGGGGAGGGGGAGGATTTAGTGGAGAAAATGAGTTCCATATTGGACATGTTGAGTTTGAGGTGTCTACAAGGATCTTCAGCTTGAGATGCTTGAAGGACAGCTGAAGAGGTGAGGTCAGAGGTCAGAGAGATTGGGGTAGGAAAGGTGGCTGTGAGGGTCATCAGCATAGACATGATCATTAAATCCACGGGAGTTAATGAGATCCTCAGGTGAAGTCTTGGAGGGAGAAGAGAAGAGGGCCCAGGACAAAATACGGGTGGAGGGAGGGGGAGGGGGGGCCGTCACCAAGGGTCAAAGGGCAGGTCAGAGGAGGAGTATCAGCCAGGGAGACAGAGCTGCCCTTCCAGGATGGAGTGTGGGCCTTTCTTACCATCCTCCTAACTGGGGAGAGGAGAATAAGCATGTATATAGCTTCTGCCCTGCGCCAGATATCTATTATCACAATTCTTCCTTACAACAGCTCTGGCTGATAGGTGCATTTTACAGTTGAGGAAATTAAGGCAGAGGTTAAATGACTAGTAGGTATCTGAGGCTAGATCTGAACTCAGATCTTCCTGACTTCACACCTCCACTCACCGTCATGGATTAAAGCTATGATTCAGTGTGTCTCCAGTGGAACTCATTGCCTTCACCCACCATTCACAACCTCCATGTGCCTGCTGAGGGCAATGCCATTTCTCCTGGTGCCCAGGTTCACAGCCCCAGAGTCGGCCTCCACGCCTCACCCTCTTTCACTGACTGCTTGATTGCCCAATCTTGGCAGTCCTGTTTCCATCACATCTGTGTCTTCTGTAGAACATCTGCCCTGGGTCAGGTCCTCCTCATTCTCCTAACTTGTCTGCTTGCCACCAATCGTTGCAGTCCATCCTGCACAGGCTTCCAAACTGTTTTTCCTAAAGCACAAATCTGACCTTGTCATCACCCTGTGCCCCCCCCCCAATAAAAAATCTGCCTTCAGGATCAAATACAAGCTCTCAAAGTTGTCATTTCAAGCCTTCCAAAGTTTGTCCACCATCTTCTGGTGTTCTTTTGTGTCCTCAGTCACATTGACCAGCTAGCTGGTTCCTATACAGAACTTTCTATCTCCCATCTCCAAGCCACCAACTACCCCCACCCCCCGACACACACACACACACTCACACTCCTACTCCTCACTTGGTCCTCGGGAGCCCCAGCATGGCTCTTCCCTCCCACAGGATCATGAGGACCTTCCCAGCAATTCCTGAAAATCCCTTTGGCACTGTTTCGTACTTAGTGATGTAGCTGTTGGGTTGTCCCAATATACAGTAATCTTCTTGAGGGCTTATCCCAGTTTTGTGTCTGTGTCTGCAGCACACAGCTCCTGCCATACAGTGGTGCTTACTCTATTATATAATACTATTCACAGTGTTTGGAAGCACTATAGAAATGAGTTGATAAAGTTTGAGGCAGAGAGGACTCACAGCTGAGGGGCCAGCACCATCTTCCCATAGGAGAGAACCTCTGTGCTGAGCCTGGAAGTAAGGTCAGGGTTGTCGGGAGAATAGCCCAGGCAAAGGCATGGAGGTGGGAGACAGAATGTGTAGTTGAAGAAAGAGCAAGTGAATCCATAGAGCCCAGAAGGGAGGTGATGGAAAATCAGGCCAGAAAAAAGCCGGGGGTTACAGAGTGAGCGAGGGAAAGGCTGTGCTATTTAGTTCTTGTGTGACCTGGGCCGGATTGCTTAACCTTTCTGGACCTCTGGTTTCCTTATCTATAAACTGAGGGATTAGACTGAGTTCTGAGATCCCTCCCTGATGGAAAGCTTTGAGCCTGTGACTGAAAAGACAAACAGCTTGAGAGGTGCTTGCTGGAAAGACAGCAAGAGCCCAAGATACCTGGCAAGAGCCCTGTAGCTGATAGTGAGAGTGGCACAGAGGTGTGCTGGGCTGCAAACACAGCCCTCATGGCCTTCCAGGGATGCCTTAATAGGTGATGGGGGGAAAGGTGGAGGGAAGGGGCAAGATCCAGGGCAGCTCCTCACTCTGCCTCCTGCCCCAGGACTAGCAGTGGGCCTGAGCCTTGGTGCCCTGGTTGAAGTGGCCAAGACGTCGCTATCGGGAGGGCAGGCCCGAGGGGGTAAGTGAGGATACCAGGAAGGGTTGCTGGGTTGGGGCTACCCAGGCTGCAGGTGCTCCATCCATCCCACTCCCACCTTTCCTTCCCTAGAAGGGGGCCCTGCCCTGGACTCCAGCCCCTTCCTCTCTGAAGCCAATGCTGAACGGATAGTGAAGACTCTGTGCACGGTTCGAGGAGCAGCCCTCAAGGTTGGCCAGATGTTAAGCATCCAGGGTATGGAACCCCGGCCCCTCCAGTTAGGCCAGTCCTGAGATAGCCTGTCACCCTCCCAGGGCCCTGGACATATTCTTGAGGCTTTTGACTCTCCTCCTTTCCTGACCCTCCCTCCCCTCCCTGCCATCTCCAGACAGCAGCTTCATCAGTCCCCAGCTGCAGCGCATCTTTGAGAGGGTCCGACAGAGTGCTGACTTCATGCCCCAATGGCAGATGATGGTGAGTGACTGGGGTCTTGCCTTGGAAAGCTCTTGAGGGGCAGTACCAGGGCTGCCCACCTGACTGCCCAATGGCCTGCCTCACCCACAGAGAGTCCTGGAGGAAGAACTGGGGAGGAACTGGCACACCAAGATGGCTTCTCTGGAAGAGAAGCCCTTTGCCGCTGCCTCTATCGGCCAGGTCCACCAGGGTGTTCTGCCAGATGGGACCGAGGTAGCTGTGAAGATCCAGGTAAGCCGCAGGCCCAGGTGAGCAGGCAAGATATCTGGTCCTGATGCAGGGTCAAGGGTCTCAGTAGCACATGTCCCCTTCCCCCCAGTACCCAGGGGTGGCGCAGAGCATCCAGAGCGACGTGGAGAATCTACTAGCTGTGTTGAAGATGAGTGTGACCTTGCCCGAAGGTGAGCTCGGGAGGGGGCACCTAAAGCCCTGGAATCCTTGGCCCCCCAGCAGGTAGATTTCTAGGCTAGATTCAGATCCCGCATTTGACATTTCTTCCAAAGCCTCCATTTCCTCATCTGTAAAGTGGGAATGATAATAGCATCTCCCTCCCAGCTCAGTGAGACCATATTTGTAAAGCACTTTGCCCTCCTTTAAGGTCTGGTACAGGCTGCTTGTGATGCCCTTTCTCACAGGCCTCTTTGCTGAGCAGAGTCTCCAGGCCTTGCAGCGGGAGCTGGCATGGGAGTGTGATTATCGCCGGGAGGCTGTCTGCGCCCGCACCTTCAGGTGAGCAGTGGGCATTTGGTGCTGTCTGAGCCCTGACCAGGCCTCCCGGACCCACTGTGGTCTCACACTTGGCCCAGGCTAGGCAGCAATAGACAACGCCCCCCCCCCCCAACACACACACACCAGGACATCCCAGAGCAAAGAAGCCCCTCATCTATTTCACATCTGTCTGTGCGCTGCATCTGCTTCTGACCATCACATCCTAGAATGGACGTGAGCAAGCTGACCAGTGCCCAGAGGAGGGCAGCCACAGCAAGAGGGTCCTTGAGTCTGTGTCACCTGAGAAACACTTGGAGATGCTTTGACTAGAGGAGAGAAGGCTCAGGAGATGCATGATCACAGCCCTTTGGAGGGCTTTCTCATGGAGGAGGGCTTAGCCTCAGAGAACAGTGCGCTGGAATTGCAGAGGGTCAGTCAAGACCAACTGTCTGGGAATGCTTCCTGACAGAGCTGGCCTAAAGTAGACACAAGCCTCCCTCTGCCCCAGCAGTCTTCAGGCAGAGGACTGAGGCCCTAAGGGCCTCCTTAGCTTGAGCTTTCTGGGGCTGGGGGCCGGGAGAGGCCTATCCATCCCACTTACTGTTTTAGAAGGGAGGGGAGTGAAGGCCAGAGATGGGAGGTCATATGTGTGAAATTCACTCAGAAGATCCCAGATTTAGTCCTGGAGCCATAAGAGGCTGAGTCCTTCCAAAGGGCAGACCCCTCAGCAACTTCATTCAATCAGTAAGTTCTTGAAAATCCACGGCATGCTGACCTGGATCATAGAGCATAAAACAAAGACCTGATTTTGAAGGAAGAAAGAGAAAAAATCAGCCAAGCTTCTCAGTACGTTGACCAAGCCTGATGTCCTCTGCTATGTCCCAAACCCCAGGACACCCCCCTCCCCCGCAGAGGATTTCTAGCTCTCTTCACCCAGCACTTATAAAGCACCTACTGTGTGCTGAGCACAAGGCCAGGATTTCAGCCTCCTGTGCGTGGGATAAGTCTAACACTGACTTAGAGGCTGGTGCCTCAGGAAATCCCAGGCATGGTGCTGAACCCTGGCCTCAGGAAGCTTCCATTCAGTCTGGAGGAAGCCAAATGAGACACACAATGGCTAGTCCAGAGAAAAGGCTTTGGCTCCTGAGGGAGGAGTTGGGTCCTGAAGGGATGCCCCTGAGGGTCAGTAGCAGAACCCAGTTCAGGCTGCCAGGTCACATAGCCTCTTAAAGGAGAGCAGGCCCAGAGGGGGCCAGGCCCTTTCCTCTTCTCACCTCCTGTCCCTGTGACCCACAGGCAGCTCTTGGAAGGGGACCGTTTCTTCCGGGTGCCCGCTGTGATCGAGGAGCTGAGCACAGGCCGCGTGTTGGCCATGGAACTGGCCAGCGGGGTGCCCCTGGATCAGTGCCAGGGCCTGAGTCAAGATGTCCGCAACCAGGTAAGGAGTCCCCAGGGGCTGGAACAGGAGTCAGAGAACCATCCAGCCTGCCTTGTTTAAGACCCTTGGCATTGCGCACCTTTGGGATCCCCTGAGGGAGGAGGGGCTGGGCAGGTCTGGCAGGGATAGGAGTAACCACAGGGTGAGGATGGATCAGATCCCTAGGGTCACCTCTCCCTCCAATCTTCCCCCATCCCAGATCTGCCGTGAACTCCTACGGCTCTGCCTTCAGGAACTGTTTGAGTTCCGCTTCATGCAGACGGACCCCAACTGGGCCAACTTCCTCTATGATGTCTCCAGTCAAAAGGTGGGTGCTTCAAGACCTGGCTCACCCGGGGGGAGGTGGTATCAGACCCGAATCATTTGTCAACCCCTAGCCTCTGCTCCTGCCCCATAGGTGACCCTGCTGGACTTCGGGGCAAGCCGGGAGTTTGGGTCAGAGTTTACAGACCACTACATTGAGGTGAGGTTCTTATCCTTGGGGTAAGGGCCTGTTTGCTGCCCGACTCTGTTCCCTGCCCTTCCCCCTCAGATTCTTCATGCCTGAATCTTATAGTCTGCTCTTCCCTTAAGGATAGACCCCTCAGGATGGGCTCTACCTGGGCCTGGGCACCTCCCAGGGTGGCATTTTTGACCATGAGAAAGTCCTGACTTCAGGTGCTGCCCTTGGTGTAAACCAAGGCCTCCTGAGCCTGCTCGCAGCAGGGCTCATCTCTCCTCTCTGTAGAAGGCTCTGGGTATCTGTCTGGTGCTTCTGCTTCCTGGCGTGCTCTCCTGGCCTTCAGCTGGTGCCCCAAAGAGCTTGGGCAGCTGGCAGCCCTCCTGCTGCCCATGACTGGGTGGGGCTAAGCCAGGGCCTCTGAGTGGGTCCTTGTGGCCTCAGACAAAGGCAATGGAGGGTCCTGGCCCAGAGAAGAGAGAGCTGGCTCACTCCCTTCAAGAACACACCCAATGGCTTATGAAAAAGGGAGTAGACTTACCATGTTTGACCCAGAGGGCAGAAGTAGACATTGCATTGAAAAGCACTGAACAGTCACTAGGGAGCGCCACTGTGGATAGAGTGACTGACCTGGAGTTAGGAAGACCTGAGTTCAAATCCAGTGCTGTGTGCCTCAGTTTCCTCATCTGTAAAATAGGAATCAAAACTGCCCCTACATTCCCTGTTCCCAAGTCATTTCCTGGCCTACCTTGGGCTCCTGACCTAGACTCTGATGATGCCCACGCGTGAGACCGTAAGTGAATCCTGTGGAAGGGAGGCTGCCCTTCTTAGCCTCTAGGATGCTGAGACCTCATCATCGTCCACCATAGACTCAGCTGGAGCCCACGGGCAAGGCCCAGGCAGAAAGCCAGAGAGACTGCCCCTTCCCTCCCCGCCAGGCTGGAAGGAAGCACCAATCTCCAGCTGGGAAGGCTAGGCTGGCCGTCATGGGTAGCACTCCTGGAGCAGTCAGAGGCCCTTAGGTGATGGTGCCAGCCCCCTTGGCCAATTAGTCAGCTCCTGCTAAGCCCTCTGGATACTGAGAGAGGCAGAAGCCTGGCCCTGCTTGCCCTCATGGAGCTCACAGCACCATGCAAAGAAGGCAGGGAGAAGGCAGGGGTGGGATAAACTGCAGACAATAAATAGATTTTGCAAAAGAGGAAACTGAGGCAGAGAAGTCAAGTACCTGCCCAAGGCCACATAAGTTGTGAGGGACAGAAGTGAGATTTGGACCCAAATCAACACCTCCACCAGTTACTGGTCCCCTGCAGATTTAATTATCATGCCAGTGAGGCCTCTAGCCAGAACTGATTCAGATACTGACTACCCAAGGCCAAGCCCAGGCCCCTCAGGCTTCCTTAGTTCCATGTGACTGCCCCCACCAGTCCTGAATCTCTGGAAGTATCCTGCCATCCAGGGCAGCCACTGGGCACACGCCATCTCCATTGCAATGACGCAGGCAGCCTTGGCACTACGTGACTGGTAAGCCCAGGGTACTTTTTCAGGCTTGTGTTTGCCCTTCTCCAGCCCTCTGGTCCCTGTGCCATTCTTCATGGTCTCTCGCAGGTCTCCAGCAGTGTCTCAGCCATCCCATCTGCTGCCTCCTCCATTTCCTGATGGTGTAGATCACATGGGCTCCTGTTGCCCATTTTCATTCCATCCTTTTATATCCGAAGATCCTTCTCTGGGGCAGAGAAGACAGGAGATGAACCCACCCTGGCTGCTCTTCATGGTCAGGGGCCCGGTCCTGGGTCAGCTACCTCAGCCATTCTTCATGATCAGGGGCCTGGTCCTGGGCGGCCCCAGCTGCAGTGCCATCCCTGCTTGTGCTCTCTGCTTTTCCCTCCTTGTCATCCTTAGCTTTCCTCACCAATCCTCCCTTGTTCTTGAAGGTGAGAACCCGGTTGGTTCACACTATGCTGGCTGACTCCAGCCTCCCCTGCTGACCCCCAGCCTTTCACCTTCATCCACTTCCTCCCCTCCCTCCCTTGGGCCCTCTTGGGTTCTCATTCTGTGCTGAGGTTTACCTGCTTCTCCTCATGCTCCCTCTGTCTCCTTGCACTCAAAGAAAACGCACAGCCCTGGACATCCCTGCCCCTCCAGCCACGGAGGCCAGGAAAAGAACGAGGCAGGTCTCTTAGTAATAATAGCAGTGCCAGTAGTGAGCACTCAGACAAGTCTCCAAGGTGTTTATGGAAGTGGTTGACCTTCTCCTTTGATGCTGGGGGCTGGGCCCTGCTGTTTTCCCAATTTTACAGATAAGGAAACTAAGGCAGAATGAGGGGAAGTGGCTTACCCAGGGTCACACAGGTAGGAAGTATCTGAGGGTGCATTTGACTCAGGTCTTTGTTACTTCAGGCCTGGTGCCCTATCCTAGCCCTAAGAGCTACCTGGCTGCCTCTAAAAAGTTGAAAATCTATTCCTTCTTTGAATTAGCAAAAAGTAGGCAAAGGAGGGGTGATCTGGTCAGGTCTACAGCTAAGTGTCAGAGGCAGGATTCAAACATAGGTCTTTCTGACTCCTTGTTCAGCCCTAGCTAGCTGCTGGTTGTCACCTCCTCCCCCTCATCCTGCTCTCCCTCCTCCCCTTCCTCCTCCCTTTCCTCTTTCTCCTTCTCTCTCAGCCCAGTAGATCCGGCTCACTTCTCAGTCTTCCTCTCCTGCCTCACATCTATCCTTCTCTATCAGGACTGGCAGCCCACTCCATGCTTCCTGGAGCCCAGGACTGCTAGGTCTTTGATCTCCTAAAGGCCCAGTATGCCCTCCACACCCCTGTCTTCCATCACATCCTGAGTGCCCCCTCCTCCTCTGGCACCACATGGAGCTCAGGCTCCCTGGGCCTCTCCCTCTGGGCCCTCTTTCCCACTGGGCGCCCCTGCTCAGGCCTCAAACTCTCTTCCTCCACTAACCAGCTGCACAGCATCCTCACATCTCATTCTTGTGGGACGTCAGCCTGGATTATACCCGCACCAGCCCTCACTGACCCATGGTGACTGGTCCAGACTTCTTGTCCCTGCCCTCCCCCTTTCCTGACCTCTTAACTTCCGGATCCTCCATCCTACATCCCATCTGCACTTTGACAAGGAGTCAGCCTTCCTGCCCAGGCCTCTGACACCCTCCCGAGTCCTGGAATCTGCACATCTACTCATCCACTCTTTTCTATCTTCCAACTTTCTTTTTCTTCTTTTCCTGCTGCATCCAAACAAGCCTGGGTATCTCCCCTAAAAAGTTATAAAGTCTTCACTTGGGCCTACCACCCCTTGAAGTTGTCCTGTGTCTCTCAGCCAGATGCCTAGAAAAATCCCGGGAGCTCCTGTTACCTCCCCCTCCTCACGTTCCCCTTATCCTTTGTACACCAGCTTCTGATGCCACCATCCAGCAGAAACTAGGATCTCCTATCCAGAAAGGTCTTTTTCTGGACACCACTGCCTCCTCTCTCCTTGTGGACAGCCTCGGAAGGTCTGACCACTCCTCTATCTCCTTTGCTGCATCCTGTGCCCTGGCCTGTGCTTTGGGCATCCTCCGTGACCCTCATCATGGGACTGCCCCTCCTGGTGATTTTGGCTCCCCTGACCTCAGGCATCATCTCTGGGACATCTCAGGATCTAGCTGTAGTGTCCCTAGCTCAGCATCACCCCCTTCCTCCAGAGCACCTTCACCTGGACGACCATTCCCAAAGTAGGGCTCCTCCTTAAACCTGCCCCTCCTCCATACTCCCTCTCCTCCCAGACCTTCCCTCCCTTTGACATTTCCCAGTAGTCATCTTTGGCCCCTTGCTCTCCTTCATTCTAATCCAGTTGGTTGCCACATGGTGTCCTTTCTCCCTCCACTCTGTCACTCACATCCTTACCCTTCTTTCCACTTACAGTCATTGCCCAGTTCAGGCCTGCGCCTGGACCGCCACTGTCCCACCCTCCTGTGATCACTTCACTGCCCTCTCTGCTTCCAAAATAAAGAAAAAGAGGAAAAAGAGAACAAGTCCGCAAAATCACTGTGGACCTCTGAAACAATCTGACATCATATTTTAGGAAAAAGGATATATTATGTTGTTTGGGAAAAGTATTATATTGTTTAGATCCACCAGACCCCACTAACTCAGTTACAAGGAGCCCCTGGAGCTGCCCAGATCATCCTTGTTTGGGGTGACCTCATACAGGACTTGGAAGATTGCTCCACCCATGCTTGTGTTTTGGTTTCACCCAAATCCTACCAAATAACTGCACATTTCCTCCCATCTCCATTTACCTTGCTTCACCATGTCACTGTGGTTCTCCTGTCTGAATTCCGAGTCTGGAGAGAAGGGGCCACCCCTCCTCCTCCAAGCAGATTCGTGTGTATCCTTCTGAAACTCAGAGTGGGGATGAGGTGGGGGCTCTGTTCTCGCAAACAGCGCTATGAAGCGTTTCACAGCCTCCTACCCCTGACTTTGGCACTGGCCTAGGCCAGCACCACTCCTCCAAGCTCACCTTCACAGCCCGAGGTCATTCATTCCCATTTGGAAACGTTCAGTTTCTGTCACTTTGTGGGGGGTGTTCTTGGCACTTAGGTCATCACCATCCAGGCTCTGCATCAGTTCATGTTAGTGTCCTCAGGCTTCTCTGCATTCATCTCGTCGTCACCTCTTCCTGCACTGCCAGATTCCATCATATCACAGACCAGTTTGCTTAGCCTTTCCTTAGTAGATGAGCATTGACTTTTTACTTTGCTGCCCAAAGCGCTCTCATCTAAGTACCAAGGTCCATGTTGGGCCTGATTTTTTTGTCAGTGACCTAGCAGAGGGATCTTGGGATGAAAGCCTGTGGCATTGTAGTTGCATAATTCCACATTGCTTTCCAGAATGGTGGTACCTCATGAGTCACAGCTCCACCAACAATGCACCAGTGCACCCACCTTCCCCCAGCCCCTCCACCACTGACCAACATTCTCATCTTTGTTGATTTGCAGAAGGTGGTGTTCTATTTTGTATTTAACAATAGCTACAGTTCTTTTGATGTGTCTTTGCTCATGTGCTTTGACCAGTTTTCTGTTGGAGAATCCATCTTCTCATAGTCCAACATTTTCAACAGGTTTTTTGATGGGTTCACGTGATTGTCTTTAGCCATTGCCCCTGTGGCCCCGTTGGTCTTGTTTCTCTGTGTGTCTCCAGAGTTTCAGATTGCCATCCCTCCTTGGGGAGACTTCTGCACAATCATAGTTCTTGAGAAGCTTCCTGCTCTTTCCCTAAACCTTATGTAGTCTCCTGTCCTGGAGGTATGGATTCTCTGCCTACCGGTGCTTCCCCTAGCCCACCCATCATCTCCACCAGCAGCCAGATCCTCCTTGTGCTTGGGAATTGGAAGCAGAGGAGGCTTTCCCTAGGGGCAGCCTCCACCATTTTCAGGATGGAGGCATTGTTGAGGCTAGGAAAGGAGGTGCTGGTGCCTTGTTTTTGACAGAATGCCCTTGCAGTCCCTGGATGATTGAAGTCCCCTGTCCTGCTCTCTCAGGCCTCAGTACTAGGTTTGTGCTGAACTTGCCTCTGCCTTCCCTTTCTGTGACCCAGCTGCCTTTTCTGCCTCCTTGGCTCTGGGCCCAAATACCCTACCCCCTGTTCCTGAACTCCCCCCTCCAGACCTGGGGTCCATTCATGGAGCTCATATAGCTGACTCACCTCACTTGTTAACTTTCCTGAAGGCATCTGGGCCTGAAAATCAGAGGGCAGATATTCAGTTGTGGGCACTTTTCTTTGTGAAATTCTGGGTGTCTCTGCATGATGGTTTCTGTCTGTGGCATTAGAGGTGACTGTGGGGCAGTACAGAATGTTCCCTGCCCCACCCTTTCCATGTTCTGGCCCCTTTAATTTGCTCTAGGAAACCCTTCTTAGGTGCATTCAGTTCAGCAGGTTTTTTGATGGGTTCACGTGATTGTCTTTAGCCCTTGCCCCTGTGGCCCCGTTGGTCTTGTTTCTCTGGGTGTCTCCAGCTGCTGTGTGCCTGGCCTGTGCTGGGCACTGGGGATATGAGCCCTCAGAAAGCTTCCATTCTGCTAGGGGGAGTCAGATAAGAACAGCACTAGCTGGTATTTAGGATTGATGGGCCTCAGTTTCCTCCTCTGTAAAATGAATGTAGATTAACACTGACTTTAGGCAGGCTGGCTGGGGATGGGTTGCTCCCCCAGCTCCCCAAGAGTCGGAGGTCAGCAGGGGCAATGCCAAGGGATGAGGGTGATGTCAAGGCTCTTGGAGGTTCACAAAGTGCTTTAGAAAGGTGACTCAACTTGAACAACACAACAGCCTAGGGAAGGGAACAGGCATTGATGTGGCACCTGCTGTGCCAGGCTCTCTTCTAAGTACTTTTTACAAGTATAATCTCATGTGATCCTGTGAGGGAGGTGCTATTGTAACCCCAATTTATAGCTAGGGAAACTGAAGCTGAGGGAGGTGGAGTGACCTGCCCAGGGTTACACAGCTCGTAGGTGTCTGGACCAGGAGGATTGGTGCCTAAAGGCTCAGTACCCTCCACCAGGCCACTCGAAGTTCTTGGACCTTCTGGAAGAGGGGACACCTGTAGACTCCTTTAGAGGGCAGAGATAGCATCCATGTCTGGTGAGAACTGCTCAGAATCATGGATCTTCAGAAATAGCCACAGTGCTGCTTAGGCTAGACGTTTGATGCATGAGGAAGGACAGGGAAGGACAGGGGCCACAGCCTGGAGGGCGTAGTCCATTCCAGAAGTACAAATGAGAGCTCAGCTTTGGGCACAGGAAATTGGTGGCTGCTTGTGTGGGGGTCAGTCTGGAGAGGAGAGAGGCTGGGAGCAGGGAAGCCAGTGAGGAGGTGCACTGCCTGTAGGTGATGAGGCCAGAGGGAAGGGGGCAGTCCTGTCTGCAGTGCTTGGTTTGAGGTTCCCAGGATACACTCAGGGGTGGTAGGCCTTCAGGCACCTGGTGACTTGGCATTGGGGCTTAGGGGAGAGAAGAGGGCCATCCACATGCACTTGGAAGTTATGTGCCTAGAGGTGACCCTGGAACCCACAGAGCTGAGAACATATCCCCAAGAAGAGGGCCCAGAATGGAGCCAAGGAGAGCAAGAACAGACGACCACTACCCCTTAGCTTGGAGCTTAGCCTTGCTTTCTATAAGCCATGGTCTGGAACACCACCTGGCTCCACCGGCCACTCACGCCTTCTGGGCAAAAATGAGGGCACCACCACCTCTGCCCTGAAGAGCTCCTGGCCTTTTTGCTGCTCTGGACAGTCACCTCCAGACAGATTGTTCCCACGGGAATTACCCGAGGTGGACAGTGGTCACCTGATCCGACAAGGCTCCACCCCTTCTCAGCCAGATCTTGGATCTTAGATGCTGGACTTCTCTCTTGGGGCTATCAAACTGACCAAAAGGTGCCTCAATGGGCCTCAACAAGGATCCACCCCCCCCCCTCCACCCACCTTGTCCTCTGTTCCTTCCCTTGGGACAGTCAGATGGCCCAGATGGAAGCCTCTCCAAGAAACTGTCAGGGCCTTCTGTACTGTGCCAGCTCTCAAGCTCAGCCCTTCCCCAGAGTGCAGCATTCTGCCAACCCTGACAGGGCGTCCTCTCTGCCTTCAGACTGAAGCCAGTCTTCAGCCTCCCTGCGCCCTGGAGAATGCTTCCTCACTTCTCTCTTCAGTAGGGTAGATCCTCTTGCACCTGGAGTACTCCCTGCCACATTTTCCCTACTCTGTCCATTGTGGAAAGGAGAGCCTTGGTCCTGTGTTTGGTGTTTGAGGTGCCATCCGGACATCCAGAGAGCGGGAGAGAGGACACGGTTGGAGAGAGTCTTTGAGGGTCATGTGCATAGAAGAGGCACTCTGAGGTTCTAGGAAGTGGCAAGGGAAGGGTTAAGAGGGGGAGGGATACCTGCCCTCAAGTACCCAGAACCCACCAGAAAGCAAAGGCCTTAGAGGGAATTCAAAGTAAGCAACCTCTGTTGGGGGAAAGGGGCTGGTGGTGGTCGGCATGGCCAGTGGAGATTGGCTGCCCTGGCCACAGCAAGTTCAGTAGAGGAGCTACATATCTCCCCGAGTGCTGTGTGACCCTGGGATAGTCACTTTACTCTGCCTCAGTTTCTTCACTTGTAAATGAGCTGGAGAAAGAAATGGCAATATACTCCAGTATCTCTTCTAAGAAAACCCCAAGTGGGGTCAGAAAGTCAGACGTGACTCCACAGCAGCCGCACAGAGTCGGGGTGGTTGTACAGACTGCAGTGGTAGACGTTATCCAGAACTTGGTTAAGAAAGAGGAAGAGAGAGATGGGGCAGAAGGACCTTAGTGGCCATCATTTAATCTAACCTCCTTGTTTCATAGATGGGGAAATCGAGGCACAGAAAGGTGACAGGACTTGGTATGGGTGGGTGGCCCAGATAGAACTTGAACCTCGGTCCTCTGCCTTCCTGTTCTGTGTCATCTACATGTGTGATAAGGCGTGCTGGCCCTGCCTTTACCCAAGGAATTAACACAAATGGGGGAGGGGGGGCTGGGACTTGTCTCCAAGTGGCAGGGGATGAGCCCCACTGCAGAGCAGGCACTATTTGCTCTCTGTGAGCAGAGGAAAGGGGGAGGGGGGTTGGGAACTGAGGCCTGTGAAGGAGTCCATGAGAGGGCAGTCTAGGCAGCTCCCCTCAGATGGCCCTCATTTTCTCAGTATTGTGGGAGGCTAAATCCTGAGTGTCAAGTGTGACGCTTGGGGGTGTGGGTCGGCCTTCAGACGAGTGGTTGTGGAGGAGGAGAAGGGGTGCAGATAAGAATAGAGCTGCTTCCCCACCTCCATGTGGTTCCTGTGGGTGCCTGTCTAGCCACGGAAGCCTTCCCTATCTCAGAAATGCAGGTTTCATTCTCTGGGAGGGGCCCAGGGCACACATCCCACTTCCGAGACTTTCTTGCCTGAATGACCTTGGCCAAGTCCCTTTACTTCCTTGGGCCTCAGTTTCCTCCTGTGTCAAGGGGGTGGGAGTGATTCTCTCTAAGGGCCTTTGTTCTAGATGGAAGATGACACTTATCCCTGACCTCTCCTGGAATTTGGGCAATATGGCTGGAGATGAGCTGCTTCCCTGGTCCCCTCTCCCTAGCCCTTCAAAGCAGGGAAGACTGGGAGAGGAGGCCTGGCTAGATTGTGGGAAGCCAGAGTTGGTCAGCAGTGTCAGTGCCCTAGGGAGGAGGAGGAGAAAGGACCTCTAGCTGGACTGTGGGGGAAAGGAAAGGAAGGTATCTCTTGAGTTCGGGGCTCTGAAACCAGGTATGATCTGCCCAGAGGGAGCAGAGGCCCCCCCCTGCCCCCCCAAGCAGATCCCTCCGACTGCTTGGGTCATTCTTTCCAAATCTCCAGGTGGTAAAGGCTGCTGCAGATGGGGACCGGGCTCGGGTCCTAAAGAAATCCCAGGACCTGAAGTTCCTGACAGGTTTTGAAACCAAGGTGAGAGGTGGTGTGGGGAGGGGAGGTTGGGTGGGCAGGTGCCTGGCCCTCCAAATCCTCCGTAACTCCTTTCTCCCACTTCCCAGGCGTTTTCGGAGGCCCATGTGGAAGCGGTCATGATTCTAGGGGAGCCCTTTGCGAGTGTCAGCCCTTATGATTTTGGAGCAGGGGACACAGCACGCCGGGTACAGAACCTGGTCCCCGTAATGCTTCGCCATCGACTGTGCCCCCCACCAGAGGAGACCTATGCCCTTCACCGAAAGCTGGCAGGGGCCTTCCTGGCCTGTGCTCGACTTGGGGCCAACATCTCTTGTGGGGACCTATTCCATGAGGTCTACGAGCATTACTGGGCTCCCCAACCTTCAGGCTAACTCTGATCCTTCAGGGAATCACCCACCAGCCCTCACCCAAGGACCTGATGCAGGATCCCTCAGGTCTTTTCCATGACTCACCTTGGGACCACCCCAAGAGCCCCTTACCACGTTGGAGACTCTTCTCCTGTCCCTACTGGTCCCCAAGGCTTCCAGCTGCTGTTCTAGGCCAGGGGGATCCATCAGGGGCCTCCCACACACACATACCCCCTGGAACTTAGTGACCACCCTCCCTCCTGTTCTGAGCCCCAACCCAGCCCCCATCAAGGGGAGTGGAGTTCCAGATGGCTTGTGTGCCTGGGTCCTCCCACCCCCACCAGCTGTCTTCAGGCCCAATGGGCAGTGCATTCAATGATATACTAAATAAAGGGGAGCCACCCTCCCTCTCTCCTACCCCTTCTCATTTTCTGGGATTGGGGGTGGAGTGAGACTGAAAAGATGGGCTAGGCTTCTGGGAGTAGGAACTCCAGGTGCAGATGGCCTGGCCAGGCTTGCCCCTCCCCCTTCCCCCCAGTCCTGAAAAGCCCAAGCCCCCAACCATCTGTTGCCAAAGGGACAACCTCCCTACCCCCCCATGTGCTGGCCACCTGCTCTGCCAGCTGACAGACTGGCCCCTACCCCCCCATATCCCAGCTTCCCCTAGTGGGACTGGGGAACATCAGGGGGCACAGCTGGGCCCTGGGGACTAGAGAAGAGGGTTAGGGGTGTAATGGGTGGTACCTAAGGCAGGGTCCCTTCTGTGTTCATTACTGTTGTCCAAAGGGAGCTTGGTTGAACTGGCTAGCCTGCTAATGGATCTTAATGCCCGGGCCTGGCGGCAGTTGCCAAGCCCATAGGATGAAGGGGTGCCTGGAGCTGCCCCAAAAAACCCCACCCACCTCCCATATTCCTCCTCAGCCACGGTTCCCCCAAGCCCCGGGGGGCTGTAGGGGTGGGTGAGGGCCCTAAGAACAGATTTGAACGGAAAGATTCCCAGAACCCTGATCCACCCCACCATCTAAGAATGTGGCCCCCACTTGGGGGACTTGGGGTATGAGGATGGACAAGAAAAGCCATTGTGGGCTCCCGGACTGAGGGATCCTGGAGTCAAAGGGCATCGCGGAGCGGAACCCGGGGATTGGCTGGGCAAGGCCTGGGAGAAGCAACTGTTACTGACGAACATTTTCGGGGGGCGGCTTAGGGCGGGTTCTAAGAGCGCAGCGGGAGGAGGGGCTGTTTTGCATATTGAGCAGGCACTGGGCCAATGGGCGGTGTCTTTTCACATACTGAGTGGGCGGTGGGCCAGTGAGGGGAGGTGGGCCAATGTGGGGGGCACGGGGCGTGGCCAAGCGGCCGGGTGGGACGTGGCGGAGGGGAGGGCTAGGTCCTCTTTTGCATATAGAGCGGGCGGCGGGCCAATGGGCGGGGACGGGGGCGGGGTTTTGAGGGCGAAGGGGGCGCTGTGAGGGGGAGTCGGGGCTGGGGTGGGGGGGGTGGCCCCCCCAATGGAATCCTCCCGGGAGCCGAGCAGGCGCGTGCGTGTGCGGCCCCCACCATCCCCCGGCCTCAGTCCCCGTGCCCGGACTCCGTCAGTCCGCGCCGCTGCTGCAGAGCTGTCCCGGGGCCGGGCCGGGGCTGGAGGGAAGCCGGACCCGCCGGGGTCCGCAGAAGGCGGGGGCGCCGGGGCCCCTGGATGTCCCGGAGTGCGGCGGCAGCCCCCGAGAGGAGCGGAGCGAGCGCAGTAAGCGGCCTGCGCGGTGGGGCTGGGCCGAGTTGGGCCGGGCTGGGCCGGGCTGGGCTGGGAGGAGATGGGGTGAGATGAGATGGGGTGGGATGGGATGGGACCCGAGGACCCGGGACCCGAGAAGGGCTCAGAGAAAGGGAGACTCCAGGACGGGGATGCTGCGAGGGGGCCCGGGGATGGGAGTGGGACTCCGCAAGGACAGCGCCCCCCCGCCCCGTCCAGCCCCCGCCCCTTTGTCCCCACTCGGGCTATCCTCGGCCTCAGCCCAGCTGTTGTGGAGGCGACTGAGAGCCCCGCCCGCGGAAAATGTGGGCCTGCCTCCCCCCAACCCCCAATCCGTTCTGATCCGATCCGACCCGACCCTGGAGGCCCATGAAGAGAGAGGGCTGGGGGCGTCTCCCTGTCACCTGTCACCTTCAGGGTCCCTAGCCCCCTGCCCTCGGAGCCAGCTGTGCAGGACGGATATCTCTGCCGGTGTGTGTGTGTGACTTCCAGATAGGCTGGGGAACTCTTGTGGGTCTGTGCCTCTGTGTGTGTGTTTGTCTGGCTGTGAGACAGGTTGTGACTTTGCAGGTTGTGTGTGTGTCTTCCGTTGCTGTAGTTCTGTGCTTGTGTGATTGTCTGGCCGTCTGTGGGTATGGTACTCTCTCCCTGGGCCTGTGTGTGAGGGATGTGTGATTTTAGATCCTCTGTGGCTATTGCTATAGATTTCTGTGATTGTCTCCATATTCCGCCTGCGGGAGTCTGTGCTGTATGTTTGTGTGTCTGCCATCATGTGTGGCTAATGGCTAAGACTGCATGTTAGTGTGCTTGTAGCTCAAAGGCCTCTCAGTGTGTCTGGGTACTGGGTTTGTGTGGCTGCCTGTCTGTGTGGGACTGTGCGTGCCTGTGGGATTGCTGCTCTGTCACCTGAAACTGTCCCTTTGGGAGAGTGTCTGTGTCGCTCAGGGTGTGTCTTAGTTGAAACAGACTTAGGCCTTCCCTCTATACCCCTAAAGCTCCCAGCCCCTTCTTTTTCCCTAAGGGGCTGAGCCATGCTCATTTCTGAGCCCATACCCTATCTAAGATATAAGCTAAGTGGGCCACTGTCAGCCAGGCCCATGGAAAGGAGTGTTCCCTGGGAGATAGCTGGGACAACTAGGAGGATACAGCTAATACCCTCTTTACCCCTACCCCGTCTTTACCCTAACCCCTCATTCCTGGGGCCTCATAACCATGGGAATGGTCTCCCTGGTAACTGTTGCTATAGCAACCAGGGCAGGAGTCAGGCAGGCCAAGGCAGAAGGGGCAGGACTCCTTGGTCCCTTCCAGGGGCCTATGCCAAAGGTCACAGAGGTGGAGCAGGGATCAGTGTGTTCCAGGCAAGGGGACCTCCGTGAGATAGGGGAACCCCAGACCCTCAAAGCCTGGTCCTGTGTCTGGGCAGGAAAGGCCCAGGAGGGCCCATCAGCGTTTGTCCTCAGCCCCTCCTCGCCTGGCCCTGGGGCCCCCCCAAACCTTCAGGACGGAGCCCGGTGAGTGAGTACAATAGTCTGGTGGGGAGAGGGGTTTGGGGAAAGCCCATGGGGGTCAGGGAGACTGAGGGAGGTGTCTTAGTGGGAAGCTGGAAGGGAAGCAAAGTCTATAGGGAAGAATCCCTTTGAAAAGCTCACAGCCTACCTGGGGAAGTAGAGCCCTGTCAGGAGCAGAAGTGCTAAGTCCATTTAGTGTCTGGGCCCCTCAGCTGCCTCCCCCATGGTGCTTGGGCAGATGCATCTACAGGAAGCCACATGCTCAGAACTAAGAACCACAACCACTCCTGCTCCAACCCTGGCCCCTGACCCTGAAGACCCTCCTTGTCCCCAGACGGTGCTGGCACCATGAACAAGCTGCGTCAGAGCCTACGGCGCAGGAAGCCGGCCTATGTCCCTGAGGCTTCCCGCCCGCACCAATGGCAGGCTGATGAGGATGCTGTTCGGAAGGGCAGGTGCAGCTTCCCAGTCAGGGTGAGAGTGGGGGGCACCAGGGCGGGGCAAGAGTTCTGGGATCCCAGGGGAGTTGGGAGAGCAACGCTCTATTCTCTTTCCTGTATGTGTCAGGCCCTGGGCAAATTCCCTCTCTCTGTTAGACCTCAGTTTCCCCTTATGTAAATACAAGGGAGTTGGACTGGATGACTGCAGGGTCCTTGCTAGTTCTGACAATCTACAACTCAAGATGAGGTTATGTCCAGGATGAGATGAGGGATGAGGAGATGCGGGATGAAGGGATGGAGAAATAAAGAATGGAGGAGAGATAAAAGACTGGAGAGATGGGAAATGAAGGATGAAAAGATGAGGATGAAGGGATAGAAGCAGAGAGGATGGAAGGATGGGGAGATGGGGATGATGAGAGATGGAGAGGTAGGGAATGGAGGGATGGAGAGAAGAAGTATGAAGAAATGGAGAGAGGAGAGATGGAAGGTGAGAACGGACAAATGAGGAATGAAGGAACGGAGGCTCGAGAGATGAAGGGATAGAGAGCTGGGAATAATTGCTCTACATGACACTTGCAGAGCTCATTAAGCTTTGCAACATATTTTACATACATGATTTCACTTGATGCTCACAATAGCTTTGTGAGATCATAGGTGCTATCATTATCTCCATTTTACAAATGAGGAAACTGAGGCTGAAAGCAGTTAATCCACCTGCCTGAGGGTCACATAGCTAGTTGGAATTTCAGATAGAATTGGAAGCCAGATCTTACGGTGTCCAGTGGGTAGAGACGTAATCGTAAAGAGAAAAGCGATGAGAAAATAGGGAGGGAGAGGTGAGAAGCAGGATGGACCAGCGCAGGATAGAGAACTGGGCAGACAGAACCGAGTCGGTTCGTGCTGGAGGCACCATTCTTACCCTTCTCCCTCCTCCCTCAGTACCTTGGTCACGTCGAGGTGGAAGAGTCCCGAGGCATGCACGTGTGTGAAGATGCCGTGAAGAAACTGAAGGCGGTGAGTGAGAAGCCCTGATCAGCATGCCTGGCTTCTTTAAAGGCACCATCTGGTCCCTGACATGCCCCCCCCCAACTCCTGCCCGACTCCTGGAACCTCCCCCCATTGTTATCTCTCTCTGCTTTGGATCTATTCTTTTTATAGCTATGTGCATACGTACATTTATGTGTGTATATATTTCTATATGTATGTACACATACATGTATGTGTATATATGTATAGGTATATGTGTGTACATATATACCTGTACATACACACATGCGTATGTATGTGTGTACGTATGTCGTCTCCTGCCATAGAAGTAAGCTCTTTGAGGGCAGGGGCTGTCTTGATTTTTGTCCTTATCCCCAGGGCCTAGCAGATTCCTTGGTGCAAAGTAGGTGCTTAATAAGTACTTTGTGAGTGAGAATTCACGACTTGAACTGGGCTGTTCCCTTCATCTTAGTCTCCCCTTCCTTCCCCCAGACCGGGCGGAAATCTGTGAAATCTGTGCTGTGGGTGTCGGCAGATGGGCTTCGAGTGGTGGATGACAAGACCAAGGTATCTCCACCACCATCCTCCCCCATTCCTATCCCTTTCCCCATCTTGGATCCTAATACTACCGGCCAGGAAAGATTCCCTGCTCTAGTCTCTCCAGCTGATACCTGTCTCATCTCCAACACCCTTCTCTTTCTGGGCTTCCTGGTCTACTTAGTGGAAAGAAGCTTGGCCAGTAAGATGATCTTCTGTCTCCAATTTAGTCCTACTTACTCTGTGACCTTGGACAAGTCTCTTTCCTCTTCTAGGTCTTAATTTCTCCACCTGTAAAATGCAAGGGTTGTATTTTGGTCGCTAAGGTCCCTTCCAGCCCTGGCATTTTTAAAAATTGTTCTAAGGGCCTCTACTGCTCTAGAGAATTTGTTTCACTTGTAAAGATCTGCTCTAAAGGCCTCTTGCTCCAGTTCCCTGTGTCTGTGGCTCTAGGCTGGAAAGCCCTGATGCCTTTCCTCTGTACACCCTTCTAGGATCTGCTGGTGGATCAGACCATTGAGAAGGTCTCATTCTGTGCCCCTGATCGAAACCTAGACAAAGCCTTCTCCTACATCTGCAGGGATGGCACCACCCGACGCTGGATCTGCCATTGTTTCCTGGCACTCAAGGACTCGGTCAGTGGCCCTGGTACCATAAAAGGCCAGCCTGGTCCCCCTGGAATCTCAGTTGAATTTTCTGGACACTTACTAAGCACCTACTATGTGTAAGGCACTGTGTTACCTGCTGAAGGGAGAGACAAGAACAAAAATGAAAACCCAAGTCCTTGTCCTTGGGTAGCTCACAGAGTACCTTGAGGGACTCAGTAAGGACATAGATAAGTAAAGACAGACCATACAAAATAACACAGAGTAATCTGAGGAAAAAGGGTATTAACAGTTGGAAAGGGGAAGCAATAGAAAAGACATCGTTGGGCAGGAGATGGGACCTGAAGAATGCCATAGAGGTCAATAGCTAACACAGTGGAACCAGCCTCACAAGCCAGCTGTATGATGCTAGCTAAGTCCTTTGACCTCTATCTGCCTCAGTTTCCTCAATTTATGACGATTTAAATTTTTAAAGTGCTTAGGAAAATGCTTAGAACATAGTAGGTGCTTAGTAAGTGTTTGTCCCCCTCCTGCCCAAAGGGCAGTTCATGGCACACAATCAGCATGAAATGCCGAGTATGGGGTACAATGACTAGGCTCCTTTAGCTGGCATGGAGAAGGCCCGCAGGAGAATCCTGCCACAAGGACTTAGGCCTGGAAACAGAGAGGGAGCCCACCTCCTACTGCTACCATGAGGGTCCAGCTTCCTCTGGTCAGCCCCAGTGAAGGATTGGCCAACTGGACTTCCTCTCATTGCCCTCCCCTTGTGCCTGGAGGGCACTTGGCTCAGGGACCATCTATTGCCAAAATCCCATCCTTAACTACCACCTACCCCCAATGCTGGTCTGGGCTCCCTTCCTCCAATTAATCATTTTCAATTATTTACAATAGATTGATAGAGTGAGTGATGGAGAAAGATACAATGTAACATATAGAGATCATGATACATATATAATCTATGTTGTATACATATATATAATCTATTTCATATACATATATAATTATATAAAATTATATATAAATATAGTTTATATATACATATATGTACATATATACATACATACAAAAATATGGGGCAGCTAGTGGCAGGAAAGATTCATTTTCCTGAGTTCAAATCCAGCCTCAGACACTTCCTAGCTGTGTGACTCTGGGCAAGTCACTTTACCCCATGTTTGCCACAGTTTCCTCATCTGTAAAATGAGCTGTTGAAGGAAATGGCAAACCCCTCCAGTGTGTCTGCCAAGAAAACCCCCAATGAGGTCACGATGAGTTGAATATGACTGAACAACAGCATGTATGTGTGCATATATGTATATACACATATGTGTGTATGTATGTGTATATGAGTATCACAGAGAATGATACTAGCCTTAGAGGCAGGGAAGTCTGTGTGGTAGTTCCCACTTGACCATCTATTGGGCTAGATATTTAATCTCTTCATCCTGACAGTTCTCTGAGCCAATGGATGTGAGCAGGGTACTGACTCCTCCCCAGGAGCTGTGCACAATATTCCCCCCATCCACCCAATGGAATGGCAACTCCTTGAGAAGGCTGTGTTCTTCTGGTCCCTGCTTCCCTAGTTCCCAGCCTAAGCATCTTCTGAGTGCAAATGGCACTAGGTGGTCCAGGGCTGGGTGCAGATGGCACTAGGTTACCCAGGGCTGGGTGCGAATGGCACTAGGTGGCCCAGGACTGGGTGCAGATGGCACTAGGTCGAGACACAACGTCTCCATAAGCTTCAAGCCCTTGCCCTGCCCTCTTGGGGCTCATAGCCTAAGAGGCTGCTGAGATATAAGCAAAGTCCCAGGAGCCCCAGGGCAGGCTACAGAGAGACAGCTGTGGTTCAGTGACTAGAGGGTCAGATCTGCATTCTGATTCTGCTTCAAGCACCTCAGTTTCCTCATCCATAAAGTAGGCTAGGACTCGGTGGCCAGGTCTGAATCCATGCTTGTATTTGAGTTGTTTTTTAAAGAATTCAGCCAGCTGAGGTTGGGGGCTGGGGAATGGAGTGTGGAGCGGGTAACATTCCTGGCAGACCATAGGGAACAGTGAGAGCCAAGACAGGAACACACAGTGCTCTTTTGGGGAACAAAATTCCAGTTTGACTGGAAGGAAGAGGACATAGAGGAGAGCAGGATGGGAAATAGAGCAGGGACAGCAGTGGAAGGCCTTGAGTGCCAGGCAAAAAAAAACCCCGAATGTCAGACCTTAGCCCATCCACTGAGCATGACCCAGACTCTCTACCCCAGACTTTTCTCTGAGACACACCTGATCCAGAGTAGTCCTTCCCACAGCCCTGTCCATCTCCTTCACTATTCAAATAGGGTGGGGAGGAATCTTGGAGGTCATAGAGTCTAATTCTCTTATTTTATAGAAAGGGAAACTGAAACCTAGGGAGGAAAAGTGACTGATCCAAGGTCACAAAAGTATCAAACATTTGAACAAAGGTCCCTCTGAATCAGACTGTTTATTCTGCCAGACTGCTTTATGTAGAGTCCTTCATGGACTTCCCAATATCCATTTCCCCAGTTAATATGGTTGGGGTATGGTTGGACAGCATTGCAGATTCATTCAGAGTATAGATGCCAGCCAGATCACCAGTGGGTAGTGGCAACTGACTTCTAGATACCCCAGCAGCTTGGCATTCAGTGCTGAGAACCCATCATAGAGGGGACCACGGCAGGCTGAGGGGCATCCAGAGAAGGGTGGGCAGCAGGGTTTCCAGCCCAAAGCCCAGGTCTTCTCAGAATCCATGGAAATCTGTCTAGGGGAAGAGAAGGCTGGGGGCAGGACCCCCAAGACTGCTGTGATCAGGGAACCCAAGGGCTCAGGCTCCACCTGTTCTTGAAAGACAAATGGGGAGTAATGACTGGGCACTGAAAGGAGGCAGCAAAAGCTTGGTAACTCCTGGAGGTGTCTCCTAGGCTGCCTCCTAGCAGTGGGAGTCTCCCAGGAAAGCCATCAGGGGCTCAGGAGTGGTGTTTGGTTAGGGTGGAATTGGATGCTGCGATGACTGCGAGGTCCCCGACCCTGTGAGACCTTGCCCTGAACCTGGCTGGTCCCTGCAGGGGGAACGACTGAGCCATGCTGTAGGGTGTGCCTTCGCTGCCTGCCTGGAGAGGAAGCAGAGGAGAGAGAAGGAGTGCGGGGTCACAGCTGCTTTTGATGCTAGCCGCACCAGCTTTGCCCGGGAGGGCTCCTTCCGCCTAACCAGCGGTAGCCGTCCCACTGAGCGCCAGCTCCCGGAGAAGAAGAAAGGTGGGTGTCCCAACCTGGGAAATGAGCCAGGAATCCTGGAGGGTGGCCGTCCTGACAAGGCAGCAGCTGAGTCCCCTAGGCCAGGGGGCACTGGGAGAGCACAGATAAGGGGAGGCGAGTGTGTGGGAAGGGGAGAGGGCGGGGTTCTGCCTAAGAAGAGTCTAGGGGTGCTGATTCTATGATCACCCCTACTCCTCTTTGCTTTGTGCCCCATGACAGCGGAGGCAGCCGCCGTGCCTGCTGTGCCCACCCCAGGCCCTGCTCAGCCAGGTCACATGTCCCCAACCCCTGCGGCCACATCGCCTGGGGAAAAGGGAGAAGCGGGTGCGCCAGGGCCAGCCCCACTCGGCCCCGCGGCTGCTGCCATCCCCCGGCGCCATGCACCCCTGGAACAGCTGGTACGCCAGGGCTCCTTCCGAGGCTTCCCTGCCCTCAGTCAGAAGAATTCACCCTTCAAAAGGCAGCTGTCGCTGAGGCTCAATGAGCTGCCCTCTACCCTCCAGCGGCGCACGGACTTCCAGGTGAAAGGCACAGGTGAGAGGGAGGCTGTGCCCAGCAAAAGGGGGCACTGGGCTGGGAAGTGCTGCGCTGTGTGTCCAGTTGCCCAGGGGAGAGGCAGAGGCTGAGGGACCATGGGGCTCTGGGAGGGCTCAGAGACAGGCAGCCCCTGGAATGGGCGTGGAAGAATCAGATTTAAAGACTGCAGGAGCCCTTAAAGATCATCTCATTAATCCCCTTATTTTACAGATGAGGAAACTGAGGCCACGAGAAGTTAAATGAGCTGTACAACCAGTCCAGGCAACTAGGGGGCACCATAGTGCTCTGGGCCTAAAGTCAGGATGACTTGAGCTCAAATTCGACCTCAGGCCTTTCCTAGCTGCTTAACCCTGGGCAAGTCACTTAACCCTGGTTGCCCCAGTTTCCTCATCTGTAAAATGAGTTGGAGAAGGAAATGGCAAACCACTTCAGTAACCTTGCCAAGAAAAATGGGTCCCTAGAGCCAGGAGAGCCCAGAATATCAGAGCTGGGGGGGAAGCTGAGAGCTCCCCAAGGCCAACTCTGCCCTCTTTGTACCAACGAGGCAACAGAAGCCCAGAGCAGACCAGACAGTCTGTTAAGAAAAGGGCAGTGCTCGGAAGCTCCCTCTCCTGACTCCCATACTGAGGCCCTTTCTAGTCCCCTCATTTCACGAAGAAGGAAACTGAGGCACAGCAGTCTCAGAGACACAAGGAGTCCTCTTAGTCCCCCTTCCCTCTGCCCCATTTTGTCCATGTCTCCAGTCTGGCACACTGCCTGGCACCTAGAAGGGGATTGATAGATGCTTGTTGAAAGACTGAATGTGTAACTATGTTTCTCTGGGTCCCTTCCTGCCAGTGCTAGAGATGGAACCCCCAGGGGCCAGTGACAGCGACAGCATCAATGCCCTGTGTACACAGATCAGCTCATCCTTTGCCAATGCAGGTGCCCCTTTGCCAGGGCCCCAGCCCTCCACTGCAGGTAATGCCCAGTGTGACCTGGGGGAGGGGCATGGAGGTGCCCTCTGAGCCTTGCCCCCTGTGTGCCCATCTGCCTTCACGCCCTGTTTCCCCAGGGACCTCCACCTGGACTGAGCCAAGTCTGCCCGCGCCGCCATCAGGGCACAAGAGGACACCTTCGGAGGCTGAACGGTGGTTGGAGGAGGTGGCCCAGGTGGCCAAAGCACAGCAGCAACAGCAGCAGCAGCAGCAGCAGCAGCAGCAGGGGCAGCAGCAGGGGCAACAGCAGGGGCAGCAGCAGGGGCTGACAGGGCCCAGGGCACCTGCTGCACCTACCTCCTTGCCACCGGCTCTCCAGCCCTTCCCAGCTGCGCCTGCCCCTATGGCAGTTTTCCTGCCTGCTCCCCACATGCAGCCTGCCTTTGTCCCCACCTACCCAGGCTTGGCCTACCAACCAGTGCCCCGGGTGCCCGTGGTGGGCATCACACCTTCCCAAATGGTCGCCAATGCTTTCTGCTCCGCTGCTGCTCCCTCAACCACCCAACTCCAACCTGCAGTCCTGGCTGGGAAAGCTGCCCCCTGCCCCCCGCCACCACCCCCTCGACCCAATGGGGCCCCCTGGCCCCCTGAGCCTGGGCCATCCCCAGCCCCAGAGGCGGACCCCTTTGAGGCTCAGTGGGCAGCGCTGGAGGGGAAGTCCCAGCCTGAGCGGCCATCAAACCCTTTTTCTGGAGACCTCCATAAGACTTTTGAGATTGAACTGTAGCCTGGGGGGCCTAAGCCTGTGGGCACCCTTCTCTCCAGTCCAAGTATCTCTGTACATCTCCCCCTCCATCTGCCCAGCTCCATGTTCCCTAGGGCTGTGTCACCCACCCTTCTCCTCTCCTCTCCCTTGTTCCCACGTTTGTCCAAAGGGAAGGGTTCATATTTGGCTCGGGGATGGTGAAGGGGGGTGGAATTCAGGGATGGATCCACATCACTGCCCCTTAGAACACAAAATTGGCCTAGCACTGCCCTCCCCCCTTCTCTTCTGATGCCCTTTGGGGATTGGGGGCTGTGTCTCTCCCTTCCCTTTTCCCCCTCACAAGTAAGAGTTCTTTTCCTCTGCCTGCTCCCCTGTCCTGGGGGTGTGAGGGGAAAGATGCCTGCCCCTGGGGTCCACGCCTGAGCACAAGACAAAGGGCTCTCCCCCAGCCCAGGCCACTGCCACTGCCAATGCCCAGGTGATGTTTGGGCCTCCCCCTCTTGCCCAGGGCTGGGGAGGTGAGATGGAGAGAGATGAAGTGAATATGGGGCCTGCACAGAGCCTGGGTAGATTGGGGAAAGATGCTGTTACCTCACTCCTGTGTCCGCCACTGAGGGAAGAGGGGAGCAGGGAATGAATGCCTGGTGGGCACAGGGGCTGTGCCCATCACCGCCTGGACTTTTCTATCTTTTATCTCCAGATTTTTTTTTGTATCTAAACCTGCAGATTTGTATTATACAATGAGAGCCAATAAAGAAGGAATATAAAGGAGCCTTGGGGGAGGCGGGGGGAGGGGGGAATCCTGTCTGTACGTCCAAGCCTGGGGTAGGGGGCAGGAAGGTTGAGATGGTGAAGAGCAGGACTCCAGGACCATGCCTTGAGCACACAAGTTGGGAGGGTGTACTTAACAATGCATGGCGTGGTGGAAGAAAGCCTGAATGGGGACCCAGAAGTCCCTGGGTGAAGCCACTGGTGCCCAAGGGCTTGGGGAGAGGTAGGAAGCATCTCTTTACCATTCGCCAGACACTGGGTCAGGTGCTGGGGATATCAAATAGTCCCTTCCCTGAAGGATCACATTCTATCAGAGGGGGCCACTGTATCCCCATCGATAAAACAGAGGAGGTCATTAAAGAGGGGAGGAAAGGGGCAGAGAGTCAGAGAAGCCTTCATGTAGAAGCTGGCCCTGGAGCTATATCCTTAAGTGTGCCTCAGAATAACCCTGGGAGGTAGGTGCCACTATTATCCCCATTTAACAGATGAAGAAACTGAGGCTTAGGAAGCTAAAGTTATTTGACTCGGGGTAAGGATCTGAGGCTGGATTTGGATCTTGCTGCCTAGAAAGATAAGGTGCTGTCCCTTGAGCCACCTAGGAAAGAGACCTTCCAAAGAAGAGTCAAATCCCTGCCCTGCTCCTTATCCCTTCCCCCCCACTCCACCAAGGCCAGAGGGGCCTGGGAAGAAATCCTCAACAGATTTACAGAGTGACTCTCCCCAAGCCTCAGTTTCCTTATTTGAAAAACTTCAATTGGATGAGAAAAGGTCTCTCAGTTCTAATCATCTGGGCTTATTAGCCCTTTCCACGTAGTCACTAGGAATATCATTAGCCCCATTTTGCCCCAAAGAGCTTGGACACATGGACAAGGTTGGGTCAGGGACTTGGAGATGAGGTTTACAATGTTCACAGTGTTTACAGTGCCAATCTCTGACATGAGCCAAGTTCAGATCTGTCCCACCAAGGCTTACTGCCCATATGACTTCAGCCAAATCAATTACCCTCCCTGCCTCAGTTTCCTCATTTGCAAAATGAACTAACTGAGCTCTGAAGGTCCTTGGAGATCCCCTTATAAATGACAAATTGTGGTTCAAGCAGGACTTTATCACTGGGGACTCACAACAACCTGGGAGATATGTACTATCTTGATCCCTGTTTTACAAAGGAAGGAACTGAGGCTGAAGCTGAGGTTACTTGGCATTCTCAGGGTCAAACAGCTAATGCTGGGTCCTAGATGGGAGCCCAAGGCCTTCTAACTCCAAGGCTGGAGCTCTAGCTGGAGTCAGGAGCACTCTCCTCTGCCTGGGTCTCTGGGCAAGTCACTTAGCCTCACTTTTCTCATCTGGAAAATGGGTATAACAGTACCCATCCTCCCAACCTCAGCTTTTGTGAGGATTAAAGCACTTTCCAGACTCCCCCATGGAGTTTACAGGTCAGTTCCCATCACAGTGGACACTCTGTCTATACTGTTTCTGCCTTTATGGGAGACACTGTATAGGGGGAGGAGGGAGAAACTATCCCTCTTTCCTGTCCAGTGTGGGACAAAGACTCCAGTCCAGAGCGCCCCAATTCTTCCTCTTCCTCCTTGGGTGAGTCACTGAATCTTAGTTCCTTCATCTGCAAACTGTGGGGATTGGGCTAGATCTGACAGGACTTTGGGCTCTAGATGGAGGAGCCAGAGACCAGGCTGGCCCTCCCCGGAGCTTGATTGTTGGGGCTGATGCTTGTTAACCCACGGCATCTTCCAAAATATTTTGGCATTCCTTAAAATGCCCGCACATGAACCAGATATGACAGCTCCCCCCAAGCCTGCCTTGAGGGGTGAGGCCATTTTTCCTCCAGATGCTGCAAGACCCATTTTATGCAAGTACCAAAGAAATCTGTGTTCCTGAAGGAAAGACCCTAATGCCCCCCCCACCCCCAGGGAATGAATAACAAACTCTCTTTCAAGAGCTCCTTAGTGAAAAAATAAATCCACATTTCTCTAGAACCCAAAGACTTTCAGACCCATTTCTTCTCAAGGACTCTGAAAGAAGTATTCTATTTGACGGTGGGAGATACAGGGTCACCCAGCTAGGAAGCACCTCAGATCTCAGGCCCCCACCATTAGTATGGCCCCCACATGGACAGCCCTGGAGGTGGAGCAGGAAGCCTTCTCCCATCTGACACAGAATAAACAAGAGAGAGGGGGAGGGGTTTGCTCACAGTCACACACTTGGGTCCAGGCAGCATCAGCTTCTCTTGGCCTTCTTCAAGCTGGCACTCTACCATGACTGGTATCCTCATCACGTAGCACAGTAGGTTCTTAATAAATGCTTGTTGACTGACTGACCACTCCTATTTTGTCATTAAGAAAATGAAAACTTACTGTTAATTCAGTAAGCATTTATTAAGCTCCAAATGCCTACTATGTGCCAGGTGGGTAGCAGATGTTAAGAATACAGAAAAGGAAAAAAGGAAGTCCCTGTCCTCATGGAACTGGGTGTACTCAGACGTAGCTAGGTGAAGGGACACCTAGGATAGATCACTAGACTTAAAATCAGGAAGACCTGAGTTCAGTGCTACAACCGGCTGTGTGACCTTGGGCAAATCACTTAACCTTTCTCAGACTCAGTTACCCCAACTGTAAAATGGGAACAATAAGGACCCCTGCTTCCTAGGATTGTTATGAGAAGCATATGAGATTATACAAGCACTTGGCCCATAGTATGCACTAAATCCGATGGAAAAGTAACATATTCAAATAAATGCAAAATAATTTCAAGAGGGAGGAAGTGTACACAAAATGAGAGGGTCAGGAAAGATCCACACAGATGGGAAAACTGAGGTTTACAGAATAGGTCCCCTCCCAAAGCACAGGGAATCTGGAGAAGAGAGGGACTTCTTGTTTAGGCTTTCCCTTCAAACCCCTTGTTCACCAAGGAAGAAAGAACTGAGACAGAAGTTGCCTAAAGTCATTAAACTATTTGGAGGTAGATTATTGGGATAGAGATAAGAAAGATAATCTCATCAACTTCTATCAACAGGAATCGTCAAACGAGATGGGAATGGGGTTGGGGGAGGAGAAAGCCAATGCCCGAGAAGTCCAGGGATCAACCCTTCCTGCACCCACCTGGTGCCTCCGGTCTTTCCTCTCTTTCCTTGTTCTCAGTGGAAATGAATTTGATCAGTCCTTTTGCTTTCCAAAATCTCACTTTCGTTAGGGTGTGACATTTTTCTCCTTAAAGTCAGGTCATTTTCTGACGTTCCCTCAGACCTCAGTGAGACATCTTTCTCCACACACACCCCCCAACCCCAATTCCTTTGCTGTTCAGTTGTTTTTTCAGTCATGTCAGACTCTTTGTGTTCCTATTTGGGATTTTCTTGGCAAAGATAATAGAGTGGTTTGCCATTTCCTTCTCCAGCTCATCTTAGATGAGGAAACTGGGGTTAAGTGACTAGTTCAGGGTCACACAACTAAGTTGTGCTTAAAGCCAGATTTGAACTCAGGAAGATGAGTCTTCCTGATTCCTGATCTGGAATTCTATCCACTGCACCACCTAGCTACCCTACCCACTCCCTTTGGCCTTATAATTTTCTAATGCGTCCAGCTAACTAGCACTGAGGATTAATGATTGAACCTTGGTTTCAAGACCAAATACAGCCTCAAAATAGCCTTAGCTGTTTGACCCTGAGTAACTTATCTGCCTCAGTTTCCTCATCTGTAAAGTAAAGATAGTAACACCTCCCTGAGTTGTGAGGATGAAATGAGATATTTGTGAAAGTGCTTTGCAGACCTTAAGTGCTACTATTATTAGTAATTAACATTATTAATGTCTCAGGACGGGCAACGGCAATGTCCCCCAGTGGCTATATCATCTCTTAATGTCTCCTACAAATACGACGTGACACCCAACCCCTCCTCTTGGTGGCTCGGTGTGACCCTCTCCCCTTGGTGACCTTTTTTAATGTTCCCTAAGAGCTCAGTGTAACCCTTCAGGTTGATAACTTGGTCCGTTTCTAAGGTCTTCACGGAATGGCATGATTCTCCTTCCCCTCGGAACTGCCTGTCCCTTGCGGGTGGACGTGGGCCAAGCGTGAAGCTTCTTGGCAGGTTGGGGGGAGGGTTGGAAATGGGGCCGCTTATCACAGTACCTAGCACACAGTAAGCGCTTAACAAATGTTTATAGAATGACTGCAGAAATCGAAACAGTGGCCTGGACTCCGCGTGACAAGATCCCTACTAGCCTCGCCCTACCCTGCCCAACTATCTCTCCTCTACCCACCCTCCCCATCTCCCTATTCTCTCTTTTTGTTTTTTCGGATCTGGGTTGAGCAGCAAGCATTTTGAGGGGGCGGGGAGGGAACTGTGCCTGGAGAGCTCTCCGGGAAGGAGCTAATTCTTCCCAAAGACGCGTCTCTGCTCCCCGCCCCCACCTTCCTGGACGCCTAGGGCTAGTGTGGGCCAACAAGGGCTCGGTTCACCCCAGGAGCCCCACCCCGCTCCCCACCTCCGCCCTCTCCTCCAGCCTCCTAGTGTAGATTTCTTCTGGAAAGGAGAGGCCCCTCCTCCTGGAGTGTAAGAGTCGGAGCCTGTCTCCCTCCCCTCCCAGGACCGACACAGAGGCTCCGAGAAGAAAAGGGGCTTGTGCAGAATCCCACAGCAAGGCCAGCTCGAATAGAGCTATGGGAAGAGCCCAGCCTTCCAGGGGACCATCCTCTCCAGCTTCCATTCGAATTCTAGTGCCCTCTTGAGCATCTCTGAAAAGAGGTTACCCAGCCTTGCTTGAATACTTGGGGGATGGAGGCAGGCTCAGCTCTGAGATCTGGGGCTGGAAGGAGTCTTAGCGATCATTTCCACCAACTGTCTCATTTTACAGATGAGTAAACTGAGACCCTCTAGTTTCCCGAGCTCCACAGGAAGCTTTCTTTTAAGGATGGGGGAGGGCAAAATATGTGATTGGTTGTTGGTCCAGCGAAAGAGCGGGAGATGCTTAACCTGGAAAAGAGGAGACGGCTATTTCCTGGCTGCAGTCGTCTGAAGGGCCATCCTGGGGAAGGGGCACCGGAGATTGGCACAGATAGTGAGATAAGCAGAGACAAGTATGAGGAAACCAGCCCTCATTCCTCGGGATGTATTAGGGCAGTATGGTACTCTAGATGAGTCAGGGATCTTGGGTTCAAATCTCTTCTGGTCCTGTTTGGTCTTGGGCAAGTCTTTGAACTTTCTTCATCTATAAAATGAAAGATGACTTCTAGAATCCCTTCAGGTTCTCCCATCTTGGAGCCTCTGGAGGTCCCCAGGGAGAGGAAAACTAGGGAGGCGGGTTTTAACACTCATGGATAGCTATTTAAATTCAGCCTCAGTCACATCCTAGCTGTGTGACCCTGGGTTAGTGATTTAACCTCATCTGCATCAGTTTCCTCATTGGTAAAATGGATAAAATAGCACCTACTTCCTCGGGTTGTTGTGAGAGGATAAAATGAGATTATATTTATAAAGTACTTGGCACAGAGTAGGAGCTTAATAAATGCTTGTCTTCTTTCCTCTTAACTCAATGTCATGTCTGAACCTGTGATTTAATCAGTAAAGGAAACTCCCTCCCCCTTTCTGCAAATGTGAACTCACTCTGCAACTCAGAGACTTAGAGAGCTACTCTGGAGTGCAGGTGACTAGTCCAAGGTCACACAGTCATCTGTGCCAAGGGGAGGGACTTGAACATGACTTCATGACCATGAGGTTGGCCTTATCCATGGTACTCCCCAATACCTTCATGCTTATCATCATAAGCATAAAGCAAAGCTGGGATAGGCTAACTTCTTGGTTAATGGAAGCATCTAGACAATCTGGACTGTCCTCTGTCAGAGAGGCTTCAGAACTATAGAGGTCCTTTCTGTAGGAGGAGCAAGCCTAGACTGAGTCCTTTTTCCGATTTAGAATGGAGAAATTCATCCAGACTCTTAGCCTCCAGTGGGTTCTGATTTGGGCATGAGGAAAGAGATGGAAAGGATGGTCTTGCTGCTTTCAGATGTAGAGGATTCTCTCTACTGGGACTTCTTGTCTTTTTTTGATTGCAGCAAACTTTCTTTTACCCCCTAGTCAGTATGAGATTAAATTCAACAGAATATGACCCATATCCCCATGAGGCTTCCCTGTGATTCCTTATTATGAACTAGACTCAAAGTTCTAGACAGTCAAGTCAACAAGCATTAATTCATCAATTACTGTGCTTACAAATACACACACACACACACACACACACACACAAACACACACACACATACAAAGAAGACAGTTTACATTCTAACAGAGGAGAAACATAGCTGAAAGGGGAGGAGAGAAAAGGTATGGGGGAGATAGTAGAGAAATAATTGTAGAGAGTCAGAGGCAGAGGTACAGCCACAGAGAAATGGACCAAATATGGTTGATTCCAGTACTTCCTTAAAATAAAAGTTACATTAGGAACTGACCAATCAGAGGTAAGGGCTATAGGAGAGGAAGTATCTTCCCGGGATAGAAGCATCTTCCAGGGTAACACACAGCCATCCATCATGGGGTTCTGGGAAAGAAACAAAGATTTATCAGACACTTTCTCTTGCCCCTGGGGTATTACCAAGCATAAAGAGTCAATACTCACTAAATAACCTGTCTAGAGCAATCTACTTAGGAGAGATGTTGAGGGGATAGGGGACTCCAGTCACGGTGTGCCCAGACCCCACACCCCCATCAGGTCTAACATATTAAATACTTATAATGCATGCCTTGCACAGTATGCAAAGAAGGAAAATAGCACTCCTTGTCCTCAAGAAACTTAGATTCCACTTGAGAGCACAATATGACATATATCCAAACTAGCATGATTCCGCCATGAGAAAATTTCTGGCTTAAATCTTATTGCCATCTCCTTAAGATGAGGTTATATAATTAGCTAGAGCCTGCGAAATCAAGCTGAGACATCAGCTATAGCCCTAGAGTTAAGTGGTTAGTTCTTGCTCTGCCTGCCCACAAATTCAAGCAGATTTCAGCTCTAACTCCAGTCTTAACTGGCTAGTGTCCTACTTTACACGCCATAGATCTTCCTTTTTAGAACTTCTGTTCTTTGGTTTAGAAATCTTTATCTTCCTTTATTTGCTCTTTGAAATTCCCTTGTATCCATCTTGCTTATGTTACCAAAATCTATAGAAGGTTGCTGAGACTGATGTTTAGGGTTCACCGAGTCTTTTGTTCAATGATGCCTGTGCTCTTAGCATAATAGACTGTGGTTTTTTCCTTATCTCTACATCATTGATTGTCTATTTGGCAGTAGTACCTAATCAATGGCTCCTCAATTTTTGTCTCAGTACCAACTGTCAATGGAGAGCTCTATTGTCCACCAGGAACATTTGGAGAAGGGGGATCAAGGCAGATTTATTGGAGGAAGAAGCACATAGTATCCAAGAGGAAGAGAAGAAGGATCTGGGAGGGCAAGGTAAAGGTATGAGGAAGGAGAGACAAACTGTGAATACGCAGAGGCAAAATATGACAGTTCATTTGCTGTGGTAGAAAGAGTGCTAAATCAGGATTTAGGAGCCCTGGATTCAAATCCTGTCTCTCTAACTTACTCCTTGTATAACATTGGGCAAGGCATTTAACCCTTACTACCTCAATTTTCTAACCTTGTATTTGTTAGTTTATGTGAACATGTGTCCTCAGAAGGCTGTTTGAGGGCATAACAAATGCTTGCTAATTCATTGATTGATTGATTGACTACAAAGGTCTTTTCTAGGTCTAAATCTGTGTTTCTAATGTTGGAGGAATAGACCGTTGTCTGGGGTATCTAGGACCAAGTGCTAGAAGGGAAGGGATGTGAAATAAGGTTGGAAAAAATAGATGGGGATCATGTTGTAGAGACCCTTGAATGCTGGTCCTAGGAAGTTTTTATTTTATTCTGGAAGCAATAGGGAATCATTGAAGGAATTTGACCAGGAGAGGGGCATGGTCGTGTGTGTGCTTTAGAAAAGTTATGGTCACTAAATTGTAGAGGGGAAAGGTGAGAGGCAATGGGACCAGTTAGGAGGCTCTTAAAATAGTGCAGGTGAAAGATCAGGACCAAACAAGGCTGGTGGTCACGGGAGAGAAGAGCAGACAGGAAGAATATTATCCAGGTAGAGATGACAGGACTTGGCACCAACTGATTTAAGAGGTAAGAGAGAAAGGAAAAACAAAGATGGCTGAGACCATGAGCCTGAGGTTGGAAAGGATGATAGCTACATCAATGGAAATAAGTTTGAAGAAGGGAAAGGTTTGAAGGGAGACCATAGGATCCTAGGTCTAAAGTCAGTAAGGGAAAAATCATGTCCAATACTCACATTTAACAAGGAAGGAAACTGAGGCTGAGAGAGGTCAAATGATGAAGAGGAGGAGGAGGAAGGAGAGAGAGGGAGGGAGAGAGAGAGAGAAAGAGAGATGGAGGAGGAGGGAGGAGAGAGAGGAGGAGGAGGAGGAAGGAGAGAGAGAGGGAGGGAGAGAGAGGAGGAGGAGGAGGAGGAGAAGGAGGAAGGAGAGAGAGGGAGAGAGAGAGAGAGAGAGAGAGAGAGAGAGAGAGAGAGAGAGATTGGGGAAAGGGGAAGGGAGAGGAAAAAGACCAAGAAAGAGAGAAAGATCACCCAGGATAGAGCCTTGGGAGTGGAAAATGGGCCTTGCTTTCCCCATTGCTGCCTCTCCTTCAGAGAAACAGACAGAGAACAACAGTTAAACTCAGAGGCAGGAGCAGCTGAGCCCACCTCCTGTCTCTCACTCACACTGCCAATGTGACCCTCATTAACACCCTAAATGTTCCCAGAAAATTCTCTCAGACTGGAAGATACAGAGCCAATTGCCAACATCCATTGGTAAAGGGCAGTGTTCATGGAGGGAGCATTCATATTTATAAAATCCTGGGTCCCAACCTCCCAAATCTCAAACTCTTACAAACTTGTGCTCTCCTAAAGGTCAGAAGAGCCTCCAGAGGCCCAATAAGTGAAGTCCATAGTAGACTCTGCCAAGAGCAACAGCCAAGGGGGGTGAGGAGCCAGCATTTGACCCAGCCCAACAATTAACTGATGGCAGCTGAGACCTTCAACCCTATAAACAAGCAAATGACTCATCCATCCACTGCATCACACCCAGGAATAAACTGGGTGAGGGTGATGTTTTAGGAGCCACTTTCATTTTGAGCCCACTCTCCCCAGGGACAGAAGTGACAGAAGAGATTGAAAAATTTGTTTTGGGTCTTAATTGGCAAATTGATACTGAGAAAGAATCAACTGGTCAGATTAATATTTGGGACATAACTCATACTTGGACTGAGATAAATGAAAAACCCGAAGAGAAAGAATTTCTGGGTAATTAAAAATCAATTTATTAATTAGGCTAGTTAATAATAAATCCATGGTCAGTAGTTTCTCTTGGCAAAGACAAAAGACACAGAGGCCTAAAAGTTTTAAATACTCCTTGGAAGGAAATTCCTTTGACAATTCAAAATCAACCCTGATTGGTGAACATTTAATGAGGAGGTGGGCTAGAAGTCTTCAGAGCCTCCTGCTGAGAACATGGTTTGATTGCAATTCTCAGCCACCATCAGCAATCTGGACAAGCGAATACATCTCCATCCAGACCTCCAGACCACTCTGATTGGTTTTCTCCTTCTCGAACTGGGTCACCCTAAATTCTAATGAAGGGCTACAAGGACAGGGTCTCATTTCCTCTGGGTAAGAACTTGCCTAGATTGGATTCAGTTTACAATCCAATCAGAAGTAGGGTCTTCCAGTTGGGTGGGGTCCTGACAAGATTAAATAGCATATACCTTGGAGGCTAGGACAATCTCATCAGTCATGTCCTTCAGAGATTGACCTTTCTACAGGATCTGGGACTGAAATGAATAAAGGAGAAAAGCTTGAATCCCAAATTAATAAGTTGTTATTAAAACAATAATTTCTCCCAGGGCTATTATGAAATCTGAGTGGGGAGAGGGGCGATCTGCTTGCCTCAAGTCTCTCCTCACTCCAATCCATCCTCCCTTTAGCCATCAAAGTGATTTTCCTAAAGCATAGGTTCCACCAGATTCCCAACTCAAACTCTAGTGGCTGCCTACTATCTCCAGGCTCAAATACGAAATTCCTCGGTCTGGCATTCAAAGTTCTCCATAATCCAACCCCTCCTGCCTTTCCAGTCTCCTTACAAATTATCCACTGCCACACATTGTTCAATCTAGTGACACTTACCTGGCTATTTCATGAACAAGATCCTCCATCTCTAAACTATCAGCATATTCTGTGGTTGTCCTGCATACCTGTAATGCTCTTTCCTCTTCCACTCCCAACCACTGACCTACCTGGGTTCCTTTCAATTCCACCTTCTGAAGCTTAGGGGTGCTTGGAACTCTGAAATACTGACACAACTCAAGACTTCTTTCAGTCAAAGAAAAACAAAGTTTATTAAAGATCTACCATTGTAGCGGACGGCCCTCATCCCTACACAGCTGGGTGAAGTGGTTGAAGAAAAGAGACACGAGAAGTGGGGAAAAGTTAGACCAATTCCGTTTATTGATCTGATGGTTAGGGTTTATATAGACAAGGTGCTGCAAGACTACGTGACATTCTGCTCGGCTCCTGTCCCAGTAATAAAATCAGTCAGGGTGATTAAATCAACCAGACTATGAGCCTAGAGGCATCTATTTTACGTATCCCTTGTTTTCTGTAATTCTCGTTTGTCTCACAGAGACAACATGGTGGGGGGGGGGGGGGTCGGGGCATGGATAGCCTTCCCCGAAGGTAATGAGCACAGTCTCAAAGAACAGTTTCAGCTAAGGTCTATCCTGATCTTGTTAACCGCGCTCCACCCTGGCCCTCAACATACCATATAGACTAGACTCTTCAGAAATCTCACCATTGGCTAGACTCTTAAGGAATCTGAGCATTTGCAAGGCTAATGCCAGCAGACCAGATTGAATCTGAGCTACTTCATGGAGGCAAGATTCATCTTACATAGAGAAAGACTATGGAAGGGATCTAAGAGTGCTCTAGTAGTCTGGGGTGATGGAAAGAGGGGTCCAGGGAGGGTCTTGATGGTAGTGGTCTGTAGACTGGGGTGACTAAAGGTTGGACTCCAGGAACAAAGAAAATGGGATTAAGGAGGAGTAGCTGAAAGTTACCTGGAGAAAGCAGACAATGGAGGGCTAGGCTAGGTTAAGGGTAACAGTAGCACGTACTTAGTAAATGTTAACTAAGTGACTGACTCTGTGAAATTGATCCCTAACCTCAAGGAATTTATGTTCCATCAGAGGAAATAATACATACATGTACCGAGGGGGCACACTGGCTTGAGAATGACAGTGTTAGATAACCCCCAAATGCTCCACCCCCACCAGAACCCTGAGGAAGGGGAGATGGAATCAGCTGAGTTCTGAAGACCAGATTTGCTAATGGTAGGAGAATTGGAAGGGTGAACCCAGAGCCAATGGGCTACAATAAAAACTCAAGAGACTCACCAAAACAGAATGAGGAGAAGCCTGGGTGAGCTCCTGATACATTCACCTGGCTGGATGATGACTCAAGACATCAAAGTTTCAAATACTTTATAAAGACTGCCAAGTAAGCATTTCATCTTCACCTTGACTCCACCCTGTCTTCCTTGAGATTCACATCTTTTGATAAGACAAGCCATAGTGATTATAGACCTACTTTTGGTGGCCGACTTTAGCAAGCACTGTGGTAGAGGTAGACAGCATCTCTCTAAGGAGGCCAAGGGCTTCTAACTTCTCAAACTCACCAAGTTACCTCCAAGGCTGAAAACTGCCCATCTTGGGATCTCCAAGTCACCTATTCTCAAGGAAATAAATAAAGCAGAAGTAGCTAGAACCTCAAAATTTAATCTAAGCTGCCTTTGCCAGCTGTCAGATTTGAGTACTTTGACATTTCTACTGGCATGAGGACGTGGCACCACACAAAACCTAGGAATTCTTGCCACATGTTCCAGAGACAAGAAGGAAGAGATCACCATTGATCAAATCCCTCCTTTTAAACTGTCAACAATGAATCATGCAGTCTTTAGAAAGAGACAAAAGGTCCAGCAAATTGCAGGGAGAGGGCTTGTTGCCCTCATGACATGAATACATTGAATAGAAGCTCCCCGAAGCCAGGATCTGTTCCCTTTTGTCTGTGTATTCCCAGCTCCTACCATTGTATCTGACATAGTACAGAGAAGGCCCTGGGTGGATTGTTATATCCTCTCCAAAGCATGTAAACTCTGTGAGATCAGGGAATGCTTTGCTTTTTGCCTGTGTATCTTCAGGGCTGTGAATTGAGTAGGTGCTTGCTAAGAGTAAAATGAAGCAGAGCCAGGAAAGCCACATAATAACGAGTACAGCAGTGTGATCGGAAAAAATGACCAGTACACGGAACTCTGGGTAATTAGAATGACCAAGCTTGGCCCCAAGGAAAGGATGAGAAAATAGACCTCCCGCAAAGAGTAAATAATGTTGAAACTGGTTGATGTGTTGGGTTGTTTTGCCAAACATTTTTCCCCCAGTTTCTTTTTGTTCTTTGTTATATTGGGTTTGGAGGAGGGGAAGACTGTAATGGAAAATGAGGTTGATGTAAAAATAAATGTGTGATAGTCCTAATCCCTTGGTGCCTCAGTTTCACCTTCTGTAAAGTGAAGATTATGATAACACCTATCTCCCATGGCGATTGTGAGGGTAATATTGATAAAGTACTTTGCAAACCTTAAAGTATTATAAAAAATGTTTGATGTTAGTATCATTAATAATAAATATTTTCAAATAGTGCTTGTTGAATTTATTTGGGTTAATGCCACAATAGAGTCCAGAGAAAGAGCTGACAGACTGGAGGAGAAGCAGGAGATGACAATATCAGAGAAATGCAAGGCAAGAGAGAGTTTCTAGGAGCAGAGGGGGACTGATAATGCTCGGTACAACAGAGGGCTCAAGGAGAGTGAGCCTTGAGATGAGGTAGGCAGCCTCCTAAGGGAGAGGTCATTTGCTTCCCTCAGAGAGAGTGATGCTTCAGTAAAGTTGGTAACAGAAGCCGGACTACAAGAAAGAGGTTGAAGGACTGAGTAGCTCTTGAGGAAGTAGAGGGATCCAAGTGCATTTTAATATTTCAAACAGGCAACTAGGTGGTGCAGTGGATAGAGCACCAGTGCAGGAGTCAGGAGGACCTGAGTTTGAATCTCACCTCAGACACTCACTAGCCGTGTGGCCTTGGGCAAATCACTTAACCCCAATCATCCTAGGTCATCTCCAGTCATCCTGATGAATATCTGGTCACTGGATTCAGATGGCTCTGGAGGAGAAGTGAGGCTGGTGACCTATACAGCCCTCCCTCACTCAAAACAAAGTCCAGTGCAAGTCATGTCATTATTTCTTTGATGGCATGGTCTTCTTTGGCAATGAAGGATGAATATACACACAATATTTCAATCTAGAAGTTTAGCAGAAATGGAAGACCAGAAGCAGAGAGATAGTTTGAAGGGACAGAAATGCCATGGAAGAGAGGTGTTTTGTTTTGTTTTGTTTTAGAATTGGGGAGATCTGAGACTGTCTATTGGCAAGCAGGGAAGGAACCAGTAGATAAAGAGAAATTGAAGATGAGGAAGTAGGGATGATGGACAGAATAAGGTCACAGAGGAGACTGAGGGGTAGAGGAGCAGGCACCTCCTTGCTTATAGTCCCTCCCTCTCTAATCCATCCTTCACAGAGCTGCCAAATCCTGTATTCTCAAGACACAGATTTTATCTCCTCCCACTCAGCAGAGGACCTCACCTCATACTGACTGAAAACAAAGAAGCCTTTCTCCATTCAGCTCCCTCTTCTCCCTTGCTCTATATCTCAAAACCTTGCTGTCATTCTCTCTTCTCACCTTTCCTCCAGTCTCTGATGAAGATAAAGATTTTGCCTTTGTCTTGGTGAAAGCCAATCAGCCCCTTTACTTTTACCCTTGATCCCATCCACTCCCATCATAAGATCCTGACAGACAACAAGGTATAGTGGATAAAGTGCTAGAGTCAGGAAGACCTGATTTGAATCCTGCCTGAGATACCTTTTACCTCTGCAAATCACATGACTTCTGAGACTCAGTTTCCTTATCTGCAAAATGAGAGGGTTGGTCTCAATAACCTCTAAGATCCATTTTAGTTCTAAATCTATGACCCTCCTTTCTCTCTGTTCTTCAATCTCCTTCTATCTACTGGTCGTTTCCTTGTTGCCAACAAATACATCCACCAAGTCTCCCTCACCTTTGAAAAGCTTTCATTTGAAATGATATTCCCTTAGTCTATCATCCTAAATCTGTCTTCCCTTTCACTGACAAATTCCCATCCTATTGGCTCTACTTCCTCTCCTCTATCACTCCACTGCCCTCTGGAATCAGGTTTCCATCCACTTCCCTCAACTCAAACTGCTCTCTCCAAAGTTACCAATAATCTCCTAACTACCAAACCCATTCTTCTTGATCTCTCTGTTGTCTTTATTGACACTGTTAATTACCCACTCCTGGGCACTGTTTCCTCTTTGGGTTTTTGTAACACTACTCTGTCTTGGTTCTCCTACCTCTCCAATCAGGGGCCATCTCCAGTCATCCTGATCTATATCTGGCCACTGGCCGCCATGGCGTCAGAGGAGAGAGTGAGACAGGTGACCTAGCACAGCCCTCCTTCACTTAAATCCAATTCATTTGCAAGTCCTGGCATCACCTTCCTGATGTCTTCTTTGAAGACAAAGGACAAACAACTGCAACAACTGTCCAACAGCTTCTTCTCAGTTTCATGTCCTATTCTCTAACTGTTGGTATATTCTAAACTTCTCTCCTGGACCTCTTCAATCCCCATTACTGATCCCAGCAGCAACCATGGATGTCCAGAACCGCACAATCTGAGGCTTGTGAGAAACCCCAGCAACTACCTAGTCCCAGTCATACCTAAAAGGAACTCCCATTATAATATAGTTGACACATATAGTCTCTACTGGAATAACTCCAAGGAAAGGAAACACACAACTTCTTAGGTCATCTCATTTCACATTTGAACAACTGTTGTAGTTAGGAATTCTTCCCATTCTCATCTCTACACAGATGATTCCAGTCCTACCATTTCTTCTGAGCATCATTAACTGGCTGTTGGAATGCTGAACTGGATTTTCATAGACAAACTGAATTCCACATGTCTATAGCCTGGGGTGACTGAGACACAGTATTACAGAGACTTTAGGCCTTCCTATGATGGTAGAGAATCTTTGGGCTAGACCAAAAGTTGCCCACAAAACTCCCTAGTGTGGCCCAAGTCAAATTAAAATATATACTTATTAAATATCATATATAATATAAATACATACTACGTAGGATTTTATATTACAATATACTACAATAAAATAGAAATATAAAATAGAAATATATAAACATAAATAAAATATAGATAATGTTAATTTGTGGTTTCCTAAGTCAATAGGTGACTAGCAGGGATCAGTTTCTGTTTCAGTTGAATAACCAGAGAGCTCTATTTGTTTAGGGATTTCTGTGACTTTTGATGATGGGACTTCCATCTGAGTTTTTGGAAATGGAGAGGTTAGAGCCAGATACAATCAGATGAATGTGTAGGCTGGAAATTCCAAAGAGAGAAGGGGAGGTGGGGCATTGGCAAACTGGTGCCCAAACCAAACCAGACTGACTGTTGTGGCAGTTAGTGAGAGTGAAGTCTAGTCAACAGTTCCTTTCTTCCACCGTTTTTCTCAGAGTACCACATTGGCAAGCTTTCCTCCCAGAGTTTAAACCTCAATTCCTTTCTTCAGCAACCTATTCCTGCCTCCTAGACCAACTGGGAGGAGAATGGAGAAGAGGGGAAAGAAGTGCCTCCAGCTCCAAGTCCCATCACGCCTCCTATTATTTTGCCTAAATGTTTATCTCGTGTCTGTTACTTAATGCTAATAACAAACCACAGGGCATCAGTAGTGATTTTTTCCAAGCCCATAAACTTAGGATTCAAGATTGAGAGAGGGGGAGCCAGCCAACGGGGCAAAAGATTTAGCCAATTTTATGCTTGAGTAGGGATGGGCCTGTTAGAAGAGAGTTTCTACAACTTTAGTGATATACTGATAATATTCCCTTTTGACTGCCTTTGAACCTGGAAACAAAGAGAGAAGTAAAAGAGGAGATAAGCCAGTATCAGAGAGGGATGAGAATGTCCCTGACTGTATCTGAAAAACAATGCTCCATCTTCCATCGCACATTGCCTTGTGTCCAAAACAGATCCTTGCCTCCCCCTCTCAAACTCGCTCCTCTTCCAAACTGCATTCTGGTCCTTCCTGTTACAGAGTTGTCCTCACCTCCTCACTTTCCCTCACCTCTCTGATCCAGTCAGTTGCCAAATCTTGTCATATTTACCTTCATGTCATCTCTAGAGTAAATATAAATGCCTTTATTTAGCATACAAAGCCCTTGGCCATTTGGTTCATCTTTACAGAATTATTGCACATTACTGTCTGTCAAACTGGTCTATTCACTGTCATGCAAGAGGCTGAATTCCCTGTCTCCTGGTAGCTTTGGCAGCCCCTTCCTCCATGCCCAGGATACTCCCTGTCCTCACTGCTGACTCTGGGAATCCTTAGCACCCTTGAGACCTTAACTCCCATGACATTTCCCCCATGATAATTTCCTTGAACTTCCTTAGAGCTTGAAAATGTACACACACACACACACACACACACACACACACAACTTAGGTCTATGTGTTAATGTTTTTTTCCCACAATATAATATGAATTTTTTGAAGGTAGAAACTATTTCATTTTAATCTTTGAAACCCAAGAGTCTAGCATGGGGCTTGTCACATAATACACACTTAATAGATACTTTGTGGAATCAAGCGTCACACACAAATGAACCCTTCAAAATAATCCCTTTATTAAAAACTCCAAGATGGTCTTTTTGGCGTGAGTGCCAATACTGCAAAAAGAACCAATTATTTGGAAGCAAGCAGAAAGGGAACAGTATGAACAGAAATAATTCATCATTTATGGAGCCCTTTCAGGTTTATAAAATGTTTTACTTATGTATAGGGCATATAATCATAATTTTTGGTCATGTCCCACTCTTTGTTACCCTATTGAGGTTTACTTGGCAGAGACACCAGAGTGGTTTGCTATTTTCCTCTCCAGCTCATTTTACAGATGAGGAAATTGAAGCAAACAGGGTGATGTGACTTGCCCAGAGTCACACTAAATGTCTAAGGCCAGATTTGAATTCATGAAGATGGGTCTTCCTGACTCAAGACCACCGTGGTGCTCTATCCACTGCACCACCTAACTGCCCTATAATCATTATGTCCTTGAACAATTGATTGCTCCCCCTTGACGTGGGCAAGCCACTAAACCTCTCTCTATCTATAGTTTCCTGCAAAATGGGTGTAATAACAGCAACTACCTCCCAGGGTTTCAGTAAGGATCAAATGAGATAATATTTGTAAAGTACTGAACCCTATGCCTAGAACATAGTAGATGTTTAATAAATGCTTGTTCCCCTTCCCCTTTTCCCCCTTACAGAACCTAAGGAGTGAGTAAAAAAGACAGGGAGTCAGTTAACTAGCATTTATTAAGTGCCTACTGTGTGCCAGGCACTACATTACCCTGGTGGTAAGGAATTGTTAAGGTCTTACCAGAAGTATTAAAAAGTACTTAAGTTTTGCTATCCCTTGATAAAACCTAAAGTTCTTCTATCAAACTTGATAGAATTGGGGGGATGGTAGCCACCATCTGATCCAAGGCTCCTGGTGACCCTTTAAACAAAAACACTCCTCGTTGTTCGTCCTTCATTTCTGAAGAGGATCCAAATGATACCATGGTGTTGGGAATCAAGATACAACATGTACAGCAACATGTCTACTCTCCAGAGAGTCAGTCGAGGTAGATGGTCCTGAAGAGCATGGCTTCTGCCAGTAAAGAGAGGCAGCTGTGGAAGAACCAGCCCTTGAGAAGGAATCACTCCTTGTTGGGAAAAGGATTTCTCTCTCTTTAACTATCCATCAGTCATGGATAGAGTCATTCAGCAAAGGTGTTCATGCTGTAGAAGGCACAGAGCTAAATGCCCTGCAGAGGCATTGCACCAACAGGAGAGCAGCGAAAGCAGACAAGGCACCCTATAATACCCAGGCTTTGTGTCCCTTAATTGTATGTATCTCTACCTCAATACTCACTAGCGAGCTTCTATTCATTCATGAGTAGTTTCCACTTTCCCCCGACTGAGTGAATGTGTAGCTCTGGGGAATACACACCAGATCCATTGTGGGGGACTGGAAAAGGGGGGGATATTTTATCACTATCATGCCATGATATTTCAATAAACACCTTTGATCAGTAAATCAACAAAAATGAACTCATTACTCATGAATTCTGTGCTAGGCACTAGGTAAGGGACACAACTCTGAAGAATGAAATAATTGGAACCAATTGTATCTTCCTTATGATAATTAGAGGTCAGCTGACTAAGAGGCATGGGACCCATTGAACCCGGGGTAGGGATTCTTCCAGGTTATCTGCACGTATGAGTAGGGGAGGGAATGGTAGCTCAAGAGACATGTGCCTATAGAGACATCATCAACAATACTGCAGGTATCATTTTCATCCACTTGCATTTTTAATAGTATTCTATTTTCCCCCCCAATTACATATAAAAACAATTTTCAACATTCATTTTAAAAATTTTTTTGAGGTTCAAATGTTCTCCTTTCTTCCCTCCCTCCTCTATCTACTCCTTGAGATGGTAAGCAATCTGATATAGGTTATACATGTTACTGCAGGTGTTATTGTACCCTTTTCCATATAGAGAAACTGAGGCTTGGAAATTATTTTCCCATAGTCCCATAGACAGTAAATATTGGAGGCATGCTTTCAACCTAAGTCTTCCTCATCTTAAGTCACCACTCTATCGACTCATCATTCCTTGTGGCAGTGATGATGGGGTGGTGTTGCTAATTCAATCTAACAACACTGATTAAGCACTTACGGTATGCAAGACAATGAGCTCATGTGATAACTCAAATGTTATAGCACTTAAAAACTTTTATTAATGTTATCCAAGGCTTCATTAAGCAGTTATGATGTGCCAGGCCCTGTAGTAAGTATTGAGTATACAAATAGAAGCTGGGTTGAATTGGCCTCTCAGGGCCATCCCAAAGCATGTCCACCCAGAGCTCCAGCACCATGCTAACTTAATGCTTGGAGATAAAGATCTTCTGGGCTGCTTTCATTCATGTACTGAGTTGGCATTGAAAGAGAGTGGTGCTTTGAGATCATAATACAGTGCCATATTGGCTACTAAGCAGGAAGAGTTGATGACTCAGTGGGTATTTAAAAGAGTGACCCCACCCTCAGTGCTCATTTCTCTGACTGAATATTACCCTTCCCACGAAGGGTGGAGGAAAGGTGACTTGTCTGATCCCCTACCCTGCCTGGCCACTGGAGACCATGAGCACATATCTTGCCCAGACAAACCAGAGTCTGAATTTTGGATCACTTCTTTTGTGTTAATATTTTCCTGATCTTATGTCAATGATTATCCACCTCAAGAAGTACACGGGCATATTTGGAGGTAGTTTTGTATTTTCAAGTGATCTGAAGATCTCTTGAAAATGGTCCTGGGTCTTGAAGAAGGTCCTGAGTCCTTTTGAGCTGACTGTGAGCCTAAAGAGGAGCCATAGAGAAGAAGGTGAATACCAGTAAAAGGATGGGCTCCAAACCCTGGCCTGCCCTGCCAGAAGGTACACGACTCTGATGGAGATGCAGAGCTCAGGTGAAATGTAACATACCTAATCAGCGGCCCCACAAATGTCTTTACATTCTGATGAGGTTTAAGCAGCAGCCTCCCAAGAGATCATAGCAGTAGTTGTAGGTTGTTAGCAGTCATGTCTTAAGTTGTTGTGTCTTACGAATAAATGAATGAATGAGTGATGCATTTACTAGGTGCTTACTGTGTGTGTGTGCAAAGCACTAGGGATAGAAGGAGAAAAGTAAAGCAGACAAGGAGCTCACATTCTGATGGGAGAGACAACACACCTGGAAGGTTTCAGGTGCAAGGCAGGACCCTTAGGGCAAAGGTCCCTTATGTGGCAAAGTGGATGGTCATAGCTCTATAACTCTTCTTGAATATCATCTCCACTGATAAAATCACATCAGTTTCTGAAGCTGATCTGTTTGGCAGGGCCGTAGACTTTGGTGACAAGACCTTTCTTTTCAGGGTTTTCAGTAACTGCAGGAGAAGTGGCCAGGCTGCATCTCCACAAGATTTGCTTTGAAGTTGATGGCTGAGGCCCCTGTACTGCAGGCAAGTCTGCTATATTGGAGGATTGCAGTTTGTTCTTCATCCTCAAAGAAGACCATGATATCAGGGAGGGGATGCCATGATATGCAAGTGAATTAGGTTTAAGGAGGGAAGGCTGTGCAAAGTCACCAGCCTCCCTTTCTCCTTCGGAGCCATCTGGGTCCAGTGGTCAGATACAGATCAGGATGACTAGAGATGGCCCAGGATGCAGGGGGGGACCTTGGCCTTTTCAATCTTTAACAGGTTTCAGTTTTACTGAAGCAATGCCCATTTCTCATATTCCCAAGGTTTAGAGTCCTGGGCTGCCCCATCAGTGCCTGAAGGGAGATGGTAGTCAAGAAGGTAGTTGTCATTTGAATTGTTGGACACATGCTGTCTCCTTTCTCCCTCTTGGGATGCCTTGCTACTTCAGCTAGGCTGGTTTCCATGCCTTGTGAGCAGGAGTTGATTGTCAATTAATGTAGAGTTTGCAGGACTTGTGGACTGGATATGCCCCTGGGGACAACCCCCAAAATCAATACCTCTTTGACTCTTAAGCAACTACCCAGAGTTTAGAGCTTCTATGGCCTCCACCCTTCAGGCTCCCAGTTCACTAGAGTCAACTTCAGTCTATATTTCCCTACCAAATGGGAAAGTTTAGAGAAAATAATTTTTTTTTCTCTAAACTGAATGAGAAAATTGCAAGAGGGTTTTATCTAATACAGAAAGGCTCTTCTGGTTGACAGTCATAGCTCAGGCTATTGGATCCTGGCTGAATCCTCTCCTGAAAGCAGGAACCTCTCCAGCCTCCAGAGAGATGAAACTTTTCAATCTGTGACCTGAAGAATCAATTAAATGGATTTGTATCATCCCCTCTACTGTATGACTCACCTTGGGCCAGGCCCTCTGGGAGAACATAGGTAGGATGTGTAGGATGTGATCCTGTATTACCTCATTCTTTAAGTACTTAAGTGAGTGATACAGCTAGAGAGCACAATGGACTGAGTACTGGTCTGAGTCCAGAAGACTCATCTTCATGAGTTCAAATCTGTCCTTGTAACTTACTAGCTAGGTGACCTTGAGCAAGTCAATTCACACTTTTCTCCTCTATAAAATGAGCTGCAGAAGAAAATGGCAAACCACTCTGGTATCTCTGCCAAGAAAAGCCCAAGTGCGGTCATAAAGAATCAGACACAGTTGAATAACAACCCACCATGAACTTTTGGAAAGCCTTATCTAGGCCTTAAAGGATGAGTTAGTTCTCCCATAGGAACCATATAACAAGCACCTGATTAAAGTATTATCATTCAATTGTGCAATTTGTGTGTGTCCTGGAAAGGCAGAGTCAAGCATTATCTGTCTGCTGTGTGTGTGTACCACCTTAAGTGCTGGGGGTATCAAACAAAGGCACAGAACAGCCTTTACTCTCAAGGAGCTCAGAAAGAAGAATTTTACACATTTTGGGGCAGCCTCCTGGAGGCTAAGACCTCTCCCAAACAGAGAGAAGCTCTGTCTTCCAATGATAAAGGATGCTTGAGAAAAACTTTCTAACTGTGTGACATGGCATAAATCATATCTCCGGGCCTCATTTTCCCCACCTTTAAAATGAGGAGATCAGACTTGGTGACCTCTAATGTCCATTCTAGCTCTAAGTCAGTTTTCCCATGATCCTGCATTTCTGGCTGTCAACTTTCTACTCAGGGACTGATTAGAGACTCTGACTTTCAAACTAGGATAAGCATTTCTGATAGATTGACCCCTGACATAGAGTGAGGAAGATTCTCTAATATGTTTAGACGTTGAACCTGGGACATGTACCTTTCTCCGTAAAAGATCCCTACCTTCAAAGTTATTGACACCATGAGTTTTAAAGTAACTTCCCTGGTGAGTTAATAACAATAGCTAGATTTTATATAGCATCTTCAATCTACCAGGTGCGTTACAAATATTATCTCATCTGATCCTTACAACCCTAGGATGTGGGTGCTATGATGATCCCCTTTTAACCTTGAAGAGACTGAGGCAAGCAGAGGTGAAGGGACTTGTTCGGGGTCACACAGCTAGGAAATATCTGAGGCCAAATTTGAACTCTGGTCTTCTTGACTCTGGGCCCAGGGTTCTAGCCATTGCTACACCAGTTGCCTCCTTCAACAAAAATAGGGAGGCTTGGAAAGGGGGTTGGTGTCAGGGAAAATGTCTGCAGTTGCTTTGACTTGACCAACAGGTAATTGGTGGCAAAGAATTAAATTCAGTGGAAAGACTGGGGCTGGAATATATAGATCCAGAAGTCACTGGCATAGTGATGGTGATTAAGCCTGTAGGAGCTGATGAGGTCACCAAGAGAGACAACGTAGAAAGAGAAGAGTAGGGGACCTAGAGAGTGCTCACAGTTAGGGGGAATGACTCAACAATGACTGGAAAGGAGCAGTCAGAGAGACAGGAGGAGAAACAGGAGAAAATAATACCGTAGAGGCTCAGAGAGGAGGAAATATCTGGGAGAAGGTGGTCAATAGTGTCTATTGTAGCAAATAGGTCAAGAAGGATGATAACCAAGAAAAGACCATCATGTTTGGCAATTAAGAGATCATTGATAATTTTGGAGAGAGCAATCTCAGTTGACTGACGAGGTTGGAAGCTGCATGAGAGGAGAAGGAAAGCTTGTGGACAAGACTTACAAATAGCACCTCAAGGCGCAAACTCTGTTTAAGCCACCAGGTGGTGCTCCTGGCTTGTACCAGCCCAGAGCTCCTGGAAGGACAGGTGTAGATTGCCTATCAGATCTCTGAGGAAGTTCCCCGAAATGGTCCCAGACTTCTAACGTCTGCCCACTTGGCTCACTCAAGACTGTTAAATGTAAAAATCGTTATCATTCAATATTTCATATTGGCTCAGCCCAACTACTCAGATAATGGTAAGGACAGGTAAATGTGTCCAGCAAAGCTGAGCCCTCCCAAGTAAGGGAAGGATGTTCCGTGGTGGGACTATGGAGGTCCAACCCCCTCAATTACTCATCTCCTTCCCTATTTCAGGTTGCTCAGAGGAATACATACTTGCAGTATTGATTAGAATACACTTATGGGATGGAATCATAAACAAGAAGATATATTAAAATTTCAAGTGATGTCACTTCTCTGGCAAGGCTCTGAAATCTCCACTCCTGACAAGAGCTGACTTCTCAGTTTCCTCTTTCACAGAAGGGAATAGATCTTCCTGGAAGCCATTTAAAGAGCAGGCAATCATTTATTCTTCCCAGACCACAGTCTTAGGATAAGAGATTGAAAACTGGGAGGGATCTCAGAAGCCAGCAAGGCTGACCTTGCCATCATCCAGATGAATGAAAAGAGGAAAAAAATGATTGTGACTTTCACGAATGGTTGTGACATCCAATAAGTGGCTGAGGCAGCAGAAAGGTCTTCCCTATTCTGGGTCTAGTGTCCCATCTATTCTGTTATGCTGCTTTTCAACCAAAATAATGGGAAAGGAACAGTTTCATCTGGGGATTTTAAGCCCCATTTTGACTCCTATAGAAATGGCAGCTGCTTAAGAAATGATGAGCAGGCGGATTTCAGAAAAACCTGGAAAGACTTACATGAATTGATGCTGAGTGAAGTGAGCAGAACCAGGAGAACATTGTCCACAGTAACAGTAACAGCTATAATAGACTTAGCTCTTCTCTGTCCTACAATGATCTAAGACAATTTCAAGGGACTCATGACAGAAAATTCAATCCACATCCAGAAAAAGAACTATGGAGTCTGAATGCAGATCAAAGCATCCTATTTTCACTTTTGTGGGGTTTTTTGTTCTGTTTTTTTCTTTATTGTGATTTTTCCCTTTTGTTCTGACTCTTCTTTCATAACATGACTAATGTGGAAATATAATTAGTATGATTGTAAATGTATAACCTATTACTGGATTGTTTGCTATCTTGGGAAGGAGAAAGGGGAGAGAGGGAGAAAAATTTGGAACTTAAAATCTTGTAAAAGTGAATGTTGAAAACTATCTTTACAAGTAATTGGAAAAAAATAAAATACTATTAAATACAGGAAAAAGAAATGGCAGCGACTTTCTGGGCACTCAGTGGGCAATCTTCTCTGCTCCTGGTGGTCACCAGAAGGTCTCCAGCATCACCATGAGCTTCCCCCCTTGGATCTGGGCTCCCATAAACTCACACATCATTCTCTTCACAATTGCAGCATCTCCAGCCAGTTTCTTCCATGTTCTCATCTCAGCCTCTCCTGGTAAGTTTGGCACAAAACACTTGGCTAGCCTTTGTCTGCGGCCCCACAGTTGAATGATATTTCTGGCAACTTTCTGTTAATCCCCTGAGGTTGCACAAGCCCCAGGTGCTTCCCATCCCTCTGATTCCTTCCATGTGGAAAAAAAATGGGGATGCTAAAGAATTATGAACCTGATCAAGCAGAGCGCCAATATGGGGTGTGTGTGCATCGGGCAGAACTGGAAACAGGAGAGAGATAAAACCATGTGGAATCTGCCTCACAGCTCTGCTGACCTCAGGTCTCACTTCACACATCCTCTTGCTATTCGGGAGGGCTCATTTGTGCTGGGAATTGACCCAAACTGAGAAAATTTAAGGGACACATTCACAATACCCACTATTATCCCAGAACACAGAGGATCTAAGTCAGAGGTGCCTAAACTTTTTTTGTTTCCCGTATACCTTGGCTTGCAGTAACCTTCCCACAGCTCTTACTCCTTTTGAAAGGAAATGTAGTATAGAGTTGGTATTATGTGTGTGTGTGTGTGTGTGTGTGTGTGTGTGTGTGTGTGTGTACATAAGAAATAAAATAGAGTAATTACGGTAAGAGAATATGGTGGAGCAGATATGTTCTAGGCAATTCTGGAGTACCCTGAGGGGTTTGGGATATTTTTTCTTGACTGATATTGGGTCAAGCCCCATAGTGCTTGTATTCCAGAGGCTTTGAAGTGACAAAGTGGAAGGAGCACTGAACCTACAGTCCTGAAAGCCTGAGTTCAAATTCAGCCTCAAACATTTTCTTCTGTTAAATTCAATTTTATTTTCAGTTCCAAATTCTCTCCTTTCCACCCATCAAGGCAAGAAAAATAACATACATTACACATATAAATATGCAAATACAATATATATGATATTATATTATGATATATACATATAATATAAATATCAATTAATTAAGTAGAGAAAAAAAGAAATGACAGAGACTTTTTGAGCACTCATAATCTTCTCTGCTCCTGGTGGTCACCAGAAGGTCTCTGGCATCACCATGAGTTTCCCCCATGGGTCTGGGCTCCCACAAACTCACACATCATTCTCTTCACACTTGCAGCATCAATTAATTAATATACAATATAAATATAATATACATAACATACAATAAATATATATGATAAATATAAAAATATAAATAAAATTACAAATATAAAATACAAAACAAAATTCTGCATTAGTCATGCACCGAGAAAAGGTGAGAGAGAAATAAGCTTCAATCTGCAACCTGAATCTGTACCTTTTTACCTAGTAATCTACTAGTAGGTCTATGCCCCACAGAAATCAAACAAAGAGAAAAGCAGCTCTTTTTGTTGTGGCAAGGAAATGGAAATTGAGATGACACCTATCAGTTGAGGAATGTCTGAGGAAGTTATGGCATATGAATTCGATGGGATGCTATTATACTATAAGAAATAATAAAGGGGATGGTTTCAGAAAAACCTGGGAAGACTTGCATGAACTGATGCTTATGGGATATCGTTCCAAATTACTCTCCAGAATGGTTGGAGCAGTTTATGGTTCCAGCAGTCCATGTATTTTCCCACCATCCCCACTAACATTTGTCATTTTCCTTTTCTGTCATCTTGGACATTTTGGTGGGTATGAGGTGATACCCTAGAATTATTTTAATTTGCATTTCTATATTAGTAACAGAGTATTTTTTCATGTAACTATTGACAAGACAGTTTTGATTTTTTTCCACTGAAATTACTTGTTCATATCCCTTAACCGTTTATCAATTGGGGAATGGCTCTCATTCTTATAAATTTGGCTCACTTACCTATATATTTGAAAAATAAGACCTTTATCAGAAAAACTTGTGCAAATAGTCTTTCCCCAGTTTTATGCTTTCCTCTAATTTTGGCTGCATTAGTTTTGCTTGTGCAAAAACTTTTTAATTATATGTAATCAAAATTATTCATTTTACATCACTTGAACTTCTCTGTCTCTTGTTTGGTTATGAACTTTTTACCCATCCATAAATCTGATAGGTAATTTCTTTCCTGTTCCACTAATTTATATATATCACCCATTATGTCAAATCACATGCCCATTTTGAGCTTATCTTGGAATACTGTGTGAGATTTTGGTCTATGCCTAGTTTCTGACAGAATACTTTCCAGTTTTCCCACCAATTTTTGCTCCAATACTTGGGATCTTTGGACTTAATCAAACAAGGTTACTGTGCTTATTTGCTTTGGTATATTTTGTACCTAATATCTTCTATTGATCAACCACTTTAATTCTTGTCCAGTACCAATTTTTTTGATAGTTACAACTTTGTACTATAATTTGAGATCTGGTACTAGTAGACTGCCTTCCTTTACATTTTTTCCCCATGAATTCTCTTGATATTCTTGACCTCTTTTTCTCTGGATGAATTTTGTTATTTTTTTCTAGCTCTATGAAGTAAGTCTTTGGTAGTTTGATTGGCATAACATTGAATAAGTAAATTAGTTTAAGTAGTATTGTCATTTTTGTGATATTGACTTACAGATAAACAATGAACAATAAACAATTTCTCCAGTTATTTAGATGTCCTTATTTGTGTGAAAAGTATTTTTTAATTGGGTTTATATAGTTCCTATGTATATCTTGGCATGTAGACTCTCAAGTATTTCATACTGTCTGTAGTTATTGTAAATGGAATTTCTCTTTTTATCTCTCCCTGCTGGGTTTTGTTGGTAAAATACAGAAATGCTGATGATTTCTGTAGCTTTGTTTTCCTGTAACTTTGCTGAAGCTGTTAATTATTTTGACTAGTTTTTAGTTGAACTCTCTAGACTTCTCTAAGTATACCATCATATCATCTGCAAAAAGTGAAAGTTTTGTTTCCTCCTTGCTCATTCTCATTACTTCACTTTCTTTTTCTTATCTTATTGTTTTAGCCTTAGACATTTTCTAGCTGTGTGATTCTGGGCAAGTAACTTAACCTTTGTTTCCCTCAGTTTCCTCATCTATAAAGTGGGGATAACAATATTCCCTACCTCAGAAAGTTGCTGTGAATATCAAATGAGATAATATTTGTAAAGTGCTTGGAATAATGTCTGGCACACGGTAGCTATTTAATAAATACTTGTTTCCTTCTTTCCCCTCAATGTTAGTCACCGGTGGTTAGTGCCTCAGTTCCATTTAACTATTTAATATCAATTAGCTTCTACAAAGGCATGTTTTCTTTGAAGATACAGTAAGAATGAGAATATAAATTATTCCCCCAGCAACCCAAGAGCACACTCCATCCTACCGTAGTGTCAGAGGAATGGGTTCCCTCAGCGCAATTTCTAGGTAACATTGGAACCACCAAGTTTACTTCCAGAGGCAGCATGACTTCTAGATGCATCTTCATCTTAGCTTTGGCTAGACTGGGTTTTGAAGGTTACTCCCTTCTCCTTGCAGTGCTGATGCTGAGCTATCTTCAAATCTCATTCGCTTGACTAGCAAGACACCCAGATACCCAGATGATCATTGACCTTTCACAACACAATGTTGGAATCTTCGTATTAATTTCCTTCACCTAAAATGGAAAAGAACAAATTCTAGTGGAACGGAACTTGAATAGATCAAGTAAAATGAAGGTGCCCATGTAGGAGACAGCAGGAGTTGTTCATGCAAGAAAGCATTCTGCATTTCTTTACTACCCAGGCAAGAGCTACTTGACCAGAACCGGCTGAGCCTTTAAATATGCCTGAGGGGAACACACTCATCTATCTTTAGACAGTTAAAGAGTGCAGAGGATAGAGCACTGAACCTGGAGTCATGAAGTCTTGGATTTAAATCCTGCCTCGGATAATTAATAACTGTGTGACATTGGGCAAGTCACTTGACCTCTGTTTGTTTCTGTTTCCTCAATTGTAAAATGAGGGTAATGTTAACACCTATATCCCATGGAGGCTGTGTAGATCAAATGAAATAATATTTGTTAAAAAAAAAAAAAGTACTTTAAGCACAGTATCTGGCACATGGGTCTTCCATCAATACTTATTCCCTTCTCTTCCTTTCTGTTTTCGGAAGCATCCAGGGTTGAAAGTCTTATTCACTCAGGACATGGGCCACTTTTCCTTTCCTCCTTTGTGCCCTGTGGCCCCAAGAAATGGACTTGGGAATTTGGAACTATGCCCAAAGGGCTACAAAAATGTGCATACCCTTTGACCCAGCACTATTGCTTCTAAGACTGTATCCCCAAGAGATCATAAAAATGGGAAAGGGTCCCACATGGACAAAAATATTTATAACAGCTCTTTGTAGTGGCCAAGAACTGGAAATCAAGGGGATGCCCATCAATTGGGCAATGAATGAATAAATTATGGTATATGAATGTAATGGAATACTATGGTGCTATAAGAAATGATGAACAAGAAGACTTCAGAGAGGCCTGGAAAGACTTATATGATCTGATGCTGAGGGAAAGGAGCAGAACCAGGAGAACTTTGTGCACAGCAACAACCACAGTGTGCAAGAGTTTTTTCTGGTAGACTTGTATCTTCATAGCAATGCAAGGACTTAAAAAAAAATTCCCAGTGATTTTCTAAGGCAAAGTGCTGGTGCTGCTATTTGGCCCCAAGGGGACTTTGTAGTCGAAACTTTGTCTGGTTGATGCTATTTAAAAACTGACCTAAACTGTAAACCATTTCCCCTTCCCCTTCTTAGAGATGAGTGGAGGGGAAATAGATTAGGCTCCCAGGCTTTAAGGGAATTTATTTTTGCTATACCTTTGAAGTAAATATTCCTTTGTAAAAGTGAAACTGAATGTCAAGTGGTCAATAAGAACTGGGGTTCTAGGAACACCTCAAAATTGGGGAAATACAACCGGTAGCGGGTTTGAGCCAATGGCAGAGATCAGACAGCCCCCATCTTCCTGGGACTCTCCTAGTTTCCTCTTTCTCCTGCTTCTACAGATTCAACTCTAAATAGAGAATGAATAAGACAGTGGTCTGAGTCACCCTTCTCTTCTATTATGATAGAAAGTCATAGGTCACCCAAGATTCTGGAAGGGGATCCAAGGGAATGTAGGAGAACTCATTTTCCTCTACTCATCCTTAGGGAAGGAGAGACCAGATATGTGTCTTTCTTCACCTGGCCTTACCTTCCAGGTCTGCTTTACCCTTCCCCTATTCCCTGGGATGTCTACGGTTTCTGCTCCTAGGATGGGACAGTAGAGAGAACTGAGCCTTGATTTTACTTTGGGAAGACTAGAGCTGGAATAAGAATGTTGGAGTCACCATTTTTCACAAGATGAATTGGCGTGTTAGGACTTGGAAGTATGCCTACATTTGCATTAGATCACTCTTTGGAATGTCATTAGGGGAGGAAACCTCCTGCACACCCCTCTCAGGTCAATCTCAACATCTTTATCATTTTCCTCTTCCACTTAAGGGGGTTTGGAAACCTACTAAGGTATTTTCCAATTGTGGGGTCTTTGCTCCTCCTTCTGGTGACCCTAATTCATAGATGCAGGGCACAGAACTGAAAGTCAAGGCTTTGGTAGGGAGGAAAAGGGGACCCCAGTTTCTCCTTAGAGAAGATCCCCATCATATCATCTAGGTCTGAGTCCAGGGAGAAGTTGGGTCCATTTCATGCCAGTGACAGTAACTTAGTATTGAGAATAAGAAATTATTGGGGGAAAAATGGTGTAGAGTCAAATGATCATCCTAAGACCCTCTGCTAATACACTAAGCATACAAGTTAGTCCAGTTTTTTCCTTCAGCAATATTGAAACCATCTTTGATATTTAATTAGATCAGAGTCAAAGGATCAGGCTATTTTTCTCTCTGGAACCTTTAGTATAAAATCTAGGGCCTGACTAGTCACCTGGACTCTCCCTCCAATTTCTGACTGGCAGACCATTATGGGTAACATAGAGAAATAGAAGTTGTGCCAAACTGAATCAATGCTGCATTCTTGCCTCATATCCTTTCCTTGTACTGAACTCAGCCTTCTACCATTAGGACTAAACAATCCTCTTCTTGTTAACTTTCAGATGTTCTAGAAGTGACTCATTTCTTTCCAATCTTCAAGTATCTGAAGCCTACTCCAGACAGTCTGGGTTGTTTAGACCTGGAGACAATGCTAGTAAATGAAAACTTTGACCAGCTTTTCCTTCCATATTGTTTTTTGTGGAAGAAAAATGTTAATCTGCTCTCTCCAGTTCTGTGTCATCGAGTCCATGAGTGTTGTGTCTTGGTGGACTAGGTAAGTGGTAGAGTTAGGAGCCCTCTCTCTGATTAAACATCTATGAGAAATCCTTCCATGAGAAATCTCAGTTCTGTGCCCTGCATTTGTGAACTAGGGTTCCCTTTGCCTCCCTACTAAAGCCCTGACTTTCAGCTCTGTGCCCTGCATCTATAAATTAGATTCACCAGAATAAGAAGCAAAGACCTCAGAGTTGAGAAAAGACCTTAGTAGGTTTCTAAGCCTTCTTGAGTAGAAGAGAAAAAAATGATAAAGATGTTGAGATAGACCTGGGGGTATGTTTGTGTAGGAGAGCAGATTTCCCTTCCCCAGTGACATTCCAAAGAGGAACCTAATTCCAATTTAGGCATGCCCCCCCAGTCCTAAAGTCCCAATTCACCTTGTTAGAACAATGGTTCCAACATTCTTCAGCAGAGCTCATATCTCAGTTTCTCCACTTTCCCAAGCTCACTGACAGCTTATCCCACTTGACAGCATTCATGGTTAGCATTAGCCCAAACAAACAACCTTCCATGAAGTTCATTGCAGTGCATACGCCAATATCTTTTTTTAAATGATAGAGAGGTAGAGAAGCCCTTGAGGAGACTCTTCAAACCAAGTCAACATAACCCTGGTAGTGACATTAATGCCAAGGTATACATGGGGAAGATAGCAAAAATATATTGGGCAATGATTTAGGATCATGAAATAAAAGAGAGAAATGAAAAACATCCAAGGCTTGTATTCAGAAATTCATGCCTATCATGAAAAATATCTTCAGGAAGAGAGATGTCACTTGTAACTTGGAGGAAAACATGTTACTTTTGAAAAAGAGTTGTCCTTCAACAAAACAAGTGAATCTAATGCTCTGAAATGATAATGACAAAGCTTGATCTCAATGAAAAGACAGGAGAAAGCACATTTTTTTTTCTTTTGCAGAGGTGGCTGACTATGAGTGTGGAACACCACAATGTCAGATTTAGTTGACATGTTGGTTGGCTTTTCATAACTGTTTTTTCCTCTTTTTTATTTTTCATAATAAAAGATATCTTTTATGAATTATATTTTCTTTTTTCTTCCCTGTTGGCATGGAAAGACAATTTTTGACATTCTTTTTCTTTTAAAGTGCCAAATTCTCTTCCCCATCCCTGAAGAAGTTAAGCAACTTCACATAGGTTATCCATGTGCAACACTGACTACCTTTCGTTCCCACGACACCCTCAACTCAGGTGGTACTGAAGGCCCCCTCCTCCTTTTTTCTTGTATTTTTTTCCATGTCTTTTGTGCCTTTGATCTTTTCTTTTCTGTAACTTTTGTTTGTGCCATGGGACTGATGATATCTGGGGATGGGATCAGGCACATACTGGAATTCGGGATGTTCCATGTCAGTCTGGATTTCCAGGTTTGGGTTTCTAGGCCATGCTATGCTTGGCAGCGAAAGGTCTATGATCTCCGATTTGTCCACTAGGCCAAGACATCCCACCTCAGATTAGTGGGGCAAGTGGGAGGAGGTGGAAGCAAAAGGAAGGGCATGACTTCCCTAGGAATCGACTCCTGCGGCCTTGGTGTCTGCTCCACCTCTGAGTGCTTCACTTCTAAGGACATCTTTCGGGGAGAAGGAGTAAAAGAATATGTTGGGAACTGTTGGTGATGTAAAAACAAAAGAGAGCAATGAAAAATTTTAAATAATAAAAAAAGGAAGAGTTGGTTGAATTTCAAAACATTGCTCCCAAGATGAAATTGACCAAATCTTAATTGAAAAGAAATCACTGATTACAGATGTGATATCATTTCAGCTGTCAGATCACTAACTAATTAGAGCAAATTTAGAAATCAATGACAAGTTGGAAGGGTGAAAATGGAAAAGCACTGTGTACAATTAACACAATTCCAATTAAATCAATTTAAGTCAGTTATTGATTCTGAATGGCACATGGTGGGTGAGTTTCATCACTCAATTGAGTCTCTCCAAGTCACTAGTGATTTCTTAATTGCCCAAATCAATGACTTTTTCTCAGTCCTTATCCTTCTTTACCTCTCAGCTGTCTTTAACAATATTGCCCTTCTTCCCCTGGATATTCTTTTCTCTCTAGGTTGTTTCTCCCCAACCCCCCACCTCTCTCCTGGCTCTCCTCTGACCTGTCTGACCACTCTTACTAAGATTCCTTTTTTGAATTTTCATCCAGGTCCTTCCCACTAACCATGGATGTTCCCCCAAAGCTTCATCCTAGGTCCTCTTCTCTTCTCTTTCTATACTACTTCACCTGATTTGGATTTAATGATCATTTCTATGCGAATGATTCTCAGATCTATGTCTAGTTTAAATCTGTCTCCTGACTTATAGTCTTTCATCTTCAATTGTTTATTAGACATCTCAAACAAGCTGTCACACAGACATCTTAAATTTATCATGGTTGAAACTGAACTCATTTGATTTCTTCCTAGACCCTCCTCTCTTCCTAACTTACCTAGTGCTTTTCAGGGCACTGCCATTTCTCCAGTCACCTGGTCTCAGAACTTAGATGTCATCTGTAACTTCTCACTCTCTCTTACCCTCTCCAATCTGTTGCCATTTTTACCTTCACAATAACTCAAGAGTTGGGAGACTGGAAAGAAGGGGACTTACCCCACCTAAACTCTCCTCCCCTCCCACCTTCCCTATTATCCGCAGTTTGAATTTCTCCAGCTCTCTCATTGTTCAGTTATGAACAATTCTTATGTTGCAATCCTAAGCCACTTTCTTATTGGGAATCACAATTGTTTTATTTTCCCCTAGGATTCTCTCTAGGGTGTTTGTATTTTAATTTTTAAAATATTCAATTTTATTTTATTTTCAGTTCCAAATTCTCCCTCACCTCTCCCATCCATTGAGAAGACAAAGGTAGGGTATTTTTCTAAGGGTACAATTTAACTCCATCATGATTTACAAGTAACCTTGCCTGTGCCCCATCTCTTAGAGAGTCTAACTTCTTTCCTAACTTCCAAATATCCACAAGGATTATTCCTTTACATTACTCCTTTATTTAAATAGATGCTTTTGTTGTCTTTCATTTGTTTTCAGTCATATCCAACTCTTCATGACCCTATTTGGAGTTTTCTTAGCAAAGATACTGGAGTGGTTGGCCATTTCCTTCTCCAGCTCGTTTTACAAATAAGGGAAATGAGGCAACCAGGGTTAAGTGACTTGCTTAAGGTCACACAGTAAGTAAATGTCTGAGGCTGAATTTGAACTCAAGATGAGTCTTCCTACTCCAGGCTTGGTGCTCTATGTCCTTTGCCACCTGACTTCCCAAATAGACGCTTTACTATAGTAAAAATTAAATAAATAAAGTCAACTTTAAAACTCTTAAGCAGCAGTCGACCCACTACTTCTAGTAAAGTGTAAAATTTCGACACTGGCCTCAAATTCTTCCTATTCTGATGTTTCCCAGGTGCTCCCAAATTCCGTCTTGGTAGATTATCCTCTCATAGGTCTCAAAGGTAAAGGGTAAAGGTAGAGCTCTCTCTCAATCCACCACAATTTCAGCTCACCACCTTGCCAGGCTCTTCAGTGTCTTTCTGGTCAATGTGTACCTGAAGCCCTGTTGGATAATCTTAAGTGGATCACTGAGAGCCCATGGCCAGCCTCATCCTAGCATCTGCTCATGGTTTTCCAGAGTGTTTCTGAAGTATCTGCCTCCTTTGTCATTTTTTGGTGTCTTTACCTTAAAGTGTGATGGTTCTTTTCAAATGTCTCCCTTATAATATGACATTAGAATAAACTTAAGTAAATGCTCTCACATTAAATGCCCCCAGACAATTCACATGCACACTTCCTGCTTTTGTCTGGTGCCTAGAAATGGCAAGAAAATAAAGAAGGGAAAAAAGAAATCCTGGCCAAGCAGAAGTTACACAAATGGAAAAATGTCTGGGAGGGGTTTAAGGCCTATCCTAACAAATGGGTAGCTAGATAGATGGACAGATAGATAATTTATTAAGCACTTAACTATGTGCTGGGCATTAAGTGTTGAAGGTATAAATCCAAGCAAACAAAAGAGTTCTTCCCCTCAAGAAATATACATTTTAATGGGAGAAGACAACATATAAGGTGAACCTGGAAAATTGGGGTTGGAGAGGGGAGAACCCTAGTTGGGGCGAGATTTGTCTTAGGTGGTGTGGTGTCAACGAATACACCTGAAGGTAGTTGGAAGACCTGGTTCTAGAGTAGATGAGGCAGAAGCTCCCCTGTACTACCTACGGGGCCCAGGAACAGATTCCAAAGTTGAGGGGTTAAGGGAGAAAGAATGCAGACGATGGTTAAAGTATAGCCAGAATGTTAAATAGAGGACCAGGAAATGATGAGAAAAATGTATGGCTGGAAAAGAAGATGGGCCAATTGAGGGGTTGCAAGGCACACTTAATCGACAACCCCTGTGCTCCTTTGGTATTCAGACAATGGCAAGAAGTCTAGAAGGCTCCCAGAGCCCTAGAAGGTCTGCTCCCCACTCCTCACTCCCCCAGGATAAGAGTAGGAAATGGACAAGACTTGCAAAGTATACAAGGCATTAAATGATTACAGTCCCATTATTGGACATATGTGTGCCCACATCAATGAGATCATAGATGATGGAAACATTAGGAGAACCAGAGTAAGAAAGCGTGATGGGAAGTGTGAAGATCCAATTTATGCTATAACAACACTAAAAATAAACAACTTTGAAATCTCTCAGGACTCTCATTAATAGCTGGTCTTGCTGGCACATGCCTATCTTTAGGCCTTGCAGCTGGGGAGGCTGAGGAGGGTGGATGCCTTGAGTTCGTGAATTCTGAGCTACTGTAGGCCCCTGGGGCCTCACTACACAGGCCTACAATAGCTCAGATTTGCAATTAAAAAGGACTGAACCAGCCCAGTTCTGAAAAATGGAACGGGTTAAAGCATTTATGGAGATAAACATTGGAATCAGGCCAATGAGAGGCCACAGCACTTTCAGCCTGGGTGAGATAGGGGGACCAAGGCTCAAAAAAACACCAAACAAAAAACTAGTCAACCATAGTTTCAGAGGACTAACGATGAAACATGCTGCTCACCCACCTGACAGAAACAGCCGATGGACTCCAGGTGCACAGCGAGACATAAATTTTAGAGATGGCCAATAAAGGGATTTTCATATTTGTTATAGGATTTTTTTCTTTATTTTCAATGTTGAAGAGGATGTGGGAAGGAGAGAAAATCAAGTTTTGTTACTTGAAAAAATATTTGATTGTCAGTGGATAAGGGCTTGGAGTGGGAAAAAAAAACCCAAAATTTAAATATAGCTTCAGACAATTAACATAGCTGTATGATGCTGTCTGCCTCAGTTTCCTCTTCTGCAAAATGAGGATTAGAATAACACCTACCTCTAAGAATTGTTGTAAGGATCAAATGAGATGATGATTGCAAAGTGTTTAGTACAGTGCCTGGCACACAGTAGGGGGTATATAAATGTTGACTATTTCTTCTTATTATTTATTTTTAAAAGTGTCAGGAAAGCAAAATAAAGTTCAGAATGAACTGATGGATAGTGAGGGAAGTCAAGGACAACAAAAAGAGTGCTTTTAATTATATTGGAAAAGAAAGGAGGATCCCAGAAGAGACTCAACCTTTGCCAGCATGGATAGGATGAAGATGACTTCTTTGTTAACAGGGAGGATGAAAATCTGCTCAACTCCCATTTTATTTGTTTTCTTTGCCTTCAAGGATGATCTGCACGTTAGAAATGACAATAAAAAAGTGACTTATGGGAGTTGATAAGTAAGAGAACACCTGGTTGTGCTTGATTCAAAGCACCTGGCACAGGTGAACCAGGTGGTGTGTGAACTACTTGATACAGCAATAATCTTGAGATGGTTCTATCCTGTGATGGCAATGGTGATGCATGTATGCTTTTTACTAACATTAGGCTGACTCAAAGTGTCTGACGTTGACCAGATGAAATTGAAATGAGCTGGTTGATCCACCTTTGGTTAGTTCTCTAGCAGATGAATGATGGATTTTATGCACCACACATGACTTAAATTGCTTTCTTTTGTTGTATTTTAATTCTATGATTTTAGATGATGGATGTTACTCCAAGGAAATGTTCAAAAGTTATATCTTTTAAAGAGCACACTTCAATGGCTACTAAAAATGTTTCAGTGGTTGTTGGTGTGTGGAAGCTTAGGATTTCAAGAATCATTTAAGCCCAACATGAAAGAAAATGAGTCACACCAAAGTACTAGTGAAAGTGAGGATGGAAAAAAGAAAAAAAACACACACCCTAAATTGATAAAATATTGTTGCACAACAGCCTAATTAATTCTCAGGTAAACAAGCAAAGACCTTTAGAGGGGAACCTGTAAGGGTTGTTGTTAATTTCTCTAGAGTGTGGCATAAGTTTTTTGAAATTGGAAGAACATAGGGAAGACCAGTTTTTAGAACACCTCTATGGGGGCAGATAGGTGGTACAGTAGATAGAGCACCTGCCCTGGAGTCAGGACGACCTGAGTTCAAACCTGGCTTCAGACACTTAATAACTGTGTGACCCCGGACATTTAACACTGATTGCCTCAAAAAAATAGAACCCTGCTAGAAAGGAAAGACACTTATTATAAGCAAGATATTACAAGGATCAGATTAGTACAGATTGGAAAAAGATAATTTGTACTAATCCATCTCACTTTGCCCATTCTAACCTATACTAAAATAGACATCCAGGGGAACCTATAAGATTTGGGCATCTTCATCAGACATAAAACATCCACCCCCTTCAAAATGTTTTGAAATTTTCTTTTTACTTCCAGTGTACTTAGAAGTCTTGAAGGGATTAATTAACCATGATAATCTAATTAATATCCTGAGAAATAGAATTATTCTGGAATGACATAAATTCCCATACTGAGATGGAACATGATCTTGCACCATGCCACATATCATAAAAAGCTAAAAATAAATGTTTCCACCAATTGGAGATAAACCTGCTAAATGCCCTGGGAATTCACCTGATATAAATTCCATTGAAAATGTATGGGCACTCTTCCATTATCAATTCTCTCTCTTCTCTTCTCTCTCCACACCACCTGCCACTAGTCCCCAGTAGCCCCATTGGCATAGAGGTCAGAATGAGTACATGGCAGAATTCACCAAGACTCCAAAATCAGTTTAAGTCAGAACCAGCAGATTGATGATAAAATGTTTATTGGCAGCTAAACTGGGCTAAATGTGAGCAGTTAGGTGCCACAGTGGCTACAGTACCAGATGCAAAGGCAGGAAGACTTAAATTCAAATCTGACCTCAGACACTTCTTAGCTGTGTGACCCTGGGCAGATCACTTCACCCTGTTTACCTTAGTTTCCTCATCTGTCAAATGAGTTGGAGAAGGAAATGGCAAACCATTCCAGTATCTTTGCCAAGAAAACCTGAAATGGGGTCACAAAGAGTTGGACACAACTGAAAAATGACTGAACAACTTCCTAAATCTAGGCCAAACATTCTATCCACTGCACCACTAAAAGAATTATTAGAAAACATATCAAGTGGATCCTGGGAATTACAAAATCAAAATTATATAGCCCAGAGAGGTAGATATCCTAGCAGCAACAGCAACAACAGACATAAGAAAGTGATGCTACAGCTGGCAGATGAGGTATTACTGGGGGTCATGGCTGAATCAGAGCCAATATTGGAACCAAGGATTTAATAGCTGTTATGATCCAGGATTGCCAAGAAAATCCCAAATGGGGTCACAAAGAGTTGGATAAAACTAAAAATGACTGAACAGTAACAATGATCCAGGATATGGATGTTAAACAATGGTGGAGATCAAAGTGAGAGTGTCTACAGCAGATAGGATTATGCTTCCTGGGTATAAGGATAGGAACTGTGGATGTGGACAGGGAGAGAGAGAAGACAGTGGTCCACAAAGCCTAATATGGCCAGGCATCCTGAGGGGTGGTAAACATCAAAACATTGACCAGCCATACAAAAGGAGAAAGAACATAGAGGAAAACAGATGCAGAAGTTACAGCAAACTATCTTGCAGGATGATGACTCTGAATGGAGGGCAGTGTTCTGTTGTTCTGAGATGTCTATTATATTAAAGACTTTTAGTGTACATGACACCACTGTGTCTGATTGCATATAGCAACTGATTGTAGATGTTTATTTGTGTCTAACCCTTCGTGATCCAACTTGGGGTTTTCTTGGAGGAGATACTGGAGTGGCTTGCTATTTCCTTCTCCACCTCATTTGACAGATTAGGAAACTGAGGCAAACAGGGTTAAGTGATTTGTCAAAGGTCATGTATCTAATAAGTGCCTGAAGCTGTATTTGAACTTGGGACTCTAAGTCTTCCTGACTCTAAACCGGGTACTCTATCTGCTGCAGCACCACCTAGCTGCCAGCAACTGACTGTTTTCTTATTTTTCCATTGTCCTTTACCATCTGTGTTATGACGAATGTGGATTTGTGTTGATTACACATTGTATTTATAATTTCATGCTAAATGATTCTCAAAAAATGAATTACTTGCTACTACTTTTCTATATCAGATACTAAATAGCTCTGTGAAAGTGTAATTTAAATATGCAATAACTGAGGCAGAGGCTATTTTTAGGGCATCATAGACTATAGGGAGAAACAGTGCTGCTTTGAAAATGGTGAGTGGCAAACCCTACCTTAGTTGTCTGATTCCTTGACAACATCTGTGCTGAGGATTCATGCCCTTAATATTCATATATCCTACCATGTCATTGAATAGTGTATATTTGCCATATTCATTCTCGGGATCTTTGTAATGAGAAGAGTTAATTTGGCATGAATATTTGAAGTTGTTCCTCTCAGACTATAGATCCCTTGACTTTTATTTTCAAGAAAAGTACTTTCTTTTATTAAATACCATAAAATAAGACATCATTAGTCACTATTTTTGCGAGCTGACAAGATATGTTGAATCTAAATTTAGAAAAAAGCTATTACACTTAGTCAAATCTTGCATTGAATGTGAGTGTAGTTCAAGTTACATGTTTCTATACTTATCTGTTGAAACTGGGTCAAAGATGAATATGGGCAAGATTTGCAGTACAGACTTGTAAACAAGTGAATTGTACTTTGAAATAATGCATTACATCATGACTACAGCCAAATCATAAATAGTTATTTCCTGTTGGAACACAGATTTGGAAAGTTTTAGTAGTTAGAACTTTCGTTGTGTGAAAGTTTTCAGAAAAGGTCAGGACAGTCAACCTCATAAACTCATATATTGTTTTGTACACTAAATAAAGGTTATTTTCCATTTTAAATAATATTTTTTGAAAAGGAAACATGAGGGATATAATCAAAGCTAATCATGGAATAAACAAATGATAGAAGCAAAAGAAGGATATATAACACATTAATTTTTTTTAACGATTTGTTGTACGAGGCAGTAAATTTCTTTTGATGTTCAGTTATATCCAATTCTTTGTGACCTCATTTGGGGTTTTCTTGGCAGAGATACTGGAGTGGTTTACCCTTTCCTTCTCCAGCTCATTTTACAGATAAGGAGAGTGAGGCAAACAGAGTGAAGTGACTTGCCCAGGGACACACAGCTAGGAAGTGTCTGAGGCCAGATTTGATGAGTCTTTCTAACTCCAGGATTGGTACTCTATCCACTATGACGCCACCTAGTTTTATCCTAAGTAATTTACACATCATTGTATATCTTTGTGGGGGAAAAAGAACTGGAAGATCTGACTACTGAGACTCTGTAAGTGATATTTAAAAGATTATGGAAAGTGAGAGTGCAAATGTCCTGTTTTTAGGAGGCATAGTGGATAGTGTTCTAGGCTTGGAATCAGAAAGACCTGAGTTCAAATCTGGCCTCAGACACTTCCTAGCTGTGTGACCCTGGGTAAGTCACTTGACTCTCTTTGCCTCAATTTCCTCATCTGTCAAATGAGCTGGAGAAGGAAATGTCAAACCACTCCACTATCTTTGTCAAAAAAAACCCAAATGGGGTCACAAAGAGTCAGACACAACTGAAATGAGTGGAGAAGATGGAAAGATCTGGATCACATAAATAAAGTCAGAAGAATTCAGGACTGGTTGGATGACCAGATTCGAAGAATGGCTAATAGTTCAATGTTAGTGAGGAAGGAAGTCTGTAGTGGAGTGGCTCCTGGCCTCCCTGGCTTCCTTTAGGTCTGAACTCAAAAGCTGCCTTTTGTAAGAAGCCTTTCCCAGGCCTCCTTCATTTCAGTGCTTTTCCTCTGAGACTAGCCCCAATGTATCCTATCTATATCTTACTTGTACATACCTGTGTCAATGACCTCCTCCATTATCAAATGAAATAAAATTTATAAAGTGCCTAGCACAGTGCCTGGCACATAGTAGGAGCTTAATAAATGCCAGCTTCCTTCCTTCTTCCCTCCCACCCTTCTTCCTTTCCTCCTTTCCTTCGTTCCTCCCTCCCTTCCTTCTTCTCTTTCTTCCTCCCTCCCTCCCTCCCTCCCTTCCTTCCTTCCTTCCTTCCTTCCGATTGTGAGCTCCTTGAGAACAGGGACTATTTTTGCCTCTTTTTTGCATCTCCAGAGCTTGGCATCACGCCTGGTACATAGCAGGTACTTAATGAATGCTCGTTGACTTGCCTTGCCTTGGATTATGGCATAGCCAGCACACTCATCAAATCTGCATACAGTACAGAGTAGGGAGATGAAGACGACAACGGGGCTCTGGAAGGATGAGATTCCAAAGGCGTAAATGTCAATCTTTGTCTTGGGAACCAAAAATCCAACTCCCAATGACAAGATGGTGGAGGAATGGAGGCTGTAGTTTGAACAACACTGGGGTGGGGGGTAGGGAAGGGGGAAGGGAGGAGTATTGGGCGACAAGCTCAGTGTGAGTCAGCTCCGATGAGGCAGCCAGGAAAGTGAACGCTATCTGAGACTGCATTAAAGGAGGCAAAGCTTCCAGGAATAGGGAGGTGATTGTTCCACTCTCTTTTGCCCTCATCCGACCTCATACGGAGCATTGTTCCGTTCTGGGCAACACTGTCCAAGAAGGAAGCGTTATAGCTGTGGTCAAGTATAGGACAGGGAGAGACAATCTAGAGGATGGAGGGGCTTAATAGAAAGTTCTGCTTAAGACGTTGTTAGTCACCAAGCATTGCTTAAGCATCAGCTGTGTAAGCCAGACGCTGCGCTAAGCGCTGAGAATACAATAAAGGGAAAAAATTCCTGTTTTCCGGAAGATGGAGAGGCAACGTGCGGTGCACAGGCAGAACAAAGTGGAGATTGTAGAGAGAGGAATGCACCGGAATTGAGGAGGATCTGGGAAGAAGATTTGGAGAACGTGGGAACTGAAGGAACCAGGGAAGCTGGGAGACGGAGATGAAGAAGGAGAACATGCCAGACTTGGAGAACAGTCAGAAAAAGGCCAGCACTTAGAGATGGTGTCTTGTTCATAGGGGAGTAGGGAAGTTAGAATCACTGGGTAGAAGAGTATGTGAGGAGTAGGATGGGGGTGAGGTGGTAAGGTGTAAAAGCTAGACTGTCTCCAGTTGTCCTGATGTACCTCAGATGGCTCTGGAGGAGAGAGTGAGATTTGTGTCCTTGCACAGTCCTCCCTCACTTAAATCCAATTCATTTGTTATTCATAGCATCATCTTTCTGAGGCCATGGTCCTCTTCGAGAACAAAGAACAAAAAAACAAGAAATAAAAATATTTGGCAAAGGCTGGGAGTGGTGGTGAGGACTTTGCATTTAATGTGGGGTAATGGGGAGCCCCAATGTTTCTTGAGTGTAGGAATGACATGCTTGGACTAGGGCTTTAGGAAAATCACTTTGATGGCTGAATCGAGTGTAGAATGGAGTAGGGTAGGGAGACCAATCATCAGGCTATTTCAACAGATCAACAGATCAGATGTGGAGGGCCTGAACCAAGGAGGAGGCAAGTCAGAGGAGAGAAGGGGGAGTATATAAAAGATGTTGTGGGAAAATGGAAATTGACTGGGGGGACAGAGAGAGAATGAGAGAGAGAGACAGAGATGGAGAGACAGAGACAGAAGTACAGAGTGGAGAGCACAACAGAGACGCAGAGAGAGACAGAGTTACAAGGGGGTAGAGAGGCAGAGAGAGAGAGAGACAATGACAGAGAGACAGAGAGAGAAGAGAAGAAGGAAGAGCAGGGGAAGAGGAAAGATGGAGACAGGGAAAAGACAGTCAGAAATAAACAGGCAGACACATAGAGACAGAGAGAGAGAGAGAGAGAGAGAGAGAGAGAGAGAGAGAGAGAGAGAGGAGTTGAGGAAGATACCTAGGTTATAAGCTTTGGTGCCTGGGAGGATGGTGATTCTCTCAGAAGGAACAGAAAACTTAGGAAGAGTGGAGAGTTTCATGCAGAAAATGATGAGTTCTGTTTTGCACAGGTCAAATTTGAGAAAGTTGCAGCAATCTACTTTCAGAGGTCCAGTATGCAAGGCAGTTGGAGATGCAAGCTAGAGGTTAGGACAGTGGTTAGGGATGGCTTACTACATCTGAGAATTGTCTCATGGAAGGTGATTAGCTCACCAAGTAAAATCATATAGAGGAGAGACGGTGTCCGTGTCAGCCATAGGGGACACCCACTTACCACTGGTGCCTTGCCCCAAGATTATCTCCATTTTCTCCTGAGCTTGTTATCTTATTTTTATATCAAGTGTATTTTATTTGCACATAGTTGTTTATATATGAGACTGTGAGCTCCATCAGAGCAGGGACTCGTTTTGCCTCCCTAAGTATTCTTATTGTTTAGCACAATGCTAAGTATAGTAGGTCCTCAATGCATGGTAGGTACTTAATAAATGCTTACAGACTTGACTCATTTTGTTTTTTAATTTTTAGGCACCTACTATGTGTCACAAACTATGCTAAAAGTTGGGGATACAAAAGAGGCAAAAGACAGTCCCTGTCCTCAAAAATCTCACCATCTAAGTGATTATGACTTAAAAGAACATCCAGCAAAGGAGGTTGAGAAAGGAGCAATTAGGGAGGAGGGAAATCAGGAAAGAGTGAGATTGTCAAAACAGAACAAGAGAGGAGAAAATATCCAGTACAAAAAGGACAGTGTGGAAGGCTGCAGGAAGGATAAGAATGACAAAAGACAATTAGATTTGGCCACAAGAAGAGGAAGGGAGAGCTAGGGAGAGCTGCTGGGAACAGCTCTGACTTGGCAAATGAGGGTGAACCTGTGGCAAGATAAATTGAGAAGTGGCAGAAAAATAAATAAATAAAAATTAAATAAAAATTTTGAAAAAGTCGAAGGAATTACAGAGGTCATCTAGTCCTTCTCCCCCATTTACAGATGAGGAAACTGAGGCTCAGAAAGGTTATGAAGCCTATTCGGAAAGCCAGGGTGCTCCTTTCAAAAGAAACCACCGCCTTCCACCAGAACATTGGACCTTTTAGGGTCTAAATATTCTGAGCGCAATCTCAGTATCTGCCACTAGATGGCGGGGTTCCCCCACCCCTAGATTCTAACTAGGGTATAAATAGATTCCCATGGTAATTCATAATTGATTGAATGTGCTTCACTCATGCCCTCGTTCTCATTATGATTTTAATCTCCTTCAGTGGGGCTGCTTACATGCACTGTCTCAACGGCGCTAACCTGAAAGGCGTGCTCCTTGTGAATTAAATATGCTTTCACTTAACTAGATACCAAAGGAAGTCTTTGGGCACTGACTTTGGGGCGCCCCTCTGCTGCTCCTGACAAAGCCCAGTGCCACCACCTGCTCCTGCGCACCTCGCTGTGTCGCAGGGCTCCCCACAGGCTGGGGATCATCCCTGAAACCTTCTGGGGCTCAGACATTAAAGGGGAACATAGAACTTCAGACCAGCCCTAAATGTTCCTCCTGACCTTAGTGATTGGTATTTTCCATTCTCTCCGACTCTGGGGAAAGCATCTGCTTTCTGGCTTGTCCCCATAGCTGGTGATCTGTCATCACCAGCTGTGGCTACTGAGCATGAGGAAGGGTCCCCAATGCTGTTGAGTGACCTGTAGCTGGATGCTCACTGTCTACATTGCCTTTCCCTCAGGATGTTTCCTGGAAAGCAGCTTTCCTTGGTTTCCTTGCAATTCGACATGAAATGACCTTACCCAAACAACCTTAACATTCAAAGTTCCTGGCAACGCCCCTCCCGGGCCTGCTTTTCCTGTCCTTGTCTAGCATATACAAGATTCCAGAAATTGTAAGGGAGAAAGGTCTAGGACTGAACCTGTGATTTCACTGGCACAGAGAACTCCTAGACTAGGAAAGTTCTTCTACCATTGTCAGTTAGCACCTTTTCCCCAACTAGCAGTCTTAAAGCTCTGAGGAGTGAATGACTTATCCAGAGTCACACGGTCAGTATGTGCCAGAGGTAGCAACTATCTCTCATAGAAATATGCATGTTGTCTTTACATACATAGACACACACTACACACACACATTGTATGCCTATGTATATATACACACATACACATGTGTGTATATATACATCTCTCTATTCTCATCTCTCTTTGTATATATATATATATATATATATATATATATATATATATATACACACATACATATATACATACACACATGTATGTATGTATTGAGATGCACTATATAGCCAGCTAAGTGGCACAGTGTCTAGAGCACTGGGCCTACAGTTAGGAAGTTGTTGTTCAGTCTTTTTTTTCAATCATGTTGGATTATCCAGGACCTCATTTAGGGTTTTCTTGGCAGAAATCCTGGATTGGTTTTTACCATTTCCTTCTCCAGCTCATTTTACAGATGAGGCAAAGAGAGTCAAGTGACTTGCCCAGGGTCACACAGCTAGTAAGTGTCTGAAACTGGATTTGAACTCAGGAACATGAGTCTTCCTCACTTCTGGTCCATCCCTCCAAAATCTATAGCTCAACTCCCAAAGGCCAGGACTGACTCTGTCTGGAGTCCATAGTTGGCTTTCTGCTCTGCTCTCAGGGGTTTCACTCTCAGATGCTGCTTGCAGGTGGGATAAGATCTCTGCATCTATGTGTGGTTGAAATGTGTCTTTATTTCCTTCAGTTCTCTTGACATGACTGACTATAGATAGGAGTGTCTTCACGTGGACATAAGTAATTCAGCTGCTAGACACCAAGGTATATGGTGGTGGGGATGGGGAGGAGGAACAGGAAGAGGAAGGAGGGAGGGAGGGAGGGGGAGAGAGAGAGAGAGAGAGAGAGAGAGAGATCCCCCCCTGCAAGTAGCTTCTTAGTAAGATACATCACAAAAAGCATATAACAATCTCACATCTTCTGTCTCTTTCCAGGCTGAAGCTGGTCCCAGATTCGGCTAAGCATTTATTAGACGTGTGCTACATGTGCATTGAGTACAAAGACAAAAATGAAATCCCCCTGCCCTCAATGAGCTTACATCCTCCTGGGGTACAAGGCATGTACACAGAACGGTAGATATCAGGTCACTGGGGCTCAGGGGAGAGAGAGAACACTGACTCCTGGAAAGATCAGAAATGGCTTGGGAAAAAGTTAGGGATTTCAAGAGGCAGAGATGAAAAAAGAGCACATTTTAGGGATAGGAAAGAGCCTGTACAAAGGGAAGGAAATAGGAGAAAGATATTCAGGAAACAGCACAGCCAAGTCTGGGCCCCAGCTTCATGCCCTAAAGCAAGTTGTCAAATGAGCACGGTGACCATGCAGGACACTTTTCCATCACTGAACCAGCCCAAAGCTCCCCTCAAAGGAGCCTAGTTCTGGTCAGTGGAGGGCAGAAATGGCATCAACTGTCTTTGCCCTGTGACTTCTCATAGAACAGCCTTCTTGTTCTGGGACACGAGGAGACTGGGAGAAACTTGATCATGGCCGATATTAGTATTTACCTAGAATTTTAACATTGCAAAGTGTTGCCTTGGGATAGGTAGGAATGTGGTGTTTCCCAAAGGAAGCCAAGCTTCCATGAGTGCAGGAAGGATGGAAGAAACCTAGAATGGAGAGGAATTGGCAAGGGTGAAGAAGCTACAGAGACAACAGCAGGGAAGCAGAGATAGGGGAAATTTGAGCTGGACCCGAAGGTGAAAGGTAGGGGTGGGGGGAGAGCTTTTCACGCAGTGCATTAGCAGCTGAGTTGATAAGCCAGAACCAATGCTGTGTGAAGCCACACTCCGTCTCTTCGCCCACACTGGCTAAAGGAAAAGAAAGTGAAGGATGAACCTGAACTGGACCTTCTTGTGTCCTCCTACCCCTACTCTCTCTCCCAAACTATCTTGTGTTCAACTGCTTTGTGTTGCAGTCAGGAAGGCTGAAGGACAAATTGTGTCTCCAATATTGACATAGCTGTGTGACCCTGGGCAGGTCACTTGACTTCTCTCAGCCTCTGTTTCCTCATCTGTAAAATAGGGGTAATAAAATGGGGAATAATTGGAATGAAAATCCTTCGAGCGCTATATAAATGTTAACTATTACTATCAGTGTATATCATACTCATATCCATGCAACAGATATATATATATGTGTGTGTGTATGTATATGTATATATATAAAGATCTATCGATCGATAGATAGATCATTATCTCCCCTTTAGAAGGTAAGCTTTCTTTTCAATGGTTTCACAGTGCATATAGTAGGCACTGAATTTTTACTTATTGATACCTACCCCAGACACGCCCACCCTCACCCCAGGCACAGCTTTGAATGTGGCGGTAGACAAGGACCAAGGGATCCTCTAGTGTCATCTGTATTGGGAAAGCAACACTGATGTAGGTGACTGAGCCCATGGAGGCAGTAGGAGAAGAGACTCAACCGGCTTAGGAACTGTAGCCACCAGGGGGCACTGCTCCATCACTTACCAGACCATACAAAATGGTTTTGTAATTTATGAGAAATGGGTCCCCAAGGCTGATCCCCTAGATTTTATGACAACGGAAACATGACCAGAGGAGGAAGGGGTGGTGGGAGTGAGAAGTCCCTCCCTCCCTTGAGAATGAGGCTAAATTGAACCTGTTTTGTTCAGGACAGTGGGCTATTGTCACACATTCTTTTAGGGAACTATGAGAAACTAATGGCCGAGCCTCAGTCTGAGAGCAGAGGAGATGGAAAGCTAGACGCATGCCCTAATGGATGAGCCATTGCACTTTGAGTTGGGTAGTCCTAGGTTCTAATTCCTCCCTAATTTATCTGTACCTCAGTTTCCTAATCTATAAAATGAAGAAGTTGGACTACTCTATAAAATCTCATCCAAATCTAAGTCTTGAATCAAAAAAGGTTTTCTGGGACAAATCAGAGGCAAGAGATGTATGCCTAAAGGAAATAAATTTTACTTACTCAATTCCTGTTTATCCACTCAAATGTCCTCCTTCTATGTGGGGGAAGGGAAAAGGTTAAGCAGCGATGGGTGTCAAGCAATCTGCTAAGTGATTTTACTAATATTATCTCATTTGGTCTTTGCAACAACACTGTGAGGTAGGGGCTATTCTTTCTCCCATTTTACATTTGAGTAAACCGAGACAAAGGTTAAGTGACTTGCCCAGGGTCACACAACTAGTAAATTTCTGAGGCTGAATTTGAACTCAGGTCTTCTAGTGAAGAGAGTGTTGTTGGGTCTGGAGTCAGGAAGACCTGAGTCATTTCACCCTATTTGCCTCAGTTTCTTCATCTGTAAAAATGAGCTGGAGAAGGAATGACAAATCACTCCAGTAAGTAGAAGAGGCAGGCAGAATGTGAAAGTAATGGAAGTGATGTAGAGAGCTGGACCGATCACAGACTTACCTTAAATATCTGCATTCAACAAAAGTTGGAAAGACAACTACCAGAAGACAATGTCAACAGATTAGAGCTCTTCTCTGAGCAAGAACAGTTCCTTGCTATCTTGGAGGGACAGCTATCTTGGAGGCAACAGTGGAGCAGAAAAGGAGTGGGCAACTTTCAGAAGTTTGGCGTACAGTACTACCTTAACTCATCTGAGCCTGAACGCTAGCAAACATCAAGACCAGTTTGACAAAAAATGATGAGAAAATTCAGAAACAGCTAAATGAAAAAATGAGAACTCTCACAGGGGTAACCAGCATGATAGGTCATCTGTCTCTAAAGTAACTACTTAAAGAAGCCTATTCATTGAATGGGTGTATCTCACTCAAAGTGAGAATGTGGTAAGACCTTAGCCTAAAAAGGCCCTTGCATTGCATCCTAGGCCATGTCCAGTTGTCCTGATAAATATCAGGCCACTGGACCCAGATGGCTCAGGAGAAGAAAGTGAGATTGGTGACCTTGCCTTGTCCACCCTCACTCAAATCAAAGTCGACTGCAAGTCATGTCACCATCTTGATGTCATGGTCCTCTTTGAGAATGAAGGACAAACACAACAAGAAGGCAATATTTAACTCTATCAAAGTAAAGTGCAAGCAAAGCTTAGAGAGATGCAGGATTCTTGGCTCAGTAAGAAGGCAGATGAAATTCATTTTTATGCTGATAGTACTAATCCAAATTACTTTTATGACATCCTGAGGGCTATTTATTGGTCAAAGACCTATGGAGCATTTCAACAACTCAGTGCTGATGGAGTTACATTGATTAATGATGACATAATCCTGGCCAGATGGGCTGAACACTTCCATAGTGTTCTCAACAGACCATCATCAATCAATGCTGAAGCCATTGACCATAAACCTCAGGTTGAAGTCAATTGCTCTCTTGCCAAATTTTCAACTAAAGGAGAAGTTTTGAGTGCCATTAGGCTCCTCTCATGTGGCAAAGCTCTTGGTACTGATTCTGTTTCATCTGAGATTTACAAAGTAGGGGGACCATTGCTCATAAAAAAGCTGACTGAAATATCCCAGGTTATATGGCAAGAGGAGGTTATCCCCCAAGAGTTCAAGGATGCCTCCATTGTCCGTATCTATAAAGGTAAAAGAAATAGATTGTCCTGCAACAATTCCAGGGTGTGTGTGGGGAGGTCTCTCTCTCTCCCTCTGAATCATTGCTGGAAAGATTCTTGCCAGAGTTCTCTTTAACAGGCTGATCCTTCACCTGGAAGGCAGTCATGTACCTGAGAGCCAGTGTGGCTTCAGAAAGGTGCTCAATATGATGTTTGCTGCCTCACAACTCCAAGAGAAATGTCGGGAGCAGAACAGAGGTCTGCACACTATGTTCATAGATATGATCAAGTCCTTTGATACTGTCAGTTGTGAGGGCTTGTGGACAAAATTAGCTTGCCCAGAGAAGTTCATCAGTATTGTATACCAGTTCCATGATGACATGCTTTCCTGGGTTCTGGATAATGGACTCATCTAGATTCACAATGTTGGAATCATCCTCCTTTCTTCATCCTGTTTCATTCAGGTCTTTTGTTTATCTCCTACCTGGACCATTATGAAAATAAATCTCCCTGCTTCCAGCCTCTCCCCTTTCCAACCCATCCTGCATATGGCCTTCAAACCAATATTGGCCAATGTATTTCCAACTTGGTTACTCTGGTGGTAAAGACTCAGCAGAGACTCCCTATTTCCTCCAGGGTGAACTCCTCCATTTGTCATTGACGGCCCTTCACTTCTGGCTCCAATCTATTTTCTTAGTTGATTTTTCATTATTCACCCTTCCCACCCCACACAGTGTATTCTTTATTCCAGCCCAAACTGGCTTATTACCTGTAGTTGATATTCCCTCTTCACCTTTGCCTCAGTTTCCCCATCTGTAAAATGGGGAATAATAGCGTCTACTTCCCAGGGTGGTTGTGAATATCAAATAAGATAATATTTCTAAAGTGCTTAGCCAGTTCCTGGCAGGTAGTAAGAGCCATCTGTTGTTGTTGAGTTGTTAAAGTCATGTCCAACTCTTCATGACCACATTTGGGATTTTCTTGGCAAAGACACTGGAGTGGTTTGCCATTTCCTTCTCCAGTTTATTTACAAAGGAGCAACTGAGGCAAACAGAGTTAAGTGACTTGCCCAGGGTCACCCAGTTCGTAAGTGTCTGAAGCTGTATCTGCACTCATGAAGATGAGTCTTCCTGATTCTAAGACCAGCACTCTAGCCCCTCCGCCACTTGGCTATATAAATGTTAGCTATGGTGACGATGATGACAATCACTCCCAATAGGCATTTACTAAGAATGAGTTGAGTGAAGACACATCCCATTGTAGGGAGCTGGCTTCCAAGGGTCACCCAAAACCATCCAGAGAAGGTTCTGCAGATGTGCTCCAAGGAGAATCGAGCAGCAGGGCCTCAAGTGACTCTCCAGGCATAAAGGGCCGCAGGGTTTCCAAGCCCAAGGTCCCATCTCTCTCTCCGAACTGGATTGGGCAACATCGATGAGACAACAGGTAGAAAAAAAGAAATTTATTGAAAAAAAGGGAGGGGAGGGTGTAAGCCAGGACCCAGGTACTCATGCCTCTGGGCCTCACAGTTCCTTTGGCGGAAGAAGGAAGGATACTGTGGACCCTGAGCTGAGGTGGAGGGCATGTGCCTGTAGTGGTATCAATCTTTCCCTCTACCCATCTCTCCATCCAATCATGAGTCCCATGCGTTTGAGCAGATGAGTGAGGCAAAGCATGTGTGTGGGATGGGACATGCATGCACAGAGCGTGGCGGGGGAGGGGTGTACAGTAGGTGGGGCGGCCTTGGGGCCATGCTAAATGGGCCCAGTCCCTGACGGAAATAGGCTCTCTGGGGCTTGGGCTCAGGTCTTTCTCTCGCTCAGCCAGGGCCACGGTGGGTGGGATGACCCAGCTCAGGCTTGCGGGCGAGCAGGGACACATCGGTGAGGCTGGTGCGACTGCATGTAGCCAGGGCGGCAAACACATCGGAATGAGCCGTCAGAGTTGAGGCATCTCCCATTAACGCACAGCGAGGTCCGATCTGCAGCCTCCTCACACTCGTTGATGTCTGAAGGAGAAGGGCCAGACTGAATTTAGTACCGAGACATTCAGGGTTCCTCGTCCAAAACACCTGGCTTAGCTGCCTGTAGGCTTCAGGAGTCCGGTGCCACCACCTCCCTAAGGGAGCCAGACCTCCTGGGTACCAAGGGAAGGCGTCCGGACTCCACACTCTGTCTCCTTCAGGATGTGCGGGGCGGGGCTGGAAGGGATAGTGATTCTGCCCCACTCGGCTCCCGTTCCCCACCCTCCTTTGTCCTGCCCACCCCTCCCAAGCTCACCCACGCAGGCCATGCGGGTCATATCCAGCCGATAGCCATCAAAGCAGTCACAAGTGTAGCCCTCGGGGACTCGAATGCAGCGCCCATTGTTGCAGCCGTCCAGGATGCCACACTCTTCAGCCTGCAGACCCTCGAAGGGCTCATAGCGGCCTGCTGGAGTGGGGCAGGGGTGGGAAACGTCATGGGGCCACCCCCTGACTGAGTGGCCGTCCAGGATGTGTGTGTGTGTGTGTGTGTGGACCGAGGCCCTGGGGCATCACACAGATGTGGCACCTGACCAACGTTTAACCATTAATTGACTATTCCTTTCAGTGCTTTTGGAAAAATGGCGAGGTCACAATGCTGTGACCTGGGACACCATCCTTCCCTGCTCCAAGACTCATTTCTGATGAATAGGAATTCTGATGGAATAGGAAAGAGCAGGTCTAGCTAGCTGGGGGCAGACTTCACTTCCACTGATGAATCCTGTGACCCACTCACCCTTCACTGATGTCTCAGAGAGACCAATGGGCAAGGCAAGGTGGTATTGTGTCATGGCTGCCCCCTAGGACTAAGCCAATAGAAGAGCCAAGATAGCAGAGAAGCCAATAGAGACAAGAGACTGGAGGACTCTGGTCTAAGGTGGAGAGGAGATGAAGGGGTGGCAGGGAATGATCAATCTGCCCTAAAGGGCAGGAGTGGAAGGAGACACTTCCTACATCAGATGGACCTGGCCCCTCTCTTGCATGGATCAGGAGAATGAACCCCAGAGGGAAGTCCAGTGAAGCTTGAAAGAGCTATAAGCATGCTGGTGTCTGTACTCAGGAAGTGCTCACCAGCATAGGGGGCTCCTGCTTCCTCTTCCTCTTCCTCCTCAGGCTCTGGGAAGGAGCCACCTGTGTCCCGGGGCCGATAACGCCATCTGGCAGTAGAGTCCAGAGGTGGGCGGCCCCCAGGCTCCCCATAGGCCCCGCCAGCAACCGAATCAAAGTCAGGTACCTCAAAGGGTGGTGGGCCATAGGGGCTACCTGGGCCAGAAAAAGGTAAGGACCCTGGAGGAGGTGGGTAAGGGTCGTAGCCCAGCCCAGGGACTGGTGGGGGTGGGGGTGGGTACAATTCTGGTCCATAGGGGAGACCTCCATAGCCCGGTCCAAAGTCTGGTCCGTATTCGTAGGGGATCCCAAAGCCTCCGGGGCGGGCTGGGCCGTAGGCTGGTGGGCGAAGGACGTTGCAGAGTGCCTCAAAGTCATCTGGAAGGGTAAAAGGAGGTCAAAGATCCAAATCAGCCTTCAAGTCCTCAGCTCCTTCCGTCTGCCTGAGACCTGAGCTGGGAATCCAGGAGCCTGAACACTAGACTAAGGCCTAATGCTTCCATTGACCTTTTAAAAAATAAGTTTTTATCAATGTCTTTTGATTTTTTATATTGCCATCATCTTCCCCAGGATCCATTCCCCTCCCCTCTCCAAAAGTTATTTCATAGTATGAATAATTCTGTCACTGACTAGTATAAACTTAGGCATCCCTTCCAAAGACATCAGTATTCACATCTATAAAATGGGAGCATCAGATTAGATCTCTAAGACCCCTTCTCACTCAAAATCCTCTGATCTTATGAATTAGGGATGACAGTAGTCACACAGATTCTGGAGTCAGAAGATCTGAGTTCAAATCTCACCTCCAATAATGTAATTAGCCAAGTGGTCCTTCTTTGAGTGCCAAACTGTGATTGCACTGGTCTAGGTGCCTAACTCCGAGGTGCCTAATTCTCAGCCAGTGCAGACCCATGAGATGTTTAGTCACATACCCATAATGAATTGAATCTTAGAGACTGAGGAGTGAATTGATTGGCCCAGGGTCATCTAGCCTGGAAATATCAGAAACAGAACATGAGCCTTCAGGCCTTCCTGCCTCGGAGGCTGCCTCTTGTGACAATATCATGTGTTTTCTCTCTGAACGACCTTGGGAAAATCACTTCACTTTTCTCCTCCTCAGTTTACTCATCCAAGAAAAGGGGGGACATGCTAGGTTATTTTGAGGGAAATATACTGATGCTGATGAAATAAGAACTTTAGTATGATGAACAGTATGAGAGTCTCCGTCTGGAACTCAGGTCAATATTATTAATAATAATATTATCAAAACCATCAAGAATATGTTCATGATCAACACTATTAATTATAGCAATACATTGTACTACTGTGATATCGTAACATATTAATAATATTATTGATGTTTATTACGAAGTTATCAATGGGTAGCCAGTGGTGCAGTGGATAGAGTGTGAGGGCTGGAATCAGGGAGACTCATCCTCTTGAGTTCAAATCTGGACTCTGACATTTGCTAGCTGTGTGACCCTGGGCAAGTCATTTCACCCTGTTTGCCTAAGTTTCCTCCTCTGTCAAACAAGCTGGAGAAGGGAAGGGCCAACCTCTCCAGCATCTCTACCAAGAAAATTCCAAAGGGGGTCATGAAGAGTCAGAAGCAGCCGCAAATGACTGGACCAGTAATTATTAATAATTAATAAATATACAAATGTAATAAATATTGTAAGAAACACTAAATGTAATGGACGATAATTTAAAATATTGAAGTTAAGTATCAATAGCCTTATTATAGTAACATGTCATGCTCAATAATATATTGATAATCGACAATATTAATGATTAAACCACTGTTATTCATTTTATAATGACCTTCATTCAAAACCGGGCTCTTCCACTTAAAACCCACATGACGACTGAGCGCATTTCCCTGTCTTCTCTTCAGTTTCCTCATTTGTATATTGAGGGAGTCTCTGAGCTTCCAGCTCTAAATCTATGATTTAATATTGGCCTTCTTACTCTAAAACAATGGGATTTTCTCTTAGGAGCCATGTCGATCATTTCAGCAATGGCCACCCAGCAGCAGGTAGTACCCAAGGCCATGGACCAACCAACCAGGCTTCTCCCTGCACAAGTCTGGCTGACTTTCTGTGATCTAGAAATGAATTCTGTTTTTTGTCACCCTGTAAAGGGCATGGACAGACCCAAGGGCTTAGGGGGAAGGAGCAATACCTGAGTCTCGGGCTGGGCACAGAGCACAGTCCATGCTCCAAGCCTCCCCATACAGACAGCAGCACTCAGTGTACGTGGCCTGCCGGTCTAGTCGAGGGCGACTACACACCAGGTCTGGTCCCACCTCCTGCCAGCACACAGCCAGGTTGTCATCTGTATAGGGTGCAGAGGGAAGGAAGGAAGGAAGGCATTTGCCCGGCACTCTGTCTCCCACCTGATGCGCTATAGGTACCCTCCTACCCACTGCCAGTTCTGTCTCTTCTTTTCTCCAGTCTGGTCTCCATGAAACCTGGAGCTGTGAATCTCCAAGAATGAGCCCCACACCCAAGGTCTGGGCTCCTTCCCAGCCCTGGAGGTCTAGAGTGAATAGAAGACTCTATTGGGACAGTCTCCACTCTCCACATGGGAAACGGCAGGGGTGGGGTGAAATGAGGGCCGTGGGTTACCTAGACTCTGACTGTCATTGGTCACACAGCGTCTTCGGGAGCCATCTAGCACCAATGGAGGAACACAGGTGCAATGGTAGGAGCCCACGGTGTTGACACACTGGCCACCCTCACATGCCTCCTCTTCATCAGCACACTCATCATTGTCTGGGGAGAGACAGGTTGATGAGGAGAGAAGCCCAGAGATGCCCCCTCCACCCTCCAGCTCATTGCTTGCTCAGGATGGAGGTCAGGCCTCCCAAGGAGGATGGGTGGTGGCACTCGGCCTCAGCTTTACCCCTTGATCCCCCATTTCATCACCTCCCTTGCTACATCGGAAGGAATGGAAATGAGACTTCTGGGCCCATTTCATGCCCCATTTCATGCCCAACATTTTCATGTTGGCCTCAGCCCCTTCCAAAGCCTTCTCCGGCCCAATCTTCTCTTTTGAAGGCCCACTGAATATTTTCTACTGAAGGCAGAATGGAGGTCAGACTCCTAGAAGGCTCCCCAGCATTGGGAGGGGGTCTTACCTATACACTCCAGTCTCTGGGTGTGGTAGTAGTAGCCATTACTACAGTAACAGGAGTAGCCGGGGGCCGTGTTCACACACACCCCACTCTTGCACACCTGGTCCCCAAACAACAGACACTCGTCCACATCTGTGGAAGGGAGGGTCCAAAGGCTCAACAGTGGTCAGGGCCACCCACTGTCAACCTCATCTCACCCAAACTCAGAGGGAAACTGAGGGAAAGAAATGGGGCAGACACAATTAACAGTCTTGGCAGGAGCCACAAGCTGGGATAAAAGGAGCCATCAAGAGAAGTGGGGAAAGTCAGAAATCAGGATAGGATCAGGCTTGTGGGATCGATGGACTCAGAGTCAGTTGGGATCTTGGAGGTTATCTCATCCAACCTTTTCATTTTAGGGATGAGGAAACTGAACCCCAAAGAGAAGCAACCTGCCCAAGGTCATTCAAAGAGTAAGAAGCAGAAGGGAGATACTAACTCATCATCCACTACCCTTTTCCACTGTGCCAAAAGACTCACCCCTTCGGACACTGGGATCTCCTGGGGGGGACAGGTAACCCCGACCATGTGGGCACAGAGACTGGTATTCCACTGGGCAAAGAGAAGAGCATGTTATGTTAGCAACTTGTTGAGGTAGGACTCAAACCTGGGTCTTCTGACTCCATCTCCAGCCCTAGGGACCATCCTAGCCCCTCTCTATCTATCTCTCTCCTTCTCTCTCTTTCTGTTCCTCTCTATCTGTGTATTTGTCTCTGTATCTCCTTCTCTCTTACCCAGTGCCCCTTCTGTCTCTCTCACCCAGTGTCCCCCTCTCACCTCCCTGCTGGGTCTGGCCCCCCTGCCCCCATTTTCTGCCAGCCTGCTCATCCTCCGACCTGTCTCAGGTCCTGGACACTGCTGGATGCGGCAGCCGCTACCCCAGCCCTCGCCCACGGTACAGCAGCATTCCCGCCAGGTGACATTTCTTGCCAGGATATTGTCGCAGGCATCTGGGGCTCCAGTGTCATAATAACATTCCCTTCGTCCACTGCTAGCCACAGGACCAGGGCCTGGCCTAGGAGCGGTGGGTCGGCGAGGAGAAGCTGGTGGAGGTGGTGGTCGGGCAGGGAGCCCTGGACTTGAGGGCAGCTGAGGACTCGACCCTGAGAATGGAGAAAATGGGAGGTTCTTGTCAAGGCCCCAGAACAAAAACATACCGCGTCTGCTGACCATAAGGAATACAAGCAGGTTAGGCTGTGTCTCAGTCTGACCTTTCTTTTCTAATTTAACCCACTGTCCATACTCAGGGGCCCATCAAGATGTTTGTGCAGCTGGGCAAGACAGGTATGATAACTCACAGGATTGTGAACTTTTAGAGTAGACAGGGCTAGCCCCCTCATTTTAGTAACAGAAAGGGTCCAGGGAGGGAACAGCCATACACAAGAGCTTTCCTTTATTTTAATTGCTAAGAGCCATAAGGGGCACCTAGGTGGTGTCATAGTGCACAGAGGACAGGGCCTGGAGTCAGAAGACTCCTCTTCCTGAGCTCAAATCTAGCCTCAGACACTTACTAGTTGGGTGACCCAGGACCAGTCACTTCACTCTATTTGCTTCAGTTTCCTCCTCTGTAAAATGAGCTGAAGAAGGAAATGGCAAACCCCTCTAGTATCACTACCAAGAAAACCCCAAATGGGGTCACAAAGACCCACAGGTGTCTGCTGCAGCCAGCAGTTAAACAGAGAAGATACTCACTGGCAGGGGGTCTTGGGGGAACACAGCGTCCAGTCATAGGGTCGAATTCATCAGGGCTGGTGGGGCAAACACAGAGGAAGGAGCCTTCTACATTCTCACACAGTGCGGCCCCACACACGCCCTGGAGGGTCTCACACTCGTTCACATCTGCCAGGGAGTAGGAAAGGAAGGAGTCAAGGGACCAGTCACCTAACACCCATCTGTGACCATATCTTCCCTAGGGCTAGTCATACCCACACAGTGGCGCCCATCCCTGGTTCCCTCATAGCCCTGGTCACAGAGACACTGGAAGGAGCCTGGCAAATTCTGACACATGGCGTGGGCTCCACAGAAGGTTCGGTTTCGACATTCATCCACATCTGCAATCAAACCAGAAATTTTACATAAATTCCTACCCATTCACCACTCCTGGGGTCCTGGGACCTGGACGGAAAGGATTCACCCCATGTGACACCCACATCATGTGGCACCAGCATCACATGGCACCATGTGCTATAGTGGATGGAACACTGGCCTTGGGGAGAGGAAAACCTAGGTCCAGATTCTGCCTGGGTCACGTGTCACTTAATTTCTTTTGGTTTGGGTTTCTTTATCTATGAAATGAGGGAATTGGCCTTAACAGTCTCTAAGTTTCCTCCTGGCTCAAAATTCATTGAACCTCAAGGAATTCTCTAGGATAGGAGAAAACCCAGGACTAAAATGTAGGAGTTATCTAAGGACACTGGAAAACCCTACCAGAAAACGACCTTTTGAGCCAGAGTGGGTCTAGAAGACTGGAGGTTGGGAGCTCTATCCAAGCCCTACCTTGGGAGAGGGCTAGAGGAGGCATAGACCTCTGACCTTTTTAAAAAACCAGTACAAAATCATTTAGAATAACAGTGCCTGGCACTGATCTTCCTGAGTTCAAATCTAGCTTGATACTTCCTAGTGGGGTGACACTGGGCAAGTTACTTCACCTGTTTGCCTCAGTTTCCTCATCTGTAAAATGAGTTGCAGAAGGAAATATCTCCAGGAGTTCTGCCAAGAAAACCCCAAAAGGGTTCAGGGAGAGTCCAGCACAACTGAATAACCACACCAAATGATTTTAATAATCACAACTTTGTAGCATAGTTTGAGACTGGTAAGGGAAAGTTTCCTTTCCTTCCCACTGCCATTTTCATTCTATTGTCCTGACCTACCTCTGAACAATAAATCTTTCTTCAGTTATTTAGGTATATCTATTTCAGCTAAGAATGTTTTATACTTAGATTCATATAGGTCCCGGATGTACCTGGGGATACACTCTCAAGTATCTTTAGCTTCTCTGGTAATTTTAAGTGGAATTTCTCTTTCTAGGTCTTCCTACTGGGTTTTGTTGGTGACTGCTATATAGAAACGCTGATCATTTAAGTGGATTTATCTTACATCCAGTAACTTTGCCAGAGTTCTTAGTTATTTCCATTTATTTTCATTTGCTTTCTCCGGTTCTCTATGCACACCATCATATCATCAGCAAAAAGGCATGGAGAAACAAGGTGAGTGAGGGGTGGTGGCTTTAGGAAAGACACTGAGGCCAGAGCTAACCTGGGACGTTGAAGAACTTAGCCTAGGGGAATCCGGCATTCCTAGACCCACAGAATTAGCTCTCGATGGAACAATTTCATTTATGTCTTTATTACCTCTGCACCTAAGCAGATTAGACAGTAGGTGGTCGATAAATAAATGCTTAATGAATTGAACTGACCTCTGCCATCTAGCATAACTGCCTTATTTTACAAATGAGGACACTGAGGTCACAAGTGACCAAGTAACTTGCCCAAGTTCACAGAGAGTGAGAGGTTGAACGGGAACTTGAACCCAGGTCTCCTGACTACAAACCCAATGGATAGAGTCAGGGAGACCTCTGTTCAAATTTGATCCCAGATACTGACTAGCTATGAGACCTTGGGTTTAACCTTTGCCTCAGTTTGCTTAGCTGGAAGATAGGATAGTGCCTGGCATACAGTAGACACCACATAGTTGTTCATTTCCTTCCCTATCCCACAAGGAAGATTGCCTAAGCATTTTTCCCCTCCCCTGCCCCAAAAATTAAAACCAAAAGCGGCCCTAGAAACCACCTAATCGACCTTCATCATTTTACAGATGGGGAAAGTCTCAGAGATCGAGACGTTGCTCAACTCCCCCAAGGTACGGTGCACACCTAGGATCTCACTCATTCATGCCACAAACACTTATTACCCTGGCATCCTCCGCTGGTAGTGGGTTGGTAGCCCTGGTCACAGAACGGGACACAGCGATAGGAGCCCGGGGTGTTCTCACAACGCTGGGCCCCACACAGTGCGGGTCCATATTCTCTGCACTCGTCTACGTCTGGGAGGAAAAGAACAAGAATATAGAAGAGAAGGCTGAGGAACCGTCTCGTGCCCAGCAGAGGGACAGGCAGCCGGCATCTGAGGGCCCGAGGGCGCACAAGCACACCACACAGGGTGCTCACTCCACCTCATTCCCCTGCCTCGAGGATTCTGACCAAACACCAAAGCTGCCGGAACCATCCAAGACAGAACCCTCTATGACAGAACATCAGTGCCGGGGCAGTGAGACCCCCCAACCTCCCATTTGCACCCCTGAGCACGGGGAGGAGGACACTGGATATCCTGTGTCCTTTCTGTCTAAGCTCCAGTCGAGTTCCGTGAGTTCTCTCACCATCACAGTTGCCTTCGGGACCCGCGTGGTAACCCGGGTCACAGTCCCGAACACAGCGGTAGGAGCCTGGGGAGTTCTCACAGCGCTGGGTGCCACACAAGGCCGACCCTCCTTCACGGCATTCGTCCACATCTGAGAAATGCAGCACAGACCCAGGAATGGGTCAGTCACTGGGGGAATGTTCAAGGCCCAAGACTTGAAGGAAAAGGGAGTAACATGGGCTCTCACCGCTGCAGGAGGTCAGATCGGCATTGGCTCGGTATCCCGGAGGACAGGAGCATTCAAAGGAGCCGTCGGTGTTGGTGCAAAGCCCTCCCTGGCACAAGCTTCCATCCCGGCATTCGTCCACGTCTGGGGGACAGCACAACAGGAGGAAGGAAGCGTAAGGATGGCCCACCCCAGCCCTCCTTCCTAATCCCACCCAGTCTTCTCCACCAATCTACTGTCCCAGTCCCAGACTCTTCTTCTGTCAGTGCCGCCCCTAAGCCAGACCCCATCCAGGTTTGCGATGCCCCACATTCTAAATACCACCCGGCTACGTTCCAGGCTGGATCCCTTCAAAGTCTGCTTCTGTTCTAGGGCCAGGCGTACCGATGCAGGAAGACCCGCGGGGCCCAGCCTGGTAACCCGGAGCACACGTACAGACGAAGGAGCCGTCAGTGTTGAGACACTCCCCGTGGGGAAAGCAGAAGTCTCCCTCCAGGCACTCGTTCACATCTAGGGAAGGCAGCAGGGAAAGGCTGAAGGTTAGGGCTGGAGAAGTCGGGGTTTTTGCGGGTCAGCCACACACTTCCCTTGTCCCCGCTCACCTGCACAAGGACCGGATCGCCCTCCAGGTGGGAGCCGGTAGCCAGGCTCGCAACTGCAACGGAAGGAACCATCCGTGTTGGTGCAGTGGCCGTGCGGTCCGCAGGGGGCGCCTGAACTGCACTCGTCCACGTCTGAAAACGAGGAACGTCTGGGTGTGAGGCGCTCAAAATTTGGGAGAGGGTTAAGGAGAAAGCCTATAGTACAAAAGGGATGAGTGAAGGAATCTGAGGCTTTGATTTCATTGACCCTGTTGTGAGGCCTGGGCTTCCCAGGTCGAGAGAGAAATAGGACGATGGGCTTGTATCACGGTCAGAGTGTTGAAGGTCTGGAGTCCAGGTGAGGGATGGTGCTCCAGAACCTCCCATCGAAGGATCTGAAAGGGGTCAGGGGCAGGGTCCAGATCAAGGTGGGGGCCTGCCGGAGGGACTAGGAGGATATGGTCATAGGGTCCCCAGATCAGTAGGCGGGAGGTCTGGGATCCAGGTCACAGGGTGTGGGGGGGATTGTTCAGGCCTTCCCTATCAGAGGGATGGGAAGTGGAGGGAGAATGTGTTCCAGGGCCCTAAGTCAGGAGAAGCGTCAGGGGTCCGCTGGATGGGCTAAGAGTGAAAAAAGTCGTGGGACACCAGTCTCACCAGCGCAGTGCCCCTGGAGCAATCGATGGCCGACTGGACAAGCCCGGCACTGGAAGGACCCTGGCGAGTTGACGCATTCCTGGCCCGGACAGGCCACGTGATTTTCACATTCATCTATATCTGGGGGAAAGAGAACCCAGCAAGGGAAGGCTCCTTTAAGCCCCGTCTTTGGGGCGTCTAAACCCCATCCCTGGGCGCCTAAGTCATGCCCCTCCTTCCAAGCCCCGCCCCCTCACCTTCACAAGCCTGGCCCGCGGCATTCAGCCGGAAGCCGGTGGGACAGGTACACAGGTAGGAGCCATCCACGTTCTCGCAGCGTCCGTAGCTGCAGGGCGGAGGGCTTCGCTGGCATTCATCCACGTCTGCGGGAGATGAGGCGTCACAGATGGGGCACGGGGCCTAGCCACTCCCCACCTCCACCCGTAGGTACACACTGCAGGGTGTTCCTAAGGTTGACCACCGCCCCCTTCCCTACATTATAAAAAGATGAGACTTAGACCATCCAGAGGATCCCTCTCATTTTACCGACAGGGAAACTGAGGCTCAGCTAGGCAAAGAGCTTTTCCCAGAATCATGAGGGTCAAGGCGGAGCAAGAAGTTAGAAGCCAAATCCCCGACTCCCAGTAAGATGCTATTCCATCTCCCAATCTCCTACTTCAAGAATTTTCTTGAAATATACTCCATTCTCATCTCTATTGACAAATCTTTTTCTTCCTTCAAGGTGCAACTATTATTACATCTTGCCCTTTTCCTTCTCCTGCCATCATACAGAGATTAAGGCCAATGTGACAGTGTGATTTGGAGCCAAGAAATGTGGTTTTGAATCTCAGCTCACATATTTCCCAAGGGAAGCCCCTTACAAAAACACTTTAGGTTTCTTAAGCTTTACCAAGCTCTATCCTCACTACATTATTAGTAGGTTGTAACTACTAGATTATTATCTAGGTTTTACATAAAGGGAAACTGAGGCTCAGATATCTGAATGAGCAAGTGTCAGGGATTCCTCTGTGGTCTCCTTTTCAGCAGGAGTTCAGAACTGGAAGGGCACTTGAATTTTCCGAGTGCATTAAGTCCCTATTCTATAGATGGAGGAACGTGAGAAATGGGAGAGGACTTGCTGGGCTGGCCCAGTAAATCAGGAAACAGAGAACTGGAATGTCTAGAGATGGGATGGGGAAGAAATGAGAAAATGTGGAGAAGTGGACAGAGCACTGACTTTGGCATCTGGAAGACCTGGGTTCAAGCCCTGGCTCTGATGCCAGCTGTGTGATTCTGAGAAAAGTCCACAATAAGACTCAATTTCCTCATCCGTCAAATGAGTAAATTGAATATGAGCTCCTGCACATAACAGAAGGAGACAAAGGGGTGGGGCATAGTACTGATGAACAGAAGGGACATACCGACACATGGTGCTCCAGGGCCATGGGAGCGGTATCCAGCAGGGCAGGCACAGTGGTAGCTCCCGGCTGTGTTGTCACATCGGCCAGGCCCACAAGGAGGAGGGTCTCGGGCACACTCATCTATGTCTTCACACTCAGGGCCTTGGAAGCCAGGTGGGCAGGAACAACGGTAAGAACCAGGCAGATTTTCACAGTGGCCCCAGCCACAGGGCCCTGGGCTCTGGGCACATTCATTGATGTCTGGGAAGGAAGACAGAGCTGGATGTTAGGGTTCCGTTTCACCACCAGTCCACATGGACACCTAAGGAAGAATCTGGGATTCCTCTGGCCAACCCAAGAACTCACTCCATGACACTCAACTCTTAGCACATCCAAGTTGATGTGGGATCCAATTCCTCAAAGATCACTCTCAATCCCCTACTTTGCCCCTCAAACCCATTCCCCCACCCTCCATATCCCCTTGGCCCTCAACCTCCCTCTTCTGTTCCCTTTGTTGATCTGTGTGCTGATTCTTCCCCCCAACCCCCTTGCCTTGGCAGCCAGCTCCATGGGGAGCAGCCTTGTAGCCAGCTGGACAAACACACAGGTAGCTGCCAGGAGTGTTCTCACAACGCCCATTGGTGCAGGGCTGCTGGACACATTCATCCACATCTGCAGGCATAAGGATTGGAGAAGAACCAGGGATCAGAAATGGGCAGTGGCTAACAACTCTAGCTTTCACCTCAGCTCTAGGCTTGGCCCCAGTGGGCATTCCCACATCCCCCTGCTCCTCCCTGCACCCCATATGCAGATCCCAAAGATCTGTGCCTATGGGTAGAGTTGGTCAGAGCAGTTGGAGAGGGCAAAGTGTTTATCCTGTCAGATTTGGGAGAAAGATAGGGACAAAGACTCACCCAAACATTCAGTGCCCTGTGGGCTAGCATGGAAACCAGGAGCACAGACACAGCGGTAGCTGCCTGCTGAATTCTCACAGCGACCATGGGCACAGGGCCGGGGTACCTGGCGGCACTCATCCACATCTGTCCCAGAGAATTGGACAGGAAGGGGAAGTAAAGTCAAAGGGGTCAGAGGTAATGAACTCTCCCTCCTCCAGGTTCCCCCATCCTTCCCCCTTCAGTTCCCAGTCTCACCGATGCAATGTGTGCCATGGGTGCTGAGCCAGAAGCCTGAGTCACACACACATGTATAACCACCCTGGCGGGGAATACAGCGCCCCGGGCCACAGATCTGGGGGTTCCGCTGACACACACCCCCTGCCACTGGACCTGATAGACCATTCAAGGATCAGTATGTTGCCCCAGCTCTGGTGCTTCAACCTTCAACCTCCTCTGAAGTACAATGTCTTCTATTTCCTTCCCCAATGAATGGGCAGCTCTCGCCCCTGTCCCCTCAGACCTTCCTCTTGCCTCCAGGATCTCCCCCTCTCTCCCAAGATCTTCCCCTCTGATCCCTTCTCCATGTGGAGTTCCCATTCCAGATCCCCCATCATCTGAGGCTCCTTACCTCTTTCAGGGAATTCGGGGATTGGCTGGATGGGGACGGTGGGTTCCTCAGGCCTAGGTTGGGGCTGGGGCCAGGGTCTGGGTCTGGGCTCCGGGCGAGAGGTGGGTGGGTGGCTCCAGACAACTGGAGAGGGAAATAGGTGATGAGTCAGGTCAAGATTATGGCATTGGCAGGGGAGGGGTGACACTTCATGCCATTCATGCTTTCGTCTCATTTCCCAGTGGTATCCACTGCTACCTCCAAGGTAGATGGAGAAACCCAGAGACCCAGAGCTTACCTGTAGGGGCCCAGACTGGGGGTGCTGGGGTGATAGGTGGAGGTACCCGGGGCTGACTGATGGGTACTCGGGGTGGCTCCTGGCCCAAGGGGCGAGTGTTGTATCTGAGGTCAGAGGCTGAGTAATGGTAGCCAGGGCCAGCTGGGCATATCTCCCTGAAACCCTCTGTAGGAGAGATGGAAAAGTGGGGAGGTCGGGGAATGAAGTGCTATAAAGACAAACTACGAGAGACAGAGAGATGCAAGTCAGTAAAAGAGGGAGGCAGAGACAGTAGGACTTGTAGAGGTATTGAACTAGGGGTATAAGGACAGAGTGTAGGATTTGGGGAGTGCTGGGGCTCTGGGTAGAAAGGTGTACAGAATATGGATCCTAGAGGGTTCTGCTGGGTAAAGAGGCTCAGATAGCTTTGTGAGATGTGAAGAGAATTGTGGATGTGGATGGGAATTTGGGTAACCTGAGGGCCAAGGGACCAGTACTGAGTGTAAGATGTGTGACTGTACAGGTTAGGGCATCTCCTCAGGGTGTGGATGTCTGCAGTCAGAAAAAGACAGAAGAGGATCTGGAAAATGTTGGAGGTTGAGGTAACAGTTGGGGGGAGGGGTAAGGATGTAGAAGGAGGATACAGGGACCAGGATACAGGGGAATCCTGGGGCCCACCTGAGCCAAAAGGTGGACACAGCTGGCAGCTATGGCCCCAGGCCTTGCCCACCCGACTACAGCAGCAGATTTGTTTGGTGATATTGCGCAGGATGGGCAGCGAACAGCCTCCAGCCCTGAGTACCCGAAAGCAGGGGCCCTTTGCCTCTGAGATCACATGCTGGGCTAGAGAAGAGCCGGGGGCCAGAGGCTGTGGTCAGAGGGACAATTTTGGGAAGAGGGAGTCGGAGTGGGGAGAGGCTGGGTTGACGGGAGTGGCTTAGAGTGAGTGGGGAGGCAGGATTAGGGAATGGGGGCGGGGCTTGGAGCAGAGGTAAAGGGGGCAAGGCTTTGGACGAGCAGAGGAGAATCCTGGTACTGAGCACACAGTGGCATTCGGAGGAGTGGGCTCGGACCTGAACCGGGAAAGGTTAAGAGCGGGCAGGCTAGGGCTTTGGAAAGGAGTGGCTCGGAGCTTATGAGTTGAGGGTTCGGTTAGGGGCAGGTGGTTCTGAAGTACAAAGGTCGGAAGGGAGGAGCAGAGGATGCCAAGGTGGGATCTCTCACAGATGCAGCTGCTCCGGGATGAATCTAGCAGGTAGCCATCCGGGCACACACACGTGTAGCCGCCGCGAGTGTTCGCGCACTCTCCGTGTTGGCACCGCCCTGGCTCAGCGCACTCATCCACATCTAAGAAAGGGGACAGAGAAATGGGGGCAGGCCGGCCTGGTGGAGGGGGTAGGGTCCAGTGCCCCTGCGCCCGTCCCCGTTCTCTAGGCCCTGACCAGTCCCATTCCCGGACACTGTTTTCCTTGCCCCGCCTCGCTCGAGTGTCCCCTCACCGGCGCAGGAACCGTTGACTCTTTCAAAGCCAGTGGGGCAAGCTGCGTCTGACGATCCGACTCGGCCAACGCTGCCTGGGGAAACAGGAGAGATTGTAGGTTAGCCCCGCCCCGGGCCGAAGAAACTGAGATTAGAGTCGAGGCGGGGCTTGGTGTGAAGAGACCTCCCCCAGTCCTGAGGCGGGGAGGCTTTAGTACAGATAACGCCCACTAAAAGGGAGTAAGATCGGATAGGAAAGAGAGGCTTAGCACCTTGCGCTCTTTGGGGTGCTTGTGCCTTCTTGGGCAGTGGGAGAGGGGAGGGAAGGGAGTAAAGGGGATAGAGGGACTTTTCCTTAATGCAGGCCAGATTCCTTCTTACTGAGGTGTTCCGAGCACGGTTGGCAGTCGTGAACTCCCCAGGCCAATCCAGCCCCGCGACAGCAGACCTCCTGAGTTCGCAGCCCTGGGAGAGGGGACGCGCACTGCAGAGAACAAAGGGAGGGGCTCAGCTCGCCCAGGCGCCAGCGCCGACCTACCCTTCTCTGGTCCCAGTTCCGGGGCTCACCTCGCCTTCCCGGAGCTGACGGAAGCAGTAGCCGAAGCCCGAGGCGTCAGTGTAACCGCCACCCTCTTCCTCCTCACCCCGGGGGCTGCTCTGGGCCAGCACCGTGTACAAGGCGGCGCGGTCCGACGGCACCCCCGAGGGCCGAGACTGGCCCTGGCCCGTAGCCGCCGATTCCTGGGGGCCCAAGCTGGGCCCCGGGCCACTCACGCGCTCCACTTGGTGGATGATGACTGAAGCCTCCTGAGGGTGTTCCACATGCACGCTCACCAGGGACGCCACGCCTGGGGGGTGGGAGGTGGTAGAGAGAGCGTTTGGGCGGACCTAGGCCTCAATAACATAGCCCGGGTTGGGAAGAGGGGGGGGGAGACAACCTAGGAGGGGAAGCCTAAGTCTCACCGAAGAAAGTAGGTCTGCGGGGAACCACGAAAGAGAATGGCAGGGACAATGATTCTAGGCAGAAGAATGGAAAACTAGGAAGGACTTTTAAGAAATTAAACAAGTGGGAAAACTGAGGCCAGTGGGCGAGGAAGAGGCCACATGAAAGCATCACTCTGGTCTTAAAAATCACACAGGGGAAAGCTGGGAAGAGAGTATTTAGATCTGGAAGGGACTTTGGAAATCCTTTAGTCCAAGTCCTTCAGATTACAAATGAGGAAACTGAGGCCCAGAAAAGCACTCATCATCGAATGCAGGGAAAAGTCCCACTAAATCATACCATGCATGCCTTTTATCCAGCCCTTCACATAGCACAATTCAGTCCCAGAGAAGAACAGACCCTTGGCCAAGTCCACACCCTGTCTGGAGGAGATCCAGGGTAGAAGCCAGGCCCCCGGACTCACTGCCTGGACCTGCCTCCACTGCACCCCACAAGAGAACCGTGACGCTTCCCCGCCCCACTCCCCAGACCGAGGAGAGATGCCCGGTTTGGGGGCGTGTGCTTTATCCCCTCCCCTCACCATCCTCTTCCTCTCGGTGGTTGGCCAGGGGTAGCGTGTACACCGACTTGGTGACCCCAGGTGGGGGAGGCGGAGGGGCCTCGTGGCGTGTACGGGAGGCAGGCAGCTGACAGAACTTGCCCGCGAAGTCCGGAGGGCAAAGGCAGCGGTCTTTCTTCACACACACACCCCCGTTGTGGCACAAGAGTGGACACAAGACTAGGAAGAGATGGAAGGGGCAGGGGCGGGTCACGCCGAACCCAAAGGGCTCCTTCTCACTTCTCCCCTCATTTTATCCAAGAAACCATCATTTTCCTTTCGCTCAGCGCTTCCCTCTTGCCTGGGGAGGAGTGCCTGTTCTCCATCCCTTCGAAGCGTCTCTTTCAACAGTTCCCCCCTCTACACACTCCAAATGTCCTCTTCCCTCAGCTGCTCCTCCCCCATCCCACTTTACAGCTTAGCTCTCCCCTCCAGCTGCACCCCGGGAGGGGGAGTGCGTGGTCCCCATATGGGACATTGGGCCCAGCTCCCGCACGCAGGGACAATCTGGGCTTGGTGCCGCCAGTGGTGAGGCCGGGTAAACAAACGCGTCGGGGGGAAGGAGGGCGGCTCCGCATTCCCCTGGCTCAGCACGGAGGCCTTAAGGGGTACAGCTCTATCCCCCCCACCCAAAAAACAGGCCGTTTCTGCCTTTCCTTCTTGGAACCCTATGCCCAGCTGTGCCCAGCTATGGGCAGCTGTTTGGCGCTCCGGGGGACCTGAGCGGGACTCCTTCTCTGAGTCCTGTCTCCCCTTTCTATCCCGCCGGTCTCTTCCCCCACGGGAGCCCCCGAAGCCGCCAGCGGCAACAGCTGGAGACAGCTGTGGGGTGGGGCCGGGCGGGGGCCAGCCAAGCCCGGAGTGGAGGCGGAACTCTGGGGTCCTAGGTCTCTGGGAGTGGAAGAGGCGCTGGGACTAGGAGCTTTGCTGCTGGGGGCGGGGGGGGCGGGTTGCGGGAATCTCACAGAGAAGACGGGGAAGGGAAGTCAGGGGTTCTCTGGGCAAGATGGGGGACAAGACTATAGCCAAAGTCTTGCAGGCAGAGATTTCAGTTTTGGAGATCAGAGTTGGTGTTGGTGTTGTATGCTGGGGTCTCACAGGAGAAGGGAAGGGGGAGAGGCGGGAGCAGGGGCGGGAGGGGTCCGGTGGAAATTCTTCCCCGTTGTTCTTGGCGCCAGCAGAGCCCCGCTCCCACGGGCCAGGCCCACGCCATGGGCGGGGCGCTCCTTGGGGGTAGTGCCAATTCCTCCCGCCCCTTTGGGAGGAGGGGGAGAGGACAGGCTGGGGGCCGAGGATGCCGGGGTCTTGGTAAGGTCAGGCCTGGCCTTGCAAGCATCCCGACTGCGCCTGCCTCCCCAGGCAAGAGGCCAAGGCATCCTGGCACCATCTCAGGGTTCAGCCCCTGGCACGAGTGCTGGCATCGTGGGCCTGAATGCCTGGCTCCCTCGGGGCCCCCCGGGCTGGGTCTGTGAGGCAGGGGCGGGGGAAAGGGGCGGGGGCCGAGCGGGAGATGAGCTCACGCCGGCCGGGTCTGGAGCAGGGCCAGGCCTGGCTTGTTCCCGGCGCCCGGGGGGCCCCCAGCTCCCTCCTCGCCTGCTGCCGCAGTCTCTGAGGCTGGGGGCCACCCCCGGGGGCAAGTGAGGAGATGGGGAGAGACTCAAAGTTGGGGTAGAGGTCGAGGCACAGGACAGGGGAGCTAGGCTCCCCTCTCCTCTCAATCCAAGGCACAGCTAGACTGAGCGAGGTCCCACTGAAGAGAATTGAAGCCTGGGGGAGAAAGGGTGGCCCAGCAAGGGCAGGTGTCCAATGTCCAGCCTGGGTCAATCCTGCCTCATCCTCTCCCCTGCCCTCCACTGAGAGGAACAGGTTGGGTGGGGAGATATGTATGGTTGGATTTCCTTTTAGTTTAAAGGACCCTGTTGTCTCCCAGGAACTGTACAATCGTCACTCCCCACCTCCCCCGACCACCAAGGCCTTCTCCGTACACCAGCTAAGTGTAGGGTACCCGAAGGGAGTATCTTGTTTCATCTTCCAGCCGGGAGAGCCAGCCTCTCCCCCTGGGCTCCCAGGCGCCGCTTCGAAAGAGCACCTTAGTCCTCCTTCAAGGCCCTCTCTAAGACGCGCAGCCCCATTTACCCCCACTGTCCCATAGTCTGCACTTTGGATGCCCTCTCTCCCCCGTGTGGGAGGATGCTAGTGAGGATGCTACACTCTCATCTAGAAAGGACCCTTTGCCCTCCACTCAGCTCTAGAAGGTCCCCTCCCTTTGTGGAGGCTCAGGGCCGATCCTGAGCAGGGAAACCGACTCTCTCGTGCCCCTCCACTATGTGGTTCCCTGCCCCCTCCACGGGCATCCTGCTTCCTTTCCTGTGTAGTTCCCTGCTCCAGGCAAAGGGTGTCCGGCTCCCTCTTCTATGCCATTCCCCTAGGGATATCACTGACCCATCCAGGGGCATCCGACTCCCTCCCCTGTGAGGCTCCCGGCTCCCTTTCCTGTCTCCTACTCCCGGCCCCGTCCTTGGACTGGCACTCACAGACTCGGAAGCCAGGCCCCCCGGGCGCTGCCCCGCCAGGGGAGCCGCTCTCCACGCTGGTGGTGTTGGCGCGCACGCAGTGGGGCACGCAGCGATTCCCGGTGCAGCGCAGGCGGCACACAGCCGGGGTGAAGAGTACTCGGAGTCGCTCGCGGGGCCCAGGCCGAGCTGCCGGGCCGGGCAGCAGCAGCAGCAGCGACAGCACTAGGAGCACGAGGCGCCGGGGATCCCGGGCGCCCGCCATAGCTGCGCACTGAGCTGCCTTGCCGCCCGCCCGAGGGGCCCAAGCCCAGACAGCAGCTAGCGCTGCGCAGTGCGGGAGGGGAGGGGAGGGGAAGGGAGGGGAAGGGAGGGGAACAGAGGGGAGGGGGATGGACCGGGGAGGGGGCGGCCCCACGCGCCCCCGCCCAACCCGGCCCAGCCTGGCCCGGCTCGGCCCGGCCCAGCCCAACCCAGCCGGGCCAACCCCCTCCTAGCTCTTTGGCAACCACGCGGGGGCGCGTGGGGCCGGGCTCCATGCCAACACCAATGTTTGTGCGCGACGCGGGGGAGAGAATGGGCCTGATCAACGCCCCCCTCCCCACTCACACACACTGCTTTCCTCAACCCATTCCCTCCCCTTCCTCCCTCCTCCACCCCCCCCCCCCAACACCAGTCCAAGCCAAGCCCAGCCCGCCCCAGCTGCAACAAGTGGTTGGGAGGGTGGGGAACAGGTGGGGGCGCCAGGGACCCTGCAGGCGTTTCTTAGGGCTCACGTATAGCCGAATTGCTGACCCAGGGGCGCACACCTGGAAGCTCTCTCCCCCCCTCCCCTTCCGCTCCGAGCGGGCCCACACAGCTGGAAAGATGACTAGGTACAGTTAGAATACAAAGTCCCAGCGGGGGCAGGAAGTAGGGGGGTACATTTGGGGTCGAGGGGACAGAGCACTGCTGGACTAAGAAGTCGGGGGCGGGATAGCGCTCTGAGGAGGGCACATTTGGGGGCCAAGAGCTGAGGGAGACACAGCTGGAGAAGATTGTGGAGCCACAGATGCTTTAGGGGGCTGTAGGCAGGGGCATTGGCGAAAGGTGGAGCAGCCTGGAGGTGGAGACAGGGTTCCCAGATTTTCTGGCTGCTCCGCCCGGTCTCTCCTTCACACACACCCCCACTTCCTCTTCTCTTCCCCCCAGTCCCGAAACATCAGACCAGACCTTTCCACCGGCGCCGCCGCTTCACAATCCCTTTTGTTGTCTGGACTGGGGGCTCTGCCAGACGCCCCTCGCTCCCTAGCCAGCGGGGGTCATTCGGGACCCCTCTTCCTTTCCCACCTGCCCTTTCCCTGGAGACCTGGAGCGGGGCTTGGACGCCTAGTTCTTCCCGCTGGCGACCAGGAAGGGGTTAAATGGGTGGGGGTGGGGTACGCTCCCTGGGCCGGCTGCCCCGTGGGTCATCGGCTCTGGACAACGTCTTCCCTGACAATCTCCCTCCCCCCGCACCTTACCTCCCTCCCCCACACCCGCTGTCACGGAGCCACTTTGGGAGAGGGGCCGGATGCCAGGGTCCCTCAGCTCTCGCCCTGGGGGAGGGAAGAGAGAGTTAAGAGGAAGGCGTGAGGAACCTGGACCCTAGACCCCTCTCCCCATCCCATCCCCACCCTGGGGTCCCCTGAGGCTTGGGGAAAAGAGTTGCCTGAGCCCTGCAAGAGGGCACCCCAGGCCCGGGGCAAAGGCGCCACCAGCACGCCCGGACCCTTGGGGTTTCCCCTTGGACAATGCAGGGCGTGGGAACCAGACGGCCTTATCTGCCCCATGGGAGGAGAAAGGAAGGGCTGAAGCGCTTACCCGGGGACCGGGCAGGAGCAGCAGCCGCTCTCTCCAGCTGGCGGCTTAGCCGCAAAAGGCCTTTATATCCCGGCCCTCGGGGTCGGCGGCGCTGCAGCAGTGCCCGGGCCTCCTGCAGTCTACCGGAGGGAAAGGAAGGTGGTCAGCCCCGGCCCGGGAGGGCGCCCCCTGGCTCCTCCTGGGGCAAAATGAAGAAACAGCCCCCTCCCCGCCACAAGAATTCCCCCCTCCTCCCCATTGAGGTTAAGACAGACGCCCTCTGCTGGCACTCCCCGAAGGGTAAGGGTACCCCGAGAGCCCTGAGACAGAGACAAAGGCAAAGAGTGACCTAGTGACACGGAGAGAGAGGCGATTGATCGGTGGTGAAGCAGATGGCACAGAGCCCTGGCAGTAGAGACATGGAAAAAGAACTGAGACCTCCAGGAAATAGAGATATGGGGATGACATAGTCAGAGAAAGGCAATGAGTGAGACAGTGCAGGGGAGAGAAATCCAGACACGGACCCCAAGAGGCTGGGAGACTTGGGAGCTGATGCGGGAAACTATGACTGGGAAGACCAACGCAGAGCCCTCATCCCAGTCGGGCTTCTTCCCCTGAAAAGGGGGAAGACACACGGATGGGTGGGGGGAGCCAGAGATTTGTAGAGACCTTCAAAGTGAAACCTTAAAAGTGGGAACTACAGACAGACACATTCAGACAAGATAGAGAACCTGGGAGGCCGAGACTTGGGGAGAGGGGAGGGAAGAGGGCCCCTGGAGGATGGAAGCTGGAGGCTTCCATCTGAAACAGAGAAAGCAAGAGATACCAAGAGATAACGGAGAAACTGTCACATGGGGAGAGTTTGGGAAAGAAAAACCTGGAGAACAAAGGAGATTGAGGAAGTGATGAAAGGCACAGGGCCAGAAAGTAAGACTGATAGGAAGAGACAGAGAATTCCACTTAGAGACATGAGAACCAGATGGCATGCAGATAGAACCATGGAGAGAGACAGAGCCTGGAAAAGGTGAGAAGGGAGTAAGAAGAAAGAGACTTAGGGAGCAAAGAGAGGAGAATATGCCAGAAACACTCAGTGAGACAGGGACACACGGGCAGAACCATGTGGATACAGAAAGACACCCACAGAGATGAGACTCCCAGAAAGGGGCCCACCCACAGGGAAGGCACTAGAGACCAACATGTGGTAGGAAGGAGGGAGAGAAAAAAGGAAAGGAAGAGGGGGAGAGAAGGGGGGGCATGTAGCCTTAGAGGGAGATTCTGAGTCAGAGACATGGAAAAATGAAGGGGAGAGAGAGGGAGGGAGGGAGGGAGAGAGAGAGAGAGAGAGAGAGAGAGAGAGAGAGAGAGAGAGAGAGAGAGAAGCAGCTAGAAACAAAGATGAGCTGGGAAGAGAGATGAAGAAGAGCAGATTTAGGAATATCTATTAGAGAGGCAGGTGGAGAGAGAGCCCTGGTGAAAAGACAGATCTCACCACTTGGGGAAAATGAAGAGAGGGGGTACTGATTTCAGGTCTTCCACAGACAGAGACACAAGACAATAATATTCTAAAGCATAGACCTATGACTTGGAAAGGACCTTAGAGGTAATTTAGTCTAACTCCCTCATTTTACAGAGGAGGAAACTGAGTTCCCAGGAAGTTAAGTACTTGCCAAAATAAAAGGGCTGGGACTCGTTTGCCCCCAGGTCCTCTCCTTTGAGTCTAGCTTCCTTTCCCAAGTGTTATGCACCTTCTTGAAGAAGACAGAGATGGAGGTAGAAACCCAGAGAGAACTCTTCTCGGTGAACAAAGTCAGACTAGACTCAGAGAGAGACAGCGATTCTCAAGAGGCGAGAGAACTGGGGGAAAGGGGGGAGGGGGTGTGCCACACAGTCACCATGGGACAGCAAGTCCAGCAAGGGATGAGAAACGAAACAGACGGACAATCAGAGGCAAGGGGAGCATCCACTGGGGTTAGGAGGGGAGCCCCCACCCCTCACTCACGTCAACGGCTGCCAAGTGAGGGAGGCCTCTCTACGCGTGACTGGCACGGAGCTGGGGGTGGGGGCCGCTGTGGCCCGGGGAACCCGAACAGCCCGACAGCCGGGCCGACAGGGGCACAGCTGCGGGGCTCCACACTGCTCCCCTGGTGGGCACTGCGGAGACGAACAGGGAGCTGCAGGGAGAGATCACGGCTACGTAAGCTAGGGCCTCCCTCCCCTCGGGCTCCGTGGCACCCGAGCGCCGTCGACTCAGCCTCTATCCCCCGCGCGCCGCGCCCAGTGCCACCCCAGAGACGGCGGCAGATGACCAGATAGGTGTCCCTAGCGCTCTGCCCCGGCCCACGCGACCCCTGACCGTCCCGTCCAACTTCCGCCCTGCATGGACACTCACCTCTAGAACAGGGGCCCGGGCGTGGAGGGCGCCCAGCGCAGCAGCGGCGGCAGGCAGCTGCAGGGCTGGAAGCAGAGGGGCACCAGAGGGAGGAGAAGCCGGGGTCAGCTGGGCATCACCATCCGCAGCTTCAGCTGCTAGCCTCTAGACTCCAGCAGCTCCCCGAGGCCCCCCAAGCACACTCCCTCCTGCCTCCACAAGGTGGCGCCGCCCTCCCGGAGGCCCGGGCTCCGTGCTTGGGGCCAGGCTCCCGGTGCCCCCAAACCCACTGCGTCCCTCCTCCCCTTCCACCACCAGTCCCTGCGCAGGCGCACCCCCTCCTCTGTACCCCTCCAAGACCGCTCCATTCTCCCCTGGAGGGGGTTGCGAGACCCACGCGCGCTCATGCCCCTAGGATGGGAAGGGGATAGAAAAGTGGGATGATGTGGGGGACAGTATGGCTGGGCTTTTGGTCGCCAATCTCAGGCTCCAGCTGCCCCCATGGAGAAGGAGCGTTGAAGAAAAAAGCCTAGGAGAAGCCCACTCCCCCCAGGCCTGCCAGTTAACCCCTTCCCGGCCCCGCCCCCAGCGCGGCGAGGCTAGGCTGAGCTCGGGTTACTAAGCGGATTCGCAGAGGCGGGAGCCGGAGCCCTGGCCCTTTGTAGCGGAGAGCGGGGGCCGATCTGGCAGGGGGGCCGGGGGGCGGGTAAGAACGACCAGGCGCGGCTCTCTCTCTACCTAAAACCCGAGGATGAGGCCTGGCCTTCCACCCCGGACGAACAGTCCGGGACCAGGGGTAGAGGGAGTCAGGTGAGGATCTTGCCTCGCTTCTCCCTAGCCTCGTTTCTAATGGGGCTGGGGGCACGGACCACAGCCCAGTCCTGCCGTCACCTGGATTGAGGGATACAGGGGGCTCCATGTGCGCATACTGGGGTCTCTGTGTCCCTCCCTCCCCGCTTTTGCAGGGACCACGCGGGGAACCGATTGTAGGCTTAGGAGGCGGGCTGGCACGGCCTGGAAATGGGGGGAGGGCGGTTCTCTGTCCGCTCTCGGGGGCTGGGATCTGCATTCCTCTCGAGCTCCTTCCTTTCTTCCTCCTTTTCTACTAATTCTGGGGGCGCCGGTTGTAGGCTGGGGCGGGGGGGTATATGTGATGGTACCACCTGGAACTCAGAGGCGGGGCCTGAATTATGAGCTCCCCCCTCCCTTGGCATCCACCCACCCACTTCAGTCCATGTGAGACCCTCCCCCCTCTCCAGGGGTCGGGGTTGCTGTTTGGGAGTGAGAGGAAAGGGAGCGAATCAGGGAAGTGAGCGGACTTACCGGGCCTGGCCCCCTGGGCGGCCCCGGCCTCTACTCCCCTGTGTCCCTGCAGCCCCGACGGCCTGGCCTGGGCGCGGTTCGCGAACCAGCAGCAGCAGGAGGAGGAGGAGGAGGAGGGGGCGGAGGTGGAGGTGGCAGTAGGGGCTGGGAAGCAGCATCTTGTCCTGCTCCGTGTCCCTGTCCCTGCCCTTGTCCCTATCCCGTCCAGTCCCTGGCTCTGGCCCCTCTGTCTCCCGCGCCCTGGGCTCCCTCCTCTTACCCCGCCCTCCCCTCCCCGCCAGCTCCACCAGACCAACTTTCTCCCGCTGCCCGGGCTCCAACTTTGGACCAATGGGGGTGCGGCGCCGGCCGGGGGAGCCCAGGTTTGACCAATAAGAGAACAGTGCCGGCTGGGGGACCCCAGAAAGGGCCAATGAGGATGTCACTGGGGCGGAGTGTCTGAGACAGGTGTCCTTGAGGACTTCGGGGAGCGAGGAGGGGGGTGCCCTGGACTGCCCGCGGGTAGGTGACAAAGCACATTTCACATGGATCCCCTGGGGGCAGGGCCCCAGGCGCAGTGAGGAGACTAGCTCTTCTAGGTCCGTTACCATGGCCAAGGGCGGGTTTATTTCAAATTCCATAGTACCAAAGAGAATCCCATCTGATCCCACCCTAACCCCTCAGAGGGATTCTCGTGAAGAGAGACTTCATCCTCCCCACCTCCAACCTCAGATTCAGGAGAAATGCAGAACTCTCTGGAAGTCGGATTTAGAGCTCCCCAGGACCCCACACTTGGGAATCTTGCCCCACAGGGACTGCATAGAGAGGGATAGCTCTACTGAGCTGATCTGCTTCCACGCCGGTATTAGACTATGCTAGCAGGTGGGCCTTCCTCCTTCCTCACTGAATCTCCGCGTGGGAGGCGCTGATGTCAAGACATCTAGAGCGTAGTACTCCTTCCATTCTGCTCCCCAAAAGAGTGAGGAGGACCCAGCTCCCTCCTTACCTGCTCCGCCTCCCTCCACCCCACCACCTTCTGAGACTAAAGTCAGTCCCCGCCCCCGGTCCCGAGGGTTCCACCCTCCGTAGGTGGGAAGGCCCCCCCACTTCTTTACAAGACCCGCCTCCCGCCACCAGTGGCTCTTTCCCTCAGAAAGGGGTTCCAAGTCCCACCCCTGTTCCCCGGCCCCGCCCCCTCCATGCAGACCCAGTCTTCAGAAGATGCAAAGGCCCCGCCTCCAGCTCCATAGACTCTAAGGAAAACCGTAGGGGGTTTTCCCGGGCCCCGCCCCAAGTAGGTGACATCAGCTCAGAGGGTGGTGTAGACGTAGACACAGACGAGGACTAGCAGGTTGAGTGCTGTGCCTACCAGGCCCAGCAATGCCAGCAACCTCTCTTCGCTCTCCGGCTCCTGGAGCTCGTCCATCCGCAACCTCCCTTCCTCCTGTAGAAACCACCGGAGCAGCTGAGGAGGGGTCTGGAAGAGGGCGGGGCTAGGAAAGAGGCCCTATTCCCCCATTCGCAGATTCTCCTCCCATCAGCCGGCCGCTCAGGACCATGTCCAGTGTCTCTCCCCTAGTCCCCCAGCCCCCGCCCCATTCCCTAAGAGTAAAAGGACGGACTCAGATGCACAGAGATACAGAAGAAAGACGGAGGTAGCCATAAACAGTGAGGGTCCAAGGACAAAGACTCTAGAAACAGAGATCGAGATAGAAGATACAGAGAAACAGAAAGCCCTCTAAGGAAGAGGACACTCAAAAAGAGAAGAAAAACAACCGAGGCTGTGACAAAGAAAGACTTAAGAGACACGAGACACGACCCAGAAGGACACTCAGAGAGACAGAGAAGCAGCTTCTCCCTCCCTCCAGTCCTAGGCTTCTGTCACATACGAATCTCTCACTGAGGTTAGCGGAAAGCCTGAGTGTATGGATGGTGGCTAAGCTCCATCAAAGCTCTTCTCAGCGATTCTACTAATATACACAGAAAAAATAGGCAGCCTCCTAGAAGCCCTGAGGGATCCATCTCCCCCTTATCCTCCATCCTCTTCATTACTGCTCTTCTCTCTCCAGTCTAAGCAAAGTCTTCACCTACTTTGCTGTGACAGACCCTCTCCCCTGATCCTGACCAGGTCCTGGACTTGGACCCTTAGAGATCTCAGTTTGAGTTCCACCTCAAGGCACTTGCTGTGTGACAAATCACTGACTCTTGGCTCCTCCAAGCTTCAATGAAAGCGACCATCATTATCCTTGCCTTCTCTAGTTCCCAGTGCTATGAATTATTGTTTTGGTTTGTGTCAAACTGAAAACCTCTGTCACCCTGGGGACTATTTTACAGCCAGGCCCAGGCTTCATCTCTCACGTGCCATAGACTCTCCTAGGGCCTTCCTTGCATCTGAGGAAAGGTTTGTGGAATGAATGAGCATTCCCTGACACTTCCACAGCCACAGTGTTGCCCACTGATACAGAGACAGAGATAGAGTACAAAGAAGATAAGAGATACCTAGAGATAGCTAAGCATATAAAGAATTAGAGATACAGAAAGAGATGAACAGAGACACAGATATGAACACATCATTGCTCCCAAGTACACACTCATACATATGCAAGGAGAGACACTGAGTTCTGCAGAAACACACAATTACACACAGATGCCCACAGACAGGTACACTCTCAATTACTCAAGGTAGACAAAGAAATGTAGAAATGTACATACAGGAAGCAGAATACTCAAATATAGAGATACAAAAAGAATCCCATACATGACATGCACACAGACACACACACAATTACTCCCAGGGGCCCATGGACAGAGAGAAAGAGAGAGCTACACCAGAGAGTACACAGAGATGTCCAAAGACAGAGATAGGCATCTGCCAAATTGCAGTACATACAAACATGCACAGAGATACACAGATATGAACCCAGTCACTCCCAGGCACATGCAGACATACAGAAGTACATACACACAGGGACACAGAGAGTACAGGCGTGCACACCCATATACAGTTATACACACTGATACAAACAGACTTACAGAGGTACACACACACACACACACACACACACACACACAGAGTGACATGAATACTCGCAATTACACCCAAGTGCACACAGACACATATTTGGAGAATGAGACTTGCCCCCAGGAAGAGAGGAAAGAGGAAGGGACGAGAGAGAGAGAAGGGAAGGGGAGGAGAGGGAGGGGGCGGGTCGCCTCACCAGGCGCAGCATCAGCCCCTGCTCCTCCTCGCAGCATTAGCTGGTGCCTCCTCTTTCACCTCGGTCTCCAGATGCAGCCACCCTCAGGGCTCCCCGGAGCCTGTGGGAGGGAGGCCCCGTGAGTACGCCGTGAGCCCGGACTGGGGGGAGGGGAAGGACTTGAGTGTGTGTGTGTGTGTGTGTGTGTGTGTGTGTGTGTGGTTCTCAGCCCCCCATACCTGCTGTTTCCAGGCCAGGACTCCGGAGTCCTCTACCCTCAACCAGGCCTTCTTGCCCCTGCCCCAATTTGTCCTGCCACCTCAGACTGCCGCCTCCTTCCGTTGCTTGGAGGTGGGGAGGGGGAGGCAGGTCAGCTTGCTTAGGCTTGACCAAAACCCTCCACCTCTGGGCCTGGAAGCCCCGCCCCTCTGCGGCCCCGCCTCTTAAAACAGGGAGGAGTCCAAATTAACCCCACTCCCAACTGTAGGAGGACTCTATTTCCTGCCCACCCCCCTCCACTCCACCCCAGGTTGTTAGTACAGGGAGGATTCTGTACCCCTGGCTCCTCCTCCTTTGAGTCATCACAATTGCACCCTCTGGTTGCTAAGCAACTGCATCTTCATCTTGGTCCATAGGAAGCAGAGGGAAGAAAAATGGAGTGGGTCAGTTACTGGACCCCAGTGGCACTTCTGGGTCAGCCCTACCTTATTGCATTCTTATTCTGGGATTCTAGGCTGTATTCTAGACTCCCTTTGGATCTGGGTCACCACTTCCTGGGTTCAAAGCAGTATGCCTGTGATATGACAGCCCCAAAAGCTAGTGTGATTTTCGAATGCATCAAATGGCATGCTTTCCAGGAAAAGGAACAAGTTGGTGATAGCTCTGCCATCCTTTGCTCTTATGGCAGCTAAGTGCCACAATTTAGGAAGGACATTGTTAAATTAGAGAGTATCCAGAGAAAGGCAACCAGTATGGTGAGACGTCTTGGGTCCATACTCTGTGGAGATTGGTAGAAGGAACTGGGGATGCCTGGGAAAGAGAAGACCAGGAGGTGGTGCAGAAGAGAGCTGTTTTCAAATATTTAAAGAACACGTGGCAGAAAGATCAGACTCGTTTTCTTTGGTTCCAAAGGACAGAATTAGGAGCAGAATGGAAGAGTAAATTTAGGTATGACATCAGAAGAAAAAACCCAAAGCCTTCAAAACAACTGGAACTGCCCACAATTGGAATGGTCTGTCTGAGGAGGTGATGGATGGAAGGCACAGCGGAGAGGAAGACCCACTGGAGGCCTTCATTGTAGTGGCTAGATGATCATTTGTAGTGTGTGTTGTAGTGGGAATTCTTTGTCAGATGACTGATGGATCTTCTAGCTCCAAAATTTTTTGTAACTGGTTCTTCTAGGTTCCCCTGATCTTGGAATTCAGGGTGCCCTAATGCTCCAGAGTCACTTAGTTCTGAGTTATAGAGTGCTTCAAATGCACCAAAGACTTGGGGGCCTTTGTTGCACTCTAGATAGTTTAAATATACCTACTCTGCTTCTAGGATACCAAGGCTTGGCATTTCAAGTCTATTGTGTGATCTGAGTACAGTAAGCCTTTAATAACTGTTTAATTGAATTGAATTTTCTAGACTTCATATTCTCACAACAGGAAAGGGGATCCCAGGGGATCTGGTCTCACCTGTACTTGCATGCACATCCATCCCTGCAACTCCCCCAGACAAGTTATCCCCTAACCCCTACTCAAAGATCTCCAACACTGAGGAAATCATCACTTCCCTAGAAAGCTCATGCAACTTTGGGACAGTGTCTCAGAGGGTCTAGAGGGGGAACTTCTCCTCCATTTGAACCTTGCAGAGGACATCCTTCAGGATGTAGTGAATGCTTTTCATGAGCAGACGTCTCTCTGTTTTACATGCCTTGCTAACATTAATAATTAAAGTTATATTGAATCATCTCTTATGGTATACATAGTCATGTTTTTTCTTTCCTCATTCCTTTAAAATAGAATTTTAAAAAAATTAATGTAAAATTAATTATTATATTAATAAATTATTATATAATATACAATTATATTATATGATATTATCATATTAGGTATTAACACTAAAAGGTTTTCATTTACCAATGACTCTGATGTGATCTTAACATGTGTGTGAGAGACTCCTCATTGGAGGAGAACCTTTCAGGTTGTGCTGTATCTTACCAAGTCAAGTTGTTACTGGCATAGATCAATGATCACAGAGGAATCTTGAATTCTCTTCCCTTTTGAATCAGTAGTGCAACATCAAAGATATGGTTTAATGTAGAAAACAATGGGCACCTAAGTGGTGAAATAGATAGAGTGCCAGGCCAGGAGTCAGGAAGACCTGCATTCAAATCTGGCCTCAGACACTTATTAACTGGTTACCCTGAGCAAGTCACTTAACCCTGTTTGCCTCAGTTTCCTCATCTGTCAAATGAGCTGGAGAAGGAAATGGCAAGCCAGTCCAATATCTTTGAGAAGAAAACCCCAAAAGGGGTCACCAAAAAGACTAAACAACAAAAGAAAATAATTTACAGAAGCCTGCCTGTTTTCTTCTCATATTTCTTCATGGATGCTTTCAATATGTATAGAAGCAATTCTTGTACAGACTGTAAAAAAAAATGTTTTTTGATCACTTGACTAGAATCAAGTAGAGATTTTATAAGAAGGAGGAAGTGAGCATGGGAATTAGCAGCTGTTGAAAAGAAAATTTGCAATCACCATTTTGGGTGGAGCCACTAATATTGTGAATTTTTGCTTTTTGCATTCTTTTAGTACCATCTCTTCCCTGTGAGGTTATATTGGGCAACTTCAACATACATAATGATATTCTCTCAAGTACCCTTGGTTCACAGCTCCTCCAACTCCTCAGTTCCCATGGCCTCCTCTAACTACAGGGTTTGATGAGTCATCACTATCTGTACAAATGTTCTCCTCCCATGGTCGTAAACTCTTGAAATTCCTTGATCTGATCAGAATCTTTGATTGTTGCATCCTTTCCTGCACCTCACGACTCCTCACCCTGTTTTGTTCCCTCAAAATAACCTCTCTTCAATAAATTAATCAGTATTTATTAAATACTTACTGTATTTGAGGAATTTTTCAGTTTCTTTAACTGAACCTTAAATGAATGGAAACAGGGTTCTAGGCTTATCTCTTTCTTTTGTACTAGAACTGGACATTCTATTTTTGGAGGTCTCATTTTATTTTATTTTAATAGTATTTTATTATGAAAAGAAAATTTTTAGCATTCATTTTTACAAAATTTTGAGTTCCAAATTTTTCTTCCTCCCTCTCCTCCTTTCTTCCTAAAACTGTGAGTATTCTTATGTAGGCTATACATGTGCAATCTGGTAAAATATATTTCCATAATAGTTACAGGTGTGGAAGAAGAAACAGACCAAAAGGAAAAAAAAATGAAAATCGTATGCTTTGATTTGCATTCAGAGTCAGCTAGTTTTTTCTCTCGATGTGGACAGTATTTCCCATCATGGATCCTTTGTATTTGTTTGGATCATTGTATTGCTGAGAAGAGTTAAGTCATTCATAGTTGATCATTATATAATGTTGCAGTTACTGTGTACAATGTTTTCTTGGTTCTGCTCTTTTCGCTTTGCCCCGGTTTGCACAAGTCTTTCCAGGTTTTAGAACCTGACATTATAGCAAAGGACTATAGTCAGAGCAGACATTGTTACTCTGAAGGATTACGAGAAATTGTCTTTCCCAAGGGAAACTTGGCCTCTCCTTCTCTCCTCTCTCTCTCTCTCTCTCTCTCTCTCTCTCTCTCTCTCTCTCTCTCTCTCGTTCTCCCTCTGTCTCTTTGTCTCTCTCTCTCTCTCTGTCTCTCCTCTCTCTCTCTCTCTCTCTCTCTCTCTCTCTCTCTCTCTCTCTCTTTCCCTCTCTCTCTCTCGTTCTCCCTCTGTGTCTCTGTCTCTCTCCCCTCTCTTTCTCTCTCTCTCTCGTTCTCCCTCTCTCCTCTCTCTCTTCGCTCTCTCCTCTGTGTGTGTGTGTGTGTGTGTGTATAAAACACCTGCTCAATCTGTTGGAACCTTATACTCTACATGTATTACTTGTTCTTGGAATGTTCCAGATGCTCTCAACTCCACACTACCTTCACTTAGCTTTTTGTCTTCTCTATTCAGTGAAAAAGACAATAAAATGTTCATATTTACCTCATTTTAGAAAAAGACTTGACTATAGCACCTCTTCACACATCTATGTTAGAGCTTTTCCCTTTTGGGCATAAGAAGACAAATTGCCTTGGCTCAGTAAGAATGTGCAAAAAGTACTGAATCAATTCTCCAACAAAAGATAACAAGTGCTCTATAGTCTCATGATCCCTGTCATCTTCCTGCAGACCTGCTCCAATTTGTCATTCTCTTGCCTAAAATGTGACTCCTGTAAATAAAAAAAGGACTCCAGCACTGACTAGTATATCCCCTCTATTCAAATGTTAACTATGCCTATGTTCTAGGCACTCTGTGTTCTAGACTGGTCTTTATTCCTTCCCCCATAAGGGAACAGAACAGAGTTCCTCAAATTGCAGAATCTCAGAAGGGGAAGGGTCTTCAGAGTGCATCCCATACCTGTGTAGAAATTTCCATAGCATCCCAGACCAGCATTCTCTTCTTGAACTCCTTTAGGGAATTCACTACATGCTGAAACAGTCCATTCCTTCAGAGCTCCAGGAACACCAAAAGAATGAGAAGAACTGGAATAGGGCTTCCTCTTAGCCCAGCATGCCCCAGTGGGCAACAGGAGATAATCTCCTCCCTGTGGGTGTCAGGGAGCCTGGCCCATAGAACAGTGAGTATGGAACTTGTCACCTTTGCAAAAGTCCTGACCCTTCATTGTGGTCCCTTGAGAAGCAACCTATGGTCCAGGATCTAACTTCACCACAATCTCTCACCCCATCCCTCAAACTTCCAATTCCAGTGAGTTCTAAACTAGAGTTATCAGAAATAAAGGGCTGGATTCATTTTCCTTATCTGTCCAGTGAGAGGACCTCTGAGTTCTTGCTCTAAATTCTAAAAATTCAACTCTGGTTAACCCCTCATTATTTTTCATAATACAGAGCTCAGCCATTATCACGGAATCTCATAGTCTGGATATCACAGGCCATCAAGATCTTGTACTCATACCTGAAGCATTTACATTGACATTGTCTATAATGTACTTTACACATCTTAATAGGAAGGCAGCTGGGGGTGCAGTGGATAGAGTGTTGAGTCCAGAGTCAGGAAGACCTAGATTCAAATCCAGACTCAAACACTTACTAGTTGGGTGACTCTAGGCAAGTTATTTAACCCCTGTTTACCTCAGTTTCTTCAACTGTAAAATGGAAATATTAAAACACTCACCTTCCCGGGTTGTGAGAATCAAACGAGATACTTATAAAGTGTTTAGTACAGTGCTTGGCACATGGTAGGTACTTAATGTTTATTCTCTTCCCCACTCCACCATCCCATTCTCTTTTACAGCTTGGCTTAAAGAGGGACGTGCTGCCTCTAGCACAGTCACCTAAAAATGACTTGTCAAATTAAACCCACTATATCTCAAGCCAGCCCATTTCACTTCTGGGTGGCTCCACTCATAAGGATTTTTTCTTCCATCTAGCCTAAACGTGTCTCTTGGAAAGCAACCCATCACTCCTACTTCTGCTCTGGGGAGTTAAGAACAAATCCAGTCCTTTTTCTAAATGGTCACCCTTTAGACACCAGCACACCACTCTTTCAGGGGTCCTGTAGGGCTTTCCTCCCATTCCTAGTTCTTTCAATAGATCCCCATATCGGCATCACATGGAGACTCTGGGCCAACTTGCTTGGTCTCCTCTGGAAATTTATAACTTACTGATGTCCGTAAAATTGGTGGTTGGAATGAGTGGGGAAAGACAGCAAGAGGAAATGAAAGAGAGGGACCAGGATTGAGAAGCCACAATCATTAATTATGAAGACTTCTCCTTTAATGTTGTATATAGCCAAAAGTCCATTTACATTCCAATATTTGTAATACAGTCTTGTTGAGTTTTTTTTTTAAGTGAACTCTAGAACCAAATACAATCCTCTACATTTGTGAAGCCTGAACCTGATGAGTAGGAGCAACATTTTGTGCTAAGTTAGTTTACCTCTAAAGGCAGGGAAGCTATCCCTGAGATTGGACTAATCCAGGGGACCAGGGTTCAAACCATTGACAAAGCAAAGGGCATGAAAACATCCCAAAGTGAATACCCCTCTGGCTTGACAGATGGTTCTGTGGGGGCACTCAACACACCCTACTGACCAGATGTCTCTCAACCTCATGACAGTGCTATATCCTTGCTTACTACTTCTTTGGTAGTGAACTTTGAGCATCCTTTGTTTTAAATGTTCAATGGTCTAGGAGCGCTTCATTCCATTTATCATAAGCCCTAGTCATGCTTGGCCAGGACAGTAAGAAGAGCAAAATGCCACAGAGTAAAGATCACCTATTCCAATGAATGGCCGAACAAGTTGTGGTATACATATGGGATGGAATACTCTTGTTCTATAAGAAATGCTTTGGAGAGACCTGTGAAGGCTTGTATGAACTGATGCAGAAGAGAAGGGAACAGAACCAGAACAATGTACACAGTCACAGCAAAATTTATAATCAGCTATGAAAGAATTGCTACTCCAAGCAACAAAATAACAAACCACAGTCCCAAAGGACTCATGATGAAATGTGCTGTTATCTCCCTCCTGATAAAGAGCTGTTAGACTCCAAGTGCAGACTGACTATATTTTCTTCTTTTTCTTTTTCTTGGAATATGGCTAAGATGGAAATTTGTTTTGCACAACTATATATATGTATAATGGGTTTCATTTTTATTTCTTTTTTCATGGTAAGGAAGGGGGAAAGAGGAGGGAGAGAATTTGGAATTGAAAAAAATTTTAAAAGTCTGTGTACTTAAAAAAAAACCCACTGGGTGTAGTTTTAAGAGGCAGGGTAACAGTGGATAAGGCATAAGAATCAGGCTCAGGAAGACCTAGGCTCAAATCCCACCTCAGACATCACATGCAGGACCTTGAGCAAGTCACTTAAACTCTCTCTGCCTCGGTTTCTTTGTTTGTAACTTGAGGAGGTTGAAGATGCTCATATTGAGCTTATGGTCCACCGAAAACTCCAGATTTTTCTTTCTCAAATTTATTTTTTTGGGGGGGGAGGAGGGTCACATACTGTGAGGCTGGATTTGAACTCAGGTTCTTCTCACTCCAGGACTGGGGCTCTAACCACTGCACTACCTAGCTGTCCCTCTCCAAATCTTTTTCATACAAACTGCCACCCTTAATTTCTTCTTATTAAATTTATCCCAACAAACAAACCTGCTGATCCTGACTTTGTCATTCAACACAGTGGCTACTTACTTCTTGCAGCATCAGTGTGTCAACATCACAGATTCCTGGGACACTCCTCTAAAGTTGCATATCTTCTTGTCTCTAACAGCATGAAAGCCTTTTCCTACAAAGCTAGGTAAAGTCTATCTATTGCATTTCCCTAATCTACAAGCTTAACTCTCACCAAAAAAAGGAAATGAGGTTAGCAGTGGCATGAGCAGTTCTTGAAATGTGATGGATTGCTTGATCACCACTCCCTTTTGCAGGCATTTACCAACAATTCTATTAATAACAACATACCCTAGAATGTCAGGTCAAATGTCTTGACCTATGATTTGCAAGCTCAGTTCTCCTCTCTTTTCTGGAAAAACTGAGAACTCTCTACTCCTGTGACTCGTCTCCTGCTCTCTGGAAGGTGGCAAAGGTCCCTGGTGTTTACTTAGCAGAGATGGCCATTCTTTCAGGCCTCTCACCCCCTATAAATCCAAGCTGGATTCCTGGACCTGGTATATGAAGTTGCCACAAGCCAGATCTCTCCTTCCTCCCTAGAAGCAGATGAGGGGAAGAGAGTTGGAAAAAAAAGGCCTTCAAACTGTAGCAGGAAGTAGCCTGGTGCCTGGCACCATGGAATGAACGACGAAGGCAATGTAGGCAACCATGGGAATACTTTATTGGTGTGCAGTGGAGAGAATACAGGGTGACTTTGGCTTCTTGTGGCAGGGTTGTAACAGTGACAGCTCCATGGGGACCCCAGCCCTGACCCCACGGTGACAGAGAGAGGGAATAGGACAATGGACAGACAGGTGGGGACAGACGTCTGAAGGCACCTCACACATCCTCCCTCAGGAAGACCAGGCATTCAGAAGGAGGTCTCGCTGAGTGGAGCCTTTGGGGGCAACAAGGGACCCCCAGAGCCTGGGTGAGGCCGGGGGGCTGGTGTGGGGGGCCGACGGGGGTCTGGCCCACTCCGGGCTAGCTCCTGACACCGTTCCACAAAGCTGCCAGCCCCCCGCCTCCGGGCCTCTGGTTGTGGGGGACCTGGGCTCCCCTGATGACTTGGATTGGAGTCTACGCTAGCATCTGATTGGAAGCTGTGAGATTAGAGGGAGGTAGGGGTAGAATTGCAGGTCAATAGAGATAGGGGGAGCCACCTAACCTCCCTCTGCTCCCCCTGTGATCAGAGATGAGACCCAAGTAACCACCTCACCCCCCCAGCCCTGGGAGTTGGACCTGGGACATCCCTATTCCCTCAGGGGCTGCCCATGACCTTCTCCATTCCCACCCTCACACCTCTCCCAAATACCTGCAAATGGAAGCTCGAGGCGAGGGGCTGGGGGCGAGGCTCCGCACTGTCAGCCCAGGAGGGGCCAGCTCACAATGCTCCAGCTGCTCCAACAACTCCTCCTCTGTCAGGCCTCCAGCTGCAGGAATAGGGACAGGGTCAGGGCTCCCAGGGGCAGAGCAGAAGGGAAACCAGGGGTCAGGGATCAGTAGAGTTGAGGGTCACAGAGACCACAGGAGCACAGATTTAGAGCTTGAAGGAGTTCTAGAAAGCATTGAGGCCAACAATCATCCTACAGACAAGCAAGAAGTAATGTGTGCAAGATCCCAGAGATGGCAAGATTTGAACCCAGGTCTTTCTGACTCAAAGTTGAGTGAGTGGCTCAGAGGGGCAGGGGCAGTGGACCTACCTGGAGCCTGGCCTAGCCGGTCCATGGCCGTGGTGAGGTCCCACATGGCAAGGCTGCCATTGGCTTGGCCGGTGAGGAGGTATCTTCGGGGCCGTGAGCCCAGCCTCCGGGAACCCTCGCACTCATGGACCGTGAAGGCCGTAGTGGGAGAGCCGTCCACGGAGCGTACCGAGCACACCCTGATACAAGGGGAGAGGTTGGGGATCACTCTCCCTGGGACCCCAGGGGCAAGGCTCTGCCCTCCCTCTCCTGGGCTCTCCCCTTCATTCCCTCCCATGTTCCCAGGCTTCCCATGACCTATGAAACCTCATGGTTTGGGACCCAGAGGGAGGGGGAGAAGGGTTGGGAGGCAGCAGGGGTCCTCACCGCTGGCCAGTAGATGACAGTCGTACAAAGAGCTGACTGGAGTTAGGCACCACCTTCTGGATGAAAACCTGCTGATCATCCCGCTCCCCATATGGGCCTAGACAGGACCCTAAAGGTCACAGCTCGTCCCCAAGATCCCCTAATCTCTGAGTTCTTCAGGACCCTCCCCTCCTCAGGGGGTTTAGACTACGGGCAGGGGAGAAGGGATGGCGAGGGGTGGGACCCGGGAACTTCCCTGCCCCAAGGAAATCTCACTAATGCAAGAAGTTCAAATACATAGGAAAGTGCAGAAATGGAGGAAGGAGGGACAGAGAGAGAGAGAGGGAAGGCTAGGGAATGGAGAATTCTCCTACTGCAATATCCCCATAGTCATAAAGGCAAGGGTTAATGGACAGGGGACAGATAGGGAACAGAGGAATCAGGAGAAAAGAGAACAGGACAGGAGGATGAAGGATGCAGAGACAGAAGCAGAGGTCAGCAGGGAAGACACAGAGAGGGCAAAGGCTGGGCAGAAGGATCAGGAGCTGGGCCTGCGCAGGGGCATCACCAATGTCGTTGCCAGCACTGCAGCCCCCATGGCTGTCTGCCGCCTCCAGTGCAAGGATTTTGAAGGAGGCCAGGGGAGTAGAACCTGGCTGGGTGGAGATCATGCCCCGAAAACGGGTCACCGACCATGTCCGCACGTGATTGTTATCAGCACAGACTAGAGGGAAAGGTTAGGCCAATGGTAAGAGTAAGAGAATGGGACATGAAAACCCTTTCCCTCTACCCTTAGGAGCCCTTGGCCTGACCCCCTCCCCTGAGCTCGCCCCTCCCAGGGCCCTGTGGGCTTCAGACTGGGGCATGACCTAAGAAGTCTAAGGCTTCTATGGGCCAACGACAGGACCTGAGCCACACGTACCAGAGATGAGGTGCTTTTCAGATAGCATGATCTTGATAACAGGACTGCGGTGCACAGTGAAAGTCTGGAAAAGCTGTGGCCCTGAACCCACGGTTTCTGGGTGCTGCACAATGACACGGACTCCTCCAGAGCTGGTGCCATAGGCTATCTCTAGCCAGTTACCACTATCACCTGAGGCCAGAGGGGCAGAGAGCATCAGAAATCGGGAGGCACAGATGGCCTGTGGAGGAAGGGGGACAAGGGGAGGCAGAGAAATGAGAGAGATAGGAAAGGAGAAACAGTAAATGGGGCAAGAGACAGAAACGGGAGAGGGAGAAGGAAACAAAAGAAGCAGGGTGGGGTGAGTTTCAGACAGAGGGGGGCCTGGAATGGCAGAAGAGTCACTCACTGGTCTTGGGTGTTAGATACACGCTGAGGGCAGTGACTCCATCCTGGGCAGGGTCCCGGTATAGTTCACTCACTAGCAGGTCATTGTCCTTCATCCGGAGTGGGAACTTCTGCACATCTTGGGCGGGGAACAGGGGGGAAGGAAGTCAGGGGAAAAGGAGGTCACTGAAGAAGGATCCTCTCCACACACCCCCTGCCAGAGGCACAGCTATGGAGGCCCTCAGAGACAGTCTCATCCAACCCAACATTGGGCACAGGCACATGGCAGGGGCAGGGGCAGAGGTGGGCAAGGAGCCAGGTATCTCAGGCCTCACCTAAGTAGTAGATGGCTCCATTATTACAGCCAAGCAGCAAGAAGGAGCCTGCGGCATCATAGCTGGTGATGGGCTGCACTTCCTGGACCTGGCCAAGAGAAAGCTCAAGTGGGCATGGGGTGGGAGCATGCAGGCAGGCCCTGCTAGGCAAACAGCAGATCTAATAATCCTTCCTTCCATCTCTCTTTCCCTTGCTATCTCCCTTCCCTCTTTGCTCCCTCCTTTCTTCCTTCCCTTCTTCCTTCCTTCCTTCCTCTTGCTTTCTTCCAAAAAAGTTTCAGAGACTAGAATGGAAACCATGAGGTTCACAAGAGGAAACTGAGGACCCCTGTAGATCCTTCCTCTCCTCTTCTTAGGCTATCTACCACCTCCTGGCCCTCTACCCACTCCAGACCAGTTGGAGCTCACTCCCCCTCCCACTCCTCCTCCAGTGCCCCAGGGTGAGCCCTACACTTTGCCCCATGCTTGGCCTGGAACCTTCCCTGAGAGGTTCACTCCATCCTCATCTCCCACCAAGACTTGGCATGGGTCTGGGCACCCTGCAGGGTCAGAAGGTCCCTGAGATGCTTTCACTCCCCCGAACCTGCCAATGCTTGGTGACAGCGTTCCAGACTCCAATGCGACCTGTGGAGCTGGTAGCAATGAGTTGATTTCCCACGAAGAACAGAGACTCAACAGGGACGCCCAGCTGGAAGACGCCTGCCCCAGGGGCATATGGGAGAAAGCATGAGGCCCCTGAGTCTGGGGGCTGATGCGCTTTAAGGGACAGACCAGGGAGAGCAAGAGGGGACATCATGGCTAGAGGAGAAAGAGACCCGACAGAGGCAGGAGGGAGGCAGGGTAGGGAACAAGGTCCTCTTGAGGCCACTAGGAACAGGGTCCAGGTAACTCACAACTCAGGGCTCTAAAGGGCAGAAGGAGGCTTGGACTCAGGGAAGGATCCTGGCCCTTGGGAGGCAACCATGATCTTCAGGAGCTGAGAAAGGGCATCCTAGCTAAGGCGGATGGTGAAGGGGCCCAGAAGTGAGAGAGGCTGAGGCCAAGGGAGGAAGTGTTCATACGCAGCGAGAGGGTTCCCACCGATCTCGCTGCCATTGCCATCAGCCTGCAGGGCCCAGAGCAGGATCTCACTGCCAGCAGCTGCAGCCACCATCTTGTCATGCTCGCCCAGGGCACCACCGGGGACACGGGCAGTCAGTGCCAGGCGCTCAATGGGCCAGTCCAGCCTTGGGCTTGAGAACACCAACTGCCAGCCTGATGTTTCCTTCAGCCTGGTGAGGAGCGAGGGACACTGTTCACATCTAGACTCATCTATGTGTGAATACATGCATATACATGAACATGTCTGCATGCATGGGCGCACACACACACTTACACATGCCCATGCATGCACACACTCTCTCATCCATGGACCTAGGCTTCTGTCCCAAGGTCCCAGACTCACCTCTGGCCTTTCTGCCCTCAGGTCCTCCCCAGTCCCATCACCTTCTCCCTGACCTCTTACTGGGATGTTCCACTGTCAAGAGGTTGTGTTCTTGACTTTCCCCACAGGCCCAGGGTTCCCCAACATCCTCATTGCCCCTCTTACCCCTCCCTGATTTTCACCTTCACTCTCCAGACTCCCTGTGTATGATCACCAGCCCCTAATCTCCGACTTCCAGGCCCTGACTTCATTTCGGATTACCTCCAGCTCCCATGTCCATCCATAGCCTCCACAGCCATACCTGTAGCACACCAGAAATTGCGTGTAGGCCACAGCAATCCAGTTGTGGTGACCGCAGACCAGCCGCACCATTCCCGGCTCATCTGGAGTCCCTGGGTGGTCACAAGGGAGTGAGGGGGCAGTCAAAGTCCAGGCCTTTTGAAGCAGCCAATTCCCATGTGACTGAGGGGCTTAGAAACAGGGCCAGGAGTACCTCAGGGACACCATCAACACTCAGAGACATACCTGTGGGGGGCGTGGGTGCCTTGTCTTCCAGCAACCTTCCCAGCAGCCCTGCATGACCCAAGTTGGGGGGCATGGTGTGGCTGCGGCGCACAGGGGCCGGGCGGCCACCCGACAGTTGAGCACCTGCCAGGCTGTGCCGGTTTCGCCGCTTGGCTGGAAACACTAGAAAGGGAGAGGATGGTGGTGGTAGGTGCAAGTCCTCTGCCATGCACCTGCTCAGGAATCTCCTCTGGCTCCTTATTAACCCCTGAGATCAAATACACTCCCTGGTTTCTTACTGAAAACCCCTCATAATCTGGCCCCAGTGGAGGCTTAGACTGAGGACAGGAGCCTCCCAGGAACCATCCCTCCTCCACCGACCTCAGACTACAACTCCCATCATGCCTCTGGGAACAGAGGCACTCATCAATTAGATGATTCCTTATTGTCCTGCCTCCTTCCTCCCCCCTACCCCACTCCCAATCCCAATCCCCAGGTCCTACCAGGTGGGGGTAAGTATCCGTTGAAAAGGACATTCCCGCAGGATGATCGGTCTAGTTCCTCTCGGAGCTGCAATCGCCGGACTGAGGAGGGATGGCAGAATGGAACAAGAAGGTGCCCTTCTCCACAAAGGGTTCTGGGTTCACTCTGGTCCATGGTATCCTTTTCTCCCCAGTTCCTCCAGCCACGCTCCCTCCCCTCCCCCGGTCCCTAATCTCCAACCTTCTGGCCCTGACTTCATTTTGGACTTCAGTTCAGATCCCAAGTTCTTCCCCCCCCCCGCCCCTCCCCCTCCTCCGGCAGCCCTTGCTTCCTGGTCCACATGGGGAGCCCTCCCCTCCCCCAGGAAGAGGCTGGGAATCCTCCTCCTTCTCCAGCCCCACCAGACAGGAAGCTCCCTGGGGGCAGATGCTTGTCTTTGCATCTGCCTCTTGCCGGCACACAGTGGGTGCTTCACAAATGCCTTTTGGGGGGGGATGAGGGGGTGTGCACGTACCCAGAGGGGTGATCCCGTAGAACTGAGCTTCGTGCAGGAGAAGGGAGCCGTTGACACCCCTGATGAAGCAGGGCCAGGTCAGGACAAAGCCAGGGCCCCTCCCCCACCCGCGCCCCCTGCTCTGCTCCCCAGGGAGGCTACCTGGGGTCCAGCTCCTTGGTGCGCAGGAAGTTGAGGATGGGGGCAAAGACCGTGGGGTCCCTGTCGATAAAGATCTGGGGAAGACGGGCACAGGAGGGGGTTCGGAGGAGGGCACGGCCCCTCACTTCCACCCCCTCCCCCTCTCCCAGCCCGGGCCCCACAAACTCACTGCTCCTGTCTCATCCTTCAAAGTGGAGATCCTCCCGCTCAGGAGGCTGCAGGGAAGTGGAGACAGGAGGTCAGGGGTCCCCCGGGGGTGTAGGATGGAGGGGGTCCCCAGAGAAGCAGAGAAGGGTGGGATGAGGATCCCGGAGGTGAGAAGTGGGGAGAAGGGTCCTCTAGGGGTGCAGGGGGAGGGGGCTCCCCAGAGAAGCAGAGAGGAGTGAAGGGGTCCCCGAGATGAAGGGAAGGCAGGGTCCCGGGGGAGCACAGGGAGGGGCAGGGGGTGTCCCCATCACCCCCATCACCTGGAGAAGAAGGAGTCGGGGATCCAGGTGAGCGTCTGGCGGGAGGTGCTGAACCTGGAGGGAAGAGGAGTCTGTGAGAGGGGAGGAGACACGGAGTGGGGGCCGCGCAGAGGCTTCCCCAGCCGCCTCCCCGCTCCCTCCCGGCCTTAGCTTCTCCCTCCTAGAGATGGGCTCAGCGAAGAGCGCGGGGTCGCGCATGCTCTCCAGGGGTTCCCCGGGCCGGGCCTCCTGACTTGCCTCTTGCCCCCCACGTTCAGGTGGATGACTTCCCCGGGCGCGCTCCGACCCCGGCCCGGCTCCCCCGCAGCCCCCGGGAGGCCCACTGTGCCCGGTGCCGCCATGGCTTGGGCCAAGCGGGGCAGCTTCCGGGTCTCAACGAGGCTCCGCCCCCACTCCCGCCGATTGGCCCGAAGCTTCCCAAGAGCGGCCATCATTGGCCATAAGCCCCGCCCGTCCGGCAACAGCTCCCGCCTCTTAAAGGGCTGGAAGAGTCTCCGCGAAGCCCCCGCAAACAATTCCCGGTCCCCTCAAACACACGAGGCCCCCAGATTTCTGGCCTCCCCTCCGGGCCAGAGGACTCACGCCTTCTCGGGCTCGGGTTTCCAGAAATATCAAAGTCTTGGCTCAGACATTGAAAAACCCCTATGGTCTTTATCAAGGCGCCTGATCTCCCCAGGAGCCTCAGTTTGCTGCGCTGTAAAATGGGTGATAAGATGGGCACTGCCTACCTCCTATGACTGTGGAAGATGCTCCCAGAAACGGGCCCTCCTGGGCAGGGCAGGCTGGGGTTTGGGGCCTCTGAGACTCCACATCCAGCCCTAAGGGTGGGGTGCGGAGGCGACTTGGGGACCCCATCTCCTGCCAAGCCCCCCCCCGCCCCTCACCCCCCATCTCCCGGGCACCCCAATCCAAAGAGAAGGGGCGGAAATGGAGAAGCAGAGACTGGACAGAGTAAGGGTTTATTAAAGGTGCATACAGTGCGCCAGGGCCGCTGCCCGCCCCTTCGCCTCCCCTCAGCCTGGGGCTCCCCCTGAGCCAGCCCCTGTTCCTGAGGCTAGGGGAGGGTGCCCGGCGTGGAGGAGCAGGGCTGCGGCCTGAAGCATGCAGGGGCAGCAGCACCCAGCCGTGGGGTGACTGGCAGGCCTCAGGAGCTGCCCTTCCCACGTGTTGGGGGTGTCCAGAGTCGGACAGACTGGATTACAACCCTCCCCCCAAATCCTATGGAAAGACGTTAGAGTCTCTACAGGTGGATGAGAGGGAGGCCAATGGAAGGATAGAGGTTTGCAAACAGAAACTGAGACCAAAAGGAACCAGGTGGCACTGAGCATGGGAGGGGGTATGGGGGGCTCAGGCTCAGGGATCCCCTCTTCTCCTCCCCTCACCCAACCGGGCCCTTAGGCAGAACAAGGCAGCTTTGGAAGTGAGGTAAAGGCAGAGGAGGGAACCCCCGCAACCCCCAGCACCCTGGGCTGGCTGCCCCACAGGAGATCCCTGTATTCCCAGGGAGAGAACAGGCCTCACGCCACCCTCAGGCCTCTGTCCACCCACCCTGATCTCATTACAGCATTGTGCTCCCCGTCCCCTGAAAAAATATGGGGCTGAGGCGGGATTTATTGCTCCCACTGATCCGAGAGTCCTCCTGCCCCCTCCTCTAGGCCAGGGACCCTGGAGGGTAGGAAGAGTGAAGAGAAGGGAGACTTGGCTCATTTTGTCCCCCCCCTCGCCCTTCCCCAGCTCTGATCCAAACTACTGCCCCTTGTCCCCTCCCCCCACCTCGTTTATTGCATAAAAAAAAAGCCCAAAACCCTGGGGAAAGGGCAGAAACAGCAATATGGCTTGTGAGGGCGAGCCTCTAGCAAAGGGTGGATGGCATGAGGACCCCCTCCCCCATCCTAGGAGAGGGCACCAGAACCCTTCTCCCAGGATAGTCCCCCTTCTTTCAATGTCCAGGTCTCTCTAGGCCCACTGGGTAGAGGAGAGGTTCAGGCCTGGAGGCAGCTCTCCACATCACCAAGGGAGAAGGTTGCCCAGGCAGGTGGAAGTGGGGAAGGTGGGGGGGAAGACATGTCTGTGTGGTTTTCTGGGCCCTCGGCATGGGCACGCCCACTGGGGTAAGGCCTGGGTCCATAGCAGTGCTGGAGACCCTGAGGCGGGGTCACTTTCGGCGGCCACTAGCTCTTCGGGGGACTGGGCCTTCTGGCCTTGGGTTAGCCTCGTCAGTAGAAGATGTGGTGGGCAGCGTCTGGCTCCAACGGGAGATCTCCGCATGCTCTGCCACTGAGCTCTCCACGGCCTGAAGCCAGCCCTTCATCTCCTCCTGGGAAGGTGGCAGGTTGGCATTGGTAATAGTGTCGAGACCAGGGATGGAGGCCTAGCCTGAGCCCTGCTCTCACCCCTCCATGCCTCCCAACCAATTGCAGAGCACAGACGTCCCTTCTAGACACAGCTCTAAAGGGGTCTGTGTGCCAGAAGGGGAAATAAGGTGACACAGTGAGATCGGGGCAATAAAAGGGGGGTAGGGCAACCCCTCACAGACACTTCCTAAAGAACTGAGAAAGTGTTATCCCAGCACCCTATTGCCACAGACCTCTAACGAGGCTCCCTGCCTAACCAGCCCAAAGATGCCAGCATCCTTTTCCTATTGCACAAATCCTACCATGTCACTCTTCTTCTCTTAAACAACTTCAGTAGGTCTCTCTCACATGAAGAATAAATTACTAATTCCTTAACCTAACCTTTCATAATCTGAATAAAAACCTCCCTTTGGAAAGGGACTGGAGTCTTGGGCTCCTCTACTCCCTGCTTTAAGCAAACTGTTTCCCAACCATATCCAGCCCCATCCAATCCCTGTACATTCTTAACAACTCCCCTCCCAGAAACCTTTTCTTTCAAACTCAGCTCTTGATCTAGAACGAGGAACAAATAGCAACCACGAAAGCACTTCCTCCCACCTCCAATATTCTGATCTTCCCTTGATCCCCTATCACATTCTGTCTTATCTGAGCACATTTTGGGTCATTCATTCAAAAAGCATTTACTAAATGCGGATTGTGTGAAAGACATCCATTTACCTCTCCCTTTTAGAATATGATGTGATAATACCTCTAGGGTACTATATTGTTTATCATTTTGTATTCCCAAGACTAACGGGAAATAAATGTTTGCTGAATTCAGTGCTTGAATTGACCATGAGCTAATGGCCCTGCCCTTGACTCTGGTGAGATGACTGGTCTTAACTCCCTCCTCATCCTCTCATTCTTAAATGAAGACCATCTCTTACCTCATCTTTGGCCTGGAGAAGGAATTCACTGCCATCATGGGTCCTGTAGGGAGAGATGGGAAGGCATAAGTTTAGGGATACCAGGGGCAATCCCCTTGGCCAGTCACCCCAAACCAGAGCCTGGCAGACCATTCCATTCAAACCCACCTGCCCAGTCTTTAATGCCAAACTCAAGAACCACATTTCCATGAAGATTTCCTCAATTACTCCAGTGGTGTAGTGGGTCTCATGATATCCTCTGAACCACTCAAGGGCACTTATGAAATATCATGCATCATGGTAACCTGTTTGGACCTTGTCCATTTAATAGACTGTAAGGTTCCTGAGAACAGGGGCTAGACTTCAGTCAAACTCTGTATCTCTTTCCCGACCCCTATGTTCTCCACATAACTGGCACTTAATTAATGCTTGTTGGAATGACTAAATAAACAGTCTGAGGCCCCGGGGAGGGAAGTGACTCTCCCAAAGTTACTCAAAAATCAAGGGCTGAGTTTCAGCTGAAGCCCAGAGTCTCCTGGCTCCCACCTCTGGGCTGAGCTGGCAAGCTTACTTGAGTTTGAAAACATTCTTTTTCTTTTTGTAGTCACTGGCCACTTCGCAGATGGCATTGTGCAGGCTGAGCAGGGGCTCTCCTCCATGAGTGCCACCTGATGCCGGGCCTTTGGCATCTTTGTAGAAGCCTAGGTCACCTTTGTTGAGCACACAGTACAGATTCATCCATGACCTGGGAAAAGGGCAGAGAGGAATATTTGGCTGGCAGAGTCCATGATCTCAGCAAGTCTCAGCCCGAGCATTCCCTGCCTGCCTCGTTTGCTTGGATCAGCCTCCTAAACTGGCTTCCCTGCTTTCCATCAGTCTGGCACAAATCACCAGCTACATCTCCCTCCAATCTAAGCCTGGGGTGCTAGCCCTAGGTTCTGTCCTGAGGCATTTTAGAACACTGGATTTCATGATGTGGGGAGAGGGGGAAAAAGGAAGTGGTCAATTCCATCTCCCCAGTCAGAATGGAAATCCTAATCTGGCTTCTATAACCACACATAGAAGATTAGAAGTGACCTACCCAGGGCATCCTGTCTACAGCATGCAAGTACCCCACCTGTGAGTGGGGAGAGAACAAGCACCCACTTGTACGGACAGCTCCCTACCTTTCCCAGTTGCTCAGAATCACAAAATTTTAGAGGTGGGAGGCATCCCAGCAGCATTCAGAAACCAAATCCCAGGATCACCCACCCATACTCTGCTATATCCCCAGCCCAACCTGGTCTACTTGGAAACATCTCTCATTAGAAGTGTTTCCTCAATCAAGGTTGCCAACCTGTCTCCTTGAAGTTTTCTGAGGGGAGGGGGTGATTAGGGGGTGTCAGGGCCCAGGGTCCAGGGTTATCTCTCCTCAGCCAGCCTGAAGGAGTCAGCTTCATGAGACCAGAAAGGACATACTGACTGACTGAACACTGATGAGATGAAGGAAGAGGAGGCCCGCTTGGACCACGCAGCTCAGGATGCCCAGACCTGGACCTCTTATGCACTTCCACCGGCCTGGCCCTGGCCCTGGCCCTGACTCACCTATTGGACGCCTTGCGGTTGGGCCCCTCCAGCTCTCTCTTGCGAAGCAGAAAGCCTTCTCGTTGTACAGTGTGGCTGGGTGGTGGAGGAGGCGGGGCGCTGGTGCCCTGGGCTGGGGCCGAGCGAGACCTCCTCCCGGCGCCGCCGCCTTCGCCACTGGGATCCCGGGGTCGAGGACGCCTTCTGGGCTTGGGCCGGTCGCGGGCACGGGGTCGGTCAGGCCGGGGCATCCGCTCAGGGAATGAGGGTGGTAGTTCCCGGGATTGTGGGAGCGAGGGCTGGAGGAGCAAAAGAAGCCTCGTGGGCTTTGGGGTTCTCTGGGGCACCCCCTCCCCATTTCCAATCAAGATCACCTGGGCCTTTCTTTAGTCATCCTATCTAGCCCCCTCTTTGTACAGATGGGAAAACTGAAATTCGGGGAGAGAAAGGGGTTCAGGTGTGTGTGGAGGGGAAACAGATGGATCAAAGCCAAGTGTTTTGACTGGGGGCGGTGTGTTCCCATCCAAGGGGGGACACAAGAGAGAGGGTGGGCTGTAGGGGAGATAGGCCTGGCCTACAGACGGAAGCCTGCCCACCAAGGTGCAGTTCCTTTGGCTAGCCCAGACATTGTGAGTAGGGGCATCATTAGCCAGTGAGCACTAAGGCCCAGTACCCATTGAGCCCTGCCTCTGTTGGCTGCCGAAATTACCCCCGCAGTGGCAGTGACAGTGACATTGGCTGAAGGTCCTGTGCTCGACTCCTTCTCCTGTAGCTGCTCCACGATGTCAGCCAGGGTGGCCTTCCTGTAGGAGAGGGTTAGGGGTGGGCATGAGAGGACAGAGATGGGGTGTGACCGAGGGGTGGGACCCGGCCTCCTTCAAGACTTCTCCTGTTTCTGTCCCCTTCCCCCAGCGGCTAAAATCTCCCCTCCTAAATGAACCAGTATCCAGCTGCCTGACTTGTCTTTGGGTCTTCAGCTCTTAGATACTGGCGCATAACAAACTCTTCATAAGGCTTTCTACCTCACTATCTTGGATCTATTTAAATGTGTCTGAGATGTTTCTTTTAAAAATAATGTAAAACTTTGTATGCCTAGCGCCTGGTGCACAGTAGTAGCCTTTTTAATAAATGCTTGTGGATAGATGGACAGATGGATGGATGGATGGATGGATGGAACTCTCCATCCTGACATTACAGAGCAGCAATGCCTGGTTGCCCAGGTTTCAGAATCCTGACATTAGAGACATCCTGATATTAGGATGTGACCCCAAAACAGCCAGTTCAGCCCTAAGGCAACTAGGAGGATCAGACTTAATCATCAAATCCAGTTCTATTCTCTGTTTTGGAGCCTTAATCCCAGTCCTGAGATAAATGGGGAGACATGGGGGGTGGGGGAGAGTAATGGGCTGAAAGGCACCGTGCCCAGGGAAGCCAAGTGGGTACAGTCAAGGGATATAGAATAGTGAAACCTCAAGCCAGCTTCTCATACTACCCAATGCTCTGCATTTACCCATGGAATCCCAGAATGTCAGAGCTCCCAGGGAGTTTAGAAACCCTTTCTTCAAGCAAGGAAGCCGAGACTCGAGAAGAGGAGCACCCAGCTAGACAGTGGTTGACAGTTCCAACAGGCACAATTCAACTTCAGGGAGAGGGACATGGCAGGACGGAACAGAAAGCAGAGCCTTCCCTCCCTGAGATGTCCAACTCACTCCCTGGCCAGGTATCCGGCACAACAGGAAGCTGGGGCCTTTCCTCCCCTAGGGATTGGACTCACCCCCTTGCAGGGTCCGCCCGGGGGGTCTCCTGCTCACTGGATTCTTGGCGCTCCAGCCTCCTCTCTCTGCGTTCCCTCCGCCTTTCCTGCTGCTCGTAGCGGCCCAAGGTAAGGCTGGCAGTGGGCTTAGGCTCAGGTTCAATGGACTCTTGCCTTTCCGGATGCCTGTCTGCTTTCCGCCGGGGCAGCTCCTCGAGCCGTCCCACCTCCAGTTCAGTGGATACCTGGCGCTCTGGTCGGGCCCGCTCCACCGTGACCTCCACTGGGGCTGCACCTCGGGACTCAAGCCTCTCCCGCCGAGGTCCAAAGGCCTCCTCTGCCCCAGCTCCTGCCCCAGCTCCAGCCCCGGCCCCGGCCCCAGCCCCAAGCCCAAGCCCAGACAATGCTTCTCCTGGGCCCTCGTGGAGTCGGTCAAGCCTGGGCTGTAATCTCTCAGGCTTTAGTTCCTGCCGCACGTAGCCCACCCTTGCTCGGCCTTCAGCCAGAGACGAGTCCAGTCGGCTGGGGATGGCCAGGGGTTCCGGGCTCCTCCTGCCCAGTGGATCCAGGGCCCGCTCATAGGGCCCAGGCCGCAGGAGGGGCGCTGCCTTGGCCGCCAACTCCGCAGGATCCCCAAAGATCTTGCGGCCCAAGAGAGGCGTGGGGGGCTGCTTGCTCTGCTCAGCCTTCAGCTTCTCGATCTAGATAAGGAAGAGGGATGATATTCGGCTTCCCTGCCCCAGGGCCACGTAGGGGCAGGGGAGTGAAGGAGAGGAGGAGAGCTGACCGTGGTAAGGCGGCGAAGAGAGCTGAAGCGCTCTTCCCAGGCTGCCGCTGCCTTGCGGAAGGCCTCGTGCCGCCGGATCAGCTGCTCCACCTCGTCCACGCTGCTGCCCAGCTCTCGACTCTGTAGCAGAGGCTCCTGCGCATTGAGCCAAGCATCGGCCACCACAGCCTCCTGCGCAAACTGGTGTACCTCCAGCACTGAGGGGAGCATGGGACAGGCGGGAGAGAGGGAGGGAAGGGGGTTCTCACTTCTAACCCTGCCCCATTCCACCCCAGAAGGGGTGAGATAGGACTCCAGATGCCTGACCCACTCCAGTCTCCCTCATCTGCTATCCCCTGGGAATGAGAGCCTGCCAGTAGCTGCCAGTGGGCATCAGAAAATGAGGTCTGCCCTATAACTAGGAGTGCGTAAGTGGCTGGCATCTTCTACTCTGATGCTTGACCTGTACCACCTGAGATGACACTAATATTGACCACCCCCCCCAGAAAGCCTTAATCCTTTGCTTGTTTCCAGGTCAGGAACCCCTCCCCACTTCATTAACAGCAGTACCCCCAAAAGAAGATTTTCCTCTTCAAGACATGTTTTGACCCTTTCTCTACCCACCATTGAATACTCCCTCCCCTGTCATTCTATCACTGAATATCTCCTCCATCATGGAGCAGGAATGCACAAGGGGGTTCTCCCAACATTGAGCAGGCATGCCTAGGGGGGCTTCAGGGGTCCACTCACTCTGCTGCAGCCACTCCCAGTGTTGGTCCCACTTCTCTGTCATCGCCTCCTTCCGAGACACTAATTTGTCTAGCTGGGCTTGGATCTGCAGGGGAGGGGGGTGAGTTGGGAGGGGAGAATCAGAGGAGGGAGCAAAGTCCCCAGGGACTCCCCATCTTTCCCATGTGTCCCAATCCCTGGTGCAATAGTGGGGGGTCCCCCTCGCCCCCCCGGCCCCTCCCCACCTCATCTGCCATAGGGCTCTTGCTTAGCAGCAGGGAACGGCCCAGCTCCAGACAGGAGGCCAACTCTGAGCCCCGGGCTTCAATTTCACTCTTCAGGCCCTGGTGATAGTTCATCAGCACCTCCACCGACGACACATCCCTGGGAAACAGGGAGGAGAGAGGGGCTCAGGAAAGAGAAGCCAGTTCCCACTCTATGTAAAGATAGCACGCTAGTCATCAGAGATGTTCCACAGTAAAATGGGCTGCTTCAGGAGATGGGAAGGAAGTTCCTATCACTAGGACTACCACTATCAGTCAGAGATTGGAGGATTCCTCTTCAAATTGGACTAGCTGACGCCTGGGGCATTGTCCAGCTCTGAGATTCTCTGCTCACTCGTGAAAGACTTGGATGAGGGGTGAGCTGATTCCAGGTCCTCCCTCTGACCCTTGAGTCCCTGCCTGGATCACTTGTCAGAAGGGGCAGGGGTAGGGGCAGGGTGGGAAGGCCCCTACCTGGGTTTGTCAGTGGCCCCAATCTGGCCCACAATTCCTTCCATCCAGGTCAGAAGGTCTCGGGCCTGACTGTGGAAACGCAGGGCATCCGCCGTGGAGCTGACATGCAGCCTGGCATCTTCACAGGCGGCCAGCAGCTCCCGCCAACCTTGAAGAACTTCCTGTTCCCGTCCCGCAATGGCCTCAGCATGCTCCCCCGCATACACGGTCCTCAGCTGGGCTGCCCCCTCCTGTAGCTGCCGTACCTGATGAGAGGACAGGGTCCCTGCTCTGACAAAGCCCTCGGCTAGCTGTCCAGGTTGCTGTACTCTGGTGCCACTTCTGACCTTGCCCAACTGTGTCATCCCTGGCATGTCCTGGGTTCCCCTGCCATGCTGTGTGACCCCCAGCATGTCCTGGGCTCTCCACTCACTGTGTCTGTGCACTTACAGGCATCTGAAGAGACCTGGGTTCCAATGTCACTTTTAAGGCTTTATCAGCTATGTGATTCTTCCCAAACCTGAATGTCTAAATCTCCATTTCCTCTTCTCTAAAATGAGAATACTGTCACCTACCTCATAAGGTGAGATTGTTGTGAGAATCAACAAAATAACACATATATAGTGCTACATAAAGGGACTGTTCTTGTCTTTCATTGTTCCCAGAATCTTTTCTCTCTCTATTCCTTAAAGCCCTTAAATTCAAAATCCCATGAAGTCCTTCCTGGTGGAGAGAGCATTGGGGCTGGAGTCAGGAAGACCTGAGTTCAAACTTTGCCTCAGACTTACTAGCTGTGTGCTGCTAGGCAAGTCACTTAACCTAGCTTTTCAGTCTTCTTACACTTTCCTCCCTGAATGCATCCTCTTTGACAACGTGACGCTCACCTCCTGGCTGTTTAGTGAGCCAGGGGCTTGCTCTCTTTCAACTCTGAACATTTTTTCTGACTCTCCCCAAGTCCTGGAACTCTGTCTCTTCTCCACTTTGAGCACTGACCCTCCTGGCTTCTTTTAAGCGACAACTAAAATCTCATCATTTATTGGAAGCCTTCCCCCAATCCCTCTTAATTCTTGTGCTTTCAAAGAACTAGAAATTGAGGAGATGCCCATAAACTAGGGAATGACTGAACAAATTGTGACCTATGACTGTAATGAATTATTACTGTGTTGTAAGAAATGAGTAGCAGGTGGATTTCAGAAAAACCCATAAAGATTTACCTGAACTGATGCAAAGTGAAATGAGCAGAACCAGAACCAGAACAGTAACAGCAATATTGTTAACAATGATCAACTGCGAATAACTTAGCTAGTCTCAGCCACACAATGATCCAAGACATTTCAAAGGAACCATGATGAAAAATGCTATCTTCAGGGGAAGAACTGATGGAGTGCATATTATTTTTCACTTTTCATATTTTTTGTGTATTTTTCCCTTGGAATTTAGCACAGTGCCTAATAACACATAGTAGGCACTTAGAAAATGTTTACTGATTGACTTAGCCTGCCTGCCTCAGTTTCCTCATCTGTAAAATGGGCAATAATAGCAGAACCTGCCTCCTAGGGTTATTGTGAGGATTAAAGGAGAGAATAGTTGCAAAGCCCTAAGTCAGTGTTGGCTGTTATTGCTATCACCATCATCATCATCATCATCATCAATCTTCCTTGCTTGGCCACAGATTAATAACATGGTTAACCCTGGCATGTCATGCAGGCCCCCGGTATCTCCCTCTATGATGCACTCATCACTCTGGCTATTCCAGTGACCCCTTTGCCAGACTGGGATGTCCACAAGGTCACCTCCCCCGGTGACCTGGCACCGTCTTCTGCACACTGGCAGAACTCAACATCATAGAACAGAGATACAGACAAACACGTCTTCTTCTCTCCTTCTTTTAGACAAAACAAGGTTGGGCTTTTTCACAGGGAGCTTGACTCGGTAACTAGGGGTGACACTGACGTGGTAAAATTCCCAGTCATCCCTGAGCAGGCTCCCTTGGGGAGAGAGGAGCTAAGTCTGGAGGCTTACTGGGCAAACCCTACTCTGCAGCTTCAACTTGACCACAAAACCACCTCCCTTGGGCAACAGCCAATTGGATCAGGTACAGTAGCTGATGGTCCTGGTTTGGGAGGCTCCAAAGCTCTGGGTCCTGCCCTTGTCCCTGAGGCATTTCTGTCCAACTTTGGGCTTGGGGCTCTCTGGGACCTGTTTACCAGCCAACTGATCAGGCTGCCTGGATATCTTCTTAAGGGACTGCAGGACTGAGAGCTGGGAGGGCTCCTGGAGAATAACTGGTCCCATGTCCCTTATTTTATAAAGGAGAGCAATGAGACCAGAGAATGGAAATGATTTGTATTCAGTCACACAGTTCAATAGCAGGGTTGGGATTTGCACTCAGATTCCTCTTATTCAAGGCTTCTAGAAAGATGTTAACAATATGCAAGGCATAGATCTGTGGTATAGTAGATAGACCACTGGCCCTATAGTCAGGAGGACCTGAGTTCAAGTTCAGCCTCAGACACTTACTAGTGATCCTGGGCAAGTCACTTAACCCTGACTGCCTCCAAAAAACAACAAATAATATTCCTGTGGGAGGGATACTATTATTCCTACCCTACAGAAGAACAAGCTGATTCCCAGATGGGAACAGTGACATGCCCAGGGTTATACAGTTGAGATAGTAGGATGGAGAGCTAATCCATGCCTCTCCTCTTCCATTTTAGAGAGAAGGAGTTTCAGGGGAGTGACTTATCCAAGGGCACATAGCTAGGATGTCACTGCGCTGGGATCTGGATGCAAATCTTCCTTATTCCAGGCTTACTTACTGCCACTAAGCCCATTTCTCTCATACTTTAAGACTAAACAAACCCTTCTGACATGTGACTCTGGAAGAGAGGTAATATGAGGACGATTATTCCCACTTCACAGAAGGAGAAACTGAACCTCCAACAGAGTTGCTCAGCTGAGCCTCACCTGGGACACAAGCAGTTGCAAGTCATGCTCGAAGGCCCTCAGGGCCCGCTGCATACTGCCCGCATTGGACCTGGGCTCCGGTGGGGCTGTCAGGCGGGGCAGCCGCCTCCGCTTCTCCTCAATCTGGCTTTGTAACTCCCGGGAATCACTAAAGAACTTGTGCAACTCACGAGAGGCAGCCAGCAGCTGGGCCCGAGTGCCCATGAGCTCCAGCAGCTCAGCCCAGGCCTCGTTGAGCCCGTCCTTCCACTCAGCCATGGTGGCCGCGGCTGTGTGGCCACACTCGATCAGTTCATCCACCATCTGGTTCACGGCAGCCAACCTTTCCCTTCCGGCATTACCCGTCTCGCTGGCAAACTCGGTGAACTTTTCTTGAAGGACCTGATGGGGGTGTGAGGGGTGGGATTGGACTGGGTCATCTCTAAGACCTTTTCTAGCTCTATGATCTCCCAAGTTCTCCCCATCCCCCAATGTCCAGGTAGAGGCAGTCCTAGCCTGGGACCCTCTCAGAGGGACAATTCTCCAAGGTCGCTCTCTTTCAGGTGAGATGGAATGACCTGTTGAATGATCTCAGATCCCTTGCTCAATCCTCTCTTCTTAGCTCTCAAGTGACAAATCCCACTGTCTTGAGGATTGGTCCAAGTCTGGGTCCCAACTACCCAAGTGCCCACTACACTTTCCTCTTCCTGATCTTAGACCCCTGACACCCTGCTCATTCTCATCCTTTGCCTCTTCAAAGGTTGTGTTCAGATCCTCCACTCTTTCTGTCTGGCTTCCTCCTGGGGATCCCCGCCAGGCCCCACCAGCCCAAGTCTGCACTCACTGTGACATGCTCAAAGTCCTGGCCCAGCTCTGGAGAGCCAGCCACCACCTCTTTCTCTGCAATCCAATGCTCCAGTTCATCCACCTGGCGGCTCAGCTGATACAGCCAGTACTGCTGTTCTAGGCGTGCACGGCGTTCCTCCCCCAGCTCCTTCAGGGCCACGTACAGGCGATCCACCTGAGACTGGCGCCTGCTGATCTGCTCACTGGGAGACAAGAGCATCAGGGGCTAGAGCTAGGAAGGAGCTCTAGACCATCAATTCTTGAGGAGGAAATCGATGCCCAGAGAGGTCCCACAGGTGGTGGCTTAGGTGGAATTTGTATTCAGGCTTTCCTAACTCTGGGCACTGCACCCTATTCACTGGACCATCCTGCCCTGGGCTTTGCCCAGGATGTGGGACAGGGTCTTTGTTCCTCCCTCAGAATAGGGCCCCCTCCCCAGACCTCGACTGTGTCTCTCTACTCAGGAAGCAGGGCCTCCTTTCCCCCTCTACGTGTAAGCTCTCTGAGCACTGGCCAATGACCTGGCCCACCTGTCTGGATGCCCCATCTCCAGCAGGGAACGGCATTGGCGGGACAGCTGGGCAATGCTTTCCTCATAATTTTCAATGCTCTGTTCTAACAGCAAATGTTTCTTCAGGAGTTGGAGCGTACTCTGCTCATCCTGCAGGCCCAGAGGGGACAAAAAGGTGGGTGGGAGGGGAGCAGATCACTGTCCCACTGTGACCTCCAAAGAGACTAGGGAAGGGACCTTAGAAACCCTTGTTTGACAGATGAGGAAACTGAGGGCCAGAGACATTTACAGGATCAGAGATCTAGAGTCAATCAAGTCCAACCCCTCTAATTAGACAGAGAAGGAATCTGAGGATCAGAGAAGATAAGGACCCTGTCCAGAGTCAAGCAGCTAGGATGTGTCAAAGGTAGAATTGGAACCCAAGTTTTCCCATTTCCAAATCCCATACTCAGACCATTCTGGTGTCCTGAGCCTTCCCCACTCCTTTCTGAGGCTGTGAAAGGGGCTATAATGGGGGTTCCCTCCCTCTGGCAGACCCCAGGCGAACCTTGCCTGTCTCTTCACTCAGCAGCAGCAGCTCCTGCTCCCCCAGCCAGGCCTCCACTTCTGACATATCAAAGTAATACTGCTCCACCTGGAAGGCAGCATCCAGCACCTGCTGTCTGCGATCAGCCTCCTCCTGCAGGGAACTCCACAGGCCCTGAAGGCGCTCCAGGCCCTGGCTCACCACCTCAGCCTCAGGACTGCGCAGGGAGGCCAGGGCCTCTGCCCTTTCCAACACTTCCTCCACCCGGCCTCGGTGCCCCTGGATGTCCCGACGGAGGCTCTGGCATGGGGAGAGAAGAGCACCAAGTGAAAACCCGGTCCCAGCTCAGCTCCTGGTCACAGACACAGAGTTAGCTCAAGGTCATCTAACCTTTACAGATGGAGAAACTAAGGCTCAGAAAGGGAATATAGCATGAGAGGATTTAAAAAGAGAAGAGACCAGGGCAGCTAGGTGATGCAGTTGATGAAACACCAGCCCTGGAGTCAGGAGGACCCAAGTTCAAATCTGCCTTCAGTCATGTAACTAGTTGTGTGACCCTGGGCAAGTCAATTAACTCTGCTTCTTTTCCCCAAGGTGGGAAAACAGGAAGAGAGCTATAAGATTGTTATCAGGTCCAATTCTCTCTTTTACAGAGGGCAAAACTGAGGCCCAGAAAGGGGAACAGATTGTGTCCAAGGTCACACAGCAAGTAAGAGATGCACTTTGTACTCAAACCCAGGCCTTCTCACTTTAAATTCAGCCCACTGCAAAGGTCACCTCCTCCAGGAAGCCTCCTCCTTGGATGCCATATATCGCTCAGTTTTGCACCTCTCCAAAGCTCTTATGTCAAGAGAATTCCTATCTCGGAGTCACAGTTTTCTCATCTGTAAAATGGGGAGGGTGGGGTAAAGTTCCTGCAATGATGACCTTTGACAACTGTTTTTAATGTGTCTCAGTCACACAACGCTAAATAAATGTAATGAATCATTGTTAGAATTGCTGTTGTTGCTAGAAGCACATTGGTTAAATGCCAGGACAGGTCAGGTTTGGGCTGAGTGGGCAGAAGAGTGGGCTCCTCTCCCAGCCCCCCAATCCCTCTGGGTTAATGCAGGGGGACCCTGCCTGGAGCAAGGGGGAGGGGAACCCCCATAGGGCATCCTAGCACTAGGATTATGGAGCAAGGTTTAGAACAGGGAATCATTTGATCTGACTTTCCCATTTTACAGATGAGGAAGCTGAGACACAAAGAATTCCTAAAGTCAAAGCCGGGATTGTAATGGCACTTCTGGTTTCAAGTTCAGGACAATAGACTCTTCCCTAAGCCCTGATGCCTCCTCTTTTTTTTTCAGAAGTGGAAGGAACCAAGAGGTTAAGCAAATTGCCCAGTGTCAAAGCTGTTCTAACAATTCTTCTGGCTCCAAATCCAAGACAATAGTCTATGATGTCTCCTCTAGTTTATAAAAGGGAAAATTGAAGTGTGCATAGAAGCTGCGCCATGAGTTAGGAGTACAATTGAGTTCTTGTCTCCTCACCTTTCCCATACTCACAGAGACATCAAACACATAGCATTACAATATTCCTGAGCACAAATACACATATTTGAGAAATATGTAACAAGTTAAGTAAAAATAAAATAGAACATAGATGATGTCAATATGTGGCTTTTAAAGTTAATGCTAGGGACTCTTAGGTACAGGCAGTTTCCATATCTCTCTTTCTTTCCAGCCAAAGAAAAGAAAAGCTTATCAAAGATCCACCATATTGGGTAGACTCTTAAGGAACCTGAAAATTTGTGATGCTTGTATTGACAAGCGAGCCAGAATGAATCTGAGTGTTCCATATCTCTTTCAGTGCACCACGCCTGCTTTCCTCCATCAATCATCACCCCACCCCAGAAGTTTTCTTCATCTTCCCTCCCCCTCTTCCAAGACCCCTTTCCCACCTGGTTTTTCTTAATCAGCTGCTGCACAGATTGCAAGCTGTTTCCTTTGTCCGTCTGAGTCGCCAAAGGCAATCGTTCCTGGACCCATGCCTAGTATAGGAGGAGGAAAGCAGGGTAAGGAAGGCAAAAGGCATCCCACCTCCCCCTAACCTCCACCCTCAATGAATCTCCAAGCTGGAAGGGGCCTCACAGGTCGGCTAGTCCACCCAAGACCTTCACCAATGGGTGATGTTCCAGCTTCTGCTTGAAGACTTGCAGGGAGAGAATGGCCACTCCCTCCTGAGGTCACCCATTCCCACTTTGGGGCAGGCTGTAACCACTAGGAAGTTCTTTCTTACATCAAACTCCGATCTGTCTCTGCCCCAAGCTTCCAGTTCTATACCCTGGGGCCAAGTAGAGCAAGTCTGATGCTTCTTCCATGTGATATAGTCCTTCAGGTATCTAATGACAGCTACCAGGTCAATGTTCTTTCTAAAATGGCTTGCCCACAACTGAACATGATCCTCTGACTCTGGTCTGAGTGTGATGCCATGGCTGTCTTAATGCAGCGTGAAACAGTGCTGAGCTTTTGGCTCCAAGATTCCTCTGCTAACTTCCACTGAACTTGGAGTCCTCCCTGGGGACACCCCTCCCCATCCATCCATCCCACCCCAAGCCACTTACGATCTCGTCCTCCAGGTCATGGGCTACTTGATGCAGCTCTTTTGAGGCCAGCAGGAGGCGCCGCCGCTCCTTCAAGGGTTCAATGAGACGCACGATGCGAGTGCCCACCGCTGTCTGCCGCTCCCCCACCAGCTCCTTGCTCGCAGGTTCCAGAGGTAGGGCTGCAGTCTGAGCTTGAAGTTCCCCCACTTCTCGGCACCACTCCTCCACCTGGGACTCCATGGTCTGTGGACAGATGCAAGGCAGAGAGGAGAGATCCATCACTAGACCCTAGATGCAGAGCATGGAGGGACCTGAGAGGCCATCAAGTATGACCCTTCCCTTTTAGGTGAGGTTTGAAGGCAGGTCCTCTGCCAACCAAAGCCCATGTTCTTTCCACTTGTCTAAGCGGCCTCCTTCAGGCCATATACTCCTTTACCTCCAGGACTCAATCAGGCAGATTCCAGGTCAGTCTATCCCCTACCTGGAGGCCAGGCAGAGACCAGAGAGGATTACAGACTATCTAGTAGGATACCCCACCTTGTCCAGATGAGGAAACTGAGGCTCAGAGAAATTAAGTATATTGTCCAAAGCCACCCAAGAAATAAATATCAGGCCTGGAGTTCCAACCCAGTGCCAAATCCAATGTCCTGCCCCAGGCCACCAAACAAGGGCTGATTTTTGTTAATGCCAGGGCTCTTCACTGCTTCTGCCATTCCCTCTGACTTTCTCCTCTTCTGGGAGTCAGATTCTTTCCCTCGGGAGCTTCACATTTTCTCTCTTCTGTGCCTTTGATCACAACATTCTGCATTTCTGAACACACTCCCCTTTGATCTTCAGCAACCTTGAGAGCCCAAGTTAAATACCATCCCTTCAAGGAAGGCACATGGGGCAATGTGGTGTAGTGGAGAGAGTGCTGGACTTGAATTCAGGAGGAATGAATTCAAATCATGCCAACTGTGTGATTTCACTTCTCTGGACTGTCTCCCTCCTCTCTAAAGTAGCCATAAGCTACTTAAAAGCAAGACTTGCTTTTTGTCTTTGTATGCCCTGTGCTTGGCACCTGGTAGATGCTTGGTGAATGCTAGGTGACTGACTGAATGAAGAGATTAGATTCAATGACCTCTGACTTTGCCATTCTAATTATTAATAGGCATAGCTCTCAACAAGCTGTTAAGAAGGAGGGGAAGGAGAGTGTTGGTCCAGACTTGAGACTTTATTAATGCTAGGAATGTCTGGGTATGGAAACTCCAACACCTTGTAGGAGGGCAATCCCTCTATAACCTACTGCCTCAGAGAACTGTCTGGCACACTTAGAGATTAAGGGACTTACCCAGGCTCTCCTAACCAAGACCTGTCAGAGGCAGGACATGAATTCGGATGTTTGTGACTCCGTGGCTTCTATCCCACTTACTACCCTCTATATCCACTATTCCATGGGGCAATCTTGTTTTCTAAATAAGGAAACTGAGGCTTGATGAGGCTCATGAAATCTAGAAAGCATCAATGCTGGTTCTGATGAGAAAGCCTCAAGCCACTGATTCTGATACTTCCCCTACTCCTCACTGCCATTTTATAGGAGGAAATGGAAACATCCAAGGCAATGTTCAGTTGCTTTAATTTATGTCTGACTTTTCATGACCCAATTTGGGATTTTCCTGGCAAAGATATTAGAGTAATTTGATATTTCTTTCTCCAGATCATCTGATGAGAAAAAGGAGGCAAATAGGGTGAAGTGACTTGCTCAAGGTCACACAGTTAGTGTCTGAGGCCACATTTGAACTCACAAAGATGAGTCTTCCTGACTCTAGCCTCAACACTCTGTGCATTATGGCACCATTTGGCTGCCCCACCCAAGGTCACGAAGAGCATTTTAGTGGCAAAGTCAAGGCTAATCTCCCCCAGTTGTTAGTACCTTAATCCCTAAAATTATCTCATATTTTTTATAAGTATTCAGTATCTACATATATGTGTGTACACCTTGCCCTCCCCCTCCCCCCATCATTAGAATGGACACTCCTTGAGAGCAAGGATATTTCATTTCTGTCTCTGTACACCAGGACCTAGTACATAGTAGGTCTTTAAGGAATATGTATTGATTTGGTGATTCTAGTCTCACTCATTGCTACTGCGGGAAAGGGGGTGCCCGACTGCCACCCCAGGTCCCCTTTCTTCTCCCCCATCCCTTGTAAAGCCATGGTTGCCACTTTTCTTCTTCACACAGAGAGGCTGTGGAGTCAGGGACAGGGAAGAGGAGAGAGAAGGAAGGTGTGTTAAGTGAGGTCTGAACAGGGGAGCCAAGGAGAAACGTCAGCTACTTGGAAAGGTGGAAATGGAAAGAACAGAGACAGAAAGAGAGGGAGGCAGCCAAGTTGAGGATGGGGGTGGAGGAGGGGACAGGAGACAGGATATATAAGGAGCTAAAGTATTGGCAACCAAGACCCCTAATGGGGGGTGGGGTGATGGAAGGATTCGGACCAGGAAAGAATTCCTCCCAGCTGCAGAATCTCCAAGGCATTTTCCATTGTCTCCATGCTTCGTCTCCCCACCCTCCTTCTCACTAGCCTCCTCCAAAGCAGGAAAACAGGCCACCTCCCCCGCAGCAGCAGCCGCAGCCGCAGCCAGACCAGCTGGCTGGGTCCTGCAGGGGAGGCAGAAGACCTGGATTCTGGGCCTGCCTCCACCATATGGCTTCCTCCCTCCCTACTACCTCCAGGAAGGGACCACTGGCGGTGATGGGGGGCAGGGACAGCCAATGCCCCTGGGGGCCTAGTGGTGGTACCCTGTGCCTCATTTCACCTCTTAGGGTTCCTGGGTCTCAGGGTGCTGGCAACAGATAGGAAAAAAGAGCAGGCTGACAAAAAAAAGCAGGTGCCCTGACTAGGGAAGGGCCAGAGAAGTAACGGCAGGCAGCCAGCGGTATGTCAGACAGAGCCCTGGGCCCAGAGTCAGGAAAACCTGAGTTCAAATCTGAGCTTGGCCACTTACTAGCTGTGTGACCTTGAGTGAGTCACTGAACTTCTGTTTGCCTCAGTTTCCCTATCTGAAAAATGGGGATAATGATAGCATCCACCTCCCAAGATTGTGGTGAGGATCAAGCACAGAGCACAGTGCCTGACACATAGTATAAATGCTTATTCCTTCCCTTCTTCTCTACCTCCAAATGGCTCATTCTTCACACAGCCTGACTTACTGAGTAGGTATCTGTTGAATGAATAAATGAATGACAGAGAGCAGACCAAAACACATAAAGACAGAGACAAAGTATATGCTGAGAGAGAAGCAGATAAGCATCAAAAGACACTCCTGTCACATTTTTCAGTTTAGGAAACTGAGGCACAGGATCATAACATCTGGACCTAGAAGGATTCTCTGAGGCCATCTAGTCCTGGGTACCTCGTTTTACAGATGGTTAGTGTCACAGAGACAGACAGACTGGCAAAGCAGCAGAGAGATTGACATTGGCAATAGCACACAGAAAGAGGGACACAGAGAGAAAGGCCACATCAGAAACACCAAGAGACCTGTATGGAGAGAGGCGGAGACACCACCCTAGAGAGACAAAGGATGTAGAGTCACACAGGGAGAGAAATTGGCTGAGTTCCATACAGTGTTGCACAGAAACAGGGAAAAAGAGTAAGCTGAACACATATAGACACCCGCAACTGGACACGATGACATCAAGGGGGAGACTAGAGGCAGCGCATCTCCTCAAGTTGAGACTGGGATAGTGAATGAGGTTGAAGGGCAATAGGAATATGGGAGAGCTAAGGGAGGGAAGAAAGTACAAGCAGACAGGCCAGTAGGCACCTGAACCTCAGAGACTGAGAGTGGTTGCATGACATGCATCTCCCACCCTGAGATCCTCTTAGATGCCTGGGTTTACCTAAGGACTGAATCTGGTGACTCAGCTTTCTGGAAGGGTCCTCAGAAATAGCCACACCCAGAGCTGGCCCAGAGTGGGAGCTGGGAGCCCAAACCAGGGGTACCTTGCTGGGGGTAGCTGAGGTGAGGTGCTGGCTCTCAGACTGTTTGAATTGCCAATCAGCACTGCTGGGGATGGTAGACCAGCAGGCTCCAGGATTACCCAGAGACTACAGCCTCTTTATGGTGACTTGGAGTTTATCTGGAGACAAGAGAAGGTGCCTAAAAGGCACCACCCATCTGTCTCAAAGTTCTCTTGATAGCTAAAGAAATGTTCTTTGGTACCGTGCAGCTCAGGATCCCCAGTCCTCAACAGCCACATAATTAGAGAGAAAGCAAGGAGGAGGCTCTCTGTCCTCTGGGCTCCCTGGGACATTGTGTTCTGTTCTTGAAGAGAAGGTACACAGGGCAGGGGTGTAGAGAGGGGTTGGGATTGCTGAAGCAAGAGTAGGTATAGAAAAGATTTGTACGTAGACTGAAAAGTGCCACATACATTTTAGTCTTGGGGAGAGAGAATCAGCCCCTTTTTCTTTCACCCTGACAAGAAGGAACACATCATTCTGAGGTGCTCAGCCTCTTCCTAAACACCCAAACACTTCACTCTCGTTCATCCCAGGATTCTGCCTCAAAAACCACTTCCTCTCAGAAGTCTGAGCTGACCACCCTCATGGACAATACCCTCTCCCATTCCACCTCTTAATTTTTCAGCCCTTGACTTTTGTCTCATGCAGAAAGCAGTTAACATAGAGAGCCTGAATTAGCTCCTCATGGCTCTTTCCTTCATTAGACTAGAAGCTTCCTGAGGGCAGAAATTTCATCTTATCCATCTCTCTCTCTCTCTTGCAGTCTTGAAAAAGAGACCTGAAATAGACACTGAAATGAATACATATACATACTGATTGTGGAGGGATATAATGTTACCCTCTGGAATCAGGAAAACCCATGACCTCTACTGGAAATAGAGACAAGTATACCAACAAGAGAAAAATGGACATAATATCATACAGAGAAGCAGGCAGTCAAGAAAAAGACACAGTATCATAAATAGAGAGGCCAAGATACAAGAGGAAAAAAGGACACAGTGTCATAAGAACAAGGTAGAAAGGGAGATATTTCTATATGGTTAACACTGTTACCAAGTATTCTCTCTCTCCTCTGGGATGTTGTGACAATTCTCTTGGTTCTTCTTGTGTGACTGATTTTTCTTAATCTGGGACTGATCATTAACCAGATCATGCCCCCAATTGTGGGTGTCCCCATGGCCCTTTCCAGGACCTTCTCTCTCCCCTCACCAGCTCCCATGGATTTAATCATCATTCCCATACAGATTTTTCCCATATCTATATATCTAGCACTAGATTCTCTCGTGAACTCCAGTGTGGCATCACCAACTAACTGCCTATCAGATGTTTCCACTTGGATAGTCTTCAGGCATATCAAAGTCAATTTTTCCAAAACAGAACTCATATGTCTTTCCCCTTAAATCCTTTCCTCTTCTGAAATTTCCTAACACTGTAGAGGACTCTGAAGTCACCCAGAGAAGTCATCCAATCTGCTACCAACATTTTAACAGCATCTCACATCTGTCCCCAAATCCACCCACACAACCAGCACCCTAATTTAGGTTCTCATCCTTTCTGGCCTCAACCATTACATTAGCCCCTTAAATTATCCTCTCTGCTTCAAGTAGCTGTATGACCCTGAGCAAGTCTCACTGAATTTCTCAGCCTCAGTTTCTGTATCTGTGATAATGCTTCATAAGGTTATTATAAAGATCAAATGAGATAGTACATATAAAGTGCTTTGCTAACTTTAAATCTACCCTCCATACAACTGCCAAAGCCATTTTCCCAACGCACAGACCTGACTACATCAGGCCTTTCTCAATAAATTTCCACTGCTCTCTATTGCCTTTAGAACAAAATAAAATACCTGGCATTTAAAACTCTTTAAAACCTCAATCATCCAAATTTTCTGACCTTATTTCATACTTTCTTCCCTTCACATACTCTATGTGTTGGGTTGTTTCGTTTCATTTTTTTTTTACATACTCTGTTTGAATCAAAATTGCCTTCTTGGTGTTCCTCACGTAAAGCAGTCCACTGCCCATCCCAGGGATTTTGTACAGGCTGTCCCTCAATCTTGGAATGCCCTCACCCACTTATCTATCATTCTCAGAATCCTTCCTTTTCTTACAGACTCAGATTGAGCACCACTGACCTCATGGAACCTTTTCTGATCTCATCAACTGCTCACGATCTCTCCACACCCATCACCTTGTATCTGTTTTGTATATATTTATAGATTGACTTGCTTTCTCCTCCCAATAGAACGCAATAAGCTCATTGCTGGCTTCATTTTTGTTTTCATGTCCTTCCTGCTTAGCACAGTCTAGCACAGGTGCTTAATAAATGTTTGTTGACTGATTGATTCAGAGACAGGCAGATACGAAGAGAGGGACACCACAGAGACAAAGACAGAGCTATGGAGAGAGACACAGCATCAGAAAGTCACAACTCACGCCATGCTCCCTGTTTTAGCCTGAGTAAGGCATCGCTCCGCCATTCTCTGTCTCTGTCGCTGTAGCATGTGATATGTGTGTCCTTGTTTCCCTCTTTCTCTGTCCCGGCCCCCAACAACAGGTAAATGAGAATTTCATTCTCTTTCTTCTTCTCTGGACTTTTGTTTCCCATATATTCAGTTTAATAATTCTCTTCTCTAGCTTTTTCTCTCTCACACCCTATATGTACATTCATATGCACACTTTGACATCTGATGTTGCTAACCACCTTCCCTCTCTCTCCTATCCAAGATTTTGTGATATTACTCTCTCTTGGGTCTCCCATCTGTCTGGCTAATGCTTTTCAATTTCAATTGATTCATATCGATACCATGCACCTAACTGTGGGTGTCCCCCAAGGTTCTGGGGCCTCTTTTCTCTATATACTCTTACATGGTTAACTCATTAGTTCCCATCATCTCTTTTCAGATGACTCTTAGATTGGTCTATCTCATATATATGTATGTGTATGTATGCGTGTGTATGTATGTACACATATGTGTGTGTGCGCATGTGCTTCTGTGTGTTACATGTGTACTTTGATTTTATGTCTCTTATATTTCCCAATGTACCCTTTCCTTCTCCCCTAACCAGAGATCCATTTCTTAAGTAGAGGAGGAAATATGATCAAGAAGAAAAAAAGTTCAGCAAAACTAAACCACATATCAGAAAAATTTGATGTTGTATTAAGTGTTTCACATTCATAGTTCCCCACTTCTCTAAAAAATGGGAGCTGTCCCCCAAAATGAGAAAGGTCACCTTCCACCAGCCCTGGTCATCCCTTCTAAAGCCCCTAGCTCAGGCTACCTGGCCCAGCCTACCTGCAGCTTCTTCAGCTGGCTGGTGACAGTGGCCAGGTCTCCCCCAGGGTCCACCCCCTGCAGCTGACTCTCCATGTGCATGAGCCTCTTGTCCAACTCGGCGAAGCTCTGGACCAGCTGATCTGCCTGGCTAGCCTCAAACAGTTGCCGAGCCTTGGCCTGGGTAGTGCTCTCCAGCTCAGCCCAGCACTGCCGAATCTCCCCCAGTTTCTTCTGGACAGAGCTCGCCAGTTCAGGCTTTTCCTGCATCAGCTGCTGGCCCTCCTGCCACAGGACAGAGACAGGGTTGAGTGAGAGACACACATCAGGAGACAGAGATATACAATAGGAAGGGGCAAGGGGCAAGGGGGAGAGGGAGAGGACAGGAATCAAGGCCAGAGCTGGGCACACGCACGCGCGCGCACACACACACACACACCCAGCAAAACAACACAACAACAACATCAGTGAAAAAGACAGACACCCAAAGGTGGAGAAAAGATCGATATATAATGAAAGGGGGATACACATACCCAGACACTGGAGAAGGGAGGGGGGCAACAGTCACACACTTAGGAACACACAAAGGAAATGAAAGATACATGCACAATGGGAGATATACGCAGGGAAGAAAAATATGGAACACACATGGGCAAAGACAGAGCAGAAGAGAGAGGGGAGAGAAGCACAGAAGAAGGATCAGACACATGCAGGCAAACAGGCAGACATATGGGGAAGAGACACAGGAGAAAAAGACAGACATACAGGAGGAGATTTATACATTAAAGACAGTCCCATGGTAGAGTCATACAACCAGGGAAATATGCAAGGAAAGAGAGTAAATAACACAGGGAAAGACACAGACACGTGGGTAGAGAGATAATAAATGGGCTCTCATCAAGACTGGTCAAATGATGGAATTCAGGAAGGCTAGAGAGCTGGCCTGTGCTTTCCTAATTTCACTACATAGCAGCTCAGTTTGGGACTGAAACCATTAGAGTAGGATCTGAAGTCTAAATCCAAAAATTCTGTCTGGGACCTGCAGGGGGTGAAGCCAAATTCTGAAGGAAGCCCCAAACTCAATATGTTTTCTACAAACATACTGAGCCCCTGGATCTGGGAAAGGACTTAACCAGGAGTTGAGAAGAGGGGGCCATGGGGGCTATTCACCATTCTCCTTTCCATCCAACATCACTGGGACAAGAGAAGTGGGGGATGGGCAGAGTGCAGCAGATCCCAGGCCTTCCGGTCCTTGAGTCCTACATCTGGGAGACATGTGTCACCCTCCCTCATCCCCAGGGCTGTCCAGGGAGAGAGGAAGGGAGAGGAGAGCTGAGTCTTGCTCTATTGAGCCTGCTCCCCCAGGGCCCTCTGCTGGTGAATTTCATTCAAAGCTCAGGCTGGGAAGGATTTATCAGATTTAGAGCTGAAAGGGAGCTTAAAGAACATTGATCATTTTACAAATGAACCAACTGAGGCCCACAATGAGACAGTGACACCCAGGGTAACAAGAAGCAGAGGCAGATTCAAACCCAGGGCCTCTGACTCCACCATTCAAGGCTGTTCTTCAGCTTTCAATAACAGCCCCTTCCATTTCTCTCGTTAAGGTTTACAAAGCATCTTCTCTACCCAGGATCTCCATGAGGGAAGGGGAGGGACAGCAGATGCTCTGTGAGTATGAGAATGCCCTTCCCCTACTCACCTTCTCAATCTTCTCCAGCCATTCCTTATTCTGGGCCAGTTCGGCCATGAAAGCCTGGTGCCGGAGCCATCGCTTTCGCAGTTTGTGACCTTCCTCCCGAGTACTATCCCGAGCCATCAGCATCTTTTCATGAATCCAGCCATCCAGCTGCACACAGGCAGGATGGGGGATGGGGAGCCCTTGGTAAGAGGTAGTCAAACCTAGCCCCCCCACTCCTTATCCATCTGGCCAAAAGCCTCTGACTCTCCTCACTCCCAGTTCCCCAAAACAGGCCCCAAACTGGGGTCTTTGAGCACTCAGATCCCAGGGACCCCTATGTATCTTGCTCCATTCCCTCCCCTCCTACTCAAGGGAATAAGTTGTAGGATTTGCAAGACTGCTTTCTACAACAGACTTGAGGAGGTCCTCTGGGCCCATCTCCTCCAGAGGGGGATGGTAGGTAGAGATTCCTCCATTCTCCCTAACCCTGAGGAGAGGCAGCTAGCAAAAGACTGCTCTTCCAGGAAAAAAAAACAACTCCATCATTGCCTGCATACACATTCCCTTACATCCTGGAACCAAGGCCTTCCCTCCAACGAGAAAGCATCTTGAGTCTCTAGGCAAATTTGGTACCAGAGTTAGTTAGCTGCTGTCTCTCAAAAGCCCAAGGATCAAAGCCAGTTACAAGTCCCTCCCTCTAAAAAAAAAAAAAAAAAAAGCTCTCAGATCAAGATCTCTCACCCAGGCAAAATCATTTATACTCCTCCCCATTCCAAAAACAAAACAAAACAAAAAACCCTTAGAGCAAAAAGAGATCTAGGTCTCTACCTGAGCCCTCTCCCCAAAAATTGAAACAAATAAGTGAGATCCAGGTTCCTTCCTAGACAAAGCAGCCATAAGCCCCCTCCAACCATAGATACCCCACAAAAAATAGGGGCAGATACAGCTCATCCCTTCCAAGGCAAAATAGGTTGCAGGCCCCACCCAAGGTGAAGTCCAATTCCAGGACCCCCAAGTAAACCTCTCCTCAATCACAGCCAGACTTAGGTTGCCACTCCAAGCAAAGCCAGTCACCAACCTTCTCCCAAAATATGGCCAAATTTAGGTCAGTTCTCCTCCAATTCCCCCCCAACACCACCACTACCACCAAGAGAAAACTAGTCATAATGCTTCTCCACTTAAAAAAAAAGATCAAGGAATGATTCGGTCTCTGTTACCTCACTCCCCCTCAGTCAGTTCCAACCCTTAACCCAGCCATATCCATCAGACAAAGACAGTCAAACACCCCTTCCCCCCAAAAAAGGTAACCACAGTATAGAAACAAATCCAGTTCATCACTCTCAGGGAAAATAAGTCACAGCTCCGCACTCCTCCCCCCAAACACCACCACTGCCCAGGCTAGGCCCAGGTCTCTACCTGGGCCTCTACGCTATACGCACCAAAGACAGTTCGCAACCCCCTCCCCCATAAACCCCACAACACTTCCTCAAGAATATATTAGAGGACCCTGCAATTCCCCACCCCTGGAGCTGATTCAGAACCACGGATAGTTCCCAGGGGGCCTATCAGAAGGCCAGCTGACCCCCTTCCCCCCGGGGGGTCAATTGAGTAGGAAGCTGCCCCCTCCCCAGGGGCCTATCCCATCAAGAGCTGCCCTTCCCCGCCTCCAGGGATCAGTGCAGTCACGAGTCCAGTTCCCCCCTCAAGACTCCCCGCCCCCCGCAGGTTCAGCACCAAGGACAGTATCCTCTCCTAAGGGGGGGAATACCCCCCCTTCCCGCCCTCTTGGGGCGCACGCGCTCTCTCTCCTCCCCCACCTCCACCGTCCTTCACGGGGGCGCGCTCCAGCCCCCTCCTCTACGCGCCCCCAGCCCAGAGGCGGCGCGCAGTACCTGCGGCGGGCGGTGCTCCCTGGGCCACTGCAGCAATGGGCACAGACAGCCACGGCGCGCGCGCGCGCGCACCCGCACCGCCCCTCCCTTCCCCACCCCCCCCCAACCGCGGTCCCGCAAGTGCGCTGGTTATTCTTCCCCTCCCCCCCACCTTCCTGTCTCTAAGGGTGCGCGCACAGGGGAGACCCAGAGGAGGAAGGTGGAAGGAGCCCTCGAGGCGACAGTGGGGGAAGGAGGAAGAGGTAGAGGGACGAGAAGGGTTTAGGACGAGGAAAGAGGTTGAGAATGCTCAAGGTTGGGAATAAATGTAGAGAGGGGATCAGGAAGGGAGGCTGAGGATGGAGGGACCAAGGCAGGAAGGAGAGCGAGCGGAGCCGGGAAGCGGGGGAAGCATTAGATAGTTGACTGAGAGACGGGAAGAAGGGTCATCACAGGGAGAGCTGACATTTATGTATCGCCCCGAAGGTTTGCAAAGCGTTTGATATGCTTCATCTAATGAGCCTCACGACAATCTTGGGAGGTATGATTACCCCCATTTTACAGATGAAGAAACAGGCTCACAGAGGTCAAGAGACTTACCCAAGGTCACAGAGTTAGGAAAGGGTTGGGGTTAGGGAGGGGCGGAAGGTGGGGACCAGGAGCTGGAAGATGGATCAACCATCAGGGTTGGAAGGGGACTTCAAGTCCAACTCTTTCAATCCTCTCCTTTTATTGAAGCCTCTTTGGAGGCTCTTTATTTAACCTCTTTGGAGGTTAAATGATTTCCCCAAGGTCACGCAGGTAGTAGGCGACGGCGGGAGAATGTGAACCCAAGTCCTCTGACCTCAGACCTAGCTCTCTTCCTACTGAGGGAGCTGAGCACGAAGAGGGGAGGAGTCTGTTCACCTTCCATCTCCTGCTTCACAGGGATGCTGGTGGTGGGTTGGGGGGGAAGGGATGCCTCTCCCCGCGCTTGCGTCCCCGCCCCCACGAGGTCATAAACTCCCCTTGTGCACCCCAACTTCCACCCCTCAGCTGCGGGAAGCCTGCTCTAGGTTACGGGTCAGCTCTCCTCCCTACCCCCAAAGTTCACGTGCCTCCGCAGATACGCTCGAAGGCGGGGTCTACGTTGCTAGGAAACAAAGTTGACAAGGTATCCTCCTAGCCGAGCTTCACAGCAATCATCCAAGAAGCATGGGATGATGGCGCCGTCTGGTGGCTCTAGACCATTCTCTACCCTGCCCCTTCTCTCCTCTCTCTCCTCCCCTCCCCTCGGCCCCCTCCCCCCGCCCTAGGAAATATGGGGAGAAGTGGGAAGGGGGACAAAGTTGGGCTTCCAACAAAGACCCAGAAGACACGATTCCCAGACCTCCCCCCCTCCTCCACGGCTCTTTTCAGTCTACTCCTAGGAGAGAATTCCTTCACTCTAATCTTGATCTTTCCTGATTCAGTCTGGGAATTTTCCCCCCTGGTTCCTTTCATCCCAACTTTGCCCTCTCCTTTTTCTCACAGCTAAGGATCTGAGAGTCTCCAGTTACCCCGGGCTTACTCAGTGTGTCCCCTGCTTCCCCCTCCGCCTTACCTCCTGACAGTCTCTTAGGAAATGCTGCAGTTCCAACTGGTCACAGAGACACTGCATCCACTGCTGGGCCCGAAGCTGAGTTTCTTGGCTCCTGGGGAGCGGGGGAGGGGGTGCTCGGTGCCCCAGGGACCAGGGGGACCGTCAGGGGATTGGGCAGGGATTGGCAAGCAGAGGAAGGGGAGAGGAAAGGGGAGCTGGATGACAAAGCACTGTGGACTGCTACGGAGATAAAAGAAATGGAAGAGACAGAGACAGGGACAAAAGGGGTAGAGAGGGTGAAGCAAGAGAAGGTACAAAGACCAGGGAATGAGTCAGAGAATAAAGAAGACAGAAAAGGGGAAAGAGCAGAGAAAGAGAGAAGGGAGAAACAAGCCAGGGAGTTGGAAGTGATGAGAAATAATGGAAGAGAACGTGACAAAGAATCGGGAATAAAAAGAGAGAAGTGGGAGTGGGGAGAGAGATAGAAACAGAGAGACAGAGGCAGAGAGATAGAGGCAGAGGGAGGAGACAGACACAAAGAGAGACAGAGAGAGGAGAGACAGAGAAGTAGCAGAAACCAAGAGGCAGAGGATAGAGTCCAATACAGAAGAAATGTAAGAGACAAAAAGTCAATTGATATGGAAGAGGCAGAAAGTAATGAGGTGAAATAGAAATAAGACAAAGAGGGAGGTAGAGAGTAAAGACAAAATGGCAGGAAAGCAAAATGGTCAGAGATAGGCAGAGAAAAAGATAGGGAAAGATAGTAGCAAGCAAGGGAGAAGGAAGGAGAGACTGAAGGAGACTGAAAGAAACAGCTGAAGAGGCAGAATGAGTCCTAGGGAGGTAAGCACAAGAAGAAAAGCAGAAGAGACAGAAAAGTAGGGAGATGGAGAGGCAGACTGACTAGAGACAGAAGATTGAGGGAGAGACAAAGACAAGAAGCAGGAGAGACAGAGACAGAAAGAGGGTAAGGGGGAGAGAGCCCTACTGGTAGATAGGAAAAGGTGGACATGGATGGAGGGATGCAGAATGAGAGGGCAGGAGGCTGAGGCTGGGGTGAAAACCAGGAATTTTGGGCACTCTAGATAGGTGTGGGTGAGAACCCATAGGATCAATGAAGACCACGGAGGGCCAAGGCCGCCCCTCCCCACTCCTGTGGCATAGACCCAGAGTGAGCCCCTAGGCCAGGACAGGCAGAGCTGAAGCCCAGGTCAGCCCCAATGGGGGCATACCTGAGAATCCCAAGCACATGATCTCATGACTGAAGAACCCCTCACTTGCTTTCTCTCCCATGGACAGAGATAGAAACATAGAGAAGGGAAAACAGAGATACAAACAAGACATCAGAGGGAAGGAAAGAGAGAGAAACATTGAGTATAAGACAGAAAAGAACCCCCAAAGAGAAGAGGAGACAGAAAGAAAGAGGAGTCTGTGAGCAAGAAGGAAAGGGAAAAAGTCACTGAGAGATGGACAAAAGAGAGACAAGGAAAGACAGAAAAGGTGACACAGCCTAATAGGGAGAGATGGTGGGCGGGAGGGGAAGAGAGAGAAAGGAGGGCACTTCAGAAGGAGAGGGAGATACACAGAAGAGAGAGTGAGGGAGACAAAAATGTGACATCAGAGACAGAAAAGAGAAACAGGATGAAAGAGATATTAAGGGGAGGAGAGATTGGGAGAGAAAAAGATATACAGACAGAAACAGTTATATGGGGGAGGGAGAAGGGAGAGAGAGAAGAAAGAGATAGAAAGGAGGCAAAGAGAGAGACAGAGAGAAGAGGAAGGGAGAAGGGGAAGAACAAAGAGGCAGAGACAGAAAGACAGCACGGAGATGCACAAGGACCATGAGACATGGCAGAGAGACAGAGCTGGGGCCTGCCCAGATAGGGTCAGGGAGGCGGAGCCTGTTGTCACCCTAACATCCCTCTTGGGCGAGTTCTAGGTCCCAGTGGGGTCTCCCTCCCCAGCCCAAGGGGGCATGCTCAGGGGGGTGCAGGGCTCAGTGAAGTGCCAGGAGCCCCTACTTTTGCAGCAGTTGGACCCCGTGCTCCTGGGCCTTTTCAGCATAGACATTTCCCTGCCTGCGCAGGATTTCTCCTGCCTGCACCGCCACCTGGATCTTCTGAAGGTTTAGCTCCAGGGTAGTCAGAAAGTCCCGGTGACGCTTGATGGCCTCCACTACTGTCTCCACTGTCCCAGGCAGCTCCAGGCCTGACAGTACTGTCTCCTGATGGAGCAGGGGAAAGAAGCAAGGAAAGAGGAAGGAAGGGAAAGGAAAGAATATAAAGAAGACAGGAAGAAAGAGGAAGATAGGAAGAAGGGAAAGAAATGTAGGAAGGGAAAAAGCAAGATAGGAAGGAAGAAATTAAAGAAGGCAGAAGAAAGAAGGAATGTAGAAAGCAATAAAGAATAAAAGGAAGAATGGATGGATAGAAAGAAGATTAGAAGGGAAGAAGGAAGAAAAAAAGGAATGAAAGAAGGCAATAAGGAAGAGAGGAAAAAATGAAGGAAGAAAGGAAAGATTTAGTAAGTGCATATACTATGTGCCAAGTAGAAAGGAAGGTAGGCAGCTAGGTGGCTTGTTAGAGTCCTGGACCTGCAATCAGGAAAACCTGAGTTCAAATCCAGCTTCAGACACTTACTAGCTGTGTGGAGTCACTTAACTTCTGTTTGCTTTAATCTACTGGAGAAGAAAATGGAAAACCACCCTAGTATCTGCCAAGAAAATTCCATGGCCAGTATTGGCATGCTATGGTCCATGAGGTCACAAAGAGTTGAATGGAAGTGAACAACATAACAGGTGCCAAACATTGTGCTAAGTGCTTTACAAATATTATCTAGTTTGATCCACATAACAACCCTTGGGAGATGATGGTGCTATTACTATCCCATAATTGTGTGTGTTCGTCCTTCATTGCTGAAGAAGACCATGCCATCAGAGAAATAATGACATGACTTGCACTTGACTCTGTTTTGAATGAGAAAGGGCTATGTAGGTCACCAGCCTCACTTCTCCTCCAGAGCCATCTGAATCCAGTGACCAGATATTCATCAGGACGACTGGAGATGATCCAGGATGAGGCAATTGGGGTTAAGTGACTTGCCCAAGGTCACACAGTTAGTGAGTGTCAAGTGTCTGAGGTGAAATTTGAACTCAAGTCCTCCTGACTCCTGCACTGGTGCTCTATCCACTGAACCACCCAGCTGCCCCATTATCCCATAATTACAGTTGAATGCACCGAGGCTGAAGTTGTGACTTACTTGCTCAAGGTCACACAGCTAGTGTCAGCCTGGATTTGAACTTAAGTCCAAGCCTCCAGGGAGGAAGTGAAGAGTTAATCAGGAAGGGGAGGCAGGACCAGGACCCTCCTTTTCCTCCAGTTCCTAGTACTTGCCAGTGAGCTTGCTTACCCTTATTCTCTATAGCAGGGGCTTTATTAATACATAAAACTTCTCCCGAAATAGATATAAACTGGATCTTCCCCAGATGACCTCAAAACTAGCACACTGAAAGATCCATACACTTTCAAGCTAGTAGTCCACTAACTGACCATCCCCTAGCTAAACCTGGACATGCACACTACCTGTCCCAGATAACACATAGGCTACCCTCTTCCTCCGAGAGAATTCACAATAACTCTCTGCCTGCTAAATCCACATCATCCTCCCCAGGTCATCCACAAATCTTGCCAGAGTATCCAGAGAAAGCTCAAATTCAGGGAGCGCTTTCCCTGCCCCAGCCCCTCCACACTCATGCAGGCTAGCACTGCCCCCACCTGGTTGTGGAGTACAGCGTGGGCCTGGCGCACATCTCGAAGGAAGAGCTGGTAGACATGGGCTTGGGCCAGCGCTTCCCTGCGGGCTTCCCACAGACTCAGCAGCTTCTGCCAGCCCAGTTCCAAGTGGGGCAGCCAGTCCTCCAGGGCCAGCTCAGGACCCAGCTCAGCCCCATCTGCAGCCAGAGCATCTCCGGCTGCCTGGATGCGCCCAAAATCCTCCTCCCGTCGGTCCATCTCTTCCTTGAGGGCAGCATGCTGGCTCAGCAAGCTATCTGCCTCCTCCAGGCAGCCTGGCAGCTGTCCTCCACCATTCGCAGACTCCTGGGCATGCACCAGCCAGTCAAGGAAGGCATCGAGGTCGTGCAGGAATCCCTGGAGCCGGCTGGCAGTGGCCAGGGCCTCCCCACAGTTTCGAGCTGCATGACCCAGGGCTGCCCACTCAAGGTCCAGCTCTTCTAGCTCTGGCTGCAGTCTAGGGGCCTGGGCTGGGTAACGGGCTACTAGAGCCTCTCCCTCCTCTCTCAGAGCCTGCAGCCTGGGCTCTAGTGCCAGGAGAGCTGCTTCGAGGGAGCTGAGGAGCCGCTGGAGGGCCCCACCGGCTCTCGGTGCACTCTCTACCGCCATCCGCCGCTCTCGGACCTGGCTCTTCACCTCTGCACACTCCAGCAAATGATTCTGGACAGAGAGAACCAAGTTCACCTCCTCCTTCCTCTGTTCCACAAGCTCTACGATGCTGTTCCACCTAAGAAACCGAATCATAAAACAATAAAGTTATTAGGCAAGTCAGAACCCAGACAAGTCCAAGCTGGAAGGGTGCTTAGAAGAAGGAATGCTGAGGGCTGTGAAGGAGTTTAGAGCACAGAAAGTCCTTTGGAAGGGCGATTAGAAGACAGAATGTCAACAGCTGAGAGGAAGCTAAGAAGACAGAATGGCAGGACCTTAAAGGAGGCTTAGAACCAAGAGTGTCAAGGTCTATAATGCAGTTGAGAACACAGAACTCACAGGGGCTTGAAGCGAGCTTGGAATGGAATATACAGCTGCAGAACTAGAATTGGAAGAGCACTTAGAACAAGGAATGTCAAAGGCTTAGAGGGAGCTTAATGCGCAGAATGTCAGGACCAGAAAAGAACTTAGAATATGAAATGAGAGCACTGGAAGGAAGTTTAGAACATAGAACATAGAACATCAAATGTCAGAGGTAGAAGGGAATTTGGAATAAAGAATGTCAGAGATGAAAAGAGAGCTTAACACAGAGAATATTGGGAATTAGACAGGAAATTAGAACAAAGGATCATGGACCTAAAGGGAGCTTGGAACGTAGAATATCAGAGTTGAAGTGGAGCTTAAAATAAGGAACATTATGACCTAGATGAAAGCTTAAAATACAGAAGGCAGATCTGGAACACAGTTTGGAACACTGTATTTCAGAACTGGAAGAGAACCTGGAATACAGAACTTTGGAGTAGGAATAGAACTTTGAACACAGAATGTCAGAGCCAGAAGGAAGCTCAATGCACAACATACCAGAGCTAGAGGGTAGTTTGACTTGTCCTAAACTATAGGTCTTAACTCCCCTGCTCTTAAACCGTCAGTAGCTCCCACTTGACTCTAGGATAAAATACAATTTCCCATTCTGACACTGTAAGTCCTCTACGATCGACCGGTTCCATTTCAAATGACTCTCCATCCCAGCACTCTACAATCAGTTTCCCACTTTCATGCCCTCCTCCGCTATCTCCCTGGCGCCTGGAATGCATGCCCTCCTCATTTCTGCCTTTCCAGAATCCTCCTTTTCTCTATGGCTTGACTCAACTGCCTTTCCCGATGCCCTTAATTTTATTTATTTGTCAATATCTCAGTGATTAAGTGTGAAGTTATATATCGTCTTCCCAGAAGAAAGGAATCTCCCGGAGGGCAAGGCTCGCTCCACTTTTGTCTCTGTTTCCTAGTGCCTGGCCCACAGCGTGGCACAGAGTGAGGGAGCACTTACAATTCTTTTGATGGAGGTCACACAGAGAGAAGGCTGAAGATCAAACAGGAAAGCGCTCACCTGCTGTTGAGGTGGTCTTGGCAAGAGCGCACCTCCTCGGAGCTGGGATGCCCGCCTTCTACCAGCTGCTGGACAGTGTGATTCACATCGAGCACGCGCCCCATCAGACTATTCATTTCCTGGTCCAGACTTTCAAATCTGCCGGAGAGAAGGGGCATGCTTAGCCGGGCCAGCAGCTCTGTGTCCTTCCAAGGAAATCCTTGGCTCGGTCCTTCCCTCTCAGTCTGTGCCCCGCTTCCCTTCCCCTGGGATTCTCTGCCCCGCCACCCGGGCTGGTACCTGTGCTGTACAACCTCTACTTCATCAAGGTCATCAGGGACACGCATGGCGAGCAGCCACTTCTCCTTTTCGCCAATCCAGAGTTCGCAGGCGTGAACTTCACTGAACATGCGGTACACGGCCAGGGCATCCCTCAGCCATTGGCGCCGCAGACCCGCCACCTCTGCCACCTCCGCAAACAGCTGCTCCACCTCTACCACGCGGACCTGCAGCGCCATGACCCCACCAGCGGCTGCGCCCGCGGCTGCCTCACGGCCTGTTCCGCCCAGCCCAGCTAGCTGCCTTCGCAAGCCCGCCACTACTCCCCGGTGTGCCTCCACTTCTCCAGACAGAGCCCGGTGCTGTCGTGCCAGGCGCCGGCTTGATGCCTCATCATGCCCAAAGTCCCCACTGGCCGCCAGGCGGTACGCATCCCTCAGCCAGGCTAGGAGCCCATCCAACTCTGTTCCAAACTGATGGAGGGCCCGTGCTTCCTGCAACCGTCTCTCCCGCCTCGCTGCTGCCTCCTCCAGCCGCTGCCAACGCCGCCGGGCACCTGCTGCCCTCTCCAGCAATCCCACCGCTGCAGCATCACCGCCACCACTGGCTGTTAGTGCCTCCCCCCGTTGCAGGGCCTGCTGCAGCAGTGCCCGCCGCCCACCTAGTTCTCCCTGTAGGATCCGGTGCTGGGCCAGAAGGCGGGCAGCGCTTGGGAGGTCATGGGGACCTCCGCCTCCACCACTAGCCCTGCTCTCCAAGAGGTGCTCCTTCTCTCGTGCCCAGGCCTCGGCTTCCTCCAGCTCCTGCAGCAGTGCCCACAAGGTCCGGGATGCTTCCAGCTCTGCCCGCCGCCTGCCCGCCAGTTCCTGAAGCTCAGTCAGGCAACCGTGCACGTGGCTCACTCGGTTTCGGATGATCTGTGGATCGCAAGGTTGGTAACCTGTGGGCAAAGCAATGCATAGAGCATTCAAGTCTTGGGCTGCTCCCGTCTCTGATGTCCCTGCGCCTCAGAGCTGGACCTTTAGAGCCCTGCCTGGGAACGTCCCAGCTCAGCAGGAACCCTGTGCCTAAGCACCCAAACCCTGGATATTTGAGAATGAGAGAATTGGAGAAGCGTGTATCCCTCGGATCACAGAATTCAGCAGGGGAGATTCCCAAAATATTTCCGTTTCGTCTTGCACCTACTAAGGATTTAATAAATGTTTGTTAAACTGAACCGCCTCTGCAACAATCAGGAGGTGAAAGGTGGGGAGGAAGTGGGGCATCCATTCTCTACTCGAAGACTATGATGCCGACAAGAGAAAACTGGATTTGAAGTTAGAAGACACGGGCTCAAAACTCAGCTTGGCCACTTATGAACTGTGACCTTGGGTAAGTGACTTCCCATCTCTGGGCCTCAGTTTCCCTATCTGTAAAAATGGGGCGATTGAACTAGATGACATCACTAAGATCCCTTCCAGCCCTGATGATCCTATGTTCTCCAGAACGGGGAGTTCACCACCTCTCCTGGCAGTACATTCCACAGTGAAAGAACTTCCAAATAGTGGTTGCCTACTTGCCCCCTTATTTGTGATACACCCAAAGTGGGTTCTAACCCACACCCACTCACCCAGCAGTCCTGCTACCCTTGGGAGTCCCTCTGATCCCACCCTTGAACATTTCTTCTTGCCTTCCCATGCCCCAGGGGAAGCCCTCAGCCACCCTTTTCCTCTGTACCCTGTAGCTGGGAGAATCTCAGTGCTGTGGCATTGAGGGCCTCCACACGCTCACTCTGGGCTGTGATGTCCCCCTCTAGCAACCCATGTTTCTGTAGCAGGTCTTCCACCTCCAAGAGATGCTGGCCACACTCTTTGGACACAAGCTGGGCCTGGGCAGAGACAGAGGTAAGGATACATGGCAGAGTTCTGACTCAGTTATTCACAGCTCCTTTTTCACCGTTCTTTCTTGTAGCTGCCTCTCTAACTGCCCCTTGGTCTCAGATTCCAAGAGGCTCTAAGAACCTCAGAGGGTACTTAAGGAAGGAACCAAATCAACCTTCAGAGTCTCACTACAGCACCCTCAATTTGTGGTCATCCAGGCTCTGCTTGAAGATGGACAGTCCTGGGAAACTCACTCCCCAAATAACCCATTTCACTTTGGGGTAGCTCTAATTGTCAGGAAGTTTTCCTTTCCTCAAACCTAAATTTGCCATTGATCATAGCTCTATTCCTTAGGGTGAGATGGAAAAAACCTAATGCCCAGTCATGACAGACTGTGCTCCACACCCCAACCACCTGAAGTTCTCCCTAAGTCTTGTTTCTCCAGGGTAAACATCCCTGGTTCTGTAAATCCCCAATCTTGCTCTGTCTGCCTCTACCTCCTGGACCCTGTCCTCATCTGTGTGTCCCTTAATTAAGGAACCAAGTAAATTTTAAAAAATCTTTCCCAGTGCAAAATACAGGACATCACACATTGTTAGATGATTAACTGATTGTGGTTGGACTGAATTGACTTGTAATTTAATCTCTTTACATTTCTCTGTCTCTCTGTGTCTCCTCCCCCTCTGTTTTTCTATCTCTTTTTCAGTCTTTTGAATGAAAGGCAAGATGATATAAATGACCCAGAAGAAACCTTGGTACAAATCCTACCTCTGAGACATTATAGTTGTAGGATCATGTATGACTCAGTTACTTTATCACTAAAATGGACAGAATAGCACCTTTAACATCAGCTCACAGAGTTGTGAGGCTCAAATGCAAAGTGCTTTGCAAACATTAAACTCAAATAATCAAAGGAACTCTGTGATTCCTTTTATGTGAGTATTTCCTCTGATGAGGTAAAACCCTAACTGAAAGTATTACATAATTATCTGCCAATCTTTCTGTTTCTTTGCCCCTTATTCTATTATTTTCTCCCTGTGTGTCTCTGTCCATCCTTCTGTCTCTGTCTCTCTCTGTTCTCTCTGTCTGCTTATCTGTCTCCCCACCTCCTTCCACCCCAATCTCTGCCTTCAGCCTTCTTCCATCAGTCTCAAGCCCACAGGCACCTGCATCTCCTCCATCCAGTCCACCATATAGACCATTTCCTGAAACACTTTCTGTAAGGCCAGGTTCTGCTCCAGCCGAGTCCTTCGGGCTCCCACGAGCCCAGTCAACAGGTCCCACTGGCGCAGGACACTGTCGCGCTGGGCAGCAACACGTCGTGCATCATAATAACCCTCCCCAGCCAACGCCTGGGCCAAGTCGGCTACAGCCTGGATCCTTTCTTCATAGGATGAGATATCCGCTTCGATAGCTTCATGCTTCTTCATGGCCGCCTCCACCGCTGGTAAGTCATAGCCAAAGTTGTCCTGGGTGCAGAGATGGGTATAAACAAGGGGAAGAGAATGGCATAGGAGGTGGTGGGGTGGGAACCCACCAACTGAGCCCTTCTTGGTTACCCCCCAGAAACTTGCCCTGTGCTGTCTCGTTACCTGGGACACGAGGCGCTGGTTCTCACTAAGCCAGCTCTCCCTCATGGCTGCCTTGTGGTCAAACCTCTGGGCCAAAAGCTCCAACTTCTCCTGCCGGATGAGCTCTGATCTAAGAGCAACCTCCCGCTCATGCTCTGCCTTTTCTAGTTGTGTCCATGCCTACGGTTTGAGGGACATGGGACAGAATCTCAACCTTAGACCTGCATCACCCAAATTCGACCCCATCCTCCTCCCCAAATTCACCACACCATCCCCCAAATCAACCTTCTCTGTGTTATCTCAAACCCAGGCTGTCTGATCCCTAAAGACAGTCCTCAAATTCAGCTTCTCTTCTCTCCCCAAACCCTGCCCCTTCATCCCCCTTCAAAACCAGATTCTCTTCACCCTTTAAACCCAACCTTTTAATCCTACCAGACCTGGTTCCTCTCCTTTCTCCACAACCCCACCACTATCACCCTCAGTCTGAAGTCACTGCCTTTCCAGACCCAGCTACCCAATCGCCTCATAAACCCCAGCCAGCCTGCCCTTCTAACCCCAGTCCCACCAAAGCCCATCCCCATGCCACGCCAAGCCTTGTATGCGTCTCAAAACCTTGTTGATGTCGGAAATGCTGCAGCCTTCTCGGGGCACATAGAGACGCCGGTTGCTGGCCCTAAGTTTGCTCTGAATACTGAAGAGCAGAACTTCTAGGTTCCCTTTCTCCTGGAACCTAAAATCCAGGGAAGGGGAAATGAGTCAGGGCTCTTTGGTGAGATTTTTCTCTCTTCAGCACTCTGCCCCATAATTTCTCGTTCCTGGTAGTTTATTTCTAATGCCATTCCTCTAACATGAGGACCACTTCCATTCTCCACCCCCCTTCCACCCTACTCCGACACTCTCTAGAGCCTCTCCCGCGGATACCATCCCACCCCTGTCCAGTTCTGATGCTCCTCACTTGATGGGTTTCTCCAGGGTGCAGTAAGCAGTGAAAGCCTGCAGCTGCTGCTGGACTCCACTGAGAGAGTTGGCGAACCTCTGGTTGCTGATGAGGGCCACGGTCCTTTCGATCCAGGCCAGGAGCTCTGAGGCCAGCTCCTCATAATGCTCCATGATCTTCCCAACCTCTATCACCTGGTCCAGTACCTAACCCAGCAGTGGAAAGGGGATGAGGTCAGTGAGGACTGGGGGGAGTGTGGGGCGCTGACAGGGCTACCCTACCACTTTTGTCACTACTCCCCCCCACCCAAACCTGGGTACCTTCCCTATTCGCTTCCCCTCGACTGCCAGAGCCTTCATTTTGGAGAAATAGTGGTAATAGGAGACCACATAGGTGATGATGGATTTTTCATCTGGAGCTTCCATGTTCACATCTGGAGGGTGGGGAAAAAATGGGGTTTGAGGTGAGGGAGGCAGGAGGAAGAAAATAGGGAACTCTAGGGGCCCAGGGAACAAGAACCTGGGAAAGAGAACGCAAACTTGGTAACCAGATATTGGAAAAGTACTAGAGAATTTTTTTGGCAGAGAATGGGATGAGAATCACTGGAGAAGTAAAAGAAGGCACAGTAGTAGATAAAGGGCTGGGCCCAAAGCTAGGAGGACTTGGGTTAGAGTCCCTCTTCTGACACAAACTGGCTAGAGAACCTGACCAAGTCTAACCTCTCAATACTCTAGGCAACTTTCTAAGACCATAAGTCTTATGAGAAAGTGCCAACTTATGTTGGGAGAAGAAGATTCTGACCTGGGGAGTTCCTTATATCCATAAAACACTGGTCTTGTTCCACTCCTATTGTGGAAACAACACCAAGTGTGGAGTCTAAGAACCTAGGTTCTAGTCCAGCTCTGTATTTTTTTTAACTTGACCTGTGATTTTATCACGAAAGGAAGAGCCTGATGACAAGCTCCTTCTACCAGTGCAAGTCAGCACCTTCTCTGGACGTTAGTGTCCTTAAAAAAAATTATACATTTTGAATTTAAGTACATAAAGACCACGTGCACAGCACAGACTACAAAGAGGATTCACTACAAAGCCATAAATTTACATTTAACACTGATTACACTTTTTAAAACTATATAAAATGCCCAAAGGGCTACAAAAACGTGCATACTCTTTGATCCAGCAATATTGCTTCTAGAAGTGTATCCCAAAGAGATCACAAAAATGGGAAAGGGTCCCCCATGTACATAAATATTTATAGCAGCTCTCTTTGTGGTGCCCAAGAACAGGAAATCAAGGGGATGCCCATCAACTGGGGAATGGCTGAACAAGTTGTGGTATATGAATGTAATAGAATACTATTGTGCTATAAGAAATGATGAACAGGAAGGACTTATATGAACTCATGTTGAGTGAAAGGAGCAGAACCAGGAGAACTTTGTACACAGCAACAACCACAGTGTGTGAGGAATTTTTCTGGTTCACTTAGCCCTTCACATCAATGCTAGAAATTTAAAAATTCCCAACATGGACTTTTGAGGTAAAATGTCTTCCACATCCAGAGAAAGAACTATGGAATTAAATCGCAGAATGAAGCAAACCATTTTCTTTTGTGTTATGTTTTGTTCTGTTTTTCATGGTTTCTCCCATTCATTTTCATTCTTCTAGGCAACATGAGTAAGGTGAAAATGTATTTAATAAGAATGCATGTGCAGACGTATGTAAGATTGAATGCTGTCTCGGGGAGGGAGAGAGGGGAGGAGGGGAAGGGGGTGGAAATCTAAGATATATGGAAGTGATTGTAGAAAACAAATAAAATAATTAATAAAAAACTATATAATAAGTACTGCTCATCATTCTCGAAGCTGCTCAGCTTTCTACAATTTCTTCAACGTTTTCTTTTGTTCTCTGCTGTGTACTTTTTATATTTTTCCCTCCCTTCCCACACCTCACCCTAGAGATGGCTACCATTAACACAAAATTGTGTGTGTGTGTGTGTGTGTGTGTGTGTGTGTGTGTGTGTGTGTGTGTGTAAAACCATACTATACATGCTTCTATTTATCAGTTCTTTCTTTGGAGGACTTCAGTGTCTTAAAGAGTTTCCTTCCTGGGAAGTTCCATATTTCTGGCTTTGAGGCTCACTATCTTCCCACCAGGCTAGACTGCCTCTCTTTCCCCAGCTTCTTGACTTTAAGAACTGCTTTTTCCTTCTCTGGCCCTCAATTGTCCTATATGAACAATCCTTTCCAACCCTAAGGTCCATTTAGCACCAACATTCTATATGTTCTAACATTACTTCTAGCTCTGACTGTCTACGTTTTAATTTCCTGGGAGCTACACTTAGGAGAGAAGGGATTTGAAGTGAGGATCCTGAAGAGTTCTAGGACAGCAGGAGAAACTTCACCTTCTGGGTCAAGTAGACGGGCCAGCCCCAGCTGCTGCTCAGCAGTGTGAAACGCCCGCTGTAAGTTGTAGGTGGCATTGGATTTGGTGAGTTTGCTGAAGTCCACTAGGTCTGGCCTGGGAATGGGAACAGAGAGGGGAGGGCAGTGAAAGCGGAGGTATGTGCACAGGGAAGCCCCAGACCCAGAATGACTCCCAGCCTGAGGGGAATGAAATATTGTGCCAGTGGCAGGAAGGGCAAGGGGTATGGTAGGTGGGGAGAGCTATTTCTCCATATATCTGTGTATACAGAGGCAGGAACAAGGGACAGAGCATCTACCTGTGTCGATGGATGAGAGCATTGAAGGCCAGGCCATCCCTCCAGCTAGTAGTGAAATTCTGAATGTTCACCTCAGGGTAACTGAGGGTGACAGGATGTGGCACGGGGGGGAGGGGGCAGGGTGATGCACAGATACAAGTGACCAAGAAGCAAAGAGGCAATCAAATGGAAAGATAGAAATGAAAATTAAATAAAAGAGACAGATTCAGTAAAAGAACAAAGCAGAAATTAATGCCAACATAAAAGACAGAGACAGAGGGAGGAAAAAAGAAAAGGAAAGAAGTCCAGAAAGTTAGACAGAGACACACAGAAACAAAGAGAGATAGGAAGAGACAGGAAACAGCACATCCATAGAGGAAAACAGAAAAGGGGAAGAGATAGGCAAGAAGAGAGGCAGAGAGAGAGAGAGAGAGAGAGAGAGAGAGAGAGAGAGAGAGAGAGAGAGAGAAGAAATAAAAATGCAAAAAAAAAGACTCAGAGAAAGAACCAACATCCAAGAGTCACAGAGAAGGGAAGGGACAAAAAGACAATTAGACAAAAAAGCACAAAGTGAAAGAAAAATGGATATGTGGAAAGAAGACAGGAGATGGAGAGAAACAGAGAAAGGGAGAGGGAGAGAAACAGACAAAGGAATCAGAAAGACAGAGAAAGACAGAGAGGCCATTTCACCCATCAGGCACCTTCTGCCCCCCCCATTCCCATGCACCCTCCCTCTGCAGTCTGCTTCCCAGCCCAGATCTCCCTCCCTCTCTCCCCACTGGAAGACTTTTCCATACTCTGAGAAGGGAAGGGGGTCCCGGAAGAGGGCAGGGGAGCCCCTACCCCGCTGTCTTCATCTGACACCAGAGCAACAGGGCATCTTTGGCAGACCGTGTTTCCTGATTATCCTCCGTCTCAATCTTGATGACCTGAATCTGGGATGAGGAAGGAAGACATAAGTTGGGAGAGGATGATGTCTGAACCAACATACATTCTGGGACACCTCAAGATTTCTCATAGCAATACACATCTCAAGGAGGTCAGATTTTTGGCTTTAGATCCTGGAGGGAGCTTCCAGTATGGGCCAACAAAGACTTGGAATCAAGGGGAACTGAAGTCACCTTAGTGATCATGGAACAAGCAATTTCTCTTCTTGGAAACTCAATGCGCTCACCTGTAAAATGGGAATAGTGATGTATGCTCTGTCATAGTGAGGACCAAAGGAGATCATATGTGTGAAGAGCTTACTCAACCTGAAAGCCTACAGAAATGTCAGCTACTCAGCCTCCAGGTCAGTTCTCTGTACACAGAAGGTGTTTAATAAGGGCTGTCAAAATAACTTAAATTGTATCAGGATTAGGATGGAGGTCCAAGCTCTTGGGGTAGTGCTGTTCTCAACCATCTCATGAGTTCATCTAAGGTTAATGTGAGGTTAATAGTGGGAGTGAGGAGGAGTTAAAGATCTTCCCTACCCATTAATAGGCCTCAGACACCTTAATTTTGTTAATTTTCAGTAAGGCACTGGAGTATGGAGAGTCATGCCCTCCAGCCCTGAGAAGAGCATATAGACTCTGAAGTGAGGTTTTGCTTTGGGGCTTATTTTTTGGAAGAAGATCCTTGTGCCAGATGAGACTCTAGGCAGTTATTTTAAGATGCCCCCCAGCTCTGAAAACTCAGATATTGATGTCTCTCTCTGGTAATGATGTATGTATTTTCTATGGTCAGACAGTTGGAAGCCCTGTCTGCTGGTCTTTATTTCTCTGTTTGTATTTTCTCTGAAGTTCAGGGTGCTGACTTTTTCCCTGAATTAAGTGAGTGATATATGTGTTTGATTAAAGTAGATTGTTGACTCCTCCTAAGTTGCTTTCCTTTTAGAAAAGAGATCTAAGAACCTGTACAGCAAGCCCTCCTGTGTATGCCAGGGTCCTTGCTGCTACAGTTCACCAAAGTAAGGATCCAGACTCTAGGATGAACAAATTACTAGAATTAGACTTTGGTTTAGGGCAGAGTCCTAGATCAAGGTTCTTGTGGATATGGGATATAGATCCCAAATTATTTCCCTCCCCCCACACCACAAGTTCCTAAGAAAAACCCCTAGGTGGGGACTGGCTCAGATTCTGAGTTCCAGTCTCTAACTAAGCTTGGCATCAAAGAAGAAATATAAGACTTTCTCCCACTTCTTTGAAGAGGTGAGGGTTCATGGGTGGGAAACTGCATAGAAATAAGGTCAGACTTTTTCAATATATCAATTAATTTTGCTGAATTTTTTTCTTCCTCTTTTAAAAATTCTTTATCATATGGAAATTGCTATTCACACCCAGATAAAGAGTTAATGAAGTCTGAATGCAAATTGAAGCACATTATTTTCACTTTCTTTGATGTCATTTTGTAGTGTTTTTTTCCTTTTCTTCTGTTTCTTCTTTCACAACATGACTAATGGAGAAATATGTTTTACTTGATTGCACATGTATAACCTATAGTAGATTGCTTGCCCTTGGGGAGGGAGAGAGAAAAATTTTGAACTCCAAATCTTATAAAACATGAATTCTGAAAATTGTCTTTATGTGTAATTAGAAAAAAATAGTATTTTTAAAAATACGTACCATTAAAAAAATGTCTTTGGGGGAGGGATTGGGGAATACAAAGAGTGGAAGATACAGTTGATGTTAAAAAAATAAAATATATCCATGAAATCTACTTTTTAAAAGTTCTAGTCTCCATCAGGAAAGTGGGTTCTGGGTCAGAGAGAGTGTAATACAGATGGTGGAGGCAGGTTACGACTGAGACCTGAGATAGAGGTAGGAGTTAAGGCTGGGATACTACCATTATGCCTATACCCTAAAAAAAATTTAAAAAAATAAAAAAAGAGAAGAAAAGTCCTACAGGTACAAAATTATTTATAGCAGCTCTTTTCATAGCTGCCAAAAATTAGAAACTAAAGGGTTTTCCTATTGGGGAATGGCTGAACAAGTTATGGTATTTGAACGTGATGGAATAATCTTGTACTGTAAGAAATGATGAAGGGGAGGGGAGGGTGTGTTCAGGGAAACCTGGGAAGACTTGTATGAACTGATGCAAAGTGATGTGAGAAAAACCAGGACAACATTTATACTGTAACACAAATGTTGCAAAAGCAAATGGTTTTGAATGACTTAAGAATTCTGACCAATACAATGATCAATGTTAAATAATGGTCAGCATCGCCTGACAGAGAGCTAAGGGACTAAATATGCAAAATGAGACATACTTTTGTTTTTGGATGTGGCCAATAGGATAATTTTCTTTTGCTTGACTATGAATATTTGAGAAGGGAAGAGAAGGGAATGAATATTCATTTGGCACCTATTGGATACCAGGCACTGTGCTAAGTACTTTGCAAATACCATTTTACTGATCCTCACAACAAAGGAAAGGAAGGGCTATTAATATCCCTATTTTACATTTAAAGAAACTGAGGCAGACAGCGGTCAAGTGACTTGTACAGCATCATACAGCTAGGGTGGAGGCATACGGGAGGAAGGAAAAAAATGCTTGATTGTTTGTGGCGGGAATAAAAAAGAATTAAGGCTCCCAGGGGAGAATTCTGAGTTTGTTTCTGGGACAGAATGAGAATACTAGACTCCCAGGTAGAGGAATGCTCTAGGTCAGAGAGAATTTTTCAGATCTCCGGGTATGAATTCTAAGTTAGAATAAGCACTTCAGACTCCCAGGGAGTCAGAGGTAAGAGCTAAGGCTGGGATACAACTGTTATGCCTATACTCTAAAATAAATAGGAGAAAATCCTACAGTTAATAGAAGTTATGGGATCATATATGGGTCAGAAGGAAAGTTTCAGATTCTCAGGGTTTTCAGGTTCCCGAAATGGGTTCTGAGTCAAGGTGAAAATACTAGCCTCCGAGGCATGAGAAGTTTTAGAATCTGGGTCACCGTAAGAGTTCTGGGCTGCCCAAGGAGAATGTTCTAGGTCAAAGTGAAAAATTTTTTAGATTCCCAAGTGGTGGTTCTAGGTCAAGACAAGTATAAAAGTCCTGGGGAAGGGGGAGGGAAGATGCTTGTGTTGGGTTCTATTTCCAGTTGGGAATTTCTGACTCTAGTTAAGAAATGAAAATTCACAGCTAAGGGTTCTAAGACTAAGTCCTAAATCAGGGTGAAAGATTAAAACTCCTAGATAAGGATACTAGGATTAAATTCAGGGTCAGAATAAGGGTTCCAGATTTGTAGTCAAGAGTTCTAGGTCACAGTGAGCATTCCAGGTTCCTGAATGAGGAAAGTTGTTGCAGGACTGAGTTCTAGATCAGAGTGAGAGTTATAAAGATCTATATGAGGATTCTAGGTTTGAGTTCTGAGTCATGGTAAGCATCTCAGGTTCACGGATCAAGGCTTGAGAATTGAATTTTGAGGTCAGAGTAAGAATTTGAAACTCTTATGTGGGGCACTGGGCTTGGCATCTAGGTCAGGGAAGACAGGAATTCTAGACGTCCTGTATTGGCCTCCAGAGAGGAATTTCAAGGTTAGAACATGGGATAGCTCCAGAGCCAAGGTTCTGTAGCAGAACCTGGGGGAGACGATTCTGGGTCATAAGTACCTGGAAGCGAAGAATGATGGTCCAGACCAGCCCCAGGGTGAGCCGGTGGTTCCCATCCACAATATCATGGGAGCCCACATTCTCCAGGTGGACACGTTGCTCCTTCAGGAACTGCAGTGCCTTGTCCACGTTCTCCAGGGAGTGGATCCTCATCCGACCCCGTGTGGGCCGTGGCTAGGGAGGAAGGGGATGGAGAAAGAATGCAGACATAGTCCTTTCTCACCCACCACATTCAGGGTCCGGGTACCTGGGCCTCCTGCTCCCCAGCCAGCCCCAGCCCAGCCTATCCTCACCAGCTGCTCCCCTGACAGCACCTCCAAAAGTCGGGTTAGCACATAACCATCACGTAGATCTCCATACAGGTCACTGATTCGGCAGCCCACACGTCCAAGATGAGAGTTCACCCACTTAGTGAAGGTTTTCTTCTGCACTGCCTCCCGTTCATCTAGGAAGCAAAGTCATCCTGCTTCTTCCCCAGCCTGGTTAGTCCTCTCAGTCCATTGCATCCCTAACTCCTAGGCCTCATGTCCCTGCCTCCCACATTTCCAATGGCCTCCAGTTCCCCACCACCCCAATTCCCTGACTTCTCCAACTCCCTGACCTCTGGTCTCCACCTGACTCCAGCTCCCTAGATTTCTACCCCCTACTGCCTCCAGTTCCCTAGCCTCTGGTCCCAACTTGCCCCAGCGTCCTGGCTTCCCACCATCCACCTGCCAAGGCCTTGATTCGGGAACACTCAAAGAGTGAGGCAGCTGCATTGCCTGACCCAGAAGCTGCAGTGGGTGCCGCTGTGGGCTCCCGATCCCAGGCCCGCTCAGGGCTCTCCCATCTGGTGGGATTATTGTTGTTGACTGAGGGAGGCCCCTCCATGTTGTCCAGTTCTCCCGGGCCCCCCGGCATGTGGGCCATCAAGGAATGTGCAGGCCTTTGGAGGGAGAGAAGGAAATCCATTAGAAATCTCAGTCCAGGATCAGCACTATCAGCTCTGCTCCGCACCCCACCCCAGCCTCCTCATAGCACAGATGTGGGCCTCAAGCATCCCTGAAATCAATTCACCTAAGCAGTCTGTGGCATCCCTGCTCCCATGGCCGATTTTCCCCATTCAGTCATCCATTCATTCAGTAAAACATGACGTTGGCACCATGAGCCAAGCCTGAAGTAGAGAGCTTGATAAATCCTAACACACACACAGATAACTACAATGCAGTTATTCTACATTCTATCTGTTAAGAAGAAGCAGAAAAAGTGGTATGTGTCATCCAAGAGGGATGTTCATTACCAACTGTGAAGTCACAGGACTGTAAAGGACTATGGGGGTCAGTCTTCCCATTTTACAGAGGAGTAAACTGAGGTTTCAATTATGTAGATGATGAGCATCCAGATGTGGAGCTAGAAGATGCCATCTATTTTACAGATGAAGAGACCTTAAGTGACTGATCTTGGATCCCAGAGATAGGGAACTGCCTAGAATCCAAACCCTCTGAGTGGGCCAGGGCTAGCAGTCTCTTCCTATTGGGATGCCTTTCCTCTTGAGGCAGGAGGAAAGACACTGAGCCCAGGGAACAATTTAAGAAACAGAATGGAGATGAGAAAGCACAAAGTACGTCTGGGGAATGAAGATTTGGGTGGTCTGGCTATGGAGAAGAGCCCACGAAAAGCAACCATGTCAACCATGGCTGGAAAGGTCATGCCCATGGCATACCATTCCATCCTACATGACCCCATCCAGCGAATACTTCTGAAATGCCCTATGAGAGTCGGGCAGTTGGGCTACCCAGGAAAGCTAACAACCTTTGACCTTAAGGAGCTTCTATTCACAATCAGTTGAAGTGAAAGGAAACAGCAGTAATAGCTCAGGAGTTCAGAAAAGGTTGTCCAGAGGAAAAAAGTATCACATGAGTGGAGTCTTGAAGGAAGCAGGGGATTCTAAGAAGGGGAAGTGAGAAAGAGATAGTGAGGAAGCCAGGAGCTGGGAGCTGCGAGACCAAGTTCGGGTAATACCAACTAATGACAGGAGGAGGAGTGGTGATAGCTAACATTTCTACAGGGCTTACGAGGTGCCAAGCACTGAGCTAAGCATCTTCCAATTGTCCATCTCATTCGATCTTTACAGCAACCCCTGGAAAGAAGACGCTGTTATTGTCCCCACCTTATAGATGAGGAAACTGAGGCAAAGAGTTTAAATGACTTGCCTAGGGTCATTATTAGTAAGTAAATGTCTGAGGCTGGATTCAAACTCAAGGCTTCTTAACTCCAAGTCCAACTGCTCTATCCACTGTGCCACGTAGCTGCTGGAACAGGGTGTGCAAAGGAGAATTACATGCAAGCCTGGAAACGTTAGCTGAAATCTGAACAGGAATGATACAGTGAGGATGTTTTGTTTTTATCCAACAGACAATAGAGTATCTTTGGATAATCTTGGGCAGGGGAGTGACATGGTCTGACTTGGCTTTAGATGAATTGTTTCTACAGCTTCGTGGAAGATTGATTGGAGGGGGAGAAACTGAAAGCTAAAAAGGCATCCAGTTAGGGTAATCAGTCTAAGCAAGAGATGATGTGGGTCATCCATCCAAAGAGGTGGAAAAAAGCAAGGTCCAGAGACGACTACGGAGATAGAATGGACAAGATTTAGTGACTGATTAGATTTTAGGAGACTCAGAGAATGTAAAGTCAATGGTGACTTTAGGTTATGTGCCTGAGTGAGTGAGATGGAAGATACCAATGCCCTTTATTTCAGGGAGGAAGCAAAGGTCTGTTTTGGCTATGTTGCGTCTACAATGCTGGTGGGAAAAGATGATCAACAAGCAATTAAAAATGTGAGATGAGCTCAGGAAAGAGATCGGGACTGGGTATATGATCTGGGGATCAGTATTGGCATAGGTGACCAATGAACTCACAGGAGCAGATAAGCTCACCAAGGGAGAGAATACAGAGAAGAGATTGAGGTGACCCCAACATCCATCCAATAATGGGAAGTATTGTGGCCTCAAAGCCAGCAAGACTTGGGTCCTTCACCTAACACATGCTGGCTGTGTGACCCTGGGCCAGTCATTTCACCTAGAAGAGTTCTAGGCAATTGTCCAACTCTACAAGACCACAGAGGAGGTGCTAATCTGAATTAGTAGATCAGTAATGTCAATTACATGGCCACCTCAAGTTCACTTACTATCTCTGTAAGTCAGTAACTGGGTATACAAAACCAAAATAGTTCCTGCCTTCAAAGACTGCATTCTATTGGGATGGCAGGAACAACAGTTACACAGACCCATGAATACAAAATCTTTACAAAGTGAATGAGCAGCAGTATTTGGAGTGGAAGATACAATTGCCGGGGACTGTCAGGAAGGCCCCCATACAGGAGGTGCCCCGTGTGCTGACCTGTGAAGGAAGCAAGGGATCCTCAAAAGCAGAGGGGAAGAGGAAGAGTTTTCCAGAGCCAGGGGACAGTCAGCCTGTGCACAGGCACAGGACAAGGAGATGAGGAGATGGAAGGTGAGAACCAGGGAACAGCAAGTAGGTCAAGGCAGTGTTGATGAAAGGTGTGAGAGGAAATCAACCTGGGAAGGAGAGAGGCTGGAATCAGTCTGTGAAGGGCCCTCCATGCCAAAAAGAGAAGTTTGTGTTTGATCCTAAAGGTCATAGGGAACCATTGCAGTTTCCTGAGCGGGTGAGTAATATAGTTGGAGCTCTGCTTTAGGAACAGCAAAATGATAATTACAGGAGACAGGGAAATAATACTGATATTAGTTAGCATTTATACAGTACTTGAAGGTCCTCAAAGTGCCTGACATTTATCAACTTATCAGGTCCTCACAACCATCCTGTGGAATAGATTCCATTGTTATTTTCCAGATGAGGAAATTGAGACCCACAGAATTTAAATGACTTGTTCAGTGTCACATGGCTAGTAAATGTTTGAGGAAGGATTCGAAACTCAGTCCAAGGCTTCTACATGGTCCAAGTGAGAGTATATAGTGGCCTTGTGAGTGTAATGAGCCAACTGGGAGATATGACAAGATTTAAAGACACAGGAATGGAGGGAGAGGGGAAAATAGGTGATGGCACCCGGCTTGTGAATCTGGTTACCTAGACAAGTGATGGTGCCTTTAATGACAAGAGAAAAGTTAAAAAGTAGGGCGCATTTGAGGGAGGTGGAGATAGAGTTCTGCTGCGAATGGCAAGAGGAAATGCCTATGGGACAGTCACTGGAAAATGTCCAATATATAGGTCAAAGAATCACAGAATTTTGGATGTACACTCAGTGGAATCCAGTCTAACCCTAGGAATCCCTATTATAACATTCTTAGCAAGAGACCATCATTCTAGCCTCTGCTTGAAGAAATCCACTGAGAGGAAACCTGCTGTACTTGGGGACCCTGAGGCAATCCACTGCACTTGGGAACAGCCCTAATTGGTGGGAAGTTTCTCCTGAAATCAAACCTAAATTAGCCACTTCTTTTTGGTCTCCTACTTCCTTCACTCCACCCTCACCACCCATTGCTCCTGGTTCTGCCCTCTGAGGTTAAACGAAAGAAAGGTCATCCTTGTTCTGCAAGATAGTCCTTCAAACCCTTGATGACAGCTACCACACTTCCCTCTTCTCTTGACTAAACATCCCCATTTCCTTCAAATGGTCATCATGTCATGGGCTAAAAGACTTCCCTCATCCTCACTGGTCTCCTCTGGACACTCCAGCTTATTAATGCCCTCTTAAACTGTGACCACAATAGTCCAGCTATGGTCTGACTGGGGTAGATGACATTGTAACCCTCATTCCATGTTCCCAAAAGCTCCACCTCTCTTAATGCACCCCCCAAAGCTCATTCATTTTCCTGACAGGCCCATCGTTCTGCTGGTTCACGTGACCTTGTAGTCTACTAAAACTCTAGGTTCTTCTTCAGAACTGCCTACACATACTTTCCCCATCCTGTATTAGTTTTTTTCTTTTTATCTTTTTTTCCCTGACCATTTGGATGCATGTCAAGTTTTCCATTACTCACTACTGAATTCTATCTTATTAGAATTCTGAATTCAAGATCTTGTGGGGCCTGACTGCCAGTGGGTTAGCTATCTTTACCCAGTGGGTTAGCTGTCCTTCCCACTTGGTGATGTGAGAACAGAGTTTAGGTTGGACAGGAGAGTTGGATACGTAGACCCCAAAGTCATGGACTGAGGAATGACAATGGAACCCATAGGAGCTGATGATCACCAAGAGCAAGAGTAGAAAGAGATAAAAGAGGAAAACTCAAGAGAGAATCTTGGGGATGGGACAGCTAGGTGGTGCTGCAGTGGATAAAGCACCAGCTCTTGAGACAGGAGGACACGAGTTCAAGTCCAACCTCAGACACTTACTAGCTGTGTGACCCTGGAGAAGTCACTTAACCCCAATAGCCTCTGAGACAGACAGAGAGAGAGAGAGAGAGAGAGAGAGAGAGAGAGAGAGAACATGAGAATATCTTTGGGGATATCAACAAATAGAAGGAGTAGGACATCAAAGGAGACTGAGAAGGAACAGATACATAGAACCAAGGAGAACCAAAAGAAAGAATAGGGAGAAGAGAACATCTAGGGGGAAAGGATAGTCTAAGTGTCAAATATTGAAAAGAGTAACTAAAATGTCCATGCCCTTTGACCCTGAGGTCTCATTGGTAGGCATTTTCCTAAAGGAGGTAAAATAAAGTCCCCTTACACACTAAAATATCAATAGCAGAACTTTCTTTGACAGCAAAGAACTGGAAACAAAGTCGATGCCTAAATGGCCAAACAAACTGTCATATATAATGTAATATTGCAAAGTGTACGTAATGTTGAATGTAATGAAATATTACTGTGCTACAAGAAACGATGACTATGATGAATATGGATGGCACAGGGCACTGGGCTATGAGGACTCTGACATGGGGTCCTATGCCTTTGGTGAGGCTCCATCTTAGAAGTGCCTGATAACATGGAATGGAATTATTCAGAGCATGTGCAGATATTGAAGCCAGAGAAGACTTGTATGAACTATAACAGAGTGAAAGACGAAAAGTCAGGAAAATAATGTACAACCCCAATCAAACATTTATTAAGTGCCTACTATTTGCCGGGAATACAAAAAGAAGCAAAAGACAGTTCATGAAATGACTTTAACCATGAAAAGAGGAAGAACCACAAAATGGTACAAACGGAATGCCCAGAATTATAATGACTAAACTTGGCTCCAAAGAAGCTCCACTTAACAGAGGTGGAAGGACATGGGTACGAGACACTGCATATAACTTCAGACTTTTGTCATATATTGGTTGATTTTGCTCAATATTTTTTCTTTCTTTCTTTTTTCTTTATTTGCTATAAGAACTATCCCCCTGCAAGGGATCGGGGAAGGGAAGGATGAAGTAGGAAACCTAGGTGACATAAAAGCAAAAGCTAGCAAGAACTTTTTTTAAGTAGAGAACTTTGCTAGCATTGAAGAAAAGCTTGGTTAAGTGATGAGGTTGGAAATTGGACTGCAAAGGGTTGAAAAGTAAGTGGAAAGATTGGCAATGAGTATGGACAACTCTTTCTAGGTGTTTCACTATGAAAAAGTGGACTGATAAGTATGATGATAGCCTATGGCCAGGTTAGGACATTTTAGGGATGAGACAGATGTGAAGCAAGGAAGGAGACAAAAAATTAGGAGAAATTGGAAGATATTAATAATAACTAGACTTTTGTGACAATGTTTGAATAATAACAACAGCTTACATTCATATAGTATCTACTATGTGCCAGGCATTGTGCAAAGCTTTCACAAATATCACCTCATTTGACTCTCACAAGAGCCCTGGGATGTAGGTGCTACTATTATCCCCATTTCACAATTGAGTAAATTGAGGCAGACAGAAGTTGTGACTTGCCCAGAGTCACAGTTAGCAAGTGTTCAAGGCTAGATTTGAACTCAAATCTTCCTGACTCCAGGTCCAGTACTTTGTCCATTTGAACCACTTAGCTGTTCCTATGCAGGGGCCTTCCCCACTTAGTCACCCTCCATCTTGTATGTACATTATATGTGGTAAAGCCAAGGTAAGATGATGTTCTTGGAGAAAGGATGGAGGAATCAGAAGTGAAGTAAGGGCAAAGAATAGAATGGGAAGGGGTGAGAGTCAGGGAGAGATGGAAAGATGTTGAAGCCTCCAAGTATAAGGTTAGAAATTGGGGTTCTGAAGAAGATGGATAATTCCTTGACACAGGAAGAGGCTGGTCAATAACTCCTGCCCAGATCCAGGCAGGGAGATAGATCTAGAACCTGAAAAGAGGACAGGATTCTGAGTGATGGCAGCAGTGGTAAGGTCTGGAAATGACCCTGAGGAGAAAGGAGCATATATTCTATTTCTGCTACCTCAGATGGGGGAGGGGGAATGAGGAAGGGCATCCAATCCTGGCAAGAATGCCCAAGGAGGCAGAGTCTCGATGAGGAGCCAAGTTTTCCCTGAGTAGCAGAAGGAAAGTGTTCCTACAGAGAAGGTCTAAGCTGAAAGATAGTTTGTTAATCAAATATTGAGCCCAGTACATGCCTGACTAATGACAGAATGAGAGTTTGAGAGAGTCCTGTGCAAGGGGAGGGTGCTGCTGGGTAGATTCCTGGGGAGAGATAAGACTGGGGCAGATGGAAATGAGAGAACAGGGCTAAAAGCAGGAACAGAGATGATTTTCCAGGTGACAGCTGGTGATTTTCTAAAATCATGAGGATTAGGTGAGGAAGAAGTAGGAGCTGGCTAGCAATAGTACAAGACTGTATGTTGAAAGAATATGGAAGCGTATGATGACTCCTGCAAAGAAAAGAACCAGGAAAGATCAATGTCACCCAACTCAAAGGAGAAGATAGTATCCAGAAGGAAGATGCTGGCAACCATGTCAAAAGCTACCCAAACATCCAGGAGAAAAAAAAGATTAGAAAAAGCAATTTAGCAATAGATTATAGGTAATCTTTGATAGCACAGTTTCAAGACAGGAGAAGGAATGGAAGCTGAGGATACTACAGGTAGGAAAATGAGTAGGTAGTGAGAGAACGGGGGCAGAGCATGTAGCCTGAAGATGTGACGAGAGGATTCTTGCTGAGAATGCTGGGAAAGGACAGAAAGTGATCAAAGGATCAGAAGCTAAACTCTTGGGTTTCTTGCAGCTCTGTCCTGCTAAATTCTGATTCTTTGGTTCAGGCGATTCAGAGACTGAGTTAGGGAAAGGGAAGTCGGGAGAAACAACATAGGGAGCCTGAGGTCAAACTAACAGGGTGGGCCTGAGAATGTAAGGGACAGGATTGTTTCATCTGTATCCTCATCTCTAAAATGAAAGTTATAGACTACATTATCTCTAAGCCCCCTGACAATTCTAAATCCTTTACTCCTATGATAGTACCAAGTTCTTTCAGTTAGCTTTGGGGGTGATAAGGCGAAGTGGGGGAGACTCTTAATACTGTGATGTGCCCTGTGGGTATATGATCCATTCATTCTGGAGTCCCTGGCTCTCACACTCACCTCTGGAGAAGGACAAAAGGAGAGGGCAACAAGATACCCTTTTCTCTAAAGATCAAGAGAAGAGAGAGGGGAGGGAAGGAGCCAGACCCGGGAAATAACAAACGTTCTCCTGGGTCTGCCGTGATCACAGAAAGGCAGGGACAGGGCAAGAACTGGGACATCCTGGGGATGCCTGAAGCACCACGTGGTTACAGGGAGCAAGGACTGGGTAGGAGGGAGCCTAGGGCTGGGTGTGTGAATGCGGGGAAGTGACTGTTCTGGTCTCTATCTTCCAGGACCGCCCTCCCCAGTAGGCCCCAGAACCTCCGGTCCAAAACCTACCCCACCCCAACCTGCAGTTCTGAAACACTAGGATGAGCAGAAGATGACCACGGAATGAGAAGAGAGTGAGCCAGATTCCAAAGGTTTGGGAGGGCATCCTGACCCTGCCCTGTCCCACAGTCCTCCAGAGAAAGCGACCCTAAGGGAACTGATCCAATTGGCACATATGTGTCCCAATATCCCCGCACACACACATGCACCCCCGAGGCCAGCTGCCCCCCGGATCACGGGGTGGGGGGGACAGGGAGTGAGGTACCAGGCCCGCGAAACCTGGGCTACTGAGCACTGGGGGCGCGGATGCTTGTGGGAAGATGCCCTCCAGCTCTCCCCCCCACCTCCCTCCCGGCCGCAGGTGAGGGCGGCCCTGGGCAGGGTGGGGGTCGTAGGGTGGCGGAAGGAAAGGGAAGGCAGGCCGGGTCCCAGCCCTGACCCTCATCTCTTCCTGCCCAGGGCGCAGGGCCTGCTGCCCCAGGGTCTCACCTGCGCCTACCCGGCCCGGACCGCTGCCTCCGCTCCGTCCGCCCTCCTCCTCCTCTTCCTCCGATGCCGCTGCAGCTGCTGCAGCAGTAGCTACCGGAGCTCCGGCTGGCCCCGGGTCCTCTGGCCGCCGCTGCCGCTGCCGCTGAGCTTGGGCCTGGGCCGCATGCGCCGCCGCCGCAGCAGCCACCGCCGATGCGCCGCTGGCCCCCCGCCCCCAGCTCCCCGCGCTCCCCTCCGCCCGCCGGGATCCAAGGCAGCGACCTGCCCCCTCACCTCTCGCCTTCGATTGGCCCCTGGGGCCCCCAGGTCCTCCAACATGCACTTGGCCAGGGACCCCCTCATGCCCTACTCAGCCTGTTATGTGACCCCTGGAGCTCATGTGAAAGTCCCCTCTGCTCAGCTCTCCACCTCGTCATCCAAACGTGATGGGGGACCCCGGCCGCTCCTTGTACTACTTGTTCTCACTGCACCAACTCGCACTGGTTTGGATCCCCCAAGCCAGCCCCTCTCTCCTCACCATCTTGACCCCCTCAGCGGCACGTGACCTAGAGTTCTCCCCTCTCCTGGCTCCCCGTATGCTCCTCCTTCACTCCATCCCCACTAAACTGAATCCCCCAAGCTAATAGAGTCCCTTTTTTCTAGCACCCTCCCTCCATCGTCGTGAAACCCTCCACTCCAGCGTGATCCCCTCAACCATGTGTGACTGGAACTCCCAAGACTTTGTCCCCCACTTTCCTGTTACTCTCAACCCCTCCCCCACCCCAGCCTTCACTAGCCTGGATCCCCCAAGTTAAGTTTGAGACCCTTTTATCCTATACCTCTATTCCCACCATCAAAACCTACTTATCCCTCCCCCACCTTGACCCCTTTCACACAAGACCCAAGTTCCCACCACCATCACCGCAGACCCAGCAGTAGACTCTTACCCTCAATTCTCACCAACTGGAGCCTCCCTAAGTCCAGCCAGAGACACAGTCCCGCCAGCTTGGTCCCGGCTTACCTCACCCCTCATCTCAGGAACCATCTCCCACCTCCTGGCTGGGATCACGAATTTCCTAACTAGAAGTCCTGACTTCCAGCTCCTAGTGATGAGCTTTCTAAACACTTTCACTCCCCTTCTAGATTCAATCTTTCCTAACATCCCCCACCCCCAAGGGGCGGGGCTTGATTTTGGCCATAGAACTGAAGAAAAGAGGCAGCTAAGTGATTCGGTAGACAAAGGGCTGCTTGGAGTTAGGAAGATCTGAGTTCAAATCTACCCTCAGACACCTCTTACTTGTCCACCTGAACAAGTCATTTCACCTCTGTCTGCCTTAATCAAGAAAACCCCACACCCACTATTGGGGTGCTATGGTCCACAGGGTCACAAAGAGGGACACAACTGAACAACCAGGAGAAAATGAGGCTAAGAGAGAGGCAGAGGTCACAGAAACAGCCTTTACTTCTGTACAAGCATGACCCATTGGCACAAAGGAAATAAGGATAGTGGGCTTCAGCAGTTCAGATCCCCCTTATTATAAGTCTCTCCCCTCCAGTCCTTCCCTCCCTGTTAGTCTCCAGGGCTTATCTCTCAAGTGAATACCAAGGCAGGCTTGCAGAGAGCTTGAGGGACTGAGAAACAGACACAAAGCAAGACATTCGGAAAGACACACACAGAGAGACACTGACTGGAACATACCCAGGAGCAGATACCCAGAAACCAATTCAGAAAGAAACAGGTGACAGAGACAATGACTCCACACAGATCAACCGATAGGCACATGAAGTTAACACTGGGAAGCTAAAGGACAAGCGATAGGGATGCCAAGAGATACACAGATGCAAGTTACTGCATTAGGAACAGTTGGACCTGGATTCTGGAAACCTGGGTGTGTCATAACTAACTTTAAGTATGATTTTGGGAGAAACTCATCTTTCGCTATTGCCCCTTATTCCCATCTAGCTCACCTTTTCTTCCCTGATCTCTGTTCTCTGCCCTTCCAGTTCTACCATGCCCTATGGAGCCTCTGAAATTCCCCCTTTTCTTGTACTTCTTCTAGCTTCTCACACTGAGAAACCTGGCTCTCTCTGAAAGATCAGGCATCTTTGGCCATCATCTCCATCGAGGAGTGCTTCCCTCATGCCCCCACTAGGTGACACTAAGCTAAGGAAGAAGCAAACGTACTCCTTGCTTTTCACTGCACCTTCCAAACCATCCTTTTGCCCCCGACACCCTCTGAAAGTCACTCTCTCTGTCGTGGGTCCAGATCCTTGTGATACTCATCTATTAGGACAGCAAACATTTAGCCTTTCTTATTTGAGGAGTTTAGTACCTGGTTTACAGTCTTCCTCTCAATCCCAACTCTTGACATCATACTCAGGGATATCAGTATGCATGTTGATGTGCCCTTGAATACTTTGGCCTCTTAGATCCTCAGTCTCTTCACTTCCCAGGACTTACAACTTCACTCCACCTCAGACACCCACAAGGTAGTTACCTGCCGTTGAGTGTTCACAATCACCCATCACTGTTATCTCCATAATTGAAATTCACCTCTCTGATCATAGCCTTCCATTCTCCCCAGCACTATTCTTCATCCTCATTACAACCTCCAGTGTTTTCCTTCCCCTCTTCTCCCAGTTAATTGTCCATACTTTAACTCTATTTTCCTTCCCTTCACAGTCTTGCATCCTAATGGCTGATCAATTAAATTTCACACTTTCCTCCACCTTTGAATCCCTTACACCTTTGTCATACATTGCTGAACCACAAACTTGGACCACCCCTTGTATCCCCCTCCCCCACTCTTCATATGCTACAGGCTGTTGGAGAAAGTCACTCAACTATGCTGACTGGAAACTCTCATTCTGTCTGATCAGGACTGGACCATTGCTCATAGTCCTTTTATTTTCTTACTGACTTTTTAAAAAATTACATTCCCAGTAGTTTTCTCTCTTCAGATTCTTCTTAACTTTCCCACATCTCCCTGAGTCTCACCTCTACTAAGAAAATCAAGGTTATTTGCCATGAGAGTACTTTTCTTCCCTGGGGCAGCTAGGTGGTTCTGTGGATGGAGCACCAGTGCAGCAGTCAGGAAGACCTGAGTTCAAATCTCACCTCAGACGCTTGACACTCACTAGCTGTGTGACCTTGGGCAAGTCACTTAATTCCGATTGCCTCATTCTGGGTCATCTCCAGTCATCCTGATGAATATCTGGTCACTGGATTCAGATGGCTCTGGAGGAGAAGTGAGGCTGGTGATCTGTACAGCCCTCCCTCCCTCAAATTAAAGTCAAGTGCAAGTCATGCCATTATTTCTCTAATGGCATGGTCTTCTTTGGCAATGAAGGACGAACACAACACACACTTTTCTTCCCTATTCTATACCTCCAAACCCTTCTTTACAACCCCCCCCCCCCACTCTCCTTTCTCTTGCTGCAGTCTGGGAGAAATAGGTACTTCTCATCCTAGCCAACATCAATGTCTCCACAATCTCTTTCTTAATCCTACCCCTCCCATGTCCAGGAGCTTTACCCCTTTGCCCCTCTCACCTCTCCTCTCCACCATCTACAAAAATGTCCAAGATTCCCCATCCTTGAAAAGTCTTCACTCAACTCTGCCTTCCCTCAAGCTATTGTGCTATATCTTTTCTTTTCTAACTTAGTAAAAATATCACCTCTCTATTTCCTTACTATCTCCTCATCTCTCAGTCCTTTGCATTTTGACTTTGAATCTTATCACTCAACTGAAACCACTCTTTCCAAGGTTACCAAAGCATTTGTAATTACTAATTGCAAGGGCTTTTTCCTGGGCCTTAACCCTTTTGACCACTCTGCAGCTTGGGACACCATCAATCATCCGCTTCATCCAGGGTCCTCTTTTCTAGGCTTTCCCGATACTGCCCTCTCCTGGTTTTGCTCCTTGTCTGACCTCTTCCTTAGTCTCCACTGTTAGATTTTCATCCATCTCCTACACTTTAGCTGTGGGAATCCCCCAAGGTTATGCCCTGGGACTGATTCTCTTCCCCCTAACCCATGCTCATTCTTTGTTCTCTCATTTGCTCCCATGGATTCATACCTCAATAAGCAACCCTAATCTCTCGCAACCCTAATCTCTCTCCTGAACTCCACAATACCAACTGTCTGCTGGACAGCTCCATGTTGACATTCCTCAAGCCCCCTAGCCCCCCAAAAAGAATGTCTTTCTGTCTAAATATGTCCCTCCAACCAACTTGCTCGTTTCTGTCCAAAGCTTCACCATTCTTCTCATCACCGTAGGTTCAAAACCTTCAGGTCATCCTTGATACTTTCCTCTGTCTCCCCAGTCCCCATGTCCAATCAGTTCCAAACCAAGGCAATACAAAAAGTATCTACAAAGGACTTCATATATCTAAGGCACTGTGCTAGTTGCTAGGAATAAAAAAACAAAATCAAAATGAGTCCTTCAGGCAAGAGCTTACATTCTACTGGCTTGTAGAGAGGGGGAAGAAGAGAAATGTGTAAGGCTGGAAAGGTGAGTTGTGACGGGCTTTAAAAGTCAGAGAATTTTGCATTGAATCTGGAGGCAAGAGGGAGCCACTGGAAACTATTGAGCAAGGGACTAGCAAAGTCAGACTTATTGCTTTAGGGATTTATTTTTGGAAACATGGGCTGGAGATTGGAGAGACCGAGGACAATACATATATTCCCAACTTTTTGTCTTGAACTTTGACCGAAAAAAAAGCTCTTTGAAGACCAGAACTTTTTGGTTTCTGTCATCCTCTCAGTGCCTTGCACACACTCTGGCTGAATTAAATGACTTGTATTAAATTGAAGTCATTTCTTTGCCTCAGTTTCCTCACCTGTAAAATGAAAGTGTAGAGGATTTCTCTGAGTGAACTACCAGTTCTGTGCTTTCTCCAGACAAACCCTAAGGAGCGGGCTGTGTCTCCTGCAGGGACCTTTAAATTAAAATCCCAGGGCTAACGAGGACGGCATGCCAACCCATCTGTGGGCGGGCTGGGAT
>CM053771.1:21611936-21665555 GCA_028658325.1 Potorous gilbertii
TCCACTGGCAAGAGGGCACCCCCATGGAGGTGGGATTGACAAGATTCGGCAATATTTTGAATGTAAGAGATGTTGGTAAGTCAAGAACACTTCCCAGGACTCGGCCTGTGGGTGGAAGGATGGCGGTGGCCCTGGATGATTAAGGAAGTCAGCAGGAGGGTGGATTTGGGGACAGCTGATGAGTTCTGTTTTGGAGGAGTGGAATATAAGCTACCTGCAAACTTCCCTGTGGAGGGTGTCTAACTCCCAACCAATGGGAATGATGCTCAGGAGGCAGCTGGGGACCTTTCCTGTCCCCTTTTTCCCCATCTGATCTTTCTACCAGATAGGGATCATTAGCCCTGTTTTACACAGGAGGAAGCAGAGGTTGAGGAGGTGATCTCATTTTCCAAAATCTCAGGGCCAGACCTCCTGACCTCTTTGGCACCCTGCAATGGCACAGGCCACAGGCTTGGCCAGTGTTTACTCATTGCTCTTTCTCGTATGAGCTTCACAGCCATCTGGAAAATCAGGTAGAGCAGGTCTTGCTTCCCTCCAATTTGCAGGCAAGTTAACTGAGACTGGAGTTGGTGTCTTTACGTGGAGGCTCTGGCAGAGCTGGTGGGAAGACTGAGGAGATTGATAGCCAAGATTGGGCAATGACCTGGATGTGACAGCCAGTGAAAAGTCAGGAAGGACTCCCAGGGCACAGGCCAGGCGAGTGGCAGAAGCAGGTCTGGCTCGGGGCCTGGCTATCCCTATCACAACACTCCTGGGAACTAAGAATGAGAATGATCAGGGCCACAACCCCAGAATTTCAAGGTGCTTCTAGCCCAGCCCATATTGGAAGAAATACCCACTCAACAGATGGTCAGCCAACCTCTGCTCAAAGCCCTCCAGTGAGGCCAAGGCAGTTAGTGGCACTAGCTCTGACTGTCAGAAAGCTCAGGGGGCTTCAAGCCTGACTTTGCCTTTTGCCACTTTTGCCAAACCAAATAGAGAAAGTCTCCAAGGCAGTAGAACTTCAGGCTCTCAAATCACTAGAATGTAGCTCACACTCCATGTGTGTCTTATTGTGGGCTGGGACCTGCCTCCTTCTTCTAGAAACTAACATGACCCAAAAGTGAACTAGCTGTCCTGGCTGCCACATCATGCTGGATTCATGAAGGAAGGGGAAAGCATTTATTAAGCACTTGCTATGTGCCAGAGACTGAGGGTAGAAAGTAGAAACAGGCCAATCCCAGGACTCAAAGGGTTCATATCCTAATAGGGGAGAGGAGATGTGTGGCAAGGCCTGGTACTTCTTAGGGTGGAGTTCCAGGGCCCAGAGGGTGCACAGAGTGGGAAAATATGTTCCCTACTCCTGTAACAGCTTGTTCAGACATTTTTCTTGTGATCCCATTTGGGATTTTCTAGGCAAAGATGCTGGAGTGGTTTGCCATTTCCTTCTCCAACTCATTTTAGACACTGAGGCAGGCAGGGTGAAGTAACTTGCCCAGGGTCACTAGTAAATGTCTGAGGCCAGATTTGAACTTGGAAAGGTGAGCCTTAACTCCAAGCTGTGCACAGTGCCACCTAGCACCTGAGCTGCCCGTCCATTAACAGCAGCAGACAGAAAGCTTTGAGGTTTCCAGAGTGTTTGTTGTCGCATACATTGTGTCATTTTGATTTTTGTAACCCTCCAGCACTGTGGCTGGCCACACAAGGGGCATTCCCTCATGGTCCAGTTCTCACTTACGTGTATGCAGAGTCCATGGGGGCCAAAGGCAGCCAGGGAGAGAGGTGATAGTAGGGTGCAGTGAGCCAGCTAGACTTAGACAGAAGGGGACACGGTGACAAACATGGGGGTCCTGGAGGTGAAATCTTGGCTGTGTTTCTTCTTGTCTGTGTGATCTGGACAGATCACCACCTCTTGACCTCTGTGTCCTCACTAGTGAAATGATGGAGATGGATTCAGTGACTTTGAAGGTCCTTCCAGCCCTGAAGCTGGAGTCCTGTGATCCAAAGAGAAGGGAGAGGCTGCTTCCACCTTAGCCCTGGTAAACCACTTGTTTACTTTGGGAAAACCTCCATCCCCAGCCCTGCATATCTGCTAATGGAGCATATATGAATAGATTTCTCAGGGTCCGTGATCTTGGGTGGGGGTCAAGGAGAGGGGATGGCATCTCTATTTTCACTGACTGCTAATTGGAGTTTAGTATTTCTTTATTATGAATATAGGCAGATAAGATGAAGGAGGCCTCACCATACTGCCCCACCCAAAGGTGATCCTGGGGGAGCAGGGGAGGCAGAAGGAAGAAGAGACCTCCAGGCCAGGGCCTCAGAGGCCAATGAGATTTCACAAGATTTCCAGCTGAAAAGAGCCTTTGGGATCATCTAGACCAACTACTTCATTTGACATATGAGGAAACTGAGGCCCAGAGAGAAAGGAGGGCCCAAGATTACATAGGCAGTCTAGCAGTCAGTCAGTACGCATTGATTAAGTACCTACTGTGTGCTAGGCATCGTGGATACAAAAAGAGACTCTCAGGGAGCTATTAGTCAAACGGGGAGGAGACAAGAAACAAACAGATATGTACCAACATTATCTGCACAGGATAACCAGATGAAGAGACGGAGGGCCCCAGAGTGCAGAGGGCTTGGGCAACGTTCCCTGGAGAAAGGGGGATCTATCCATGAGACATGAGCACAGGCAGCTGGCTAAGCCCAGCACTCAGTCTGCCTACCTGCCTGTCACCAGCCCCTTGTATCTCACACACACACACACACACACACACACACACACACACACACGATCCCCCAGCACTTGGTCTGCCAGCCCCTTGTAGCGCGCACACACACACACACACACACACACACACACACAGAGTGACTCAGCCATGCGCCCATCCACCCACTCAGCCTAGGAGTGGGAGAGAACCAGTGTCTGGGATCTCCAGACTGGCTGGCCTAAGTGGGGGGAGACTGCTTTGTTCCCAGAGCAGAGATGGCTCGGGGGTGGGGACTCCCCTGAGCTCGCCACTGCTACCGTCTTTGCTGGCGTAGCTGAGGTCTGCAGTGGTGTTGAGAGGGAGGTGTGGCCAGGCCTAGATACCGCCCTCAGTGGCTGCTGCCTTTGCCACTGCTGCTGCTGGGAGGTGGGGCCAGCCACTGACTGATCCAGCCCCTTGGCTGTCTCTGGAGCCTACAGCCGGGCCTGTCTCCCCATTTGGGAGAAGAAAGGCATCAGGGGCCTTTGGGAGGACGCTCCTTCCAGGTAAGATAGAGCTGGGCCCAAACACAGGCCTCTGGGGAGAGCTGGGGATTGACTGGGGACCTGGAGCTGGCCTGCAGAGAGGGGCTGGCCCTGGGAGTCTGGACCCCCCACCCCCCAGCCCTGATGACTCCCTACTGCCCAAGGGCTGGGGTCCTCTGATCCACCCCTCCTTTCCTTTCTCTGAGCTGTACTCAGTGACGTAGGGTAAGGTTAGCTCCAACAAAGCCTTTGTAGATGGTTTCCAGGGAAGACACCTGGGTTCTCAGTCTCAGCCAGCCTGCGCTGCCGCCAGACTTGCCCCCCCATTCCTGCAGTGAGGGGGGAATTGGGCCTTTGCTGTCACTCATGCTGCCTCCCCCATCTTCCATCAGAGGTCCCTCTAAGGAAACAATGCTGTGTGACGGTCACCGTACCAACCTTGGGGGCAGGGGCAGGGAATCAGGCTGCCTAGAAGATCCTAGCACCCTAGAGAACTGTGCTTACCAGTAGTGCCTGGGCCAGAAACCCAGCCTTGGATCAGCACATCTGGTTCCTGCCAGCTGTGGGTCACTGAGGAAATTACTGCTTCTCTCAGCCATCTGTAAAATGGGCACAGTGGGAGAAAAGTGCCTCGTGGCTCTCAGAGGGCATTCCTTTGAGGCAAGGAGGAAGACCATAGACCTCAGGAATTGCATAAGGCCTGCTCGTGGCCAACTTGTTTCCCCTTTTGAGGGGAAGAGGGAAAAGCATGCTGCCAGCAGACCCTGTGACCTGCCCCGTGGCTACCAAGGTCCTTCCCAGGGTGGACCAGGCTGAAATTTCTCATCTTCCTCCCAGTTTGGAGAGAGAGCTTGTCCTTCATCCCCCTGCCTGGCCCTGACGGGGTGCAGCCAAGAAAGATGAAACTGCACACAGTATACCAACAGGTGAGAGCTGAGGGGAGCCAAGGGAGCTTGGGGAGGCTGGGTCACCAGCCCAAGCTTCTGTTACAAAGGATATGTTGCTGGGCCTCCCAGGGAGCAGACCACAGTCCACGCACACACTCTGGGGTCTGGAAAGGAGTCCTTCTTTGTTTCTTTTCCCATAGTTGAAGCCGCGCCCTGAGGAGCAACTTCCCTCACCTGCAGTGTCCTGGAAACCAGGAGACAAGGTAGAACAGTTTCACCATACCCCTCCCCACCCTCTGTTCCCCTTCTCTCTCAATCTCCCCCCATACACACACAACTCCTTTGTCTAGGCACATTTTCCTCTGATGTCTGAGGGAAGCCCTTTCACCCTGGGTCCTGATGCCTCCATATCCCCAGACACTGTGGGGAGGTGTGGGGTAGGAGATCCTACCTGGCTCGGCCTCCCCCAAGCTGTTCTTTCCTTTCCTTCCTTTAGAAAGTCCGATGGGTCCTACTGATCATGACATTGACAGCAATGGGTCTGGGTGCCCTACTCACCCAGCTGCTGCTGTGGCCCCGGCTCAGGACCCCCCAAGAGAGGACCCAACTACCCCCCAACTCTGTCTGTGAGGATCCCTGCCAGTGAGTACCCCATGGGAAGGGGATGGGCTTAGGGGCAAGGCTTCCTGGTGCCAAAAGTGGGTAGATACTCATGCTGTGTGTGCGCACTCACGTATATGTGTATACGCACACGTGTATACCTGTATGGTGTCCACCAGGAGACAAACTTAGACAGAAAGCAATGAAAACCCAGGAGTACTCCCCCCCATCCCCACTGGAGCCTTTCCAGAGGACTTCAGCCTGTGAAAAGGGAGACTCTCTGTCGTTGCACAGCCTCATCCTTCCCCTTCTTATTTCCCTCCAGGATTGTCCTGGTAGAGAGCATCCCTGAGGGCCTTACCTTCTCCAAGGGCCCTGTCCACCCTTCCATCAACCAGGCCTGGCTAGATCTGATGGCCGGTGCCCAGCGCAGCCTTGACATTGCCTCTTTCTACTGGACTCTCACCAACAATGACACCCAGACCCAGGAGCCTTCTGCCCAACAGGTGTCCCCCTACTTCTGCCTGGACCAAGCTTGGGGGCAAAAGTAGGCAAGAAGGGGGCTGGTGTGGGGAATGGGACCAGGAAAGGGGGCACAAGCAGATGCCAGCAGCACAGCCCCTCTGGTACGTCTCATGTCAAGGAATGTTATAACTGAAGGAGTCTTAGGGAGGCATCTCCCCCTCCCCTTTATTGGATAGACAGAGAGCTGAGGCCTGGAGAAGGCACCTGGGCATTTTGCTTGTTCCTCTCTCCTAGGGTGAGGAGATTCTCAGGCAGCTGCAGGGTCTGGCCCCAAGGGGTGTGTCCGTGCGTGTGACTGTCAGCAAGCCTAGGGGTCCCCAACCTCAGGCTGACCTGCAGAGCCTTCTAAAGAGTGGTGAGTGTTGGGAGCCTGGGGTGAAGAAGCTGGAGTGGGCCAGGGAACAAGTACCCAGACTCTTTCCTCCCTTTCCCCCAGGGGCCCAAGTTCGGATGGTGGACATGCAGAAACTGACCCATGGTGTCCTGCATACCAAGTTCTGGGTGGTGGATCAAACCCATATCTACATCGGCAGTGCCAACATGGACTGGCGCTCTCTGACCCAGGTATGGAGCTAAGAATGCTGCCTCCCCTGGGGAGGCCCCAGGGAATCAGGGGACATGAGGGTGTCCTCCCTCTATCCCCTACTCCCTCTCAACCAGTTCCCCTTATTCTAATTCAGTCATTTTATTAAGTGCCAGAATGAGGGAGGCCCTAGCAACCTGGGTTCAGAAGCACAGTAGGAGGCTTATGTTCTTCTGGAGGGAGATGCCTTGTTTATGTCTAGATTAATACAAGACAATCTGAGGAGGGAGAGAAAAGTGTAGCCGCTGCTGAGATCCAGCAGGGCTTCCAGGGCTGGGATGGAGGTATAAAGGATTCCCAGAGCCACAGAGGAGGAAAGGAGGGTGGGTTTCACTGGCATGGGTCGGGTACCTGGATAAATGCATGATGAGAAAATATCTCAGGCTCAAGGAAGGACTCCTAGACCTTTGGGGCTCCAACAGGAGAGTTCATGAAGGGAATTTATGAACTAGGAAATGAGGGTAGAAAGCTAAGTTAGAGCCACATGGTGGAGACCCTTGGGGCCTAGGTTGAGGTACTTAGCAGAAGCCTTGGTGTTTGAGAGGGTAATGTGCAGGGACTTTGTCTTAGCTGCTGTGTGGAGGCTGCATGGGGGAGGAGCCCATGGAGAGGTGAGGCAGATGAACTAAGATGGTGGCTGAATGAGTGAAGAGAATAGGGTGGCTTTGAGATGGAATGGAGGTAGAGTCAACCAGACTTCAGTCGCTATTCAGTAAACGTTTATTAGGCACCTACTGTGAGCCAGGCACCAGTCTAAGCTAAGATTTAGCACTTGATTGGATCTGGGAGCAAGGGAGGAGACAAGAAGGTCTCAGATGCTGTGAACCTGGGGGCCTGGGAGGGTGATGGGAAATGGGGAAGCTCGCAGAAGGGCTGGGTTCCATCCGAAATCAGCAAAATCTGGAAACAGTCTCTGCCCTCAAGGAGCACATGTTCTAACAGGAGACACAGTTCTATGTGCAGTTGTTCGGGTAAGAGGGGATTGATGAAATCCTAAGCTGAGGTGCTGGCCGTGAGTGGAGAGAAAGGGGTGTAGACAGAGGCATTGTGAACATAGAAACAGCAGGATGTGGTAAGGGATTAGACGCATGGAATAAGTGTGAGAAGTTGAGTGTGCCCCCGAGGTCGCTGGCTTTGGTAACCAGCAGGGAAGCAGACTGTGAACAGTGGAAGGGAAAGGCAAGCGATTCCATTTGGGGGTGTTGAGTTTCAGATGCCTGGCTCTGGGACTGTCTCCCTAGGGATGACCACCAGACCATGGGAGCTGATACCATGGGAGCTGATGAGGTCACCAAGTACAGAAAGAGAAAGGAAGAGTGAAGAGGTCCCAGGACAGGGCCTTGGGGGACAGACAGTCCTTTGAATTCAAACTTCACAGAACAAATCTGTGCCACACTTGAGGACCTAGAGGACCATATGTGGCCTCAAGGCCGCAGATTCCCCACCTCTGACCTGGTGCCTACCCTAGCACCAGGACATAGTAGGTACTTTGAGTTTTGTTAAGTTGGATCCTCTACATGAAAGTGATAAGAAACTAATGAGATCCCTGAGAAAGAGAGTGTGGAAAAAGAGTGAAAAGAGGGCCTGGAAAGGCCCAGGGAGCCTTGGAAATGGTGGTTCATCCAGCACAGAAACCAAGTAGGGAGTAGTCATTGGAGTACCCAGTGTCCTAGTGGAGAAACAGTTACTCAAAGTTGGGACACAACCAGTTAGCCCTTACTGTGGGCTAGGGGTACACAAGGCTCTGGGGATACAAATCCAAGGAGTAAAGCTATGACTGACCAAGAGCTCACACCCTGGCAGTTGGGCATTTGAGAGTATGGAGGCTAGAAAGGCAGAGTGGGTAAATGTAGTCTATGCACAGTCGTGTACCAATCCCAGTGATTTGGGAGCAAAGGCTTGAGGAGGTCAGGGAAGGCCTCATGCTAGAGGGGGAGACCCTGACTCTTAGAGGATGGAGGTCAGGAAGTGCAGACTGCATCCCAGGAGGACTTGGGAGAAGTGCAAGTGTATCAGAGTTCTGGATCCCAGACACAGCACCATTGCAGGAGATGGTGAAGTTTCCAGGACAGCCATCCTGGTACAAGTTGGCAGATTTCTGCCCCTGGCACCACCTGTCTCCCAGGCTGAAAATAGAAGCCTTGGGTAAACTCTCCCTAGAGGAGCCCCTCTAGACACTCACACAGACACACACATCCCATCCCACATGCACACACCATATACACCCCCCCCACACACACACACACGCTTACCATACATACCTACATACATACACACACGCCATACATACACACAAATACACACATACAGATACCCCCACATACATATACAGACATACCACACACATACCACATACACCCCACACCCCACAGATATGCACCACACACACACCACACACATATACATACATACATACATACACCACACACATACACACACACTCACCACACATACCTACATACATACACACACCACACACATATCTCCACACCACACACACACACAACATACACACACCCCATACATACACACATATACCCCCACATACACATACAGACACCTACACACATACCACATACATGCCACACTCCACAGACATATACCATACACACACATACACACATATCTCCACACCACACACACACATGCAAAACATATACACACCCCATACATCCACACACATACAGATACCCACACACATACACATACAGATACCCACACATACACCACATATACCTCACACTCCACAGACACGCACCACACACACACACACACACACACACACACACACACACATATACACCCCCACCACCACACACCACACACCCCTACCTCTCCCACAATCCCAGGCTTTCTCTCCCTGTAGTCCAACCTGCTTGTGTTGCCCACAAACTGCTCTAATAACAATAGCTACTAGTAGTAGCTAACATTTACATGGCATCGCTGCGTGCCTGGCACTGTGTTAAGAGCTTTGCAATCATTATCTCATTTGATCCTCACAATAACCCTGGGAAGTAGGATTATCCCCATTTTACAGATGAGGAAACTGAGGCACATCATGGTTAAGTGGACTTGCCCAGGGTCACACATCTAAGCAGTTAGTGTCTGAGACTCTCCAAGCCCAGCTCTCCCTTCCTCACCCAGTGTACCAGGAATGGGTGGGCATGATCCAGCCCAGATCCCGCATTTGCTCAGCTGTTCAGATGAAGCCAGGTCTTCAAGCTTGGCATTCTGGCCACCCATCCTTCAGCCTCAGCCCCGTCCCTTCCAGTCCTCTCTCCATCCTGGCTTCTCCAAAGAGAAGCTTGGCCCCTTGTGGGCAGTGAGGATGCCTAAGGATTTCTGTACCGTTAGACCTGCTCAGGGCACTCCCAACCTCTCAGGCCTCACCTGGCTGGTGCAAATGACTAAAACAAAAAGTTGGGGTGGGGACAAGGGAAGGTGGGTGCTCTGCCCTACCCACATAGAGATAGCTGTTGAATGCCCTCTGTTTTGGCATGGTGATGGGGGCAAAGGGGTTGAGGTTGTTCTCTGGAAAGGGGCTCAGCCTCAATGTGACCACGTCAGTGATCCAGGGCCTCAGTTTCCTCATCTGTAAAATGAGGGGGTTGAACTCAGTAACCTCTGCGGTCCCTTGCATCTCTAGATCTATGATCTGAGGAGTCTCTGGACCCTGTGGAGTGGGAACCCCAAATAACACCCGATTTTACAGATGGAAGCCTGAGGTTCAGTGTCAGACAGCTCTGTGCTTGGCTGTTTACTCACTGGGCACTCCTATAGGCACAAGGCCTATGGCTGATGCTGACCCTGGTCACCTAAAGCCCCACTGGGCTGGGTGAGAGGGGGTGGTTTGGGGTGAGCACAGGATGGGCCTCACAAGGTGGCTGCTTCCCAAGGGGCCCAGGCTTGGGGCAGCCCTCTCAGAACTCTCTGCATTCCCACTGCAGGTGAAGGAGCTGGGAGTGGTTGTCTACAACTGCAGCTGCCTGGCCCAGGACCTGGCCAAAGTGTTCGAGGCGTATTGGTATCTGGGCCGGCCAGACAGCAGCATCCCCTCCCCCTGGCCAGACAATTACACTACCCACTACAACCTGGAGACCCCCATGCAGCTACATCTCAACAGCACCCCTTCCCAGGCTTTCCTCTCGGTAAGGAGCCCACCCTGCCATAGTCCCTGCTCCTATGCCAAGATGTGCCTGTGCCCTCCAGCCCTTTCTCTGGCTTTGCCTTCCTTCCCGTGCCCCAGTCCAAGATTTGGGGCAGGGAAGAGAGATGTAGCAATATTCTCTCTCTGGCCCCCCAGAGTGCTCCCCCATCGTTGTGCCCGGGGGGCCGCACCCCAGACCTGCGTGCCCTGCTCAGCCTGGTGAATGATGCCCGAGACTTCGTCTATGTTGCTGTTATGAACTACCTCCCCATCATGGAATATTCCCACCCACGAAGGTGTGTGTGGCCTGCATATTGAGGGTAAAGGGGAAGCTTGTGTCAGGGACACAAGGAGTAGGATGGAGAGGCCGTTTGGGGATGGGGTGTGGGTGCGAGGGAAGGCTCAGCATGAGGACCCCTCTTCCTCCCCAGGTTCTGGCCAGCCATTGATGATGCCCTTCGGCGAGCAGCCTTTGAGCGGGGGGTTCGGGTGAGACTTCTGGTCAGCTGCTGGGGCCACTCAGATCCCGCCTTGCGCCCCTTCCTACTATCCCTGGCTGCCCTCCAGGACAACCACACCCACTATGATGTGCAAGTGGTAAGGAGACCATTCCTGATACCTGTGGTCAGCCACCACCTCCTCTTCCTCTGGCCTGGCCTGCCCTTTCTCTGATCCTGTTCCTGTGTCCCTGGCCCTCCTCCCCACCGTATGCCATCCCTTGACCCCATCTTCACCTCCTTTCCCATCCCAGTCAGGCTTTGCTGAGCCTGGGACTTTCTCCATCCTTAGAGGCTCTTCGTGGTCCCCTCCAATGAGGCCCAGGCCCGGATCCCTTACGCCCGTGTCAACCACAACAAGTACATGGTGACGGACCGAGCAGCCTATGTGGGTGAGTGAATGCCATGCCCCTCCCTCCTGGACACCAGGGCTGGGAGCTGGCCTCCTGACCCTCTCACTCCCTACCCTCAGGCACGTCCAACTGGTCTGGCAACTACTTCACACAGACCGCAGGCTCGGCCCTGGTGGTGAATCAGAGCGAGGCCCCTGGCCTCCGCACGCAGCTCGAAGCTGTTTTCCTTCGGGACTGGGCCTCCCCGTACAGCCACGAGCTGGACAGCCCTGGCTTCGTCGAGGCACACTCCTGCCGCCTGCTGTGAGCGCCCTGCCCCTCAGCATGTGCTGCCCTGGGGCTCTGGGCCTCCAGCCCAGCTTATGCAGTGTCTCTTCTCTCTTCTGACCTGCCGTCTCTTTGTTGCCCTCTTGCTCCTGCATCTCTCTCTTCCCCTGCACTTCGGTTTCTGCCTGTCTCTGTTACTGTCTGTTGGCTTCGTCTTTGTGGCTTCCTGTCTTTTGAGGCTTCTGTCTTGCTTTGTATGGATTTCTCTGGTTTCCATCCTTTCCACTGTGTCTCTCTCCTGTGTTTCCCTCCCATCTCTGTCTCTGCCTCTGAAACCTAGGCAGGCTGTTTGACCAGTTGTTCCTGCCAGTGAAGGGCATGAGCCTGGGCAGAGCCAAGCTGGCAGAACCTGGCCAGGTCTAGCCAGAGGCTCTCCTTGAGGCTGTGGAATCAAGGGGCAGGCAGACGGGCCCTCCCTGGGGCGGAATCCTCATCTCATGATGAAGGGAAGAAACAAGGCTTTGGCCAAGGGCCTCCTGGGGGCTACCCCCTGCCTGCCCCCCATGAGCACTCTCACTGCACCTGCAGCCAGGATCCCAACAAGAATAAAGTGTCGATGAGGCAAGCCTTGTGTCTACTGAGAGTTCTGGGGGGACAGTGTGCCATGGGATCAGACTGCCCTTGGGTACAGGACTGCCTGTGGGCAGAAAAGATGATGAGCACGCAGGGAGGCAGTCAGGCTGGGGATGTCCTAATTTTCATGGGGGGCGGCAGTATGAGTTAGCATGAACAGGACAGGCACAGTATGTTTTACATTGGTGCCAGCTCAGGGATATTGGAGGGCATGAGCACAAGCCAGGTCAGAGGTCATCTGGCCCAAGGCCAAGAGAGAGGTAGCAATGTTTGTATGCTCATGAACATGAGTAGGGCATGTTGGAACATGTTAGGATGAATATGAGTGTGTGTGTATGTATATATGTGTGTAAAAGAGAAAGGAGGAAGAAAGAGGAGAGAGAGACAGATAGAGGGGGAGAGATAGATAAAGAGGGAAGGAGGGAGGGAGGCAGCCTGAGCAGAATGTGTTTCTCTTAGCATGAGTAGGGGTACTTGGGAGCAAGGTTCACCTATCTCAGGTGTGGCTCTCAGTTAGGATTCTTTTCTCAAGGGTCCTGTCTCCACTGTCCAGACCCTAGCCAGTCAAAGAAGCAGGAGGCCAGAGCAGCTGAACAGTCCTTTATGGAAACAGGCAGAGCTGGGAGGGATGGGAGAGGTCATGGAGCTGGGCCCCGGCAGCCACCCCTTCCCTGGGCACCCCTCCTGGCACAGGGAGGGTCCCACAGGCTGGCCTGGCAGGGCCCTCTCAGGTGCACAATAGCTGGGGATGGAGAGGGGGGTGGAAGTGAGGATGGGGGAATCTCTGTATTTATTTTTTTCTGTAACTATAATCTGGATTTCTAGGTAAGCACATCTCAGGGCGAGGGATGGGTCAAATGAAGCAGGCACCAGGTCGTGGCTGGCACGGCCCAGGGAAGGGGGAGTCCTTCAGTGATGCCCGCCGACGTGCTGGAGGAAGCCAGTAACCCGGGGAGGCCCATGGGGGTGGGGGTGGCGGGATTGGGGGGCCTGACCCCGGGCCCCCCCGCCGCCCTCCAAGCTCCAGTCAGGGTCGCTTAGCCACTCCCCCGGACAGGGGGGTAAGGGGGGTGCGCCTGCGTCATACAGCTCCGGGCCGGCCCTCTGCAGAGACAGGAGGGAGTCCTGCAGGTCCCTCAGCATCCTTTCATCTGCCTCCCTTTGTGTGGGCCCAACCACCAGGCCTGTCATTGCCCACCAGGGATTCAGTGCTAATGGCAGGTGTGCCCTTTACCTGGTGCTCTCTTTCCCTCCTCCCACCCACTTTTTCCCAAGTTGTCCCCTTATCACCTCCTCTGCCCATGCTTGGCCCCTACCCCTCACCCCTCACCCCTCGCCCTTGCTGACCCCTTGCCGTGGGCCCTCCCGCAGTCCCTGGTACCTCAGCAGCTAATGTCAGCTCCTTGGCCCCAGGCCGCTCGTCAGGCCCATCCCCATCTAGCTGTGGGACAACTGGGGGATCTGCTGAGGCCCCGCGCCGCTCCCCCTCCTCCCAGCCGCCGCCCCGGCCAGGCCCACCCTCATCGGGCGAGGGCTGGCCCAGCCGGATAAGGTTGCCAAAGTTAGGGTCGGACTTAGAGCCAGCAGGGTGCTTGCGAGACTTGTGACGCCCAGTGAGTCGGTTGCCATAGAAGGCTAGGATGGGCTCAGGCCCAGGCTCGCGACCCCGCCGGCTAACCCCCTTGGGCAGCACTAGGGTGTCGGTGGTTGGCTCGCTGGCACCATAGGCCCCGGCCCGGCCTTCTCCCCACAGCCTTCCTGGCTCCTGCAGGCTCAGGTCATCCAGCTGGTCAATGGCTCTCTGCACACCGGGGGCCTTCTCCTCCCGGTAGTAGGTGCTGCCACCACTGCCGCCGCCACTGCCACCACCACTGCCCTCCTCTTCCTCTGCCAGGCGGTAGTAGGGTGGCCCATCATCTGTGGGTGCCCGACCCTCCAGCTGCAGTGAAAGGCGGCAGCCACGCAGGGACAACTGGTAGTAGCGGGTACCCTCGTGGGCACTGCGCAGCTGCTGCATGGATACAAAAGGATGGCGGAGAGCGGCACTGGGGCTGATTCGCTCATGGGATTCCCAGGTCAGCATCCGCTTGATAAGCTCCACCATGCTCTTGAGGTCTGCGTATTCGGCCAGTGTCTCACGGTCTGGAAATGCCAGCTTTCCGGCTGCCCCACCACCATTCACCGTCTCAATCTGATCCAGAGACTTGAGCATGTATTTACGCCTCTCCAGGGGGCGGACCTGGTGGTCAGGAACCAGTCAAGGCTCAACCCCAGGCTCTGCCTGTGGGAACCCAGGCTGAACAGCCTGGAGGAGGACACTGTGGCCAGACCCAAGCAAGTCACCCATTACCTTGGTCTCTGCCAGATAGTCAGCTGAAGACTTAAGCTGCCAAGGGTTGGAGGCCTCTGGATGGGGGTTCCGTTTGAAGAAATGGTGCGCTTTGCGGGCAGCGTGGAGGAGGTGGGCCTTTGGCAGGCCCTGGGTCTCACAGATGTAACGGATCTGGTCATATTCGTTGTTGCCCGGATAGAGTGGCCAGCCCAGGTGGAGCTCTGCCATCACGCACCCCAGTGACCAGACATCAACCTTCTCACAAAAAGGCAATCCCAGGAGGATCTCTGGAGCCCGGTAAAAACGGGACTGGATGTACGGTTCTTTGACATAGCGCACCTCGCTGAAGATGCTGGCTGAGCCAAAGTCAATCACCTGTGAGCACATCCCCAGCGCCCTTAGTCAGGTGGATCCCTCCATCCCAGAGGCCCCCACCGACCCCTCTCTCTAACAGGATGAGGTCAGGAGGCAGGGTGGGGGAAGAGCCTCTCCAATGGGGTGTTAGGATGGAGGGGTGCAAGTCAGCAGTGGGAGTCAGCCTGAGGGGAATACAGTAGATGAGTATGGGAAGGGGGGGCTCAGAAACAGAGGGGTCCCCCCTTAGATGTTCTACGGGTTTAGGTCATGGGTAACAGAAGAGTGGGAGTAGGTTTGGGGGTATCTTTAGAAGGGTGAGGGTGGCCTGGGAAGAAAGGATTTCCCCTCCCCTCCCTCTCTTTTGGACCCCTGTTCCCAAACCTTGACCCTGAAGGGACAACGTGTCTGGTCAACCAGCATGATATTCTCCGGTTTGAGGTCAGCGTGGATGATGGCCAGTTCCTTGAGCCGAGCCAAGGCCCGAAGCACCTGCAATGTCACCGTGCGGATGTGACGGGCCGCGAGGGGAGCAAAATTGTTCTCCTTTTGAAACTCAAAAAGGTTCTGCTCCAGCAGCTCAAAAACCAGGTAAAACTTGAGGGCATCGTGGAAGAACTCGAGAAAGCGGATGATGTGGGCCTCATCTGGGTCCAGGCCCCGCATGCAGCGAAGGAGCTTCAGCTCATTCTTAATGATGCGATTCCGGTACGCATCGTTCTTCAGGATCTTGATGGCCACCATCTCACCTGTGCTCCTTCGCCAGCCCTTGGCCACCTCGCCAAATGTCCCCTTACCTAGGACCTCGATGATGTCATAGCAGTCAGTTTCAGACTGGATGGTGGCCATGGCCCGGCCACTACCCTCGACCCTCCTCCGCCGAGGGCGTGCGCCCCGCCGCCGGCCCCGGGGCCCGAGCGGGGGAAAGAGAACCGCACTCGTACCGCCCAGGGACAGCGCCCTCTCCGCCGCCCCGCCCCCCCCCTCTCTGGAGTGCGAAACTGCTGGGGCCTTTGCCCCTCCCCCCCACCCCGGGCTCGGGTTGAGCCCCCCCCCGGACCCCGATCGGTTCCGGGGTTGCTGAGCGGGATGGGTTCTGTTGTCGGAGACTCTCCTCTGGATCCTGATACAGAATGGACTGTTGCGTTCCAAGAAAGGCCTCTCCCCTCCCCCGATTGATGGCAGAACCCAGGGTGGGCAGTGGGCAGCTCCTGAGGGCTCAGGGCACTTAGCCTTCCTCTGGATGGTAGAACCTGGTGATGGGAATCCGTTTCCCCTCCCCATTTGAAGAAGTCACCATTGGGAAGGTGGCCGTGCTAAACCCAGGCCTAGAATTCTCTATTCATGGAGGTGATTCTTATAGTCAGGGATACTGTTGAGGGACTTCTCAGACACAGGTTAGAATGGCTGCCCTCTGAGGGCTCATCCATCTCTGAGATTTTGTGATTCATGTGGTCCACCCTGAGCTAGGCCTGAGAGGAGGGATTGGGGAAGAGAGAGCTGAACCCCCTTCTAGAGTAGCACTGCCCTTGGTCAGCAGTGTTGAGGCCTTGCTTGAGAATATGGGCCCTCTAGGCCTCCTGCCTGCCCTGTGGGCCCTGCCAGCCTGGGCAAACTAGTTGGACCAGAACACCCCGAAAGGAGGCTCCTGGAGAGTGGTCCCTGCTGAGCCAGCTCTGCCATCGGTCCCTGCCCTGCCCCACCCCACCCCACCATACCAACTGAGCTCCTGCTGCCCCTGCTTACAAGGCCTCAGCCCCGCCCTACCCTGCCCCATAATCGCTGGACATGCATATGGATGCGCTTCAGCACCAACACCCAGCAACCAAATGCCCCCTTTCTTTCCTCCCAGCAATAAATACAAGGGTCAACAAAGAGCCATTATGGGCTCACCCACATACCTCTCCCCATATTCTACTTGGTGCCTTCCACCCCATCTTAGCCATGTTGGTGACCAGAGTTGGGAGTATGCCCCTCGTTCCTCTGGCCTGCGATTCTGAGGCCACAGATTGGTGGCTTCCCAAAACAAACCCCTATTCTTGCCCCCAACTCTAGCTCTATTCATAGAAAGGGCAGGACTCCCTTCTCTGGAGGGACTGCAGTTCTCCTCCCTCCCACTGTAGACCAAAGGGTCTCCCCCTGCCAGCAGATGGCATGATCCCTCCCACCTCTAGGAGAATGAACTCCTATAGGGCTTTGGGCCACAGGTTACTGCAAGAGGGCAGGAGCTCCATGCCACTCTCTCAAGAGCAGGCACCTTGTTTCTCCATCACATATTGCTCTCTACTGGGGCTCCCTGAGGCCAGGGACCATGTATCTCACTTCAAGTCAGGGATGTCCTCGGGTGGAGGAGTGCTCATATGCCATCCAACCCCCATGAAGAACAGCCACAGAGCTCCCACCCAATCTCTGGTTTCTCCTGGTACTTTCCTACCCAAGAATAAAGACTAGGGGGCCCAGTGAGTTCCAAACCCAAACCTCAGGGCATCTTGCTATATGTGACCAGACAAAGTGGCAGATTTCAGGTTACTTTATTCACACCAGTCGGCTCTTGGTCATTACACAGATGTCACCTCCGAGTAGTGTGTAGTCTGAGTAGTAGCTAGCACCCAGTCATTCCTGGGTTGCCCCCACCTGTCAGGCCTCAAAGGGTTAGTGCTAGTATCTAACACACAGGGTTGTAGAGAGAGAACAGGGAAGGCCACTACCTCCCCAAAAGAACTTAGACGGCTGCTGTTTGGGCCCCCTCTATCTTGGCAGTGCCCACCGGGTTTGGCTCGCCATCAGTTTCTGTCTCAGAGAAGCCCACCTTAGGCAGCCGTACCCTGAATGTTCCCTCCTCACCTGGGGCTCCCCTGGCCTGTGCCTTGGGGCTCAGTGACACCTTGGGGAAGTGGAATTTGGGGGACTTGTCTCCGGGGGACCTCTGAGATCCCTCAATCCCACCAGACTCCCCTTCTTTAGAGTGGCTGGAGAAGGGGGAGCGGAAACGGGTTGCCCGCAAGGCAGCAAAAGGGCCTCTGTCCACCCCCACCAGGCCCTGGCTCAGCTCAGGCTCCTGTTCTGGGCCTTTGTAGGGGGAGGCAAGTTCTACTTGTGGCAGACACACACGACCAAGGTGGCCTGTGGATGCCCCATTGTGCAGGGCTACAGCAGCTCCTGCCTCCTCCCCTGGGGAACTGGTCCCGTTAGTGCTGAGCACTTCACCCTTGGCGAAGCCTACTTTAGGCAGTCTTAGCTTAGGACTCCGGACTCGGCTGCCAGACTCCCCAACCCCCTCTCCAGAACCACCCCAAGACAACAGGAGGGTAGACTTCCCTGACCCTGGGGAGATTTTTGTCCCTCCCTCCCCAGAGACACCAGCATCCTCCTTGCCTACCACCTTTGCCAGTTTCTTTCCCTTGGCCTTTTCCCCATCATCTCCCTCTTCTTTCCCTAGCAAGAGCCCAAACCGGGGCAATTTGATTTTGGACCTGCGCCCAACCTCCCCTTCCAGCCCCTCCCCAGACACCTGGTATTCAGCATGGCTGCCCATGGGGGGTGGGGAGAGTTCCACCTCGGGCATCCAGGAGCGTTGCTTGCCCCCTTCTGGGGGCGTGCCCACCTGTGCAGCTCCTGGCTCTACTGTGAAGCCCACATCTGGAAGGGAGAGGTGGAAGGTATGGTCAGGGGCAGCCCCAGGTGGGCCCAGTTGCTGACTGTCTCCTTCCCCACTGCCCTTGAAGGTGGGCATCTTCAACCGGAATCTCCCTTCTGCTGTACCTTCAGCTTCTGCCTTTCCCTTACCCCCTACTCCAGCATCCTTGGTCCCCTCTGCCTTGTGCCTGAGCCCCATGTCCAACTCCACCTGGGGTACAGTCACACCAGGCATCTTGAACACCCCCTCTCCCACAAGCAGCTCCCCTCCCTCTAATTGGGCCCCAGGGAGAGAAAGGTCCACTTGGGGTAGCTGTACCCGGAAGCCTGCAGTCCCTACTCCCCCCTCTGTTGTGGCTGTCCCTTCCTGCTGCCTCTGGGAATCTTTTACATCAGATCCTGTCCCTTCGCCAACTCCATCAAAACAAGTTAGTTCTACCTGGGGCACTGTGAGTCCCATTGTGGGCACTGTCACCTCTCCCTTGTAGCCCCTGGCATCCTTCTCAGAGGCCTCCATGTCCACCTTCTCTGCCCCACTTGCCAGCCTAGGTACTGAGAGCTGTAGCACTGGCAGCTTGACCTCTGCCCTTGCCACCTCCACCTCCCCTCTCTCCTCTCCCTGTGCCACCAAAGGAGGCAGTTCCACTTGGGGTAATTTTAAGGCAGTGTGCTCCATGTGTAGCTTGTCCTCATGGCTGCCCTGGTCCCCATCTTCCACCTCCCTTCCCCGTGCCAACCCAAATGAGGGCATCTTAAACTTGGGCATCTTTACTTTAGCCTCCCACCCCCGGCCTTTGCTTTCTACTTCCCCCTCTCCCAGCATCACCTCTCCAGCTTCCATATCCTTGCCCTTGGCCCCAAACCTGGGCAAAGCAAACTTGGAGCCCTTGAGTTTGATGTCAGGCAGCTCTCCAGGCACCTCCACCTTCCCTGTGGGCAACTGGACATCCAGGCTGAGTTGGGGGACAGACACACCCAGGGCAGACAGCAGGGCGGCCTCCCCAGATTCCTTGGTTTCAGTCTCAACACCTGTCCAGACCTTGGGGAAGGCAATGCCAAACTTGGATGTTTTCATCTTGGCCCCATTGTCCCCTTCCCCCTTTCCCACCTTGGGACCAGAAAGCCCAAATTTAGGCAGGGAAAATTTGGAAGATTTGAGTTTGGGCTCAGATACTTCCAGCTTCCCCTCTGCCTCTCCTTCAGGAAGCTTGGGGGTCACTATCTCAACAGCAGGCAGCACCAGGCTGTGCATCTTGAACCCTGCCTCCCCTACCTCCACTGTACCTAGAGAGATTCCAGAATGCTCTGTAGGAAGCTTAGAGGTGGGTGCAGCTCCCTTTGGGGGGCCTGCTTCACTTGTAGGGGGTCCTGGGAGCACAGCCCTAGGCAGCTCCAGCTCCACTGAGGGCAGTGTAACTGATGGGAAGCTGAGCCGGGTCTCAGGCCCCTTGGTCACTGGCTCGAGAACAGGCAGTGGTTCCCCATGCCCAGAGACTTCAGGGCTCACCACCCCAGCTTTGGCCCATGGAGGAGATCCTACCCGTCCCAACTTGGGTATGGACATCTTGGGCAATTTGAAACCAAAGTCCAGTCCCTCCCCCCTCTCAATCCCACGGGTTGCCATGGGTTCTTGAGGAAGCCGCACATCTGGAGCTTTGGGCATCTTCATCTCTGCCACCTTTGGGAGCTGCACATCTGGAAGATGTACCTCTGGAATGGACACCTCAGGTCCCTTGGGCATCTTCATCTCTGGCACCTTTGGGAGCTGCACATCTGGAAGGTGCACATCTGGGATGGACACCTCAGGTCCCTTGGGCATCTTCATCTCTGGCACCTTTGGGAGCTGCACATCTGGAAGGTGCACATCTGGGATAGACATGTCTGGAACCTTGGGCAGCTTCATCTCCGGAAGCTTCATCTCTGGCACCTTTGGGAGCTGCACATCTGGAAGGTGCACATCTGGTATAGACATGTCTGGGACCTTGGGCAGCTTCATCTCTGGAAGCTTCATCTCTGGCACCTTTGGGAGCTGCACATCTGGAAGGTGCACATCTGGGATAGACATATCTGGAACCTTGGGCAGCTTCATCTCTGGAAGCTTCATCTCTGGCACCTTTGGGAGCTGCACATCTGGAAGGTGCACATCCGGGATAGACATATCTGGGACCTTGGGCAGCTTCATCTCTGGGACCTTTGGGAGCTGCACATCTGGAAGACGCACCTCTGGGATGGAAACTTCGGGCCCTTTGGGCAACTTCATCTCTGGCACCTTTGGGAGCTGCACATCTGGAAGATGCACATCTGGCATAGACATGTCCGGGACCTTGGGCAGCTTCATCTCTGGCACCTTTGGGAGCTGCACATCTGGAAGATGTACCTCTGGGATGGAAACTTCAGGCCCTTTGGGCAGCTTTATCTCTGGCCCCTTTGGCAGCTTCACTTCTGGTGCCTTGGGCAGCTTCATGTCAGCACCAGACACCCCAATGCCAAAAGAAGGCATCTTGATTGTGGGAAGTTTTAGCTTGCCTTCCACAGTGGGTTCTGGTGCAGCTGGCCGGGACTCCAGCAGGGAAAGCCCAAAGGTGGGCATCCGCAGCTTAGGCCCCTTGGCCCTGGCCTCAGGGCTGGCCCTTATTCCTTTGCCAGCTTTCCCCTCACCCTCAAGCCCTACTCCTCCCTTCCCCCATGCCCCAAAACGGGGAAATGTGAGCCAGGGCACCTTTAAAGCAACCTCAGGCCCTTCTCGGACTTCCTCCCGGACTTCAGCCTCAGCTCCAGGCAGAGCCAGGTCCACCTCCATGGATGGCACAGACACATCTAGGGTGGGCACCGCCACGGCCCCACCTTCTTTGGCTTCTAGGCAAGGCAATTTGGCGAGAGAAGGCAGCTCCACCTGGGGCACCTGGATTCCTGCTGCGGCTACCTCAGGCACAGGTGCTGCTGGGGTTGTAAGGCCAAAGGTGGGCAGATGGAGGCCAAATCCAGTGCCCACAGGCTCTGAAACTTCAGCCACCACCTCAGCACCTGCTCTCTGAGGCCCAACCAGCTCTAGCTGCGGGGTCACAAAGTGGGCCCCAAAGGATGGCTCCTCTGCAGCCAGGGCACCCTCCACCTTGGCCTTCCTGCTCCCAAGGAAAGGGATGGTGGCCAGGTGAGACATCTGGACCACTGGCTCAGTGGTTGGAACGGGACCAGCCACTTCCCTCACCCGCAGCCGGGGGAGGCGTAAGCGTTGGCGGGCAGGGGCGGGCAGTGTGGGCCCTGGGGCCACCTCAGCCTTTGCCCGTCGCAGCCTGGAAAACTTGGGGAAGGAGAACTCAACATCAACAGGGGCGAGGTCTGAGGGGATTCCCGGGGCCCCCGACACAGCTAGGACCTTCTTCTTCTTCACTGGGGACAGGCTCTGGATGTTCTGGGGAGAGAGGAGAGAGGCGGGAGGCGGTGGAATAATAGGGAGGGCCAGCAGCTTGGAGGGAGGATGGGAACAGAACAGCCAAGGAGGCTGAGGAAGGCCTGTCCCATCAGGCTTTCCTCCATCCTAGTATCATTCCTCTGGGTTCTAAAGGACTGCCCCTCATTTACAGTCTCCAAGTGCCAGTCTTTTAAGGCTGTGGTTCTCAAAGAGGTTCCAGGAACCCCAGAGGGTTCCCATGTCCAAGTGTTTGTCAGAACACTAGCATGTTTTAATTTCTAATGCAGTAAATATTGATAGATATAACGTTCCTCTCAATAACAGCCATCTGGGGAGTCCTCTCTAATTCTTGAGAGTATAAAGGAGTCCTGAGACCAAAGAAGTTTGAGAACCACTGCTCTGGGGAGGTAAGAGTTTGGATTGACTTGTGAATCCTGAATGGATAGACATTCAGGAGGTATAGAGAGGGTAGACTAAGGGCAGGAAAGGCCAGGAGGAGGAGCTGTGCCCAGGACCTGCCATCAGGGCTTGTGGGCCAGGGGAGGATTTGAAGAATTTGGGTGCTGAGGCTGGGCTAGGCAGGCCTGGGGCAGGGACAGTAGGAGGGGCCTCAGGAAGGTTAACAGCTCAGTTAGTCCTCAATCTGGCCAGACAGCAGGGGAGGCTCAGGAGGCAGAGCCTGGGGCAACAGGAGCAATGTGGGAAGCTCCCCGCAGGGTACCTGGGGCCGAATTTGGGGCTCCTGGGCCCTCCATGGCAGGGCCAGGGAGCAGCACTCGTACCAGCTTGGCCACCTTGGCCCGGGGGCCCTTGACCTCGTAGCCGGCTGCAGTGCCTGGGCGCAGCGCCAGGTCCCCGGTGGGCACTGTCCGCTTGAGGCAGAAGGAGACCTTATAGGGTTCTGCACACTGCAGCAGGCGCAGTGCATCTTCATACTTGAAGTTGTCGAAAAAGACCCGGGCACTGAGCAGCTGGTCCCCTGTGGGAGTCACAGAATCTCAGGGCTGGAAGGGGCCTCCAGGGTCCAGCCCTAATGTATATAACAATCCCCTAAAGTGATCATTCAGCTTCTGCTTGAATACTTCCAGTGACAGGGAACTCATTACCTGTTGAGACTCTGATGGATAGGAAGTTTTCCTTTAACTTTTCAAGCTGAAATCTGCCTCCCTCAATTCCAGCTGCCCTGTGTGCTCTACATAGGTTTTTAGGGGACAAGACTGATACAGGAAATTCTGGATAAGAGCACTCCCTCTACCCATGCCATCAGGCACCTTCTCTGAATCCTGTCACCTCCGTCTCCTAGAACAGAGAAAGTGCCCATATGTGTTGAAGGTGAGATTTGAACTCAGGTCTTCCTGGATTCAAGGCCAGCTTTTCCCCTCCCAGGGCACCTCTTACAATCAATATGAGCCTAGTGGCACTGAATTTTAGAAAGCAGGAGGTTCTTTTGTCTGATCCCTCCCTGAGCAGAAAACCCCTCCACAAGGTTACTGACAGGTCGGCGAGTGTAATCCACTTGGAGAACTCCAGTGAGGTGGCACTCATTCCCTCCCTCCCAAGGTGTCCTGCCCCATGAAGGACAGCTCCCATTATGAGAATATGTTTCATTACAGGGAACTGGAATTCTCTCTAGTTCTTCCTCCCTGCACTGCACCCCTACACATGCCCACACACATTGCTTCTGGTGGCACCCTATGGTGACCAACAGTACGAGACCAACTTCTTCCCCCACACAGCAACTTTGCAAATTCTTGAAAGATAGCCATCATGCTACCTGGCCAAAGTCTTGTTTTCTCTGGCTTAGACATCTCCTGTTTTTTCCCCAATCCCCTCACCACCCAGGTTTCCTGACTCTGGGTTTCAGCCTCTCTTCATCCTAAAAGATGGTGGTGTTTATGGATAACCCAAGGATTCAAATATTATCTGACCAGGGCAGAAGATAGACTGTCCCCCTCCTTGGTTCTGGGCATTTTCTTTTTTCTTTTCTTTTTAGACAACTGGGGTTAAATGACTTGTCCAGGGTCACACAGCTAGTAACTGTCTGAGGTCACATTTGAACTCGGGTCCTCCTTACTGCAGCATCAGGGTTGTGCACTGTGCCACCCAGCTGCTCCAGGCATTTCTTTTCCAATGCAAATTAAGATTCCACCAAGGGATCTTACTACCAAGGTAGGGGCTTTGGCCTAGAAGGGTGGTTGGGAATCCCAGGGCACTGGGAGCCTCCCCCACCTTGTCCTGGATACCCTTCTGATCACCCAAGGTGATTGAACTCTTATTTTCACATAATTTCTGGTTCTAAGCTTGATGTTTTGCTAAGATCAGTGCTGGCTAAATTATTTTAATAGTGTCCTGAGAACATGATGGATTGGATTGCCTGCTGTGGATGGGACAGTTGGTACCATCTAGCTCAACCAACATCCTCCTTTTACAGTTAAGGAAACTGAGGCACTAAGGGCTTAGGTGGCATATAAGCTTGCAGATTCAGAACTGAAAGGGAATTTTGAGGCAAGCAAGTCCCTTCCCTCTTATTTTACAGGTGAAGGAACTGAGGCACAGAGAGACCAAGTAACTTTTCCTGGATCCTTAACCTAGAGCTTCTTGACTCTAAGCGCAGCCCCCTGGTCTCTTCCCCATGATGCTTTTCTCCACGGTCATAAGCTAGGAAGTAACAGCCAGAATTCCAACCGAAGTCATAATCCAGGCTACGCTGACAACCATACTTACCCTTCCTTCCATTCTTCACCAGCTAAATGAGACAGGTAGATCTCACCAGCACCAACCCATTCTGTGTCTCCATTCCGGCTGTGCCCCCAGCCCACCTTCTCATCTCCCCTTTCTGGCTGCTGAAGTCCTCTCATTCAATGCAGCTTTCAATGCCTAAGTTCAAGGCATTGTTGGGAGTGTAGAGGACAACAACTAGGTGACCCAGAGCCTTCACTCTGCCTGACTTTCGAGGACCCTTTTGTCAGCAGTTATTAAGCACCAACTACATGTTGAGGGCCATCCTCAAAACCCTAAAGACCTGGGTTCACCTTCTGCCTGTGAAACACATACATAAGGGGGCCCAGAATCAGGAAGTACTGAGTTCAAATCTAGCTCTGGACACTTCCTAGCTGTGTGACCCTGGGCAAGTTCATTGCACCCATTTGCCTCAGTTTTCCTCATCTGTAAAATGGAGATAATAAGACTAGCACCACCTCCCAGGGTTATTGCAAGGATAAAATGAGATAATATTTGTCAGTCACTTAGCACAGTGCCTGGCACATAGTAGGTTCTACATAGTAGTTATTATACTGAATGTGGGGTTCTAGGCAAATCAATCTGTTCTAGGTAACTCTCTAAGACTGTTAACGGGGCGGGAGGTGCAGTTCTCAGTCTTTGGCCTTAGAACTCTTAATTACTGAGGACCTCCCCCAAGAGCTTTTATTTATAAGGGTTAGATCTGTTGGTGTTTATAGTATTAGAAATGAAAGTATCTCAGCATTGTTATGAAAGTAGCTTTGACTTTGAGGACTCCTGAAAGGGTCTCAGAGGCTCCCAGGGTCCCCACACTGCTGCCTTGTACCACCAAAACTGCAGGCCCATTCCCCCTTCTTACCATGTGCTGCCAGACAGCCTGCCAGCACTGAGGGGAGACATCCGTTGTCCTCAAGAAGTTTCTGTTCTATACTCACACATCACCTCACCCCCCAGCCAAGGGTCTCATTCGAATTTCTCCTGAACCCTGTCCTTTGCCCTCATTGAACCTAATTATTTCAGGAGATTTCTCCCATTAAGCTGTAAGTGCCTCTAAAGAGTAACAAGGGCTAAGGGGTGGTTGTTTTGCCCTTGGGGCCTCAACTTCTGGAATGAGTCTCCACCTCTCCCACCCCCACCCCCACCCTACGCCCACGCTCCCCACTCAGTCAATAAATATTTATTAGATGTTTAGCACCCGACCCTAAATGGACCAGGCTCTTAAGGAATTTCTACCTTAACAGGGAGATAACACATGAACAACCATCTACAAAAGAGCTATAGACCCAGGGAACTGGAAATAATCAACCACTCTAGAATTAAGAAGGGTTTGGAAAGGCTTCCAGCAGGATATGGGTGTTCAGCCGAGACTTAAAGGAAACTAGTAATGGTACAGGGTAGATACAATCCTATCTCTGACACTAGTTGTGTGTGCCTAGACAGGTCATACCACTTTTCATGCCTTAGTTTCTCCACCTGTAAAATGAGACAGTTGGACCCATCTGTCCTTTAAGGTCCGTTTCAGCTCTAAATTGGTTAGCCTATGGTCTGCTGACCTCAGACACTTCCTAGTTGTGTGGCCCTGGGCAAGTCATTTCCTTATCTGTAAAATGCTGGAGAAGGAAATGGGAAACCCGTCCAGGATCTTTGCCAAGAAAACCCCAAATGGGTCATGAAAGGATTGGAAAAGGACTAAACCATAGCAACAACATGACCTACTGCACCACCTCCCCTCTTCCTGCCCCCATCACTGCCCCAGCTGTCCTGAGATCTTGATTAATATTCTTAGCTTGACTCCATCTTATCTGTCTTGGTCTGTGCTGCCCTGCACATTGTCTCATAGAATCTAGAGCAAAAAAGGCCTTCAGAGGTCAGTTATTCCAACTCCCTCCTTTTACAGATGGGGAAACTGAGGCAAGAGAGGGCAAGTAGCTGGCCCCAGGTGGAGGTGAAACCCAAGATCTCTGACTTCACGCCTCCACAGTTCAGCTGCATTGCCACCACATGATTCTTCTGTATGGAAGTTTTACCTGCCAAGTCTTAACAGACCATCCCCTGACCTGCCCCCCCCCTCCCCCGCCACCCAGGCCCCACATACCTTCCTGCAAACTGAGGGTCTTGGCTGCTGGCGAATCTTTGAGCAATTCCTTGATGAAGATTCCTTCCTTGCCCCCACCTGCCACATTGATGCCACTGACCCCTGTCTCAGCCTCGGTCTCCACAATGATCTCCACCAACTCCGCCTTTCTGAGCTCCTGGGGGCAGAGGAGGACGTTTGTGGGGGTATGGGGGGCTGGGAGGCTATACCATCTTCTCATCTCACAGAAGGAGAAGGGGAGAGATGCAGCAGAAGCTCTCACTCCCCATCTAAGGCTCTATCCATGAACTCTCAGAGGTCCACAGCCATTGAAGAAGACAGGCTAGTCCAGGGTTGGCTATTTTGGCCTCCCGGGAGCCAGGCCTGAGCCCCTAGAGGATCCTCTACCTGACATGCTGCTCCCCTGCCTCAACTCTACAGGCACATAGCCATACCTCAGCACTCCTACTTCTGGCCTCCATGGTGCATCCAGAGGCTGAGGCTGAAGACCCAGATGCAGCCTGCTTCTCTCCTTTCTTCTGCAAAACTTGCTTCAGCTCTGCATGGAGCAGGAGCTTCTGGGCCTGCAGTAGGTAGGAGAAAGAGGATTGAGGAAGAGCTGCTAAGAAAGAAGGGCACTAGAGAACAGGAACTGAGCCAGACACCATCACACTAGCACCTAAGGCTGCAGGACTCAGAGCAGGATGAGACCTTAGACGTTATCCAAGATCAGCTTTTCCTTTAGCAGAGCAGGGAATGCAGGGGCCGCAGGAGTCCAGAGACATGCCCAAGATCACATGGCCTTGGGCACAGGAGAAAATAAAGCCCAGCCTTCTGACTGAAAGCCCACTGGGAGGGGATAAGCCCTTCCTGACCCGGTGGCTTCTAGGTATTTAACCTGGATTGTGATGCTTTCCTCCTCCCCCATGCCAGTTTTAAAGCTGTGATGTTGGAAAAGTCACTTGACCTTTCTGAGTCATCTATAAAATAGGGTTAACATTTGTCCTACCTCTCCTCACAGGGTTGTTACAGATGAGGAAACTGAGGCACAGGGAAAGGAAGTAATTTGCCCAGGGCTCTGCCTCCCAGTGCCTGATCCAGTGGGGGCCAGAGCACTGAGGGATGGGAATCTAGGGCGATCCTCACCGTCCTCTCTGCACAGTGTCCAGATCCTGGGGGGCGCTGAGCCCAAGGTGCCTGGGGGTTCTCTGCCGCTTTCCCCTTCTCTTCTTGAGCACCTGCCTGTGGGGAAGAAGTCAGGGACTGAGGAAGAGGAGGGAGCAATAGATTAACTAATAATCCCGAGACCACAAAGAATCAGTGCCTGCTCTCGGAGTTTTCATTCCATTGGCTGAGCCATGTCTTGGGTCCTCCACTACTCACCTCAGTGCCAGCTCCTACCCTGGAAATGTTCTTGGTCTGAGACTGCCTGGGGGACCCTGGAAAGAGAGAGGGGGATGAGGAGGTCTCCTAGCTGGCCTGGGCCTGCAGAATCCATGAATATTATCAGGTGGGAGCTCCGTCAAGTCCTCATTGGATAGAGGAGGAGTCAGAGCGGGAAGGATGTTTGCCTAGAGTCACACAGCTACTCATGGGGGCAGATGAGGGGCCTTTTCCCATTTTCCAACTGATGGCCCCTGGGATGAGATAGAAATTGAGATACACGGACAGGGAGGAAGGCAAAGACTGAGAGGGGGGAAGAAACAGGGAAAGGTGCTGGGGACTGGGTAGAGAGATCAAGAATATAGATGCCACCTGACACCCACCAAATAGTGGTTGAGGTCTAGCTCTGCTTGACCCCAGAGGACAAGGCTAGGGACAATGAGTGGAAGGGACCAAGAATATGAGGGATCTGGGCCAGAAGGAACCTTAGAGCCCCTTTGGTGGATGAGGAAACTGAGGCACATAGGATCATAGATCCAGAGCTGAAAAGGCTCTCAATATCCACAGAGTACAACCCTCTTCATTTTATGAAAGGAGAAATTGAGGCTGGGAAGTTAAAGTACCTTGCCCAAGGTCACACAGGTAGGAAGCCTCAGAGTTAGGAAGATTAAGTCAAGAAATAGATTTCTGAAAAATTAGAGCAGCCCAAAAATCAAATGGGGTTGTTCTAAAAGTAGCGAGGTCTCCATCCCTGGGGATATTCAAGCAGAAAGTGGGTGGTTTCTTGTTTGCGTGGTTATTGAAACTGATTCGTGTTTAGGAGAAGGCTAAATTTCATCCTACCTGCCTGTTAGATCTTGGAAAAGACTTCAACCTCCCAGCCTCAGTTTCCTTATCTGTAAAGTGAAGGAGTTGGCCTATATGCTGTCTGAATGCCCTTCCTGCTCCAGATCCTATGAGTTTATCTCCCCTGCAAACCCTGCAAAGCTGGGTGACTTACCCTATCAGGGCCCCGAGATGCCATCGGGGAACCGTCTGCTCTCCTCTATGACTTGGCTTCTCTAGCCACTCCCTTGCCCCCCCAACCTGAGGTCCACCCATTTTCCCTGGCAAGTCCATCCCTCAGTGGAGTTGGCATCTTGATTTCGCCTCCACTCTGGCTGAAAGGTCAGCTCTCACAAGGCACATTTTCAGGAACAATAGGGCCCCTCCCCATCCCGCCCTGCTGGTTACATTCCCACCCCCTGCCCCCCTCCCAACTACACAAAGCCCCTTCAGAGCCCACCCCCAGAAGGCAGATGGATCACTGGGAGCATTGAGGTGACCCAGGACCCTTCTCCCCCGCCAAGGGCCTCTCTGCCAGCACAGAGGCTCCCCAACCTCCCCTCCCCTTCCCTCCCCTCCAAACTCAAGGATCAACAAAGAGATCAGTTGCCTGGGCCACAGGAGACCTAGTCTCAAGTCTTGACTCTGCCTTTGACTAGAAATGTGATCTAAAGCAAGTGTTTCCTCCTCTCTGGGTCTCAGTTTCCCCATTTGTAAAATTTGCTCACTGGTACAGTGGAAAGAGAGTTGACCCGGGTGTAGGCAGACTTGGGAGTCAGTCCTGCCTTTCTTTGTCTCTTCCTAGAGGGGTAGAAGTTACTTCACCTTCATGGGCCTCGGTTTCCTCATATGTAAAACAGTGAAGTTGGACTAGATTACTCTGAAGGCTCTTCCAGCTGCGGATCTGTTATCCTAGGACCTGATGAACTCCCTCCCCTCTCCGTGATCTCAGCAACCTAAGGAGAGTGTGATTATCCCTGTTTTACAGATAAGGAAACTGAGGCATAGAGGAGGTAATGGCCCTGGGTCACAGAGCTAGTAAATGAAGCCAGGCCTAGGGGAGGCTAAGTTCACTTAGCACCTCTCCACTCTGATATCTGATCTTTCAGGAGACCCAATGCTGGGGCCTGCCCCCCACCCCAAGCATTACTCTCCATCCCTCTCTAGTTGTCCATCTGTCCCCAGATACCTCAATCTCTCTCCCTCTCTCCCTTATGTCACTCTGAGCTTATCTGCTTCTCTCCCCACCTGTTTCTTCGCAGGTCCCAGTACTGCCCTCCCCAGAGTTAGATCTAGGACATCTCCTGGGAGCCTAGGGAGTTTGTGGACCCTGGGCTGACTGGGAGGGTCCTCATCAGGCAGGATCTGGGATCTGGGACTGGAAGGCCAGCAGAGCCTAGGCGGGGCAGGGTGGAGAGCAGAAAATGAGCTCTTTCCTTAGCATAGGTGGGTGGGACAGGACATCCCCTTTTCTTCCGGCCTTCCCCTCCCACTTAGCCTGGCCACACCCTCTCTGTGTTTAGTTCTTACAAGGAGAAAATTTGGGGGACCAGAAGCTCACCTTGGCCCCAAATCCTGTCTCTCCCTGCCTTTGACTTAGCCCAGATCCAGCTCAGTACTTCTCCTTGTACTGATAGGGAAACTGAGGCCAGGAGCAGGAAAGAATCATAAGATTATGGGCCTTAGAACTGGAAAAGTCTTTGTAATCTGGGGATTCTCAATCTGGGGCCATTGGTTTATTTTTTTAATTGATAATGATATTGCAATAGAATTGGTGTCCATGGTAATTCCATGTTTTTTTTCTTATGCATTTAAAACCATGATTCTGGGAAGTGATCCATAGGCATCACCAGCCCAGCTAGCAACAGGGCCAGGACACAATATAGGTTAAGATTCTTGCTTGAATTCAGTCCTTTCCTTCACAGAAGAGACTGACATTCAGAGAGGTGGAATGACTCCCACAGCAAATAAGAGGCAAAGTCAGGTCGGTGCCACACTGCCCAGAAATTGGAACTCAGGTCCTGGGACACTTGGACTCACCTAAACTCCCAGAGCAAGCCAGGCATAGCTATAACTGTGCTTATTTTAATTATTCATATTATTTTTAATTTATGAGCATAAGTAATATGAATTGCTTTAAAGATCCTAGAGTAACAGAGGTAGGAGGGACATTTGAGGTCATGGAGTCCATCCCTCTCCCTTATAAAGGCATACAGAGTAATTGCAGGGGGTCACACAGCCAGTAGACTGTCTACACTTGGAAGGGGACCTCCAACCCTGCCTTAGGAGGCTAAATGATTTAGGACCAAAACTCTAGAGCTAGAAGGAATCTTAGAGATGACCCAGTTCAAACACCCTCAGTTTACAGGGGTGGGGAAACTGAGGCCTAGAAAGTTAAGTGATTTGTCCACAGGCAGTAAGCATCAGAAGCAGAATTTGAATTTAAACCCTTGTTCTCTGCCTCCAGTCCCAGCAGTCTTTCCACAGTATCATGCTGCCTGGCCCAAACCCAGGTTCCCTGGCCCAGCCCAGGGTTCCAGTGTTCTCAGTAGGGCTGCCTCAAACACAATATTGTACACCTCTGACATGCTCACATGGTGCCCTAGTGATGAGCTGTAAAACTTAGATCCCTGAGACACTCTGACTCTGCAGAAGAGGATGAATGGGGCAGAAGCCCATCTCTCCCCAATCCCTAACGTGTGGCAATGTGGTTCAATGGTAAAAGCTGCCAACTTGGAGTCAGACCTGGATTGGAATGGAGGCTGTTTGACCTTAGGCAAAAGACAGCCCCTCCCTAGGTCTCCTTTCCCTCATCTGTAAAGGAGGGCTCTGAATTAGCTGACATGGAAGATATCCTCTAAAAAACTTTGGTACCCCTGCTCTGATGCTACCTGAGCAAAGTGGGAAAGATGCTTTTAAGTCTAGGGTAACGGGAAGAATGCTGATTTCAGGTCCAAAGACCCCAGTTCAAGTCCTTGTTCTGCTCTTTACAAAAGTCACGTGGTCTCCGGGAGTCTCTTGGGGTCAGACTGGCCAAATGGCTAAGGTCTCTCCAGGCAATTAATTGCCTGGGGGCTGCTGGGTTCATCTTGGTCCCACCCTGGTTAAGGTTAGCAATCTTCCTTCAGGAGTCACTGGTGACCCAAGAGGCAGCAGTGGGCAAGGGGGCAATGGAAGGGCTGCCCCACTGGAGATTCTAAGGTGGGGATCTAGGGAAATCAGGGATGCCAACAAGAAACCCAGCCCAATGGCCAAGGCTTCACTCCCTTCCCATTGCCCCCACCCTGACTGCTTCCACTTCCACCCATCACCCTTTTGTCTCATCCTAGGACTTCGGACAACCTCATCCCTGACCCCCACTTATCTTTCCAGGACTCTACCCTCCTAGTTTCCAGTCCTCAGCCTTCCCCAGAATACAGGTGTCCTGACTTTGGTCTTTTCCTCCAAGGTCTCAGGCATTCTGTCCCCAAGTTTCTCTTCCAGAATTTAGGCATTTTGACCTCCAGCCTCCATCATCTCTCCCCCCAGGTCCCAAGAGCCTCTCAAGCCTCTCCTCCCATGGCCTAGGCATCCTGAGCCTGGAGCTCTTCCCCAGGATTCAGGTATCCTGGCCCCCCAGCAGGACAAATAGAGGAGCTCTCTTACCGTCTGCCTGGACAGATGGCTGGCTCTGGATGCCCTGCCTGCACTGCCCAGGCCAAGGGGATAAGGAACTGGGCTGGGAGGGCAGGGGGTGGGGATGGTGGGAAGATTCAGCTCATTGGCAGATGTCACCAGAGGGCTGGGAATGGGGGAGGGGTGGATTTCCCTGCCCCCTGTTCTATCCCCCACCCCCATGTCTAGCCTTCTGTCTCTCTACTCTTAGCAAGGGAAGGCTGCTATAAAAGGCTCTGGGCTTGGCTTCAGAAGTCCTGTGTTTGAGTTTGGGCACTGTTAGCTGGGGAACTTGGTGGACCTGGTTTAAGAAGATGAGTTTGAATCCTTCCTCATAAACTTACTAGCTGTGTGACCCTGGGCATGTATAGTAAGAATCTGAGCCTCAGTTTCCTCATCTGTAAAATGGGAATAATACCATCTGCCACACTGTGGAATGGGAAAGTCTGCCCTTGTGAGTTTATTGGTAATGGAAGTCCCAAAGGAGAAAATTCCTTCTCTGGCACTCATAGTCTTAGAGACTTGCCTAGCTAGAGCATGGAGAGGCAGTGACTTGTCAAGGTCACCCATTCAGACACAGGACTTGAACACAAGTCTTCCTGAGGCAACAAAGTGGTACTGCAATGGATAGGAGACGCTGGAGTCAGGAGTCAGGGAGACTCAAATTCATATCTAGCCTCAGTCACTTAACTAGTGGTGTGACCCAGGACAAATCACTTAACCCCTGTCTGCCTCAGTTTATTCAACTGTCAAATGGGTATAGTAATTACACTTACTTCCTAGGGTTGTTGTGAGAATCAAGTATTTGTCAATCAATTAGCACAAGGCCAGGTAGGGAGTGAGTGCTTAATAAATGTTTCTTCCCTTCCCTCTCCTTATTCCCTGACTTTAAGGCTAACTGTTCACAAGACTGTGCTGCCTTCACTATGTGTAAAGCACTTTGCAGACCTTAACATACTATAGAAATGTTATTATCTTGTAGTCTTGGACATGTCCTGCTTATAGGCCTCAGTTTCCTTCTCTGTAAAATGAGGAGGGGCTAGGAATATGTACTCTTCCAATTCTGGGTCCTATAATGCCAGGCTTTTATCAAGCTTGAATTCTGAGGGCCTAAGTTTGCAAGGGATCAGTGCGGTGGAGGCAGGAGAGTGACGGTAAATGTTTCACAACCAGTTCTCTAAAACACCAAAAATATACACTCACCTGCCACATTTTTAAGTTTAATTTGTATCATTTACATTTTTCCCCATCACTTCCTTAAGCCTAGACTATCCACAAAACACTAAATCAGTTTGGTCTGGTTTGATCTGATCAGGTATTCTGCTTTTTAACCCCTGGCCATTTCTGAAGTAGAAGTACTCATTCTGAAAATGGAATTATTGGGTCTCTGGTTGACAGTGGTTCCAGCACAGCCATCAAGGCAGGAATCTTGGGGTCTCTGGATATAGGGACCAACATGCCAAGGACTGAAGGAGAACAAGAGTCTGGGAAAGGACACATTCCTCTTCCCTTTTCCCTGGCCAAGTGTGTCCTAGGAAGAATAGCTAACCCCAGAGTAATTAACAGACACACATAGACACAGATACACACAAACACACATAGACACAGACACACACACACAGACACACACATACAGACACACAAACACAGATACAAACACAGACACACACAAACACACATAGATACAGACACACTCACACACACAAACACACACAGACACAAACACGCAGACACACATACAGACATAGATGCAGACACACACACAGACACAAACACATTCACACATATAGAGACACAGACATACACAAACATACATAGACACACACACAAACACATAGACACAGACACACTCACACATATAGACACACACACAAGCACACATAGACACAGATACACACAAACACACATAGACACAGACACACACAAACCCACACAGACACACACACACCCCTGTAGTATCTGATTGTGTGTTCTTAGAAGAATGCTTTCTCCACTTCCTGCCTCAGTTTCCCCATCTGCAGCATGCCAGCTCTGTCGCTTGCTAGTATGGGCAAAGATGACCATGGTAATAACCCCGATTTGAAAGTCGACATTTGCGTGACAATTTAAGGTTTGTGAGACACTTCCCAGGATCGTGTCCCATTGGATCTCAGCCAGCCCTTAAGGGGCTCACTGCAGGCACTACTTTTCCATTTCAGAGGAGGAAGTCGAGTTGCAGAGACTTTAAGTGACTGTCAGTAAGGGGTAGAGGTGGGGCTGAAGCCCCAGACTGTCTCACTTGGAGTTCTGGGATCTCAGTCTGGTGAATCCATAACCCCTCAGGATTCCCAGGGCTTGTGGGAGGAGGACAAATCACAGACCAGGTCAAATGTGAAGACAATCTGTGATGTGTGGAGTGACCTTCTAGCCTCCCTATACCTTCTCCTTGCCCCCATTGGGATGAGGAATTCGGCATTCCTGCCTGTGCCTGATGCCCTGGCCCTTACTTTGTCCCCAGACTCTCCAGCTCTCCAGTACAAGGAAGGACACTGGATGGGAGTCAGAAGACGGGGTTTGAGTTCCAATTCTACTACTTAGTTGCTATGTAACCATGAGCAAATCACTTTCCTACTCTGAACCCCAGTTTTCTCATCTGAAGAATGGGGAGAATGTTTACCTCACAGAGTAGATATAAAGAAAGTGCCTCATGCCCCGAATTGGCTCTACTCTGATTGAAATGGGGGCGAAGGGTCAGGCTGATTTCCCTGGTTCTAAGGGCTCTGGGGGAGAGGTAACAGGTCAGGTTGGGTAGTCATCAGGGAGCTGGACTTTTCGAAGTTCTTCCTCCCTCCACTACTCATGTCCTCCTCTCCCAGACTCACCTGGCCCTGCAGATTGACATAAAGAGCAGAAGTAGGTCCACATGGTCCCGCTCTGGACAGAACTCGGTGTGCCCTGTCTGTCGGATCCCTTCCTGGCTGAAGCTACTCTGAGCCCTGGGGAATGGGGCCACCAGGGCTGGGGGATTAGCTCGAACTGCCTGTCAGCAGCTTTTGGGCACTCATCATTGTCCCCCTCCGGGGCACCGGTTGCCCTGGTCTTGCACTGACCCATCCTGCCCTGGCCAGGGCCCACAAGATCTTAGAACTAGATGGAAAGGAGAACTCCTAATACCAGAACCAGAAGGCTGTTAAATCTGAAGGGACCTTAGAAAACAGACTATGGAACACCAGAACCGGAAGGGGCTTTAGAACGCAGGCCGTTGGAACATAAATGCTAGAATATTAACCCAGAAAGGAACTGAGAACATAGACTCAGAGCTGGAAGAGGACTGAGTACACAGAGGGTCCTAAGATTATAGAACACAGAATGGTCAGAGTTGGAGGGACCTTAAAACACAGAAAATAGAAGTTAATCCTGGAAGGACCTTTGCAGACCCTCTAGGCAGAGCTTTTCATTATACAGAAGAAGTACTCGAGGCCCAGACAGCTTGGGACTTGCCCACAGACACAGGGCTAACCACTAACAGAATCAGGACCAAACCTAGGTCTGTGGATTCCCAGTCCAGTAGGTTGGCTTTGATGGTACTCTCTGAGCTCTGGCTTTCTAGTTCCCAGGAACCTCTTTGCCTTGGGTGGGCTCCAATGGGGATTGGTGGGAACAGGAACTCCGGGTTCCCTTCCCTTAGTATGGGAGGATGTAAGTGAGAAAGAAAACATCTTTCCCCCTCCTCCCCTAAAAATGCCCCATCCCCCTCCTTCCCTGCCTACTCCCAGCCACCAATGGGGAAGTTGGAATTTGCTGAGCTTTAGGAAATAACCTTCGGGCAGGCAGCCAGGCTGGACCCTGGCACTGAGCCCCCATGGTAGGGAGGTACTGGGGATGGGGTGAAAGGAGGGGGCAATGGCCAGCTGTCTGGGCCTTCACAGGGGAGCCTTGGATCCCAGTTTCTTTGGCTGTCAGGGTCTGCGGAAAATCTGCCTCCGGGACAGCCATGGAGGAGAGCCTCAAAGACCTAACTCAGTTTAGGGAAAAGATTGAGATCAGAGGGCCTGGCTGGGTGGAGTTGGGCTAAGCATAGGGTGCAGTCTTGGAATGAGGAGGGTTTGGGGAAGGGGTAGGTAGGGGAAGGAGCAGACCAAGGATCTCTGTAAACACAGGACATCCTGTGGAGGGGAGGAGAAGGGAGGAGATGTGGGGATGGGGGACTTCCAACCAGCCTGGGGACAGCCAGCCTGTGGGCATATCCACCTTCCACCTCAACGGCTCCCACTGCCCTACCCTGGTCAATGCCAGCCACAGGGTCTGACTCATCTTCTGCCCCATAGCCCTCGATCCTTCCTTTCATATCTGCGCAGTCTTGTCTTTTTCTTCTCTGAGCATCTCCACAGAAGCCTGACCCTCTGTTCTCAGGGCCCCCAAGTCTCATCTCTCCCCTCATTTGTCTCCCAGCCCTACCCCTCTGCCCCCTCATCCAATATTCCTCCAGTCCAACAGGAAAGCATATTCATCAGGCCCTTGTGGAAAAGTGGGAAGCCAAGGGGCTTTGGGGGCATCTCCTTCAGAGTGCTGAAGGGGACTGGCAGAGACAGAGGTCCTTTGAGTAGGGTAGGAGGGCAGCTCGCTCAGGAATGGTGTGGGCTCTGGGAATGTGGGCAAGGGTGGGGGGGCTGGACAGAGCAGGACTGAACACAATGAGAAGTCTGACTTTGCTCAAAGCCTGTCTGAGCAGCAGGGTAGGAGGGGCCCTCAGGACAGTCACCTTTTTTCTAGAGAGGGAAACTGAGGATCAGGGATTGGACATGTCCAAGATAATAAAGTAAGTAAAAGGAGACTATCCCAGGTGTGGAAAGAGGCTTACCCAGGAAGTCTGAGGAGGGAATGGGGAACACTTGGGATCTTAAAAAGCAGCCTGTTGTAATGGAAAGAGGTCTAGGAGAGATCCCAGTTGCCTTATCTGTACTGTCTGTGTGACTCTGGGCAGATCCATTTACTTTTAGGGTTTTGTTTCCAGTTCTGTCAAAATGAAGGGTTTAGAAGAGATGCTCCTCCAAGTTCTTTTCTGCCCCTAAATTCCCTGTTCTAAGGGACCCTCCCAGCCCTGACATTCCCTGTTCTTAGGGGCCCTCCCAGCTCTGACAATCCTGTTCTAAGGCCCCTCCCTGTCCTGATATACCTGTTGTAAGCCCCTTCCCAAATCTGTCATTCCCTATTCTGAGGACTCCACCAGGTCAGAGTGGATGGAGTCTCCCAGCTCCAACTTTCTGTGTTCTAGAGCCTCCTGGCTGTTACCTTCTATTTCTAAGACCCCTTCCCCACCCCCTCCAATTCCATCATTCAGTCATCTGTGTTCTAAGAGTCCTTCTGAAGGCCATGACCCTCAAACCCCACGCCGGAGTAGGTGAGAGTCCCCAGAAAGAGCAAGGTTCACTCTCTGGACAAGGGCGGGAGGGGATTAGGTCTTGTCCTGCCCCAGGGTTCTTCCCCTCCCAGGTCCTTCAAAGGCCCTGCCCATTTCCCTCCTGGGAGGGGTAGGATCTTCGGGCTCCCTGGCTCCGCCCTGCTCCTCCTGAACGGGGGCAGGAAGCTGAGCTAGAGAGGGTGGGGGGTTGGGCCAGGCCCGGTCAGACAGGAAGGGACCTGTTCAGGGCTCACAGGCAGCCCGGGGATAATAGCACTTAGATCTTGAAGGAACTGAAAAACCCAGCGAGTAAAGCCCTCGTATTTTACAGAGGAGGACACAGACCAAGGAGACCCAAACCCATCCACGGTCCCATGGCTAGCCCAGATCCACAGACTCTCAGCTAGGGTTGTTTCTGTTTTGTTACTGGACCGTTTCTCTTAACCCCCTCAGTTTTTTCATAGAGACTCAAGTATCTTCTCCACTCCAGTTCCCAAGCCCCATGCCTAAAAAACTGAGGCTTCTCCCTGGTCCTCATCCCATCCTCATCCCACTGGAGACCAAGAGCACAGGTGAGGGAGGGCACCAGAAGGGGGAAGCCTCCTTAATTTCTGGAGTTGGGCCATTTTCCTTCCTTCTACCCCAGCGTGGAGGTTAGGGTGCAGGATTTCTTTTTAAGCATCTTTTCTCCCCAGAGCTCCGGCTTTGGCCAGCCCCAGCTCCTCCCTCCTTCTGCCCTCAACCCACGTCCTCCCAACGGCCTCCCCCCCACTATCTCCCCAGTCCCAGGAAGGACGCGAGAGCCCCGTGCCAGGCCGCTGAGTGTGCAGGGACCCCGCCCAACCCGACTCATTCCATAGGACTAAGTGGCCTGAGGAATGTGGCCCAGCCATAGCTCCCACAGGCAGGGGACAAACAGATGCACCATCTTGTAAGCGCACAGAATGTCACACACAGCCTGATGACAAGTGCTTAGAATGTATGAGAGTGGGAAGAGACCTTAGGACATGGCAGAGACCACCCAGGTCCTTACTGAAGCAGGCTTAATATGAGTGAAAACTGTTCCCCAAAGTGGGCTATCTTGGGAAGTAGTGAGTTCCCCATCACTGGACATCTCCACCTGGAGGATGACCACTTATTAGAGTTGAGGCTTTCCAAGTGTCCTAGAACTGGGGACTGTTTTAGGGAATCTTTGAGATCCAAACTACTTTAATCATAATACTGAGATGCTTTAATTTCCAACACAGTAGATTATCAGTAGCTACAATCTATAGCCCTTAAGAAACTTCAGAAACCAACTCTCTCATTTCAGTTGGGGAAACTGAAGGTCTAGAGAGGCAAACAAAAGGGGTGCGTGGTCTTCAATTTTTAAGAGTATAAAAGGGGCCTGAGGCCATAGTTTGGGAAAAGTTACAGTAAAGGACATTTTTGCTTGGATACAGGGGTGGGCTGTTGAGCAACGAACATTTATGAAACTACCTGAACCAGTTCCAGCCTTCACATGCTGGGGTCTTCCACTCCTCTCTGCAGAACCACCATTTTGGGAAGGACTCTAGTCATGAATCCTTCCACTCTCTCCAGACTCTACTCCCTTCTCTTCTAATATCTTGAGCCTCCCTTTCCAGCTTCATATATTTGTTATTTTCCATGATTAAAATGTAAGCTATTTGAAGATAGGGGGCCACCATACTTACATTTGTATTTTCAGAGCTTATCATATAGCACTTGGTACATAGGAAGCTTTTAAATACTTCACCCATCCCCTCCATCCATCCATATTCTACTGCACTGAGGTCCTTCTTAGTTCTGAGATTGTATATTACTCAGTGTGACCTTAGAACAGAAGGTTAAAACTAGATGAGGTCTTAGGGAAACACATGTATTCCAACCCTCATACAGAAGGGAAGCTGAAGACCAGAGAAAGTGAGAGACTTCCTCAAGCCCACACAGAGAATTGGAGGCAGAGTTGAGACCTACAGATCACAGGATCCAACCTCTTCATTTCCAGTTGAGGAAACTGAGGCCCAGAGGAAAACAACCTTTCCCTGAGACTACCTGACAAGTAGTAGTAGCAAGGGTCAATAATTCACTTTAAATGTGCACAGATCGGGGGGAGGGGGAGAGAGAGAGAGAGAGACAAGGGACAGACAAATTGTTTCATATATTAATTGTTTTCATCTTAAAAACCGTCCACGCTTTCCTCCCCACAATTCCATGACCCCCCCCCCCCGCCTCACCCCTACAGTTTGTAGCAGGAGGGGAGCTCCCAGCGGCTCTGGTCCATTTCAGGTCTCTTGGGGGCGGGCAGGGAACCATTTCCCTACAAAGTCTGTGTACCCACAAGCACATCCATGAGGTAATCTAGTTCAGACACATCCAGCCCTGGCCCCTGTATCTTGTCCTCTGTGTCCCCAGAGTCTGTTTTAAGATTGGGCCAGAGTTCACAGTCATACATGGAGGTGTCAATGTCATCAAAAAGACCCTCCAGTCCATCCTCCAGGAGGAGCTCCAGGGACCCCAGAGGGGCTGGCCGCCCAGGATCCAGGCCCAGGTCCGGGGGCCTGCTAAGGGGGGCATCTTCAGGGAAGGCTGTCTGGGTGTCACTGAGACCCTCAATGTGACTCAGGTCATCCAGAAGGGCTGAGACAGACGTGCACAGAGGGGCATCAGAGACTACTGGGAAGGGGTCAACAGGAGCTGGAGAAGGGGGTTCTGGGGCAGAGGGCTCCAGGGCCATAGAGGACTGAATTCTCCTCAGGGTATTGACCACCAGGACAAGGTGGCGGAGATCTGGCTCGCCCCTCCGGAGGCCATGATGGAGTTTGAATATAGACAGGCTGAAGAGTGAGCTGGGGGGCAGGGGTGCTGGGCCAGCCCCCTCCTCAGAGCTTGGGTTGGGGGTGGCCTCCTCTAGCCACCAGTCCTGTGAGGTCAGGTTTTCCTCCTCTTCCTCCTCTCGCTTACGTTTTACTCCTTTGCACAACATGGGTCTGTGGAGAAAGGGAGGTATAGGGTCAGAAAATGGACTTTTGTGAGCATTCTTTTGGTTCTCTCCATCGGACTCTGAAAACCCCTCTTCTGATGCCTTGGGACAATGAAGCCCAGAAAATTAGGGAGAGACCTTCTCGTGCAGGGAGTCTTAACCTGGGGTCTGTGAACATTTAAAAAATATTTTAATAATTGTATTCCAATACAGTTGAACTCTGAATTCTGTGTTTTATTTCATACGCTTCAAAACATTATTCTGGAAAGTAGTCCATGAGCTTCACCAGACTGCTCCAGGGGTCCCAATACTAAAAAGGTCGACCCTCTACTCCGGTATGATGGCCCCTGGGGCCCCTTCCAGCTCAGACTCGGATCCCAAGTCACAACACCGCTGGGCCTTAGTTTCCTCTTTTGTACAACTCAGGATTGGCCTAGCAGGAGTCGGGAACCCCTCCTCTCCTTCCACAGAGCGGGGCGCGGGCAGTGGGGGCTCGGAGGACGGGGTTCGCCCTGGGCCAAGCAAGAGTCAAGGGCAGAGCCCGGACGCCCCTGGGGCCGGTCATGTCAGCTGGGGGTGGGGGAGGGGCAGCCTCAGACCGCGGGCGCCCCCGGCCCAGCCTCGCTCGGCTCCCCGCCTGGCCCGGCCCGGCCCCACTTGGTTCCGGCTCCGGCTCGGCTCCCCGCCCGGGCCGGCCTCCGCTACCGTTTCCGGCCCGGCCCGGCACGGCGGCGGCGGCCGCGGGGGCGGGTGAGTCACGCAGCCGGAGCCAGGGAGCCGGCGCCCCCGCGCCCCGCCTCCTTCCCCTTCCCCTTCCCCGGGGCTGGGGCGTGATTCACCCGGGGCCGGAGCAGGCGCCAGCGGCAGCGACAGCGCCCCGGGTCAGGCCCGGCCTGGCGCCCGGGGAGCCGCGCCGGGAGCATCGGACGCCGCCAGGGGATCGGACGCGCCCGGGACCGCGATCTCCTCTCCGGCCCCCAAAGCCTATCCCCTTCCCCCCTTCCCCTTCGCCTCATTTACATACCCAACTCGTCGGCTGCCAATCAGAGGGTCCGCGACTCCACCAGCAGCCAATCAGGAAGCGGCAGAGGCGACCGCATCTCTCGCTCTCTCACTCCTCCCGCGGCTGGCCCCTGGGTCGCTAGAGGCTGCACTGGCTGGGGCGCGCGGTTGGGGGTTGCTACTTTCCTCCGCTTCTGCCCCGCCCCTGAGAGGCTCCGCCCCAGGAATGCGGGATTGGTTCGCTTCCGTGAGGAGGCGGGGTTAGGAGGGAGGCGAGGCCATCCAGGGGCCCAGGTTCCCGGAGCTGGATTCCCCAGGCCCGGAGGCCCGGGACGGGGGCACTCTCTGGTTGGCCAGTCGGTGTGTCTTTGGTCTCAGCTGTCGCTTTCTGGGCTAGGGAGAGCGAGGGCGGGGGTTCGTTCTTGGGCTTTTGGGAAGGGCTGGATGAAGGAGCTGAAGAAACGGATTCTCTCCCACTTCCCCCTAAAAGGGTCTGGGTCCTCCCCTTCTTGCTTGGGTTGACAAGACCCCCACAGGCATCTGTTTAGCTAGCCCACCCCCTGGACCATCTTTCTCCTCATTTTGGCCACAGAGACTCTGGCACCGAAGCTGGACACAAAGGCCCTGAGGGAAATCGTAGACCCCTCCTCCCCCTTCCCCCTAGCCATCACCTCCCCGACCCAGCCTCCTTAAAAAGATGGCTAGAACAAGTTCTGGGGGGTGGGGAGGCGAAACCCTGGGAGGATAGTCTAGGTCTCTAGGACAGTTGATTTCTGACCAACTCGGTGGTCCTGTGCGGGATGGAATGGAAAATACCTGGGGGTTCCGAGGCCCCGAGCTTGAATTTAGGCTCCGCTCCGGGCAGGGTAGACCTGTGTAACCTTGGCAGATCACTTTCCTTTTCTGGGCCTCCGCTGTAAAATCAGGGCTGCACCAGATAGTTTCCAAGGCTTTTGCAGACCCAAACTCCTAGGACCCTACCCTCTTTTGGACCTAAGTCCCTGATTCGAATGAGGAGAGGCTTGAGCTCTTGAGGTCGCTGGGACTCTGCCATTGGACGATTCCAAGCAGCTGAGTCGAGCCCTGTCCGTCCCTAACTTCTTGGCAGCTGGGGAACAGATGAGAGAGGCCCCGACAGAGGGGAACAGTGGGACGGCGTTGGGGGGAAGGAAAGGAGGGCCTGTTCAAAGGCACAGAAACGAAAGTTACAAGAAAAGGAGCCCGCCCAACCTGTGGCTCTGAAGCTAGGGCACCCCGGGGGCTTTATTAGAGGGAGAAACCAGAGTCTTGGGGCCAGGAAAGGAAGAGCTAGCAGGGCCCCAGGGTGGGTGGGGCAGGTGGAAGGGGCCCAGCTAGTCAGCTTTCTCAGGAGTCCATCCAGCAGTGTCCAGACTGTATCCTGCACCACAAACATACCCCGTCTCTTTCCCCCAACTCCTAGTCTGGAGGAGGGAGAGAATACTGCAGAACTGTCCAACTGGTCCAGCCTAGACTGGAGGGGAGCCATGATCGCCCCACAGCTGAGTAAACTCCCCTCACCAGACCCTGCTTTGAGGGCCAGCTCCTGGGGCTAAGCTGAGCTCTGCTAGCCCTTCTACATCCCTCCTCCCAAACAAAGTGGGGTAGTAAGAAGGAGACACTGAGTCAGAGCCTGTCACCACCCTTCCATAAAGCCCCCCTCCCCCAGCAGAAGAATTTCCCTCTGTATTTACTATACCCCGATATGGAAAACTTTTGGGTTCCAGGACTCTTTTCCATTCTTAGAAATTATTGAGGAGATACTTCCCAACCAAGAGTTTTTGTTTGTTGAATATCAGTCTCTATTTACCATGTTAGAAATTAAAACATCTTAGTATTATTATTAAAAGTTTTAATATTGCAGACTTCCAGAAAGGGTCCCAGGGGTTCCTCAGGGGTCCACTCTTAGAGAACAGAGGATTTAAGGTAAGATTATTCCTCTTCCAATCCTAAATTTCCCCCTAAAATGTAGAGATTGGACGAGATGATCTCTAACTTCCAAGACTAAGTCTAAACTGACCACCTCACTCAGGACTAGCCCTAAAGGCAAAGAGGGCCTGGTGGAGAAAGGGGAAACACCTGCCCCCTGCCCCTATAAGGCAGGCCACCTGTTCCTACCCACCAGAGGCTCCAGGCCAAAAAGCATGATGGGAAGAAGAATGGATTAAAGGGACATTATAGAATTTGAAAATTTTATTCACACTCCCATGCGCACGCACGCACGCATGCGCACGCACACACCCCCCCCACCCCCCCCCCCCCCCCCCCCCGGTAAAATAGGCCTTTTCAAAATAGAAAAAAAGTGTGACCACAAATGAAGATTTCTTTATCCCTATTGCACTTCATCAAAGCCTCTTTGGGTAGGGAAGGGGGTGATCAATCACAAAGGAGGGGGGCAGACAAAGGAGGGGAGTACTCCTGGCCAGGAGGGGAGGGGAAGGGGGAGAGGAAGAAAACGTGATTTCTTACTGTTTCCATACCTGTCAACCTTGGGAGTTGGGTGGACAGGGAGCGGGGTTGGTCTACAGCCCCTCCTCCTGGCAATCTGGACTTTGTCTCCCCAGAGGCCCAGGCTCTTGGCTTTCAGCTCTGCCCTGCCCCCTTCTTTCCCCAGGCAGTTACTCAACCCTGAAGACAACTTTTTCACGGGATCTGAAGCCAAATTAAGGGAAAAATTAGGGAGTACCCGGGGACCAAGCTCCTAGGAGACTAATTGGAGTAAGAAGAGCAGCCCCAGAGTGCTTGGCCCCTGCACACCATGGGCCAGTCAGGGTGATAGGGGGAGAGGAGGAGGGATTCCCTGGCAGCAGATTTGGTTGTGGGAAGATGAAGACAGGAGGAGCAGCGTTCCATCAAGCTGTCAAGAAAGAGAGATATATTCTGTTTTTTTGCCATCAGCAGGCCCTGAGACCAGGGCAGAAGGCTTTCCCAGGTCACAAGGAAGCTTCACTATAGCTTCCTGAGATAGGAAATCTTTGGAGACCACTTTCTTGAAACTCTCCAGAGGAAAGCAAGTATCTAAAATGAAGGGTTCAGGGTCCTAGGGGACTTGGGATCTTGCCCCACACCCCCACAGTCTTATGATCCCTTGATGATTTCCAAAATTTGATCCAGTTCAGTCCAGTCCCATTCTGCCCCAGAGGAGGAGGCAAGGGCAGAAAGTGAGGGCCAAGGATCCCTTTCCACATCTGATGTGTCAATGTCAGGGAAGAGGTCATCAGGAACCAGGTCTCCAAAGTACCTGTTGCTCATGATCTCAAAGCTGCCTAGGGCAGGTTCCTCGACTCTGACAGATGGGGAAACTGAGGCCCCAAGAGGGGAAGGTGTTGTCTTACAGTCACTCAACAGATCAGGGGCAGAGGTAGGGCTAAACTCAGATCTGGGGTATCACAGTGGTCTCATGTGATTCTTAAGCCTAGGATCACTTCCTCGACTCTCCGAGGAAGTTGTTGGCAGACTGGGCAGTTGAGGGTAAAAGCAGCTCCAACCCAAGTTCCTGGGGTGAGGCTGGGCTCCTCTCCAGGTTCATCTCTTCCCTGATGTGGTTCAGGGTGTCTGTGATGAGCACTTGCCTCAGGAGGTTTGGGGGAAAGCTAGCTAAAATTTGTCCATTGAAGGGCAAATTAGGGTCAGGCCTATGCCAGACCTGTTGGACATGTAATAAGGGGCCTGCTCCTGGGACTCCTTCCCAGCCTCAATCTCTTTGGGAACTTGGGGATCGATCATTCGGTGCTTTCAATTCACACCATTGTTCTCTGATGGGGGAAGGGGCAGGAGTTAGGAGACCCTGCTTGGACCCCACAGGGTCCCTGCTGAAAAGGGTCTCCAGAGAGCCCCAAGCCCTAGACAAGTCTCTGCCACTAACTCGCTATGGGGTCTCCGTTAAGACTCTTACCAACTCTAAGTCCCCCTTTTGTCCCTCTATAATAAAACAGTGGGGTGGGATTGGAGACTCTGTAAGGACCTTCTTCTGAAAATTGATAGATGGATTGGATTTGGCAAGGAAAACTTGCCCTATTGTTTTATCCTCAAAGATAAATTTGGGAAATGCAGAAGATTTTGTTTTTATGTTATTATAGTGTGAGAAACAGGCTGAAGCAATGCGTAGAGAGAGCTGGCTTCAAAACCAGCAAGTTCTGGGTTCAAATCCTACCTCAGACAGTACCTATGGTGGGACCCTGGGTAAGTAACTTAACTTTTTAATGCTCTCGGCAACTCAAGACTAAATTACTGAGGAGGTGCTGACCTGCATTGGTAGAGGGATTAGCCTCATCTGGAATCATGAATTGAGACCTGGAAAGGAGCAAAGAGATCGAAGTTCTTCAATTTTCCATTTTCCAAATATGGAGATTTAGGCTGAGAGGTTCATGACTTGCCCACGGAGACTTGTTATAGTTGGATTTGAACTCCGGTTCCAGACACTCAATCCAGCATGACATCCACTGGGTCTTCTAGGAGTTTCTTTTACCAATAAGATCGATAGGCCCTTATCCTTTTAATATCTCAGTAATCAGAGTCCTCCCCTCCCTTCTCCGTCTTCCCCTCTTCCCTCTTGGTTTGGACCCCCTGTTTAAATACTCTGTCACCGCTTGTGAGTAGTAAGTAGACCTTTCTGGGGCTCAGTTGCCTCATTTGCAAGATGGTTTTTAAGATCCCTTCTAGGTCCTATGATTCTGATATTCCAGGACTTTGATCGCCCGGGGATCACTGCAGTAAGGTCCCCTCATTTTACAGAGGGGGAAAACGAGGCACCGAGAGAAGGAAGGACCTTGCCCGAAATCATTCACCATCAATTCAAGACTAGAAGCCAGTTCTCTAAATTCTCACTGGACAAACCTCAAATAGTTAAACAAAGATATGCAAAGGACTCATACGTGCCCCAGGGGCTGCCCCACCCTTGGGGCTAAGTACCCATTGGATATACTACCTTGCTCCGCCCCTCCCGCCTTAGAAATGTTCAGACAACGCCCATTTTGACCTATTCTCCAATAAGAGCGCCTCCTCCTCTCCAAGACACGCCCATAGAGGCGTAGCCCCTTTCCTTTCCCGGAGGCTATTGGGGAACGGAGTGTTTCTGGGGAGGGAAAATGGAACCATTCAGGTGGTGGACTACAACTCCCAGAAGACCATTCCATCTTCAGCCCTCTGGAGCCTCTGGCTGCTCTCTAAACTGTTTTTAAGAAGGAAAAAAAAAACATCACACACAAAAATGTAGCAGGAGCTCCTCCCCGCTCCCCGAAATTCCCCAGTCATCAATCTCCATCCCAGATTATTGCTAGAGAAATTCCGAGGTTCTTTGGGGTGAGAACCGGGAAGTTTAAGCAGAGACACAAGCACCTGGGTCCTTAAGCGAAGGGGGTAGGAGAATGGGGCCCTTCACTTCCTCCTCCTCTCTCTCAGATAAGGCTGCTTGTGCTTCTGACTTCCCAGGGCTCTAAGACCTGATCTGATTCTCCCAGATCTCCAGTTTTCTCTTCGACCCCGTCTCCATTCCCGGGGGTCTCCCTGCCTCCTCGCAGCTCTAATCTGATCCATAATAACTCACACGTTTGAATAATGCCTAAATATCACAGTATAGGAACCATTATCCCCATTTCACAGGCGAGAGAACTGAGACTTAAAGGTTAAAATGCATGTTTATGGACACACAGAAAGTTGTACTGGAGGAAAGACTGAAATTCGAACCCGGGTCTCCTCAATTCCAACCTCACTACAGCACGCTACCTTTTAAAAAGAGCTGTTACCCATGGGCACCCACCTCCGAGTTTGACTTTACCTCCACCGCCACCCCCTTCTGATTCTGATCTCCCAGGGCTCCAAGACCTGGTCTGATTCTCCCAGATCTCGTCCACTTCCCAACCCCTCCAGTCCTCCAAGTTTTCCTGCCTCCATCTGGCAGTTCTGGTCCTCGGGCTCTCCCGGCCTCTTCCTACACCTCCTCCTCCGGCCACCCCAGCTCCAGCTCACGGATCCGGGCTCCTTGGCTCCGGATTGGAGAAGGGGCAGGGGCGCGGAGCCTGCGCTTGTCACACCCAAGCTGCCCAGCCCACAGCCGGGCATCTCTCAGACAGGTTAAAGCCTCCCCCGGGCCACGCGCTGATTGGCTGGGGGAGGTTACCGCTCCAACTACAGGTGATACTCGTCTGCACTCACTCCTACCCTTCCCTACTGAGCTCCAGGCCATTTAAGAACCTGAGTCGCGAGACCACCGAACTAGCTAGCCTCTTAGTCCAGTCTCGCGGTGTCGGTGTGGACCCCGATCCCCAAGGAAGGAGGTGAGGTGGGGAGGAGAAAAGAGTTATTTTTCACTAGCTGAAAGGGGACCCCGCCCGACCCCGCCCACTCGCACTTGGCTGTGTCTACAGCGCAGGCGTAAAGAGGCGGCCAACACAGTGGACCGAAGCCCGGCCTGCAGCCAATCAGAGGGGCCGGAGGCGCGGGAGGGGGAGGAAGCGTGGGGTCGCCTTGGCGACCAGGATCCAGCCTTTTCGGAAGCCCCGAGGCCCCGCCCTGGAGGCCCGAGCCCTTGCACACACACCCTACACGTGTACGCTCACCCCAAACGTGTACGCACACGTGCACGCACACGAACCGATAGATACCCGAGGGAATTGAGCCTGATAAGGAGATGGCTACAGATTGGAGAGGGGAGATACTGACACGGGGAAGGCAAGATAAAAGAGGAGAGACAGAAAGGGAGAGACGGGAGTGGAGAGGAGGGAGGAAAGGAGACACGGAGAGACAACGGAAAACCAGCGTGGGGGGGGGGAGAGACAGAGAGAGACGGAGAGAGACAGAGAGACAGATGGACAGACAGAGATAGAGACAGAGAGACAGAGAGAGACAGACGGACAGACAGAGATAGAGACAGAGAGACAGAGAAAGCGCAACAAGGGAGGTGATATATACCAGGAAGCAAAAACAGGGAAGGGGAGATAGGAGACAAAAGATAGGAGGGAGAGGGAGCGAGAGAGAGAGAGAAAAGGAGGGAGGGAGGGGGAGAGAGAGGGGGGGGAGAGGGAGAGAGAGAGAGAGAGAGAGAGAGAGAGAGAGAGAGAGAGAGAGAGAGAGAGAGACAAGTGAGTCAGATGGGAAGACAAATTCAGGGAAGAAGCCAGATGTAAGGGAAGGAGAAAGTTATTGTTATCTCCGCCCCCCACCCCCGCCCTTGCAGATGTATTCCCAAAGCATTAATGAGGTGTTAAACTAACTGTAGAGATAATCCCACTTTTCAGATTAAGTCCAGAGGAGAACAATGGGGTTTGGCCAGAAGACAAATTAGCCAGCCTCAGGGGACTCTAAAAAGTGAAATCCTAAGAAGTTTAAGGCGTTTGCAGACTGCTGAATTGTGGCTTGAGACCCTTACTGGGAGGGACAAAGCAGAATTTCCCAGCTCTGTCAGCCACATCCGTCTCCTGGACTTGCCCAGAGGTGGAACCCCTCCATCCAGCCGAGAGTTCCTTGGTTCCAAAGAATTTGAGGGCTAAAGGGACACACATTCCAGGCAGATGTGGACACAGAGAGACAGTCCTTCATGGAAACAAAGCAGCTTCAAGGCCCTTGCCCTGGCAATGGAAGAGGATCACAGCGTAGGAGCTTGGGATGTGAGAACTACTATGCCTTTCAGGACTAGGAGTTTGTTGTCTGTCAGACGAACAATCTTGCAGACTGAAATTTGAGCGTACTCTTCCTGTGGACTTTGTATTTGTGGGAGAGTGATCTTCAAGCTAAGGGGGGAAATGTTGCATACTTACTGTTCTAACCACACTATCTTCATCAATACCTTTTTAAAAAAGGTTAATTAAGCCTACAAGATGATTACTGGGGGGTTGTAAGTTATAGTGTTAGGAGTAAAGACCCATAGGGTTACCAAATCTGAGGTAGCAGCTGCCCCTCTAAAAACCCAACCCTGCTGAACAAGTATTAGAAATAAACCAGAGGGGTACTACATGGACAAAGAAGGAGAGAAAGAGACAGAAAGAAAGGGGAGGGAGAGACAGACACAGAGATAGATACACAGACAGAGATAGAGACATACATACACAGAGAAGGTAGAGAAGTCCAGAAGTCTGTATCACTCAGCACTTGGTACTACATGATCCTTTATTGTTCTGTTTGCTGCTTTCCCCTCATGACCCCACACAGCAATGGGCCAAGCCTTGTTCCTTCTCACCCATGGTCCAGCTAGGTAGGGGCTGGGCTCATGGCACAGATGCCTTGTTCTCCTAGGTATACTGATGAGAAGGGTAGATGCTATGTCCATCATACTCGGTTGTGGTGAGGCATCGAAGCATGAGGTGTCCTAGGTCATGTTTGGAGATCACTCTAAAGGGACCCCGTCCATCCACAGTCACATTGTAGGCCCCTGTCAGTGGTTGGTCCCCAGCTGCAGTGGGAAGAGGAAGGGAAAGAAAATCTTGAGGATCAACTTCCCCTTTCTCTCTGGTCCTGTCTAGAAAGGGAGATAGATGGATGTTCTCCGGGTTTTGAATGAAGGCATCTCCTGTGGACCAGGGCTTAGGCTCATAGACTCAGAATCAGCTCAGACACTCTCTCTTTACAGTTGGGGAAACTAAAACCCCAAGGTCACACAGTTGAGTCAGGGCATGGATTAACCACCAAATCTCAGAGTTAGAAGGGACCTCAGAGGTCACTGGGTGAGTCTAAGAACTCTTTTTCTTTTTCACCCAAGGGACATCCTTAAGTAGGTATGAACAAGGAAGAGCCCAGGGCTTGCCTCCCAAAGTCACAAACCAATGTGTGGGGGCATCACAGCCACATAGTGTAGACCCGACTCCAACAGCAATTTATGCATACGGATGTGGTCATCGGTCACTGCCTGGAGCCGGGCAGGGACCTGAGTTGGGTCCCACAACAGGAAAGCTGCAGAGAGAGCAAGAAGAAGACAGTCTTACAGAATGGAGCAGACAGCCCTGGCCCAGCACCCTGAAAAGTGGTTAAATGCCATCTATTAAAGACTTCATTAGGAAATTTTTGCTTATTTGTTTGCTCTGACGTTAAGTCAGCCTCTGCCTTTCTTCTATCTAAGGTTCCTAACTTTCCCCTCTAGGGGCAAACAGAATAAATCTAATCCCTCTTTCACAAAATAGCAATAGTAATTTTAGCTAACATTTTTATAGAGTACTTGTTATATGCCAGGCATTGTGCTAAGCACTTTACAAATATTATCTCACTTGATAATGATGATGACAAGTAACATAAATACCTACTATGAGCCAGGCACTATGCCAAGTGCTTTACAAATATCTCACTTGATATGGGTGATTATAATAGCTAACATTTATATCGTACCTACTATGTGCCAGGTCATATAAGTGCTTTTACAAACAGTATCTCACAACAACACTGGGAGCTAGGTACTATTACTATTTTCATTTTTTAGGTAAGGAAACTGAGGCAAATAGGTTAAGCGACTTGCCCAAGGTCACACAACTAGTAAGTGTCTAAAGTCTTCCTGACTCCAAGTCTATCCAATACTGGAAGACAGGTATATGTCCTTCTAAATTATTTCTATTCCAACTAAATATCCCCAGTTCAGTCACTTGGCATGGTCTCCAGACTGCTCTCCAACTTGGCTGCTCTCCTCTGGACCCCCTCAGTCCAGATTTGAGGAGGCCACTCATAAGCCTCCTCAGATTCTCCACCTTTTCCAATCCTTCCCCCACCCCCCAAGATGGGCCCCAGGCTGGCCAGTTTTCCAGGCTAGGGTTAAAGGTCCCCGCTCCACCCACCCGAGGTACAGGCCACGACCTTGTCCACGCCATGGGCCTTCATGGCGGCCACAATGTTCCGAGTGCCTTCTGACATCACGGTGGTGGGACCTTGGAGGGGAGGACAGAGAGTGGTGGTCACTGCTTGGAGGGGGTGGAGGCAGTGGGAGCGGTGGAGGTGGTGGGGGTGGTGGTGGCTGAGGGGGCCGGGGCACAGGGATAGGCCGGGGGCACAGGGGAAGTTCAGTACTCAGGTCGCTGCCAGTGCCCAGCAATATAATGATAGCATCCTGCCCTGCCACAGTCTCGTTCACGTCGGCTGCTTTCAGGACATCACCCACCACCACCCGGGCTGGCTGGGGACCATCAGAAGGTAGCTTGGAGGCATCCCTCACCAGCACTGTTACTTGGTAACCTGGAGATGGAAAAGAGACAACAAGAGAGTTGGAGAGGTCAGATGTTGTCTAGTGATTAGGAACCTGGGACTCTGCATCTTAGAATGGCCCAAGATCAACCAACTAGAATTTATTAATCACATACTATATGTCAGGCACTGAGCTAAGGATATAAAGACAGGTAAAAGATAAGGCTTGCTCCCAGGGAACTTGAAATCTAATGGGGGTCCCCAGTAGAGGAGACAATATGCAACCAATGAAGTACAAATGAGATATAGATAGAATGAATCAGGAGTGGTCTCAGAAGAAAGGCACTTAGATTAAGGAAGGCCTGGAAAAGTCTTCATGCAGAATTTTAACCCACCAGACTATGAGAGGCATGGTTGATATGATAGAAATGAGCCCTGGATTTGGAGTCAGAATACCTGGGTTCAAATGCTACCTCTGACACTTACTACCAAGGTGTCCTTGGGCAAGTCATTAACCTGTTTGCCTCAGTTTCTTCATCTGTAAAATAAAGCGATTGAACTAGAGGGCCCCTGAGGTCCCTTCCAAGTCTGACTCTGGGATCTCATGATCCTAATTCCCTTAGGAGGTAAATAATGCAAGTATGAAACTGGAGGGAAGGATCTGAATTGAACATCACAAACCAGAATTCTCTCCCTTGTCACCTGCACCAAGCAGGCTTTCCTCACAGCTGCCCTTTGAGAGAGGCAAGGCAGATGCTACTCTCGACATTTTACAAAGGAGGCTCAGTGACTTGTCTGAAGGCTGTCTGATGAGTATATGTTGGAGCTCCAGCTCCAACACCAGGTTCCCCCTACAACAGAGGTGTTGTCCTTATAGAGATTTGGGAAATGAAGGCCCAGAGATGTCCACATGTCCAGCCTGCCAAACCCTCTTGTATGCTCTCCCAGGGTGTAATCCCGATGGTGAGCAGCAGGGAGGGGAGAAGCTGGGGCAGGAGGAAGTTGGGAGAAGAATGACTCAGCAACTCCTAACTTCCTCACCTCCTCACACTGCTCCCCCTACTCCTGAAATACTAGTCAGCAAGAAATCCTTCTCTTTCTTTTTGCACCCTCTCTCTATCATATGTCACAAAAGGGGATCCTTGGACACCGGGAGCTGGGAGAAGCCATTTTGTGGGTTGGAGTATGCTTGGGAAATATCCATTTCAAGGGCACCCAGGCTGGAGAGGGGTGGTGGAAGGATAACAGAGGCACCCCCACCTTATGGGGCCCTTATGGGGCCCTCAGATACCCTGTTATCTGTCTCACCAGCTGGGTCAGTTAGTGCCTCTCCCTGTTGCCAGGTGGTCTATCTGTGGGGCCCAGACTAGGCTCAGAGCTGGTGTCATTAGCAGGGGCCCCCAAGATCCCCTCCCAATACTTTCCCAAAGGAACATCCCCCCCCCCCCCCTTCCACATCTAGCCTCTCCTCCTGGCCCAGGCCAGAGCTGTAGCCCTGGGTTGTGCCATTCCAGAGGCCGACCTTATGAAATTACTAAGTCCCATGCTGGGGACAGTGTTACCCTGTGGTGACTTCTGCTCATAATCCTCCTCCCAGAAAACTAAAGTGTTTCCTATGACCCAGCTTTGTCTTTGTGCCCTACCCCTATGTGCCCCACAAAGATCCCTAAAGAATCCCCTTGGCTCTGGCTCCATCCCCATGTCTCCCACAGCCCTATCCCTATGCCTCATTCTCATGTCTCCATCAGATTCCCCACCTTTCTGTTCCCTCAGAACCCTCATGCTCCATATCTTCCCCAGGGGCCCCTGTGCCCATTCCTGCTTTCCATGTGTCCTTCAAACTCCCTACACCGCATCCATTCTCTTCCTCAGAATCCCTTTTGCCCTCCCCCCAGTCCTCTCACTTAAATCCAGTTCACTTGCATGTCATGGTATCACTTCCCTGGTATTACGGTCCTCTTCGACAATGAAGGATAAACAGCAATTCTCCGCCCCAGCTTTCTGTATTCTGCCCCTGTGCTAATCT
>CM053771.1:21666055-21690732 GCA_028658325.1 Potorous gilbertii
CGGCAAGTGCTTTAGAACAGGTTTACTCTGCTCCCTGATCCCTTACCCCAGGACTGCAAAGCTCTCTTCTCATCTCTGCTTTTTGGAATCTCTAGATTCTTTCAGGGTAGCTGAGTGGCACTGTTAACCCTGTTTGCCTCAGTTTCCTCATCTATAAAATGAGCTGGAGAAGGAAATGGCAAACCAGACCAGTATCTCTGCCAAGAAATCCAAATGGAGTCAGAGTCAGACACACCTGAAAATGACAGGACAATAGTTTCCACTCCCTTACAATGGGAGCTTCTTGAAGAGGGGCTGTCTTCCTTTTCTACTTGAATCCCCAGCTCTTACGTAAACATTGTGTGTGCTATAAATGCTTTCTTCAGTCATTTGTATCTCCAGCAGTGAGCCTAGCACACAGTAGGTACTTGCAATTGAATGAACTTTGGATTAGTGTTGTTCAGTTGTTTCAGTCATGTCCAACTCTCTGTGACCCCACCTGGGGTTTTCTTGGCAGAAATACTAGAGGGATTGGCCATTTCCTTCTCCAGTACATTTTACAGATGAGGACTGAGGCAGAGAGGGTGGAGTGACTTGCCCAGTGTTACTCAGCTAGGAAATATCTGAGGCAGCATTTGAACTCAGGAACATGAGTCTTCCTGACTTGGAGCCTGGCGCTCTGTGTACTATGGCACCCTCTAGCTGTACTGCTGTACCATGTACTGATAAAAGCCAGCATTTGTTACTATTTTACCTCTCCCCAAATCTGTAAGTCAACATAGCTGGGGCCTGTTCTAAACTGGGAGCTGGACACGCCCAGAACTACTACTGGCAGAGGGCACGGCCCACCCGCAAAATCCCTCCTAGACCCCTTAGAGGGCAAACATTCATGAGCTGATGTGGCTGAAAAAACTCTCTCTACATCTAACTACATCTAACTCCGTCTTGAGGGTGTCCAACTCACACTGCCCTGGCACAGCCTTTGTCACCTGAGGGTTACTTCCATGTCATAATGAGGTGCTAGACAGAGCAGATCTTAGTGGAGAATTGCATGCTGGGAGCCTAAGGAGGAACAGGACAGAACATCCTAACTTGAACAGATCTGGGATGTTAGGAGTCATTTCTACAATGTAGCAGGATCAGGATGTAGCAACCCCTTTACATACACAAATGGTTATTGTTGGAAAATATAAGTATCATCATTGCTACTCTTCTACTTTGTTTCCAGCTATGTGACCTTGGCACGTCTGCTGGCTTCTTAGGATTCAGAGACCTTACCAATTTTACAGAGGAGGAAACAGGTACTGAAAGGTTAAGTGACATGCCCAAGGCCACACAACTAATAAGAGGCAGCAAAGTGCTCAGTGGATAGAGAGCGATGGGCCTGGAGTCAGGAAGACCTGAGTTCAAATCTAGCCTCAGACACTTACTAGCTGTGTAATCTTGGGCAAGTCACTTAACCTTTGTTTAACCTCAGTTTCCTCTACTATAAAATGAGCATATTGATACAACCTAATTTCCAGGGTTGTTGTGCAGATCAAATGAAATAATATTTGCAACGGGTTTAGCACAGTGCCTGACTCATAACAATGTCTGACTGTTAGAGCTTTTTGGACAATCAGAGTTAAATGACTTGCCTAGGGTCACACAGCTAGCAACTTTCTGAGGCCAGATTTGAATCAAGTCCTCCTGACTCTAGACTGGGCGCCTCCTTGACCTCCTCTCTCTTTTAGAGAAGGTCTAGGTCTTTTCCCATTAGATAGTGAGCTCTCTGAGGGCAGGATTGGCTGTCTTTTTTTGTATTTGTACCCTCTAGCTTCAAGCACATAGGAATCAATAAATGCTTGTTGATTTGATTAGACTAAGTATGCTCTTCACAACTCCCACAAAGGCAAGGTAGGTTTTATTCTCCCTATTTTATAGAAGAGGCAGGTGAAAGTGAGGGACACAATGATCTAGCAGTGGTCATCCAGTAGGATACAGCCAGCCCAATGTCCTCTAATCCACAGAATGTCAGAGCTGGAAAGGACCTTAGAGAACATCTAGCCTAGTCAGTCCTCTCTTATCAATTAGGGATCTGGGGCTACAGTGTAGGAGAATACAAGTACTCTGATACCAAAAACAACACCAGTGCCAGGCAAGGGCTTAATGCTGGCTCAATAAACTCTTTTCAGAGAGGGAGACCAAGGACCAAAAGTGGGGGAGTGGGGTGAGGCAGAGAGGAGGAGGAAAAGAAGATGCTGAACTTGGTCTCATGGGCCAGGATTCCTATCTCAGAGCTTCCACATGCTACCCTGATGCCTTTGGACAAGATGATTTTCTCACTTTAAGGGACTATGAGTTCTAAGGTCCCTCCCAGCTCTAAATCCAGGGGCAATATGTGTCAGAACACCTGGGTCTGAACACTGATCCTGTCACTCCAACTCATTTATTCCTCAAATGAACATTTATAAATCTATAAGACCCCTGTTACATGTGCAAGACATTTGCTATGAACTAAGGATCCAAAAGGTTGAAAAAAAAAAGGATGGTCCCTGACCTTATAAGACCCTGAACTTATATTTTACAGGAAAGGAATAGGAGTTCTACCAAGGCAAAATACAGGGCAAGGTCCTAGGGGATGGGTCGAAGGAAGGAGGCAGCTGTAGTACATAAGGCAAGATGAGGCAGTACCTAAGCTGACCTCCCCTCAGGCTCCCTCCGAGTTTCCTTCCCATCCCAGTTAACTTTGCCTATTCTAGAAAGCCTTTCCAGACCTGCTCTCACTGGGCTGATTATCTTCAATTGACCCTGTGGACAGCTTGTGTGCATGTAGTTTCTCCATCGTTAGACAGTGAGCCATCAATAACCGATCAATCAACATTTGTTAAGCACCCACAATATGTCAGGCACTGGGATAAGCACCAGGGATTCAAAAAGAGGCAAAAGAGTCTCCACCCCCAAGGACACTGCAACCTAAAAGGGGGAGACAACATGCAAACAAATATATACAAAGCAAGCTAGATACAAAATATACAGGAAATGATTAAGGAGGGAAGGCCCCCGGGGAAGACTTCCTGGAGGTGGGATTTCAGTGGGGACTTTAAGAAGCCGGGTCCTCCAGGGCAGGGACTGTCTCTGGCCTCTTTTCGTAGCTTAGGCCGGTGCCTGGCACACAGTAGGCGCTATATAAATGCTTATTCCCTCCCATTTAATTATCTCCCATGTATCTACTGTATAGCTGTTTGCATGCTGGCTCTTAATGGCTGCGCACGGGATCGAGGTGGATTACGGAGGAGCCCCGCAGACGCTCCACCGCCGCGCGCCGACCCCGCCGAAGGCCCCGGGACCCCCGGGCTGCACCTGAGGGGGTCCCTGGGCGAGGAAAGCTCCCGGTCGTCCGCGAGCTCGGGCCATAAGGCCCTTTGCACCTCCGTCACTCTCCGAGCCTCAGACTTACCCGGGGTCGGGAGCCGGGGCCGGGGACGGAGATCCAGGCGTCCAGGTTCCCGGTGCCGCCCCCGGGAGGAGAGCACGCCTCAGCCCAGCCTACGGAGGGGCGGAGGGATCAGCTAGAGACGCGCAAGGTACGCATGCGCGCTCGTCTCTCGCTCAGACTCCGCAACCGAAAACTTCCTCTGGGGCGCGTGCGCGCAGCCTCAACTGCCTGGGCGGGTCTGGGCAGAGCATCTCTGGGCGGGGCCCTACCCCATCCGGGGGCCACAGCCCTGAGGGTGGGAGTGAGGGTGGGGAGGTGGAGCCTGTTGCTCGGCAGGCGCCCACACTTTGGGTCACGTGTCCTGAGGGAGGGTGGGGGCAGAAGGAGCCAGCTTGCTCTATGGTCGCGGCCGCAGCTAGAGCGGCCTCCCCTCCCCTCCTGGGGAGGGTTTCTTCCGGCGCGCGCCGAGAGGAGTTTCCGGTCCAGTCGGGACTGAGGCGGGTGGGGGGGGGGGGGTCCGTTGGCTCTGGGCAGAGGGCGGGAGCCTGAGACCCGTGACAGGTGAGGGGGAACGGGCCCCGGCCCGGCGAGCTAGAGAAGGAGGGCGGGTGGGCGCCGGAAGTCGCCTCGTGACTCCCGGAATCGTGGCCCGGCCCCTCTGGGCCTCAGTTTCCCTCCTCTGTGCAGTGGCAGGGGGCAGAGGACCCCAGCCCCGGAGTCGTTTGCTGAGCGTCGGGATGCTTCTGGGCCCCCGAGATCTTGCCCTCAGGGGGTTTCCAGTCTGGAGGGAGGCGGGGTCGGGGGGCAGGCTCGAGGCTGATCCTGGACCACGGAGCCCTGTCCTAATCCTCTCCCCTCCCCAAGCCGAGGGGGCGTACCCCTCGGGCACAGTCAGATCGGCAGAGCCTAGAGATCCCCCCAAACCTCGCAGTTGTGCCTTTAAAATTCGGAAAATCAGATACACAGGATTGCAGAAGAACCCGAATCCAGACCCAGCCCTTCCGCTTGTGGGACGCCTCCCCCCCCCCCCCCCCCCGCCCCCCGAAGCCGGCGCCTTCCCCTCGGGCTGTGGGAGGGTAGAATGAGGGGACGTCTTGGGAACGCTGTGGAGTATTGCAATGCGAGAGTCCCAGCATCAAGGAAAGCCAGGTTCTGGGAGTCCTGCTGGAGCCCGGCCCCTTCCCAACTCTGGGCTCCCCTCTCCGGCTGGGGGAGAAATGAGGAAGAGGAGGAAGGAGCTTCCCATAAAATAAAACCAGAGCGGGTGGTGGGTGAGCCCTTGGGGTTGTGCAAGAAAGGGGGAGGTAGCAAGGTAAGGAAGGCGAGAGACCCTGACAGGAGAGCGAGTCAGGAGATGTGAGCAGAATGTTCCCACGTTCTAATCTGTGTTCCCCACTTTTGTGTCTTTGTCTCAATAATGATATCTAGCATTCACATAGCTCTCTAAGGTTGGCAAAGGTCAACTCATTTGACCCTTACAACCATCCTGGGAGGTAGGTGCCATTATCATCCCCATTTTACAGTTGAGGACACTGACGCAGAAGAAATTAAATGATTTGCCCAGGAGCACACAGCTATTAAGTGTCTGGGGTAGGATTTGAATTTAGACTTTCCTGAGGCCAAGTGCAGCCTACCTGCTTTATTTCACTTGTTGGACTCTAAGCTTTTTGAGGACAGACTTTTATTTTATATTTTTATTTTCCTAAGTACCAAGCAAGGGTCTTGGACATAGTAGAGACTTAGTAAATGTTTGTTAAGTTTGCTGGAAAAGGAGTGGAGGTTAGTGAGAGGAAGATGGGATGGTTTTGAATGGATAGAGGAGAAGAGGTGTAAGAGGAAACGGAAGAAAAGTCAAGGGGAAGAGTAGGAAGTTAAAAGGGGATTGGGGGATAGCCTGAGTGATAGAAACATCACTCACCCCTCTGAGACAATTTCAGGTCATCCTGCACTCTCTTCTGCTGCCTCCCCATCTTAAAAAGAGGTCCTTTCCTGAAAGTTCCTGGGAATCAGAGAGTGTGAGGAATGAACCCTCTGAATGTTGACTTGGGTCTCGGGGTTGGGGGAGGGGGGATTATTGCAGTGGCAATGAAGGCCTCTGGGTGACTTCCTGACAGCTGCTCACCAGCTATTCCTGAGCTCTGAACTTTAGCTCAGGAATGCCAGCCCCGGTGAGGCCCTGGCCAGCCTACTCACAAGTCTTTCCTTTCCCCTCCTTGTAGGCTACTTTGGAAAGTGCCAGCTTGGTCGTGCTTGGGGAGAAGATGGTGTCTGTGACAATGGGTGAGTCTTTAAGGGCCTCCTTGCCCTTTTTCACTTGATGAAGCCAGTGGAGGTTGGGTTAGCTGCCCTGGCAGCAAACCTTGTATGTTGTAGTGACGGTGACAGCTGCTGGCATGTGGAATGCAGGCTTAGGACTCTAGCCCAGAAGCCATTAGGGCTGTGCATAAGGCTCCTTTCCCCCATCTCCCTGCCTTTGTCAAAGCTGCATTTTTGGTGAGAATATTACACTCTGCTCCCTCTGAGGTTCAGAGGACCAAGGTGTACCAGGCTCAGGTGTGTTCAGTGGATCTTTCCAGGTAGCCTTGGAAAGTTCCAGCATTGGGGATTGCTTGTCTCTCAGCTTGGCTATTCTTTGCTGAGAGTTCTCCCCATGGATTCTGACCAGTTCCTTCTTAGGCCTAGGAAGTTCTGTTGAGAATATTAGAAGGGACTGCAGCCTCCTTTCCTGCCTTTTAACTCTAGCTTTATGTAATGGGGCTCCTGGGTCTGCATACACTGTGGAGGGGTGTGAGGATCACAGTCCGCTGGGAGCTGGCATGGGCTCCTGGGATCTTTGGCCTTTAAACAGAGCTATCAGGACACAGGTCAGAGACTTGATCAGGGAGATTTCTGCTGAACCATACATCCATATGGTCCCCTTGTAAGTACCATTCCAGTTCTGAGCTGGTCTTCCTTCAACAAGTAGTTATTAAGTGCCTGCTGCAGTGCCAGGCACCAAAACCAGTGTCCCTACGTTGAAGGGGACACATTCAGATGGGGGAAGAGAAGTTGTAAATAGTGATGTATGTACAGGATTGACACAGAGGTGATGGAAGGAGACATCAGAGATAAGGGCCTGTAGCAGATGCCAGGAAAGGGGTGTGTGTGTGTGTGTGTGTGTGTGTGTGTGTGTGTGTGTGTGTGTGCAATAAACATGAATGAAACACTGACTGTATGCTAGGCATCACATTAGGCAGTAGTCCTGGCCCTCAAGCACTCTTAGAATAAATATGAAGTCAATACAAGGTACTTTGGGGAGGGGAAGGGTAGTAAGAGTTGGAGGATTACCACAGGTTTCCTGTAGGAAACTGTGCTTGAGAGTGAGGGCTTGTAGGAGAGGGAGGTGAGAGGTAGTACATTCCAGGCCTGGTGGGGCGATGCACAGCATTTAGGGAAGGGGAGTGATGTGAGATAGGCTAGAAAGGTCACTTGGGGGCTGGGCTGGAAAAGTCTAACCAAGAAAGTTCTGTTTGGTCCCAGAGGCAGTGGGGTTTGTGGATTGGGGTGTCTGACTTGGGCTTTAGGAAAGTCACTAGCAATGAGTGAGAATAGGGAGAGGGGGACACTTAGGAATGTCTTTGTGTAGCTCTGGGAGCCTTCTGAGCATTTGGACTTAAAGACAAGCAAGTGTACAGTTCCTAGGTGTTGTTGGGAAGCAGCTGTGTGGCCACAAGTCGGTTTGCCCAAACAGGGATGCAGTGGAATCCTCAGCCTGCTCCCTGGGGCTTCTGCTGCAAAAGCCAGAAGCAAAGAAAGAGACCAGTGACTGAAAGGAGCTGGCTTGAGAGCTACATTCCTCTTTCCTCTAGAGGTTGGGACTTCATTCTCCCTCTTTCTTCTTAACAAAGTAGCCAAACCTTAGCTTTATGGAATCCTCCCCTAACCTGGAACATTTGGCAGTCTAACCTAGGTAAAGCATCTTGTGATTGGGGATGGGGAAAGGAATGTGTGTTCGTCCTTCATTGCCGAAGAGGACCATACCATCAGACAATGATGACACGACTTGCGTTTAACTTTGTTTGAGTGAGGGAAGGCTGTGCAGGTCACCAGCCTCACTTCTCCTCCAGAGACATATGAATCCAGTGACCAGATATTCATCAGGATGACTGGAGATGACCCAGGATGAGGCAGTTGGGGTTAAATGACTTACCCAAGGTCACACAGCTAGTGAGTGTCAAGTGTCTGAGGTGAGATTTGAACTCAGGTCCGGCCTGCTACACCGGTGCTCTATCCACTCACCACTTTATAGAGCCCCTACTAGGTGCCAGGCACTGTGTTAAGTGCTTTTTAAAAAGAAATTTTATAGAGATCATCTCATTTGATTTCCCAGCAACCTTGGGAAGTAGGGACTAGAATTATCCCTATTTTCAAGGATACTGAATTGATACTGAGACAGGCAAAAGTGTAGTGATTAGCCCAGGTTCACATAGCTGGTTAATTGTCTGAGTCTGGATTTGAACTCCAGTCTTCCTGACTTGAGGTCCAATGCTGACTCCACTGTGCCACCAGTTGCCTCCCTGCTATTCATTCTTGCTAGCTATTCATTCTTGGTAGCTGTTAACTACTATGTATTATGCATGTAGGTATGTCCAGTAATTATAGTCTCCTGAGTGCTCTTTAGAATCTCATTTTTATCCTGAACTTAATCAAATAAAGTGAGCATTTATACACATATATGTGTGTCTATATACCTATATATAAAAGAGGATTGTTCATGAAACTCACTCATATGTACAGCTTGCTTTTCTTTTTAAATATGGAATAAATTCAACATGTAACTTTCAAAGCTGTCTTTCTTGCCTGATTCTTTCTGGCCTTCCTTTTGTTCTCTTTTAAAAAAAAATTATTCCATGATTTTTTTCTTTCTTTTCTTTTTCTTGCTACCCTATCCCTAACTCAACCTCATTTGCCCCACCCCCCAGGAGAAAACAAAACAAACCCAGAACTCTTGTAACAAATAGGCAGAGATGGTTACATGTTTCCTCGTTGTCCTGAGAAATTGTAGCTGGTCTTTGTACTGCTCAGGAGTTCTTGAAACTTTCCTTGTTGATTTCTTTGCAGTGTTATTGTTACACACAAATTGTTTTCCTTCACTGATTTCCCTGAAACCATCCCCTTCATCATTTCTTAGGGTGAAATAATATTCCATTGCATTTATATACGATAAGTTGTTTAGCCATTCCTTAGTAGATTTGCATTTTCCCCCGGATCCTCTTCTGAGGGTCTGCAAAATATTGAAGGACCCCAAGATGATGACCTGTGAGGGTCAGCTACAGGGTCTGGGGAAGTCGTGCCTTAAAAGGGAATACTTAAGAGGAAGGTTGGAAAGACACAAATGGGTGGCAGGGGAAGTTTTGCTTGACTCTAGAGCAGCACCCCCAACAAGGAGCAATGAGTAGAACTTAGAAAGAGGCAAGTTTAGTATTGGAGTAAGGAAAAACTTACCAATGACTAGATCTGCCCTAAAGTGAAGTGGGTTGTATCTGGGGGTGCCAGGCTCTGCTCTCAGGAGGGTTTCTCAGATAAAAGGGGACCTTTTGGGGAGGGCATCTTTGCGGAGTTCCACGTCAGAGGAGATGGATTCTGAGATATTGTCCAACTTGGACGTTCTGTGACATGTTTCAGTGACACAGGAATGAGGGGTGGGCATTGAGCTGGGATTCAGCTAAACCAGAGGCACTTCCATGACCAGAAGAGTGGGTTTTATTGTAAAGAAGAAGGCTAGGTGGCTTAGGAGCCAGGGTGCAACATTGTTTGGGGTTGACAAGATGCATCATTGGTTCTTTGACTTCCTGTCTCTCCATAGCTACATCAGAATGGATCCAGTTCTTCAAGGAAGCTGGGATCCCTCCAGGGCCTGCTGTCAACTATGCAGTCATGTTTGTAGATAATCGGTAAGGTTAAGGCAGTTCCTGTGGGGAAGGAGGGTGGGTTAGTGCCCAGCATGTGTTATACTGCTCACTGTCCAGTGTTCCCCACAGGATCCAGAAGAACATGCTGCTAGATCTGAATAAGGAGATCATGAATGAGCTTGGCGTGACTGTGGTAGGTGACATCATTGCCATCCTCAAGCATGCCAAGGTGGTGTATCGCCAGGTAGGTGAGGCTAGTCGTTCAGTCCAACTTGGGCAGAATGGTTCCCCAAGGGAGTGCAGCCCCTTGACTCAGACCATCCTTGAGGGGGATGGGAACCCCCCCGATTAGGTAATCCAAGAGGCTGGTGTGTCACTGGGGCAGAAGTATGCTTGGCCCTGTTCCCTACTTTGTAGCCTTCCATCGTCAAGGAACTAGAGGGAGTGAGTGGCCATTTCCTTTTTACCTGTCATACTAAGAGGCTTCCTTAGACTCTTTCCTGGGGAGACAGGCAGACCCCATGATGCTCTGCCAAGTCTCAGCCCTTTTGCTAGATTACATGGTGCCTGACATCAAATGAAATGGCCTTGGATTGAGGCCCTGCCCCCTCCCCCAGCAGCACTGTCTGGGACAGACATTGGAGGTGATATAATCATCACCATTGGGAAGCACCTGCTAGGTACCCTCCATCTGGGCTTCAGGCTGCCTCATTAGATCAGCGCCCCAGAAGGAAGATCTGCGTTTTAGCAGGAGGCCAGGCTGATGAGAGCTTCCTGGAGGCCCACATGCTCAGACAAGCTAGGAAGCAGCAGAGGCCAGAGTCCCACCCAGGTCTTTCTGACCACCTCCATTGTGCCACACTGGTGCATAAGACAACTCCAGGTCCCACACAGCCAAGACCTGAACCTCCATCCCTGAAGGAGCTAGTCTGCCCCAGTTCTGTCACTGTTAGTGACAGAAGCCTCCCTTGGCTCATTTAGAGCTGGCCAGGCCTTCTGAGCACTGAAGAGTTGACCAGGTCATCAGAGACACTTGTCTTGGCATTGTTCTTAACCGGTTTTTTCTTTGACAGGATGTGTGCAAAGCAGCTGCCGAGTCCTTGGCTTCGAGCCCCAGCCACCTACAGGCAGAGCTCAGGCGCAGTGCTACCAGTGGTGAGTTTATCCGTCAGGGTTCCCTGCTCAGCTCTTCTCTTGGACACTCAAGAGATGAAAGGCAGACCCCTGGCAGTGACCTATGGTGCACTGCCTGAGAGTGCGGTCCCTGTGGGCACGAGGGCAGCATTGTGGCATGGTGGGGGCTGCCTGGTTCTTCCACCACAGCAAGGCTCTGGCAGAGCCACAGTTTCTTCACCTAGTAAAAAAGTAATGAATTCTCCCACTACACACTCCAAGAGTATTGGGAGAATCATAGGACCTCCCCCACATCTGGAAGGATGCTAGAAATGTCAGTCCTATTTTACTTAAGAACGATAGTGGAGATGAACTGAAAGCTAAGCCTCCGCTGGTTTCCCCTTCCATTGTGTCTTCTCTGATTTCTCTGTGGCTTGGCCTTAGCTCTTCTGAGCTTTGAGGGGTCATCTGGGTCACTTCTCCTGATGGGTTAGAACCCAGTGGCGGCCATCCTCCCACCCCAATCCCCAAGCTTTTATGGTCTAGACCCTGCTTGCGAGTCTCGTTTCCCCTTTGTCACTTCTCCAGCAGCATCTCGGATGATTGCTAATAGCCTGAGCCGGGATTCCCCCCCCAGCACTCCTTCCAGGCGTCCTGACACCAGTGCCTCCAAGATCTCGATCACTGTCTCCAACAAGATGGCCGCTAAGCATGCTAAAGCTGCTGGTATGGGGAGCACAGTGGTGGGGCACCTGTGACAATGAGGGATGGAGGTAGGGAGGTGACCCAAGTGCCTCTAAGGAGCTTCTACCTCCTTGGGGACCCTGTCACTGATTGCATCTTCCTGGGAAAGCTTTGGTGACAGTTGTTAAAACATTGCCTAGAAAGAAATTCCAAGGCTTTGAGTCCTGTGAGTGAAATGAGCTAGAAAGTAGGAAGGGGGCAATTTTCTGCTTGTGTTCCCCACTGTTTGGGGTTTGGAGTGAGGGAGCCCTTCCTTCCTCCATTCTGGAATGGCCCATTATCCCACATTTGGCCCCTCCTAGCTCTGGGCCAGCTTGAAGAGGAGAATGCTGCTGTGCCGGTGAAGCGAAGGCGCAGAGTGACTGCAGAGATGGAAGGGAAATACATCATCACCATGCCCAAGGGAACCACACCTCGGACACGGAAGATCCTGGAGCAGCAGCAGGCAGCCAAAGGTGAGGGCAGGGGGCAGGGCTGCCCCTGCATCTCCAGAGGGAGCATTTTTTGGGGGGCCCAGCTCAGGAGGGCAGGCAGGAGATCTGGTCCCCATCGTAGTCCCCTCTATTCTAGACCTGGGAGCCTCTTCCTCAGCCAATTCCTGAGCCTTACATGTGTTAGAGTTGAGAGGATCACATAGTTTAGTTTCTCAGTGACATGTCCCTCCAGCTTAGTTCAGATGTTTCATTATGTCCTGGATCCCATCTCTTTCCTTTGTTTCACATGCCCTCGCCCCATTCCCACCCTTCAAGATCTCCTGAGGATTATCACAGCTCTTCCATCAGCCTAGGTATTTCTAAGGGTGAGGACTGTGTCTTCTCCTTCCTTGATACCTTCCACAGTACCGAGCATAGGGCTGTGCCCATCAGGAGCACTCAGCATGAGCTGTTTGACTGACTGACTTCCCTCTCAGGTGTCCAGAGAACATCTGTATTTGACCGGCTTGGAGCTGAGACCAAGGCAGATACAACAACTGGGAATAAGGTGAGGTGGGGGAAGGGAAATGTGTGGAAAGCTCTTGTTTGTCCTCTCCGCCCTTTATTGTAATTGACGACCCCTCTCGTTCCAATGTAGCCCACGGGTGTCTTCAGCCGATTGGGTGATGCCCTGGAGATGGACGAGGAGCAGGCAGGAGACAGTGATGACGACAGCTCCGTCCTACAGTATGCTGGGGTCCTGAAGAGGATGGGCAAGTCCTTTACTAAGGACAGCAGCCCCCTGGGGGTAACTATCAAGGCCAAAGCCACCAGCTCAGAGCCCAGGCCAGTCCCAGCCACCCTTCGGCGTGTAGGGGGCAGCCAGGGCGCCTCTGCTGAGAGAAAGCCAGAAGTGTTGCCCAAAGTCAGCGTCATCCAGAGACTTGGCAAAGCCGCTCTTCCACCAGAGGCTCAGGACAGCCAAGTCACCAGCACAAAGAGTAAGTCCCCAGCTGAGTTCAAGGTTACCATAAAGAGGACCTTGGCAGGCCCAAGGGTAAGCAGCTCAAGTGAGGGCCATAGTGCACAGATGGACAACACAGGCACTATTAGTGTGTTTAAAAGACTGGGGCGGAAGACCGACTGACATTACCACTAGGGGTAGGAGAGCCATCTTGGAGCATCTCTGTACTGTGTTTGCCTTAACTCACACACCTGCCTGGCCTGGCCTGGCCTGGCTTGGTCTGGCCCGGCCCTGCCCCTCCTTGGCCCACCACTGGCCTTCCTCTGGGGCCCTCCATAGCTCGTGTCTGCTTCTGCTACCTTAGACACCCCACCTAGCTCCCCTTGTTCAAATTGTGTCGAGTCCTCTCATGAGAACATGAAATCTGGCCAGTGATGTATGCTGAAGGTGGGGCACAGCAAAGAGATCCTGCTTCAGGCCAGGAATCTGGCACTGTCCAGAGCTGCTTCTGCCACTGAGGGGTGTGTGTTTGTGTGTGTTATGGGAGGCAGAATTGACAATGGAATTGGGAGCCCTTGGGGGAACCAGTGGTGTGGAGTTCTGGATAAAGGGCTTGGGAAATTCAGGGCTTTCTCTGCAGGACCCTTTGCTACCCCCTTTTCTCATTTTCTCTCTGTGACATCATTCCCCCTTTCTGCTGTTCTCGGGGTTTCTTCCTTCCCCACTGGCTTTTACTTGGCCTCCAGGTAAATGTGAGAGGTGCCCTATGGCCCAGATAGACATGCCTTTCCCCTCAGCCCCTCTTCTCCAATACAGACCCTACTAGAAGACCAGCTCTGGGGTCCCTTGCAGAGATATGTCAGTCCAGGCCCCTCATCTCCTTGGTGTGCCCCACAACCAGGAGGGAGAACCTCTTGCTTTTCCTGCTGTCTTCCTCCCTTCCCCTCTCCTGCTTGCTGCAACTAGGTGATTGCTTTCAGTAGTTTCCTCCTTCACACTTTTCGTTTCTCTTCTGTTTTCTGCCCCGGTGGGAAGGCCAGACTGCCCGCTGTCCTCTGCCTGAAGTGCGTCTATCCTCGCCCTCCCTGCGCCCTCCCCGCCGCCCATGGCGTCGTGCTGTTAGGAACTCTTAGGAGGCCAGGGCGCTTCCGGGGAGGGCTCTCCACCTTGGTGCCTGCTAGCCAGAGGAGTTTCACCTGGGCCTGTCGACAGATGCGATAATAAGAGGCCGCAAAGGGGAAAGCAAACGGGTTTTCGTATATTTTTTGATTTTTTCCCCCCTACTGTTTTGCTCATGTGGGCAAAGAGAAGTGTTCTTTACTCTATTTTTAGACTGAAAGTGAAATGCCTGGGGTTAGGTCCAGGGAAGGGGAGGCAGGGACTGGGGAAAACTGGGATTTCTCTGAAGATGATACCGTCTGCCTGTGAGCTGGATTCTTTCTGGACTTGTTTCAAGAACAGAGTGGAGGCTCTTGATGTGACCCTTAGTTAATAAAGCTGGGGTCACCTCTGACTTAGAAGCCCTTGAAACCAAGTACTGCAGTCCCCTCTTCCCTTGTGCTGAATGTTTTGTTTTCTTGGCTAACACTTGGAGTGGGCATTTCTGGGCAGTGCTTTGCTCAGCCCTGGTGATGGCCATGTGGCACCAGGTAACTGAGCTGGAGCCTGGGGAGGGGGGGGTCTCCCTCCACCCTGTTTTGGAAGGGCCAGGGCTAGGGTCAGCCAAGCCACTTCCTAGTGAGCTCTTTCCTTTTTTCCCCTCTCCTGCACCATTCTGGAGAAGCCAAGGTGCATTCTAAGAGAAAGAGTGCTAGACTTTGGTCTGTGTTGGACCTCAGCGGGAGGGGGCGAGTTGCTAGTCTTGCACCTTTTAGGTGAGCAGTGGAAGCGGCACCCTCCACAGGATCCAGGGCATGCTGATTGAGCTGAAGGGGACCTCTCCAGACCCCAACCCCTTCAATTTACATATGGGGAAACCGAGGCCCAGGGACAGGAAAAGACTTTTCCCGAGGTCACATGGGTAGTAACTGGCAGAGATGACATTGAACCAGGCTGGAGGACCGGATCCAGTGCCTGCCCACCGCCTGGCACGAGATGGCCTAGGATGGACGAAGGGGTTTTTAGAGGAGGTGCAGCAGCCTCCCGTGGGGCCTGCGCAGTGGTGGGTGGGGAGGGTGGCCCGTGGGCACTGCGTCCAGACCTGCACGTGACTGCCCCCATCGTATTTAAAGGGCCCCTGCCGACAAGGGCCAACAAGTTCCTCATGGCCACCCCCTCCTAGGCTGTCGTCGCACTCAGCTAGAGACGAGGTCCTGGAGCTGGCCCGCAAGCCAGGGGGCTGCTGGGAGATGGCACCTCGCTGTCCTTTCACTTAAGCGTAATGACACTTTCCCCCTCCTTTTCCAATTTGCGCGCCTGCGCAGTCCCTTCGAGAGACCACACTCTAGACGTAGGCTCCCACTCGTTTCGTTCCTAGTCGCCCCCGCTTTCTGGAACGCGGCGGCGCAGCAACTCTGACGGCTTCCCAGAGCCCTTCTGCCAGGAGTCTGCGCGCTTGCAGCTTTCCAGATAGCCCCGCCTCCCCCTCCCTGCCCCCGCTCCGAGCGCCTTGGACGTCATCCCTCACGTCAGTTCCTGTTTGTGGCAGGAGGGGGCGGTCCTTCCGGCCAGGGGGCGGGCGGGGGAGGCGAGCCGCGGGCCGGGGAGGGAGGGCCGGGAGGGAGGGAGGGGAGGAGTACGGCGGGAGGGGGGCGCGCGCTCCGGAGCTGCTGCGCGAGCCGTTGGGGCCTGACGCGGAGGACGATCCACGGCCACCCGGGAACTGCGGGGGGCCAGCAGGAGGCCGTCTTCGGATGGCGATGGGCGGGAGCCGGCGCCCGCCGAGGACCCTCAGCGGCCGCCGGTGACAGGTGAGGGGGGGGCTGCCAGGGGGCGGTGGCGGCGGGGCCCCTCCCCTCGGGGAGCCCGGGCGGGGGCGGGGGAGCCCCCGATCTGGAGGAGGGGGCGCAGGCCGGACCGGGGCAGGGGTCAATAACCTAAGGTGGGGCGGGGGCCAGGCTGACCCTGACCTTGGCCCGGGGGTCCTGCTTCCCTCGGGCCCCCAGACCCGGCCTTCGTGTGCCCCCGCGCCTGGGTTCCGCAGAATCGGAGGCCCGCATGCGCCCCTGCCCGGGGGAGGCATTCCCCGCAAGGGTCTGTTTGTGGGCGAATCCCCCCGATTGTCTCCTCGCCACCGCCGTCAGGGTTTGTTTTCCTCCTTTGGCAGCTCCTCATGGAAGCGGGCTGGGGTGCGAGGGCAGTCAGCTCGGGGGCCATGGGCCCGGGAATCAGCTGGGGGGCAATGGGGGGACCCCGGGGGATAGCTGGGGCACATGGGTCCCGAGGCAGCTAGGGGGCAGTCGGCTGGGGGGTTACTGACCCCTGGGGAAGCTGGAGGCTACAGAGGGTAGTGAGGGGTAGTCAGCTGAGGGGCCGTCCTGTCTGCCACATGGTGGGTGCTGCCTGGGGTCCCCCCACGCCGGCAGCCTGTGCCTTACTGTGCTCGCTGGGTGACCGGGCAGCTGGCATGTTTGAGCTGCCTCTTTGCGGTCAGAGGGGAAGCGTTGTTTCCTCCAGTGTGAGTGCCCCTTGTCTTGGCAGTGCCTCAGAGCCACCACTTCCGTGGAGCCTCTCTCATTGAGAGATTTCCCCATGTGTCACTGAGCCTGGGAGAGTTTCCCCTGGAGGATGTTGGTGGTGATGATCTGCCCCACCGAGACAGGAGGAGGAGGCACTTTCCTCCTGGGAGGGAGGTGGCAAGTGTGCAAACAGCTGGTTCCTCAGTGTGGTCTACTGGAAAGAATCCAGAAGACTTCGATTCAAATCCTGACAGCCTTGGTGACCTTGGTCAAAAAATAGCCATAACAACCGACTACATTTATCATTTTGATAATGATGATGGTCCCTGGTTTTATGTCACATTTTAAGATTTGCAAAGGTCTTTCCCATTGGAGCACACTGCATCCCTGAGGTGAAGGCTACTGGTATTATAATTGCCATTTAACAGTGGTGGAAACTGACTAGGAGGCTGAGTAACCTGCCCAAGGTTTGTGCCCGTGAGGCAGGAGCTGAACTCAGGGCTTTCTGGATCCATAATTGGCACTTGAGTTATTGAGCCTTGGGTTCCTCATCTGTAAAATGAGGAGGTTGAATAAGATGATCTCCAAAGACCTTCCCAGCCCTAAACCCTACATTAGCCTTGCTTTGATGTACCCCTGAGTTTCTCCTGACCCTCAAGGGATGACCATCTCCCCAGGCCTCTAGCTGACCCACAGGCAGGCTTATGCAACTGGTAATCAGAGCTAATTCTGGGCCATCAGTTAGGGCTGCTGCCCCTTTCTTCTCCCATGAAGCTGCTTAGGCCTGTTGGTGAGCAGGTCCTTGGTGCTAGGAAACTCCTTGTCACTGAACCATGAAGAAGCCCTCCCAGGGGTGGGAGCACCCGCCTTTTGTTTCTCCATCTTCATTGGTTGTAAAGGAGTCCAACAAGAGTTGTCTTGGGTTTGTCCTTAGCCCTAAAAAGGGTCAGTTTGGGGTTTGAGCACTGTTGGTAGTCTAAGTTAGCTCGCTCTTCGGAGCCAGCCTGTTCATTTCTCTGTCTACTGAGAGACTTCATCAGCTACAGCTTCATCCTCCTTCCTCATCTGACTCAGTGCTTTGGCTCCCGAGCCCTTTTCTCTTTCCTACTTTGACTTCCAAGCACTTCTATATCACTAGCTGCTCAGCAGGTCCAGTTCTGCCGTGAGTGTGTGTGTGTGTGTGTGTGTGTGTGTGTGTGTGTGTGTGTGTGTGTATTTCGGAAGACAGGAGAATAATCCCTATCCACTGTGAGTTTCTAGGCCAGTTGGGGAGACACCCCCATCCCCACTCATTCAACAAACATTTCTGGATCACCTGCTTGGCTTGGGATCCTACGGGGGAGGGACCGTGCCCTCCCTGAACTCCGAGTCAATTAAAGGCAATAAGACCTCCCCAAATAAAGACTGTCATAGAGTTTCCTAAGTGTATATGGAGAGACATAGAGGAAGTTCCATGGGGGTCCCAAGGAGTAAGAGCAAAGAGCAGCCAACATTTACGTAGCACTTAAGTTTTCAAAGTGCTCCCCATCCGTTCTCTCCTTTGATCCTCACAGCATCCCCAAAGAGGCAGACACTACTGATACTCTCATCCAAGCCTGACAGAGAGGAGTCCTGCTCTGCCCCTGCTCAGGGACCAAGGTGGGGAGGGGAGAGTGCTCAGCTCTCTTGGGCACTGGCCTGAGTAAGGACCAGAGAAGGTGCTCCTCCTGTCATCACACCTCTGGTACAGGCAGGAAAAGAAAAGTAGCAGAGAAAAGCTTCTTTTGCATAATTGTAATCACTAATACGTGAAGTAATTTCAGGTCTGCAAAGTCCTTTACATGGGTTCGCTCAGCTGATCCTGGGAGTGAGGTGTTATTGTCCCTATTTTACAGATGAGGACACTGAGGAGGACATTAAGTGACCTGCCTAGGGTCACACTTCAAGTTGGGTGACTAAGTTAAGATCTGAACTTGGGTCTTCCTCATTCCAAGTGCAGTGTTCTGTCTGTTGTGCTTTCAGATATTTGAATGGTCTCATGTGGAAGAGGTATTAGCTTGATTCTTCTGAGTCTTAGAGAGTAGGAGGAGGAGTTAGGCTACCAATGGGAGGCCCTTACAACTCTTTAAAAGGTCAGTGGTTTCCCCAGGGTTGGGGTGAGCTCCACATCTCTGGAGCTCTTTGAGCAGAGCCAGGCTGGCCTCTCATTGGAAGTGTTGTGGAGGATTTGGGGGGTGTGCTGGAACTGACCAAGATGATCTCTGCAGTCACTTCTGGGTGTTATGTTCTGGGAGTCGGTTCAAAAAGACCCATGTAGACACATTTGAAGCTGAGCAGTAGGACAGACTGTATGGATGGACTGAGTGAAGTTGGGGTGGGAAGGAAATGAGAAGGGATTAATGATCCACCTGCTGGGGAGCAGTCACATCTCTCTGGCCCAGGAAGGCCACACAGGACACTGAATCTCTGCCTTGTGAGTCCTCTTCAACTTCTGATCTAGGTCCTCCCCACCCAACCTGATGATGGCTCAGCTCATTTCTTTCCCTCTATGAGTGAGCTCTCTAGGCCTTTGCCCAGGCTGGGAAGTCTTCAAACTGGCCAGAGACCCTTCAGGCACACTAGGGACTTCTTGCATACACCAGAGACTCTTTGGGCTCTGCCTCTCCCTGTCTCTGCCCCGGCCCTGTTCAGCTCTCAGTGCTTTGCTGTAATATTAAATATTACATATTAACCTTAGTCTCCTTCTTCAGAAGAAATCTGCCTCTTCTGAACACCTTACCTGGCAGTTGTACCCAGGAGTTAGCAGAAGCTCCATTTCTCTCTCTCTCCCTCATTCAAAGCCTGTCATGTGGGCTTTTCAGTTGAAAAATGATCTCAGTGGCCCAGGCTTCTAGTCCACCTGCCTTTGCTTGACGACCGCCCACCCGCCCGGAAACTGATCCCCTGATCCCCGCTTCTTCCAGACTGCTCCTCCCTGTTTTGTGTTGCTCTCAGTAGTAGGAAGTCCTTCTGTCCCAAAGCCTAACTTGGCCTACTTTCAGCTGACCCCTCTTGCTCCTGGCTTGGCATCCCTTGTGCCCCTCAGTTCCCAGCCAATGATGGGGTCCCTGGTGGCATCTTGGCTTTCTGTACAAGTCTTCTTCCTGCCCCTCTGTCCTCTTCTCCTCACTGTTCCTTGGTCTCTTCTTTGCCCTTCTGCATGGGTCTCCACCCTTCTGGTGTTTCCTTTGTTTGGGACCATGGCTGCTCCTGGGTGTCTCTCCCCTGCCTCTCTGCCTTCTACCACAGATAGCAGCTTTTTATCTTTATCTGCAGTGAAACCTGTCCAGGCTCAGCTTTCATCTGGAGGACAGTGTTCACCCAGACTTGGTGGCCTTCCCCTGCTTGATTGACCCAGTTATTGTCACAGAGCCCTTCAGGAGACCCTTCCCCTGACCCCCTTTCTCAGGAAGAGACTTGGAGAGAAGCTTCCCAGGGAAAGGACTTGTTCTGGGGCATGGAGAGAGTCATGGGCAGATCCAAACTGGGCACCCTGGGCACCTAGAGTAAGTCATGGGCTGAGTGTAGTCTTGCAAACTGGGCACCTGACGAAGCCTCCTTTTGGGTGGGGTTGAGAAGTGAGATGTGCGCCCATGAGAATGCAGGCTCATTTTAGCTCTGTGACCTTGGATCAAATTGTTTGGAGTTGAAGGACCTGGATTCAGATTCTGGCTCGGTCACCTACTGTGGCAGCATTACTTAATGTCCTTGGACCTCCCTTTCCCCATGTGTACAATACAGGGTTGGCCTCCTTTACCTGTGGGGCCAGCCGTTATCTTTTGGAGCCGTGTGATCGCCTAAAGTCCTGCTGGGTGCTGGGAATGCAAAAACCAAAGAATCCCCACCCTCAAGGAGCTCGGGTTCTAGTGGGAGGGAGCACTTTGGTGGTCCTAGAAATAGTCTGTTAGATGGAGTTCACAGGAGAGGGGAGTGGGAGCCTGTGGAGGGCTGGGCACCTGGGGAAGTGGGTTGGCTTCCAGGAAAGGTTTGCAGGCTCTATCTCAGCCTCAGACTCTGTGACTGCACTTGGTTGGGGTTCCAGAGCTTCTCGGGGCTCTCCTTGGGAAGGACCCTAGGCGGCTGCTGCCTTCGCCAGAGAGGCCGGAGCGGGGGTGGGGTTGGCCGTGGCAGCCTCCTCCGGATGAAAGACCAGGAGGAGGAGGCCCCACTTGGGGGAAGCAGACCTGGGCACAAGCTGGGCCTTGGGGGAAGAGGAGGAAGGGAGCTTGCCGAGGATCGCCTTTCCCATTGTCCCTGGGGAGGGCCCATCAGGAGCCTCATGCCCCATCGTGGCAAGGTGGAGGAGAAGCAGCAATCATTAAAGAGGTCACAGGCTGCTTCGAGCTGCAGGTTCTTCCCCCCTCCCCCAGCCTGCCCTTGAAAGCTTCCCCACTGATGGCATTTTGAGGGAAGGGAGATGTCCAGGGGCTTGATTTCCTGCCTTGGGCCTGTTACTTTGACTCAGTGCAGAAGCTGTCCCTCTACAAGACCAAGCTCCCTGAAATCTTTGGTTCTCCGCCTTCTCTCTTCCGTTCCTGCTCCCCAGGGCCAGGTGCACAGTAGGTATGTGCTCGTGCGTGTGTGTATGTGTGTGTGTGTGTGTGTGTGTGTGTGTGTGTGTGTGTGTGTGAGTCACATCTCTCTCAGCAGGAACACTGGCTTGACAGAGCCCATCCTGCTGCTGCTCTTTCCTCCCCCTCCCCTAGCCTTGTGCAGCCTACCATGTGGGGGACCTTCTAGGGGCCTGCCATTCTCTTACCTCATTTTAAAAAATGTCTCCTATGCATTCTGTTGCCAGGCTCTGTTTTCATGGGTCCCAGCCCCACCCCCACTTCACCCCATAACAAAAGACAGGCCAAGCCAAGGTGGATATGTAGCCTGAAGCCCCTAGGGCCCTGGCCTGAGGTCTGATGGCCACTCTCTGCGATGGTTCTTGGCCATCAATTTCTTCCTTTCTTTTGTGTTGTCCAGCCTGTATCTGCCCCCATAAGCCCACATTCCTTTGTATTCCTCTCATCTGCCGTCTCTCTCTAAACCTTCTGATGTCACAAGATGTCTGGCCATTCTTTGGTCTGTGGGCCCCCACTTTCTTTGCAGTTTTTTGCTAGGGATCCTTTGGTAAATCTGGAAACTTCAGTTCTGCCTTCAATCTCCTGGAAGTATATACCTCAAACATACCCTCCACCCCCAGTCATAGCTTGAGTCTCAGAGCTCTGGACATGGAGCAGAAGGAGAGATGTATGTGTGCCTGGGCAATACATGGGCTGGTTTTCTAGTTGGAGGCCAACAATGGGGATGTCATTTGGGGCCTTTTTGTTCTTGTGAAATTTCTCAGCATCCCCTGTCCCTCCCAAACCTGACTCCAAACTGGGGCCCAGCACATCCTGGATGCATGGTCAGGGTGGTAGAGATAGTAGCCTGGCCTCTGCTTGTTTTTGGTTTTCTGCAGGTTAACTGCATCTCTGGAGAGGTCATTGGGGGCAGGGAGTGGCCAGGTGGGCTGCTATTTGCTCAGCCCTCCAAGTTATATGCTTTCCAGCGTCTCCTGCCTCCCCTACCCTGCCATAGACTTATCAGAATGCCTTCTTGTGGTCTCCAAGATTTGGCTTACCTCGGGGAGTCGGGTCTGTCCCAAATCTGGGCTCCAGTCACCTGCAGCTCTGCAGAAGGTCCCTTCTGTAGGGCACTGTATAGATGATGGTCATGGAGCAGTTGGAGGGTGGCAAAGGCCCCGATACCTTGGGTCTCATTTGATGCTCCCAAGGCTGAGCATCACAAGAGGAACAGCTGATGTTTACATAGTGCTTCCTCTGTGCCAGGCTCTAGTCTAAGGCTCATCATTGTATCTCATTGGATCCTCCCAGCAACTCTGGGATGGCTCAATTATGGCACCACAAGCCTAGTCATGACCCATGGTGGGATTTATAGCTAGACCCTCTTTCTTGACTCCCAAATCCAACCCTCTGTGCCCTCATCAGTGCTGCCACCATCTCCTATCAGAGACTCTTCCTGAGCTTTTACTTACTACTGAGTGGCAGCAGGGGGGACTTGGGGTAAGGAGAGGGAGGCAGGGAGAAGCCAGTCCAGGGAATGGGCAGTTTAGCTTCAGGGAATCAGAAGTTAATCCATAAACCCTAAACACCTATAATAAATACTGTTGGGCACTAGGACTGCAGATGGAAAGATGAGACATGGCCAGTGTGTCCACAGATATGTATATCTAGGTGATATACCAGATCTGTATGCAGTGACCAGAGCAGGGCTGGGAGAGGCACTGAGGGAGCCAGGAATGGCCCCTTGAAGGGATCTAAAAGGCAGCTGACAGGAATGGGGCAGTTGTGAGAGGTAGAGACAAGGCAGACAGGGGCCTCAGCCTGAGCAAAAGATATGGAAGCCAGAGATGGAGAGTGTTGTGTCTGGAAAGCGGCATGGAAGCCATCCAGGAAGGTAAAGGAATACCTGGGCACCAAGAGCCTTGTGTCTGGGGGTGTCTGCAGGGCCCAAGACGGTTTAGTTTGCCAGTCCTGTCTTGAGTTCAGTTCAGCAAGCTTCATTGGTGCCAGGCACTCTGCAGGACATTGGGCATACCAGCACAAGTGAGAGGCCCTGCCCAGCTGGGTTTACATTCTACTGGGGGGGGGGGTTAGACCTCAGAGGCCATCGGTGTATGCCACAAAGCCTGTGCCACAGATCATCGAGTGGCCAGTGGTGCTCAGGGTCCTGGTCTGGGTCTTGGAGAGGAGGCCAGGAGACAGAAACAACAGGGAAGTTGTGATAAATGCTTCAGGAGAGACCATCGTGGAAGGAGGGCTGGGTTCAAGTCCTGCCTTTTTCAGCCTTGTTATACCCATTTCTCCCATGTGTGCACTCTGCTTCAGTCAGTTGGTTTTGGGCTGTTCTCTACCCACAGTACTCCCATCTCCCATCTCTGGGCCTTTGTAATGGCCGTCCCTTCTGCCTCCTGATGTCAGATTCTTCAGATTTCTCATCTTCAAAGTTCAACTGGAATGCCTCCTTCCTTGGGGAGGGCTTTGCTGATTCTCCTCAGCTGCACCCCCCCACCCAATGACTTTGTGCCTACTTATCGTCTTCTCGTCAGTGTACATGTTGTCTCCCTAAAAAGTTCCTTGCAGGGAGGGATTGTTTCATTCTTTGTCTTTGTATCCCCAGTGCCTAGCATACAGTAGGTGTTTTGGACATGTTTGTGATTGAGCCCCAGCACTTAACACATAGTAGGTACCTGCCAAGTGCTTGTTAGTGATGGAGCTCTAGGTCCCTTCACTCCTCAGAGCTTCAGGTTCTAGAAGAGAAATGGGGCTATTGGTATGGCTTGGGAGGCTGAGCCTGGGAGGCCTAGCAGCATCTGCTGTTGCTGCACCTTGAGGGCAGGACCTGGCACATAGTAGGCCTCTAAGGAAGATGCTTGTGGCTGGAGTGAGCTGGACCAGAGGTTCTTCCTTGGTAGATGAAGCAAGGAGGGATTGAAGAAGCAGGCTTTGGACAGAGCCCGTGCTCTGCTCTGTGCACTAAGCCCCAGGGGCGCTCAGATCTGGTTAAGGGGACATTGTTGAGGCATCAGCATACAGCAGAAGGATGTGAGCAAAAGTGGAGAGGTGGGAAAGGTAGCAAAAAGGGACAGAAGCTGAGCAGGGAGCATCCCAGAGGCCCTCAGATTCAGCCCATTTATCTCCTGGATGAAGGAAGGTGACATGTGTTGTCTGTCACAGACAGAATTCTGACTTGGATCTGTGACGTCAGAGCCAGGCCCTTTCCACCATACTCTGCTGTCTTCCAAAACTCAGCATCTAGTTAAGACACAGTGTGGGGTTCAACTTACTAGACTAGTGGGAGAATGACACTGGAAGAAAGGTATGTTGAGGCTAGACTGTGCAGGGCCCATGGTTTCTGGCTTAGATCATTTAAGCCTCTTAGAAACTTCTGAGGGCTGTGAGGGGAGCCCTCTTTGAAAGAAAAGTCTGACCTCGAGGACCACAGAGATTGGAGAGGAGCACCTGAGAGCATGGAGCCCTGTCAGGAGGCAGGAGTAGTGAGTGGAAGGTGGCACTCAGATCGGAGCTGAGGGTGACCAGAGGAAGGGATGGGGTGCTATCTGATGGGCAGAGGAGACTCTAGTGTGTGCACCTGGGCCTTTGGGCTGGAGCATTTTCACTGGCCGATTATTGGAGGTGCAGAGGGAGGAGGGCCTGTTCCACATACCAGGATACCCCTTCAGCTGTAGCTAGGTTGAACAGATTCTTCCCTGTGGGAAGCTGCCTTCTGGCTTGAACTGTCAAGTCTTGGGAGCCTCAGCATTGGCAGGGGGAAGGGATAGGATGGAGAGTTTGGCTGGGGGGGAGTGGGGCTGCCACACTTTTTCTAACAGTGAGTCATCTTGTACCAGTACCCCACCTTCCCTGGGGGGACCAGGAAGATAGTCCCCAGGAGGCCCCCTGCCTCTCTCTAACAGTGCCCCTCCCCAGGCCAGAGACACCGTGGTCCTCGTGGTGAAGCCACTGGGCT
>CM053771.1:21691232-21760606 GCA_028658325.1 Potorous gilbertii
GGGGGGGGTTGGCTCCCCACAGGACCATGTCAGCATTCCTCTTGGCTCTGGCTGGGCTGACCAGAGCAGACTCCATTAGTTGGGGCTGATGAGCCAGCATTGCCTGCGTCCCTCAGGCTTTGGGAGGGCTTCCCATAGGCCTGGCCCATACTCTCCTTCCCCCCCCCACCCCAGCCTGGCACAAATGCCATCCAGAAGGTGCATGAGGCCAAGGTGAGGTGAACGATCGACTTGTGATTGAGCCACTGCTAATGTAGGGGCTACAAGACGGGTTTGAAGCCCAGACCTCTGGGACCTTCAAAGGAGAGGCCTTTGTTAGGGTCACCTCAGCAGACTGTCACTCTAACCCGAAGGTTCTCTGACCTTATCAGCCACTGCCAGGAGTGGCTGGAGTGTGGATCAAGGGTGAGATCCCTGCAGCTGGCTAGCTGTGTGACCTTGAACAGAGTGTTGCCCATTCTTGGCCTTCAGTTCCCCAGTTGATAAAAAGAAGGGTGTAGGATTGCTGCCTTCTGAAGATTCTCCCAGCCTTTACCTTAAAGTTACTCTCAGTTTAAAGGGAGGACTTCATAAGACTCTCCCACTCCTGTGAGCTCCCTGGGGGTTACAGATCACTTTTCTTGTGACCTTAGGAGGGAACAGACTCATTTGTTCTTCTCTCCTTTGTACAGTTGGGTAAACCAAGGCCCTGAGCAGTCCAGTGATTTCACCAGGGTATTTAACCAGCTACTAAGGAGCAGAGTTAAGATTTGAACTCAGACCCCTCCTCCAGACTCAGAGCCTAGCATACTTCATCTTCCACTGGCCTGGACCAAGTTACTGAACATTATTGATGTTTCCTGTAACCTAGAGCACTCACTTTGGAGTTGAAGGACTCAGCAGTGCCCAGGGCATGCCATTTAAACAGACCCTCAGTTTTCTTCTCTGTAAAATGGGAGTCATAGTTCTTGTCCTAAGCTCCCTAGATGGGGCTGATAACCAGGAGCTACATCATTCCTCTGACTACCCTCTCCCTTGTATTTAGAGTCTCCCACCAAACACCCCTTGTGCCCAGGGACTTCCATCAATGAACTTTCAGTAAGCACCCCTTTTGTTATGTGCCAGGCCCTGTGCTAAGTGCTGGTGGGGTATGCCCTGTTGTTTAGAGCAGTACTGCAGGTGACTGGTCTGAGTTGACTGAGGGCCTGGGGACCTGAGCCTCTGCAGTTTGTGATCAGCTGAGTCCTTTGTAATGGCTCAGTGGTGGCAGGGTTAGTTTGACCCTTCATTCCCGACTTACCTCTCCACAGAAACATGGCAGTTTGTTAGGGGTTTTTTGAAGACTTCATCCCAAACCCAGGAGTCTAGAAAGTCTCGTAGTCTCTAAGACAAGTAAACACTCATTTTGGAACTATGACTAATTAAAGGATCGGGTACATCGAGCAGTGGGGCTCTTGGGTGTTAGGCTGCTGCTCCCGTTGTGGGTGTTTTGTTTTAACCCTGTCATTTCACGTTACCTCCCCTATGCTCCTCGGCTACCTGTCTGCCTGCTGTCCTCCGGCCTGCCTGCTATCCTCCAGCCTTTCCGAAAGTCATGGCTGATGTTGGGAACCCTGGCGGCTTGGTCCTTGCAATTTGGTGTCCGTCCAGAGAAGACCTGCCTTCCCACATGACCCCAGGTCTCAGTGAAGCCTCGGGGATTTCCTGGCTCTCCCGGTTAGAGGGAGGCCTAAGGAGTCATTAGGGAGATGTCAGAGGTAGAGAGGTCATTGGATTCTCCTTGGAGTACTTAACTCTCTGTCAATTGTATCTTCCCCAGAGAGTATAAGCTCTGTAAGGATAGGGACTTTTTCCTTTTCTCTTTTATCCCTGGCACATGAGACTTAATAAATGCTTGGATTAGCCATGTGGCTCAGTGGGTAGAGCACCAGACCTGGAGTCAGGAAGACTCATCTTCCTGAGTTCAAATCTAGCCTCAGACACTTCCTAGCTGTGTGACTCTGGACAAGTCACCTTACCCTGTTTGCCCCCATTTCCTCATCTGTAAAATGAGCTGGAGAAGGAAATGGCAAACTGCCAAAAGAACCCCAAATGGGTTCACAGAGAGTCGGACACAACTCACCAACAATAAATGCTTGCTAGATTGGTTTGGATATAAAAGTTCAGGCTTGTTCTTGCTGGGCACCTCTCATTAGGCCTGAAGGGAAATATCTTTTGGTGTCTTTTGAAAGAGGATCCTGGACTTCAGGGGCTCAGTTGTTGGCTTAGCACATAGTAGGCATTCAGAAAGCAGTTAGTGATTAAGTCTGTAAACTTAAAATCAGATTCCCACCCTGGGAGATTGGGCTGGTGCAGACAGCAGTCCTGTGGTCTTGAGGCCCTCAGAGAGCAGGCACTAACAGCACAGTCTCAGCCTCAATCAGTGAAAACTGGCCTATGGCAGGGCAGAAAACTCCCCAGACTGCAGCGATCTGGCAAGTCTTTAGGGGTGCCTTGTGCTGGGCGGGGAGCCATGTCTGGCCTTCTAAGGTAGGGCTAGGTATAATGTAACAGCTGCTCTCTTCGCAGATGGAAGTAATAACATGCTAAGTAACCGTATGTTATGAGGAGGCTTTCTTGGCCCTCTATTCTAGGTGGGCCTTTTTGGGGACCAGCCTCCATTCTCTTAGCTCACTTCTGCTTTAGGCTGAGGGCATTCATTTAAGAGAGGGGTGACAGGTTAGGGCTAAGGCTGATACTAGTATTCTTCAGCTGGACATAAGGGAAGCCTTTCTAATCATCAGAACTGTCCCACCATGGACTAGATAGCTCGGAGAGGTAGTGAGTTTCCCATCGCTAGAGGCACCCAAACAGAGACTGAATTGACCAAACCCTGAGCATTTTTGTCTGGAGGTCGGAGGCTGGTCTAGGTCATGGGGAAGGGCCTGAGGACTAGAAAGGGACCTAAGGTCATAGAGCCTCAAACATCATGGAGTCACAGCCTTTAGTACTTTACTAAGTACCTGCTCTGTGCCAGGTCCTGGAGATACAGTGGCAGGAAACTGAGGCCAGAGAGGTGAGTCCCCTTGTCACATTCCCTCACGCTTTCTATGGGTGCAGTACTGAAGCCCAGATAGTTGAAGTGGTTATGCCCAGTAACAAATTCAAATCCAGATTCTCAAAGCCTAGATCCAGATTACACAGCTTTTACTTGGAGCGCCATGAGGCCAAGGAGGCTTTGCGTTTTGTCTTCTGTTCCCCAGCACTGAGGCATGAGCAGGGTCTCAAAGCCTCCTTTCCTCCCCTGGGAGGCTGGTGGAAGGCCTCACAAGGGTCTGCAACAGATGAAGACTGGCTTGCATCTGGCAGAACCTCTCGACTTAATTTACTCTGTGTGTTGGGTTTTTTCCCCTCTGGCCTTATTTATTTGCTTTTCTAGTAAATGCCTGATCCCAGACAAAAGACAAGAGCAGGCCTTTTCCAGGAAATTAGATCGACGTTCTCGTGTGGCCTGTTTCACACTCAGTAGAAGCCCAACTGGGAGTTGACACAGGTGGTGGGGCGCAGGTGGGCCTCAGGAACACCATGTGCTGGCGAGAGGGCCTGAGACACCAGCAGTGCCTGCTTCTTGGCCCCCAATGGGTTCATTTCAGGTGGACCGTCTGAGTTGGGACTCATTGGCATGCTATCTGTCCTCTGCCTTCTTGTCGCCATCCCCATGGCACCTCTGAGGGATGTGGGCTGGAATGGAAGGAGAGAAGAGGAAAACAGATGAGAGCGAAGCTCCAGTCAGGCTTGGTTGTGGTGCCTGTGGTTGGGGAGCTTGGTGTGACGGCATGAGCGATGGACAGGCAGGAGACTGGGCTTCCAAGCCCCATCTGGCCCTGACTGGCCATGGGGCTTGTGACAGAGGCTCTGTTCTTCTTCTGTGTGATGTGGAGAAGCAGTCTGGTGTTCTCTGCTCCCAAGGCGTGTTGGGGAGTTGGGGAGAAGGGGGAGGGGGTCATAAGTCAGTCACTGGTAGGAAGTGCCTCTAATGTGTTTGATGCTGCCCATGGAGTCTTTACAAGGTCAGAAGCTTCTGTTCCATTGGGGGAATATACAAGATAATCCCAAGGGCTGGTGCAGCACCTTAGCTAACTGACTCAAAACGTCTTCCTGGCAGTGATAGCAGGTCATGGGAGCTCCCTTTCCTGTTGAGCTTAAGGGTTCACCAAATGCTTCCCTGGCATTCTCATTTGAGCAGGATTCGAACCCAGGTCTTTCCAAGCCCAGGTCCAGCACTCTGTCCAACAGTACACTCCTCCCAAAGATGCTAATGCATTGATGATGCTCTGTGTTTCTAAAATACTCTGACTCTGGGGTATTGTTCACCAGGGGTGAGAGTATGGTGTTAAAATGTCAGGCCTGAGGTTATGCTGGCATTGAGCTAGGCAGCCTCACTGTCCATGGGTACAGATTGCACCAGCTGTTTTACCAGGGCCTGGGTTGTGGGAGAAGGTAGATAATGATGTGGGGGGAGCAAGCCCCCACTGACTATGGGTAAGGAGAGGCCTGTGGCTGGCAGCCTCACCTCTTCCATCACCATCTGGAGGGAAGAGAGAACTTTCCAGCCAGAAGCCTCTGATCGTTGAGGCAAGGCTCCTCCAGCAGAAGCCCCGGTGCTGCTTGCAGCCCCTCTGCTGCCCCCCAGCACTTTACTTTTGTTCCTCCTTCCCTCCAGCTGTCACCTCCTCTGCTGACCAGCAACCTGCTGGAAGCAGCCAGAGGTCCCCACCTCGAGCAGAGGTCCTGTATTAGGTCCGGGGGGTGGTTCAGAGTGGTCATTATTTTACTGTATTTAGTGTCTTATTGTCTCTCTGCTGGATTACAGAATGTCAAGTGTGAGAGGTCCTCCAGGCCAAGGCAATTATTTGCTTGGGAAGGAAACAGAGGCCCAGATAGGGGCAGTGTTCTTTCCACTGCACCCCAGGTCCCTGTGTGTAGGATGCCCGGCAGATCCTTGCAAAGGCCAAGCCTGTTAGAGTTTGGGCAATGACTGCCAGGCAGGGGAGTTCAGGTTTCAGAATTTCTCAACTGGGCTGGTGTCCAAGAGGAGTGTGTGTGTTTCGTTTCTGAACTGGAAAGAGCAGATCCACCTACCCAGAATGCATTGCCAGGCTAGGGTGGCAGAAACTTTCTGGGGTCTGGAGAACAAACAAGCTTTGGAGTTTCTCTTAGAATTGTGGGGAGACAGAGCAGCTGAAACCATCCTGAGGGAAAGCCTGCCCATTAAGGGGGAGCCAGACCATTTCTCAACCGTTACATGGGTCCCTCAAGGGAGGGGAGAAGTCTTGAGGTCTGGGGATCTCCGAATATGGATGGAATAAGGACGTCCTTTCCTACTCCCAACCCTGGCCCTGACAGGCCCTGGCGAAGGCATCTGGGTGGGTCATGGGGCAGCATGCCACTGCTGGGCTCCAGCCCCTCGCCCTGGAGTCCCTACATGAACAGGAGAAACATGATGCCCAGAAGGCTTCCAGCCTCTGAGACTGATCACTGCCTCTCACAGGCCCTCCCTTGGCTCCTGGCTGGCGGACCAGAGAGGCTGTCCTCAGGCGAACTGGGAAAATGCCCTTTCCTTGGCCTGGATAACGGAACGGCTTGTGATAACGCCATTGCTTCCTGCTCCCTAAGCCCTGAAAGAGGGTGCATGTGCATGTGCATGTGTGCTCGTGCATGTGTGTGCGCATGAACCTGAGTGCAAGTGTATGTGCTTAGAGAGGATGGGGGCCAGTTGAGGGTGGGGGCAGAGGCTGAGGGAAGGGGACAGTAAGACCCACAGCTGTCCCCAGCCCCCTGGTGAAGCCCATTCTGAGCTTATGGGAGAAATGGAAGGTGGGAGGCATTTCTTCTCCACTCCAGGAATTACAGAAGCTGTTGGCGTCAGCTGCTCTTTGAGGAGGGGTGGGAGAGGGAAGGGACCTTGGCTTCTATCTTGAGCCCCTGGCGTGGGTCCCTGAGTTGTGGCCTCCCAGGGGTCCAGACTGCAGCCTCTCCCAGAACAGCTCCGGGCAGGTGTAGGGAAGGCAGCTGACCCTGACTCGCTTTCTCCCTCCAGAGGCCTGCTAGCTGCATACACAGGAACTACTAAAGGCTAGTCATCTGTGCAGTTACCCTGGCTCCTCCCAGCATCGTTGGGGTGGGGGGCATGCTGCTGAAGCCCCAAGCTCAGGCCCAGGGCAGAAGGCAGGGAAGGTGTTGGGACCTCATGGTGAAAGCCTCTGTGCTCCAAGGGATGGATGAGGCCTTGGTGGGGGCAGTTGAGAGTGTCCCTCAAGCCAGCCTCTCTGAGGCCATCTTCAGAGAGGTCTTGCCTGGGTTGGGGCTGCCTGGGGCTGTCTGATTCACCCACTTACCTCAGCCTGTTGGCATGTGAGTGACGTGGAGTCTAGGCCCCATTGGGGGCCGGCCTTCTGCTGGCCACCTTGAGATCCTTCTTTTAGGGCAGTCGAAGGAAAGTGTCTTCCCTCCCCCCAGCCCCTTGTCAGACCAGGGACTCCCCCAGGGCACAGACTGTTAGTTGCCTTCCCATTCAGGCTGATTTTGCCTCCCCATCTACCTGGGGACTCCCTGAAGAGCCCCATTCAGATTTGTTTTCATCCTGTCCGTAGAGTGTGTCTGCCCAGAAAAATGGTGTCTCTCAGGGGGCTCAGCTATGTGGGTCTGCATTTGCCCCCTGCACTCTCACTGCTAAGGAGTTGGCCTCCCAGATGTGACTTATCTTGGCTTTGGGGATGAGAGTTGGCAATCATTGGCACTGAATTACATGGGGTGGGGTCCTAAATTTTCTTCCAGAGACCCCCAGGCAGCCCTGATGGGGTTCTTGGACCTAATCCAAATTAGCTTTGTATTATGGGGGTGGGGTGGGTGTAGGTATTTGTGTTTGTAGTATGGTACGGTATAGTGTATGTGGGGGTATGTGTATGATGTGTGGTGTATAGATGTGGATGTGATATGGATACGTGTGTGTAGTATGGTGTGGTATACAGAATGTGAGGTGGAGGACTGTGTGTATGGTGTGTGGTAGGGTGTGTTTGGCATGGATATGGTATATGGTATAAGTAGGTATTTAGTCTGATGTAGTGGCATGGGTATGTGGTATAGTGTGTGTGTGTGTGTGTGTGTGTGTGTGTATGTATATTTGTGTGTGTTGTGAAAAATGAGAGATCGCCCTGGGTGGGCAGAGGGAGGCCTCTCTGGGAACAGTAGTACCTCAGTGGAAATATGCCTCTCTCTCCACAGCAGACCGTGCTCATTAAGGCTCCCCAGGCACTCTTTCACCTGACCCATCCCTGGCGAGGTGGTGGCAAGGCCAGGAGCTACCATGAACGAGGTGTCAGTCGTCAAGGAAGGCTGGCTCCACAAGAGAGGTGAGGAAGGGCCTGGATGGGATCTCCCTAGGATACAAGGGCCAGAGTCAGGCCCAAGTTCAGATCTGTCTCCAGTCCCAGCTATATGACCCTGGACAAGTCACTGAATCTTGCTGAGCACCCATTTCCTCATGTGGAAAATGAGAGATGGGTCTCCAGTGACCTTTGAGGGGCCCTCTCCTGCTCCAGCCCCAATTGCCCAGCTCCTGCATGGTCCCACAGTCAGAGCTGAAAGCTGGATAGCGTTGGAAGGCTGGCCAACTGCTTGGTCCTCCCAGCACCCTGAGGAGTTGGAGGGGCCAGCTGGGTGGCAGGGCTCAGTCACCTTTCTGAACCTCAGTTTCCTTATCTGTCAAATGGAAATGCTGTTTGTCCTGGCTCCTTCCTAGGACTGTTGCGGAAAGAGGCCCATGCAAGCATTAGGGTACCGGAGAAAGATGGTTGGGAGGTGGTTCTGGGTGGTGCTGTTAGCCCACTCATGCTTCTGGGTGGACACAACTGGCATTGGCTCCCTTGGGCCCCTTGGAGAGCCCTACTGTGGGTCTGGGAGCCCCTGGGAGCTTCAGCTGCCCCAGGCAGGGAGGAAGAGTTCGGTGGGTAGCAGCAGCAGCAGGACCAATGTCTTCTGCACATGGGTCAGATGGACATCATCTGCCAGAGCCACATGGCCTCTCCTTGGGTGGGGAGCCATTGGGGAATGACTTGATCAGCTGGGCCATGGGGTGCACGGGGACTGAGTATGGAGACAGGCCTTGGGAAGACTATTCATTCCCAGAATAGCTGCTGCTTCTGCATTTCATCCTAAGTCCTGGCAGGCCTATTCTTCTGGGTCCCGAGGGGGCTGGTGAGAGCCCCAGGCTGATGCAGAGTGATGAGGGATCCCATGGAGATAAGGGCTGTGCTTAGACCAGCCAAGAGGGCCTCAGTCCTCAGGGGCCACTGTCCTCACCCCTCACCTGAAGCCTCTGTGCCCTCTTCCTTGGCTTTCCCTCTCCCCAGGAACCACCTTCTCCAGGTAACAGGAGAGCAGCAGCTGGTGTGTGTTTGGGGGTGGCACTAATTGAGTGCCATTTGGGTGGAGCTCCAGGGGCCAAGGCCAGCTTCTCTCCCTCATTCTCTCCAAGGCTCTTCAGCATTTCTGCTCCCACTGTACCTCCTGGGTTTTCTCAGTGGAAAAAGCCTGTCCTCCCAAGGGCAGGGTAGCATCAGTGCTTCACAGTAGATCTCTTTGGTGTGAAAGGGACTCTGCCCAGTCCCAGAACATAGCTCTACCTCATTCCCATGAGACCAGAACAGGAGAAGAATTGGGATGAGGAAAGGGGCTGAGCAGCAGGCCCCCAGTTAGGGCCAGAGGCCATGGAGCAGCCACAGTCAGTTCTGGGGTTGCTGCGCTGGGGGCATTGCAGTAGGGAGCCCAGCAGCCCACAACCTCTGCCATACTTGGGTCCTGCCCAGCTCCTTGCCCTGTCAGCCAGAGGCCCCTTCCCTCCCTTTCTTCCCAGACCTGCCGCCGCCATAGGATTTCTCTCCTAGAAGTGGGCATGTTCTCTTGCCCTCTCTCCTCCCCTCCCCCGCTCCCTCCTGTCTTTGCTCTCTCCCTCTCCCCCTTCCCATCTCCTCTACTTTCTATCCCGCCCCTTCCCCCAGTCTCCCTCCCAGTCCCTGTTGTTGCTGGCTCTCCGATGAGTCACTCCCCAGGCATCTACAGCCTGGAATGTAACTGAGCTGGAGAGGGAGACAGGATCTGCCTGTGGGCTCCACAAAGCCCACCCCTGGGGCCCTGAACCCACCACACTTCATCAGTCCTCTCCTGGAATTAGCTTGGAGATGCAGGGGCCCAATTCACTCTGACCTCTCCTCTCTTCTTTTCAGGTGAATACATCAAGACTTGGAGACCTCGCTACTTCCTATTAAAAAGCGATGGTTCATTCATTGGCTACAAAGAGAGACCAGAGGTCCCTGACCAGAGTTTGCCCCCTTTAAATAACTTTTCTGTAGCAGGTTTGTTGAATAAAGTTTTGAGGGGAGTTTGATTAAAATACTCCTTCCTTGGAGAGCATAGATCCCTTTGTCCAAACCTGGGTCTATCTCCAGGGCAGCCCTTGAGCCCCATCTGTCCTAGGCAGGGAGCCTCCCTCTCCTTTGGGTTGTCAATACCAGAGTTCAGGTTTATTTCGCTTATTTAGCATGGACTTTCCCCACAATTGATACTGAAAGGTGGGAGCCCACAGAAAAGTCTTAGCTTGCCTCCAGACACACTGACCCTCAGCGGCAGGGCTGTAGCCATGGCCGCGTGGACTGACCAGGCGGAGCACCCAAGGCCAGTGGGCGAGGTGGGTAGGACCTGGGACTCATTTACAGAGGATGATTCAGGGCCATTTCCTTCACTCACTTCAGTGCTCCTCAGTTTCTTCATCTGTAAAATGAGGCTCTCTGAGGCCCCTTCTGGTGCAGTCCATTTGTCTGTAAGAAGAGCAGCCAAGAACATAAGGATTCTACTGCTCACTTAATGCAGAGGGTGAAATCTAGGCCTCTGAAGGCTTATCCAAGAGGTTCATGGCAGAGTGGGGCTTTGAACTCCAGGCTCCTGTCATCCTCCAGGGACTCTCCTCTGGGGCTCTCTCTATCCCTGCCTTCTGCCTGGCACTGGGATCCAGAGGCAAGAGCCGAGCCAGTCGAGCTCCTGAGTGTGGCAGCCACCTCCAAGCCACATGTGGAAGGACCAAAGCCGGTCTAACAGGGGCCGCCAGCCATCCCAGCAGGACCCTCCATAGGACAGCTCCCATCTATATGGCTAGAGCCTCATGCTGGTTTGCGTGCCAAGCAGCAGCAAGTTGGGGCCCATGAGTGACTGCTGTGCTTCCAGCATATGAGAAATGGGAAGAGCTAGTGTCAAAAAAAAGTAGAGAAAGTCAATTTGCAGTCATTTCAAGGGGAGAAGGGGTGGGGGCATTGGGAAGAGCCATGTGGAGAAGGTGGCCCCTGATTTCCCCTACCTCTCCCTTCCTCTCTAGAATGCCAGTTGATGAAGACAGAGCGACCTCGGGCCAACACCTTCGTCATCCGCTGCTTGCAGTGGACAACGGTTATTGAAAGAACGTTTCATGTGGATTCTCCAGATGAGAGGTATGTCTTCCTCCTTTGGGAGAGCTCAGGTCTTAGCCAGTCCCTGGTCCTGGCTGCTTCTTGCCTACTTGGCCCCCTCATAATTTTTCCTGGCAGCAGCTTGAAGATAAGGCCTTTTAAACTGGAAACGGTAACTGTTACCCTTCTTAGTTCACTTTGAGAAAACTGAGCCAGAGAGATGGTGAAGTGGGAGGGCAGGCTCTAGGAGGTCATCTCCAGGGGGACCAGGGTGGGCCCCGAGGCTCCCAGAACTGCTCAGGGCCTTGGAATGCAGGGATGGCTCTGAATGACACCCACAGAAACTACCCTTTTCTCTGATGCACTTTAGAATGCTCAGGGCCCTCTTACCCTCCATGGACATGAGCATCAGGGGAAGGTTCACGCAGCCAGGTCTTCCTGACTCCACATGGAGCATTCCTCTCCCTGGGATACACTGCCCTCCCAGGGGGTATTTTCCTGATGCCCTCTGCCCCCAAAGGGCTTCTTGATTGCTTGCTGCTGGAGCCAGTGGGAGAGGGGGCTCCCTGTTTCAGAGCAGGAAGAGAGAGGGTGGGCATTCCAAATGGGGACAGATAGATGAAGGCTGGGGTCTGAGTCAGAGCACCTGCCTTCCCATCCTAGCCCTCTGGACCTCTTATCTTCTGTGTGGCGTTGACCAAATGATCCCATGTCCTGTACCAGAAAACAGTCTGGAAAGAACATGGGGAGTGGGGTGGGGGAAGAGGGGAAGAAGGGGCCTGGCCCTAGTCTAGTGCATCTCTTCTCCTGTGTCTGGCACCTGAGGTATGCATAGCCCCGTGACAGGGGTGGCTGTTGGGAGCATGGTGTACTTCGTCTGAATGTAGTGTGGGAGGAGAGCACTGGATTGGGCGCATGGAATCTCAGGTCTCCTCCTCTTCAGGAAGTACCTTTTCAATCATGGACAAGTGACTTTACCTCTCTGAGCCTCAACTTTCTCATTTGTAAAATTGAGAGGGGGAGGGTAAACGTGATGATCTCTCAGGCTCTTTCCAATCTCCTTTCCATCCCCTCAAAACTTGAAGGATGAATCAAAGAGAGTCAGGTGGGAAAGGGCTGGGCATGGAGACTCAAGCTTTCAGGGTGTCTCTGGCTTGACCTAACTATTACCTAAGGGAACTTTGGAGTGCTTGAGGCCCAGTTATGGGCTTGTGATATTTTGAAGAGTGACCATGGTTTCCTGAGCCATGCCTTGGTGGCTGCATCAGCATCTCCTTCCATCTCTGCCAGAAGACTCCTATCCTGTCTGTCCTTTACCCACTACTCCTTCGGAGCTCCTCTGTCATATACTGCCCTCCATTAGACAGCTCCCATCTGTATAGTTAGACTTACCTCATGGTGCTCCTCTCACACCTTCTTGCTCTGACTCAACTGCCTTCTTGTTTTTTTTCCATACCTGACATTCATTCTCTACAGAGACTGTCTGGGTAAAGTGCTGTGGAAACTTTAGATATTATTGTTCCTGTTATCATTGCCATCTCCTTCCTCCACGTCTTTGTACAGTGTGGTCAGCCTTCATGCTTACCACGTTCTCTCTCCCTGCTTTGGTCTCCTCCAAGGCTCAGCCCAAGCAGCACCTTTGAGATGAGAGCCAGGCCCTGACCCCCACCCCCACACCGGCTTGGAATTCCTTTGTCTTCATGTGGGCTCTAGCACACGAAGATTTCCTGGACCCCGAAGAGGACAAAGGCCATTTCATTTCTGTCTTTGTATTGTCAGTGCCCACAGCAGTGCCCGATGATGGCTCAGTCCTTGTTGAACTGAATCCCAAAGCTAGGATATTGGCCTAGATGAAGGTTGGATCATAGGGCCATAAATTTAGACTTAGGAGAGAGCTTAGAGGCCATTGATTGAAATCCCCTCATCTTACAGACAAGGAGACTGAGATCCACTCCCTGAGGTGATGTGAGCTAGGAAGTAGCAGAGACAGAATTTGACCCCAGATCTTGGTGCCATCAAGGCTGCTTCTTGGTTGGAAGCATCATGTCTAGGCTACAGTCAAACGCTGAACTGCTCTTGGTCCCACATGGGATGCCAACCAGTTGGCCATCTTTCACCACTTTCTCTGCCCTGTTCTCTTGGTCCTGCCAAAGCCACAGAGCTTTTCCTGGGAGATTTTGAGCCCCATGAGCTCTCCACTCCTGATCTAGTTGGAACTAGGCCTTCCGTGCAGTGCTTTTGACCTGTGTTCTCCCTTTCCTGGGACACATGTCCCTCTGCAGAGTCTTGCGTGGGCATTTATGGAGCTCTGGTTGGGGGAAGGGCCCTTAAAACCTTCTACCACTGCCCACAGGCTGGATGGGTGGGCTTGGCCTCCTGGCAGACTGATGATGAGCTCCTGTGGGAAGCCTGGTGCATGTGCCTCCTCATGGCCCAGACTTTAGGGTAGAAAGGAATGAAAGAGATCATCTTGTTCATGTCCTGGGTTCAGGATGGGATCACATGTATAACCCTGACTTCAGGAACTGCTGACTCTCCCACAAGTTAGAGAGGCCTCCCCCCATGTTGGCCTTCTCATCTGAAGCCAGAACGCCCTCAAGGCCAGGAATGGTGTCCCACTACATGGATGATGCCCAAACTTCCTTTTCTCTCTTGCCCCATGTGGAGTGGAGTGGGCGGCATCTCCTTTATCCAGAATGTACGTGGCTAGCTGGGGTAGGTAGAGACCATGGGATTAGAAGTCAACAGAACTAGGTGTCATCAGAGGCTTCCCCATGGATGAGCTGTCGCTGGATCTGGAACAAACCTCTTCCCTTCTCTGGGGGCCTGGCAGAGACCAAAGAAATGGGCTTGTTTAGCCTAGAGCCTGGAGAAGGTTCTAGAGTCATGGGCTCTCTGAAGGGCTCCTCTGGAGCTCTTCTCGAACCTGGAGCAGAAGGAAATTGGGATAGGAGCAAGAGGGAATGAAGCAACATGTTGGCTGGGAGGATTGGGTGGGGTGGCTGAAAGGCTCAGGGAAAGTCTTTGCCCTTGACCAGTGGATTGGAGGACAAAGGGGAGAGGAGGAGTGTGGGTGGGGAGAGAGCCTCTCCACAGCCCACCCAAACTATTCGGGGGTGCTACCCCACAGGGCATAAATCCCAGGGTTGCCGTGATATCTGAGCTCTGTGTCGCTGCCCCCACAGTGGTTGCAAAATCCATTCAGCCCGCTGCTCAGGGTGCAGGCAATGTGCTCCTTGGCCCATTGTGGCCTGGGGCCCTTCTTGGGACCAGTGGTACCCATCAGCTCAGTCTATTTTCATTCAGCAAGTATTCATGGGGGCTTCAGGGTTAGCAAGTCCTACATGTTCCTGGTGCCCAGAATGTGACTCAGAATAAACAGGCTCCTGGGTCCCCAGACGTGCCAGCTCATATCAGCGGACCTTTGTCCAGTCCCTACTCCACACCTGGTGAACACAGAGACTTGATGAGGAGCATTTCCCTTTGGAACACAGTAGCAGTTTGCCTGAGCTGAGGGAGGTTAAAGTTTCCTTGAAGGATGAATTCCCTCTCCCGGCGAAAGCATCAATGCCCCCCGGAGCACAGAGGGCCTCAAGAGGTCTAGGCCTCAGTCATAGGACACTTTAAATGCACTCTTAGGGAGGTTACACGGTCATACGTCCCAGGATCATTTAAGGGATAGCCCCCACGGAGGTCCCCGAAGCAAGGGCGTAGTCATTTGTAGCCCTAAAAAGTCATGGCTCTTTTGGTGTTTCTCTTGGCATCAATGGAAGTACTTGAGATGATCTCTGACATCATTTGGGTAGGTGCTCACCCCAGCCGCATGGAGGTGGCCTGCATGAAGTGTTGTGGCCCCCACATCATGGTCTCTCGACCAGTCTTCAGGCAGTGGCCTTGGATGATAACCTTTGGCCTGTGACCAGGCCAGGCCCTGTCAGAGCTGGGGCGTTCTGAGAGCGAGGGGGCAACCTGAACCAAAAAGCCACAGATGGTGGATGAAACAAGACCATGATCCGAGGGTTAACTATTCGGGTTTATGCTGAGAAATAACACGTAGGAGAGGGGCCTGAATTAACAGAAGAGTGAGGGTGTTAGTTGTCAGAGGACACCATAGAGCCCCAACGAGGACAAGGTTTGGGGTGGGAGTTGGCAGTGCAGTCAGAATGACTTCTGTGACAGGTCCACTCCCCAGAGGGGCTGCCATCTTAGGCATTCTTGGGAATGGCTCAGTTGGAGCTGCGGAGATCCCCAGAGCTTTTGTGGGATCAGGGTCCGTCTGAGCATCGTTGATAGACTACAGCCCATCTAGAGGGGGCCTCAGGAGGGAGATGATGCATGCCCTCTGGGGACCTGGGAATGCTCACATGTTGGAGGGGCAATCCAGACAGGCTCTCCTTGCTAGAGGAGAGGCAGGGAGCCTTATAGGCATATGGGACAGCTGATGGCCAGTCAGCAGGCTCATTTGACTGGAATGAAGGGGATATAACTTGGAGGCTGTAAGGGCCCCCTCTGAGCCTGCGAGGACCTCACTGGGAGCATAGGAGATAGCTGGAGACACCTGGGTGGGTCTTGTCTCAGCTGTAGCCTGCACTTGGTTGGCTGACAGCCCTGCTATGGTTTGTGTCTGTTACTTAGGGAGGAGTGGATGAGGGCCATCCAGATGGTGGCCAATAGCCTCAAGAATCAGGGGCCTGTGGAAGACTCAATGGACTACAAATGCGGCTCCCCCAGTGACTCCTCAGTGGCCGAGGATATGGAAGTAGCTGTCAGCAAAACTCGGACAAAGGCAGTGAGTGCTTGGGCGGGGGCGGACTGGGGGAGGCTGGCCCCTGGCTGGTCAGTGCCCACACTTCTCTATGTTTTTGAATGAAGCAGTTGACTACTCCAAGGTGACACCTGCAGTGATTGTGGGGAAACTTCTCAGCTGTCACTTCCATTGGGGGTGGGGCAAGAGCCACTTAAGGGGAAACAGTTATCTGTCCAAGCCCCTCTGAGCCCCTCCTACCCTGGATGACCTGAGGAAGAACACCTAGCATCCTCCCCCTCCCCCACAGACCATGAACGACTTTGACTATCTCAAGCTTCTGGGCAAAGGCACCTTCGGCAAAGTCATCCTGGTGCGGGAGAAGGCCACGGGCCGCTACTATGCCATGAAGATCCTGCGGAAAGAGGTCATCATCGCCAAGGTGGGCACCATGCTGTGGGCAGGACAAGGCACTCCCTTGGAGGTCAGCTGCAGGCCTTGTTGATTGGTCGGGTCTGACTCTCCCTGGCCCCATTTGGGGCTTTCTTGGCAGAGATCCTAGAGGGGTTTGCTATTTCCTTCTCCAGATCATTTTATAGAGGAGGAAACTGAGGCAAGCAGGGTTAAGTGACTTGCCCAGGGTTACCTAGCAAGTGTGAGAGGCAGGATTTGAACTCAGGCAGAGGAGTCTTCCTGACTCCAGGCGTGACTCTCTATTGGCTGAGCCACTAGACTGCCCACTGTAGATGCAGACATACTGCCCCCTTCTGGTTGTGCAGGTAGGACAGCCTAGCAGATGTATTTAGGCTCCATGGTAGATGGGAACCCATGGCATCCGGATCCTTGTGTGGGCCAGCCTGGAAGTACGCTTGTACCCAGGCTGAAGGAAAGAAAACTGAGGCCCTGTGGAGGTCAAGGAGGGGACATCCAGACAGATGCACATAGACAGAAGGACTGGGTGTCCTCTGATGGGGCAGAGGGCAGGGTTAGCTGGGCAGATGCAGGCCAATGGCACATTAGGTAGCCCCTTGTGGTTCCAAGGGAAGGACAGTACAGTATGTGTCTTCATGTAGCAAGTTAGAAAGCCCATGCCAAGCAGGGGCCACAGAACAGGGGACCCCTTGGCTGGTCAAGAGAAATACTGCTGTCCTTCCTGGGTAATTCCTGCTTCTAGGGCAACCAAGGCCAATGAGTGGCTTTGATTCTGTAGGCCTGAGTGGCAAGGAGGTGATATCTGCGCTATTGAGGAGCAGGGGGCCGCTGGGCAGCCTAGGAGAGGCGGGCTGGGCCTGGTGGAGAAAAAGGAACAGGCAAACATTTCTGTGACGGTCAAGAGTGGAATTGGGTTGGCTGTTGCCCTGCCACCCAAAACTACCCCTATTCCTCTCACAGCCATCCTAGGAAGTGAGGAACCCAGGTAATGACCCCCTTTGACAAAGCAAGCTCCTGAGGCCTCATCTTGTATGAGCTGGTTGAGGCAGAGCCTGTGTGCAAACAGGATGTAAGTCACTGCCTGCCCTGGATGATTAGATTAGGAGGCTGTGAGGGTCCTGCCGAATTTGAGGATGCCTTGTTACGTATTAGCTGTGTAAGCACCTGGTGAATATGGGCCTTCTCTGTAATGGGAGCCGGTGACTCCAACTGTTCCTATTTGGGTAGTACCTACAGAAGGGGCCCAGACCGTAAGGCCCAGCCATTGATGTATCTCCAATGCCTGTCTGTCTGTCTCCAGGATGAAGTTGCTCACACGGTCACTGAGAGTCGAGTCCTCCAGAATACCAGGCACCCATTTCTCACAGTAAGTAGGTCAGTCCTGTCCATTTCAGGGCAGTCCAATGCAAGCCCAGGGAAGGGGCCTGGCTTTCTGGGCAGCAGCTTTCAGCACTGAGTCCCTGGGTGGGACTCACCTCCTAGGCAGATGGGCCAAAGGAGGCAGCCCTGTTGGTGGGGCTCCAAAGGGCATCTCTTTTTCTATTGATGCCATTTTTAATGTCACTGTCACTTCCTAGTACCCCTTTGACCTCCCACCCCCAGTAACCCAGAAGCACATTGGCCAGGAGATGGGCTCACTCACCGCTTATGGTCCTTCACTAGTCTGCTGAAGCAGGAAGCCCCTTGGACACTGCATAGGAGAAAGGCCCATCCTTGGCAGCAGCATCTTCTGGTGCCTCTCCAGCCCTGGGGATTGTGCTTTCTGAGGCAGCCTGCACAGAACTGTTTGGAAAAACCAGAGATTTTATCGAGATGACAAAGCAGCCCTTTGGGTGGCCAGCTCTTTGGGCAAGACTGGCAGGACTTTTCCCAGTATCTTCCTCTCTTTGAGATCTTGAAGATCAGGTCTCCACATGTTAGAACTGTCACCTGCAGAGACTTCTTTGGGTCTATTCCTGCTGACCTTCCCCACCTTGGTCACCTTCCTCCTGAGAGAGCAGAGGGTCTGCCACAAGATTCACAGAGCTCCACACTCAGAACTGCTGTCCCATCTGCTCCATCGTCTCCAGTGATGCTCTTGCTTGCTTGAGGTTCATGTGAGGGATCCTACAGGTGCCTTTCCCTTCACTGCCTTTGGTTCTTTTGGGGCAATGTTGCCCACAATCCTCCCAGCATCCACCCCTGAACCCTGCACACATGACTTTGCCTTCTAGCCCAGCCCTACCTTGTGTTTCTCTGTCTTGGTAAGGAGAGTCAGGGTTTGCTGACTATGGGTTTGTGGACCCTTGGGGCCTCTTCTTTGTCTCTTGCTTTCTGAGGATGTAGCTCCACGCTGTGGATGGATGGATGTGAGTTTTCTTCCAATGGTAAAGATCGCAGACCATTCCAGTGTTCTTGCTTGTTTCCTGCCCTTGGTTCATGTCCTTCAGGTCTCCTTTGAATCTCCTGCCTTCTGGGCAGCCCAGGGGCTGGTCCCTTGCTATTTTTTGTGCTCTTACCTCCTTTTCTCATCTAGAGCCAGGGTCACCATTGATAATGGGCTGCAGTCTGCTTAGACACACCCCCAATTTGTTTCTTCACTGATTTTTGAGTTACCTGCCATTTTGATTCTTTGGAGATGGTGGTATTCTGTGCTTCTAATACTAGAGCATCACTAAAAGGACTTTAATGTTCAGGGAGCAGCTTGGGGACCACTGAAGGCCCAGCACCTTCCTGGCCAGTCCTCTTCTCCCCATTCACTTTGGAGTCTGTCTCTGGTGCAAACTGTGGGTACCAACAGATGAGGTCCAAGGACCGCATCCTGCACAGTCCCTGTTCTCACCCAATTGCTTTTTCCTGTGTGCACTGTTGTATAGTCTCTGGAGTGACTGTGGGTCTCTGAAGTGGTTCTTTAGTCTTCTGGGGTTGGATGTAATCAATGCAAAGTTATTTGCATCTGAATTTTACCATGATCAAGAATCCCTTGTGCATATGGATTCTGCCCAAGGTCTTCTTCTTGGCAGAAGGGATGCTTTTACTGGTATGCATCTCCCTCCTTTGTGCACTTCTGCTTCTCCAGTACTGAGTGTTCCTTGTCTCACAGACTCTGAGCCCAGAGGAAGAGCGGAGACAAACCTTGATTCTCAGCGCTACTTCTTGACCACCTTACAGCTGCCCCCTCCTCATCTGAAGTTCTCTTGAGCTGGCAGCCTCTACAGAGCGGGGTCCTTCCTCAAAGACTTTGGTGCTTGCTTCTCCTCTTCCTCTGTTTGCCATTCCTTGCCCTCGTATTCAGAGACTTCACCATACACAGATGTCTTCTCCAACAGCCTAGCCTTCCCTTGTATCGAGTGCCCCAATCCCCATGACCCATATCTTCAGCCACCAGTGGGAACGATCACAGCCTTTTAAAAAATCAATACTTTTTTAAAAATATCACTTTAATCTCTGAATATATTCTTCCTCTCCCCTTGTGACAAAAACTAAAAAAGGAAAAAACATCTTAAAACCAGCCAATACATCGACCATGTCTAACAGTACATGCAGTATTCCACACCAGGAATTCTCCTCTACTTTGTGCTAAGGGAGGGAACTGCAAGGTCCTCAGGAGAATGTGACATTGTTTGCTCTTTGGGTCTTTCTCTTTACGACTGTTGGCCCTCTGCTTGTTTCTGGTCCTTTGCTGTTGGAACAACAGCTTGGTGTTTCTGGGGCCTTCCTTCATTTGTCTTTGACTTCTTTGGGGCGTGTGCCGAGCACCAAGATCTCTGGGTGTAGACATTGTAGGCACTTTGCTCTCCAGGATGCTGAGTGAATTTACAACTGTATCAACAGTGGATTAATGCATCCTCTCATCTTAAATCTCCCCATCATTCTTCTTTGTAAAGTACATTTTCCTTTTGCCATCATTCTTTACTTGCATGATCTTGAGCTCTGAAACTGCTAACTCGTTGTTCCATGTCCATTTCACCTTCACTGAATGCATGACTTTATGTTATCCTTATTAGATTCTGCCTCAGGGTCTGGTCCAGGGTAGGCACGCTAGACACAGGGAGCCTCTGGGCAGCTTTGGCCCCCAGGCAATGGCTGACCAGTCCCTAGGCACTTGGATTCCAACTAGCAACATGAAAGCTTTCTCTATGTCATCTCTGGGGCAATTGCATTTTCCAAAAGTGGATGGACCGTGTCTTTACCCAAGCCGCTGACGAAAGTATTGAACAGCTCAAGGCTAAACATAGATCCTGAGGCTTCTCCACTTCCCATCTCTCCCCACTTTCACATTGAACCCATTCATCATACATCATTGTGTTCATCCTTGGTTGCCAAAGCAGACCACGCCATCAGAAAAATGATGACATGACTTGCACTTGACTTTGTTTGAGTGAGGGAGGGCTGTACAGGTCACCAGCCTCACTTCTACTCCAGAGCATCTGAATCCAGAGATCTGAGTTGTCCCAGTGCATCCTGGGTCATCTCCACTCATCATTAGCATCTCTCCAGCTAACTGCCCTCCTAACTGTTGTTCATTGTTTCCCACTCTCTCTGACCCCATTTGGGGTCTTCTTGGCAGAGACTCTGGAGTGGTTTGCTATTTCCTCCTTCTGTTCATTTTACAGGTGAGGAAACTGAGGCAAAAAGGGTTAAATTGACTTGTCCAGAGTCACACAGCCAGTTAGTATCTGAGGCCAGATTTGAACTTGAGTAGAGAAATTTTCCTGCCTCCTGGCCTGGCACTCTGTGGCGCCACCTAGCGACCCTTAGCCATCTAATTATATCATTATCTAGCCCATCTCTCCATTCCTCAAGAATTTCCTGGGAGACCTCATCAAATGTTCTACTAGCTCTTTGGTAGCCTATATCAGGGGTTCTCAACCTGGAGTCCTCAAACTTATTTTTAACAATATTTTGACAACTGTTTCAATAATCAGTTTCCTTTGTAGCAGATGTGTTTATATTTTTTTAAGCATTCAGACATCTGATTCTGAGAAGGGCTCCATACAGGCTTTCCTGATCCTGCTGCCCCAAGGGTCTTAGGCCCTGTCCTAGTGAAGGACTCTGTCCAAGGAACTTTTCCTTGAGCAGCCCCACCTGACCAGCAGTGAGTTGATCCTGGTCAGAAAGGAAGGGAAACACATGTGGTGAGGCTTGAGCTCCACAAAGATATTCTGGCAGCCTGGGCAAGTTTTTTTAGTAGCTTCTTCAAGTGTTCCACCCATAATGGCCCAGAGTTCTACAGGCGCCGCTCCCTTCTTTTGTCCTGGGTGCTTCCAATCTCCATGGCCTTTGGAGCTCCCTGCAGGGGGGCGACCTTTATCTCTACCAGGAGAGAGGCCAGCTGGGCCCAGTCACTTCATGTCCTCAACTAGGTACTTTCTGACAAACTTACAATTCTTACAGAGGCAGCTGGTGTTGCAATGGATAGAGTGGGCTGCAGTCAGGAATACCTGAGTTCCAACCCAGCTTCAGATACTTCCTAGCTGTGTGACCTTGGATAAGTCACTTAATTCCTGTTTCCCTCAGTTTCCTCAACTGTAAATGAGTATAATCATTATAGCACCTCCCTCCCAGGGTGGCTGTGAAGGCCAAATGAGGCAGTATTTGTAAAAATGCTTAGCCCAGGGCCTGGCACACAGTAGGCACCATATAAAGACTGATTTGACTCCCATTGACGCCCCCCTCCCCAGTTGATCTCCTTTAGCTTGGGCATCAACTCATTCTATTGTCCCTTTTTGTTCTGTCCCTACCTCTCCAAAGAAAAAACAGTAGCATCTCCTCCTTTACTCCAGGCTCTGAGAAAATGGCATGCCTTCTTTTGGCCAAGACTAAACGCTGTCTTTGGGCTCTAGGACTTCCTCTGTCAGTCACAGCACAGCGGCACTTCTAGGGAGGCCTGTGTGTCTGAGCTCTGATGAACTGGGTCGACTTCAGACCTGACCATCTGCAAGTCTAGTGGAGCCCTTGCCCACAGCCCATGCTACCACAGAGCAGCTCTCATCTTCTAACAAGGTTTTCTTATGTCAGACTGAAGTTGGTCTTCTTCCCCTTCTGCACCTGGCACTGAGCAGAACCAGTCTGATTTTTCTCTGGCTCTTCCTGGACCTTCCAGGCCATCTTCAGATGGCCCTCGGATTTTCTCTGGCTCAAAAATCTCCTCTCATAAGATGGAGTGAAGGCCTGCCGTAGCATGTGTGGCATCCTCCTGCCTGGATGTCCCATCAGTTCCTCAGACATCTCATGCGCATCCCTGTCTCAACCGCTCCATACCATGTTCCCAGAGGCTTTGCCCTGGCGCCCTGCCTCTCATTGACCTCCTCAGCTCCTATGGGTCACTGAGTTGATTATTCTGAGTTGATTAAAGGCTCAAAGAACAGCCCTGAATGCTTCACTTATCATCTCTATATTTGATAAAGATCCGAAGATACACACTTAGTGGTTTCTGTCTAGTCTCCCTTGTTTGTCTTTCAGGAGTAGTGGTACCATCTGTGATTTCCCTCTCCCCCCACCCCACCCCCCATCTTTAGTATCTTTTTTCAGTCATCTCTCTCTTTTTTTTTTAACTGAGCATTTCTTATCTCTCCTCCCGCATCTCCCACCAATAGGATGATGAAAAACAAAGCCCTCTGACAGCTCTGTTACACCTGCACTGGCCGTGTCCACAGTGTCTGCGGGCCTGTGACCCTGTCTGTCTGGGGCAGGGGCCGAGCGTGCCTCCTCTGTCCTCTGCATTCAGCTCTTACTCACCTGATCAGTTCTCGGGGCTTTCATCGTTGTCTAAATGGCTCTCCCCGTTCTGCTTGCTTCAACCTGCATCAGGACCTCGAGGTCCTCTCAGATTCTCCATTATATTCATATACCACCCTCTTTTCTAGCCGCTGCTGACGAGTCTGATGCTGTTACAGGAAGGTCTACTATAAACATTTTTATCCATGCAGCTCCTCTTCCTCTTTCTGAGATCTCTGTGGGATGAAGACCTGGTGGTGCTGTGGCTGGAATGGAGGAAAACTCAGTACCAGCCACCCAGTTTGCCGCTTTGTCAATCTGGGGGCGGTAAGCTGGGGCCCCAGGGATGCTTTCATTCAAATGTCTCTGATTTATGGTGATTAGAGGCTTTTTTTCATGGATTACTTCCTTTCAAAACTGCTTTGACCTTTCAGACCACTTCATAGTCAGAGCTTTTGAAGAAACTGGGAGGATATTTTCTACTAGGACCAGCTGGGGAAAGCTTCCTGGAAAGCTAAGTAACCTTAGCTGAACCTCAAACGAATGGGAAAATGTTAAATTTTTTTTTTCATTTCTATCAATTACCCAACTTCTCCCTGCCCTTACCCACACCACTTGGGTAGCAGTCTGCCTCTTGTGATGGGGTGCCAATGTGGATGGGAGCTCCAACTCCAGGCAATAGTGAAAGCCTGGATGACCCACAGACCAGAAGGGCTTCCTCTTGCACACTTCCCCACCTTCACCTGTGTCCACCTTTGCAGTGAGGTCACCAGGGAGCAAAGTGTCCATTGACTTGGCCTGGAGGATCTTCATTGAGGCAGGATACCCCCACTTCCCACGGGATGATGTTTCTGGTTACCTCAACAGACACCGTAGCCTCCACTCTATTCACACTTTCTTTCACTGATGTCTTTGGTGTGGTCTGAACTGACAGTGTCACTGTGAACATGGCCTGGTTTCTCTAAGATTGTGTCAAAAACCTAGAGCTGGTGAGCTGGACCATTAGAGGTCATTGAGTCCAAGCCGTCAGTGATGTTGGAGCCTTTGACCATTCCCTTGAGTGCTCATGCTTCTCTTAGTATGTCAGCTTATGATCCTAGACCAGAGATCACAGAGAGCCTGAAGTTAGACTCATGTCTCACTGGTCTCTAGAACTGGGATGGGGTGGTCAGGCCCTGTTTGGTCCTGGCCTCAGCTTCCTGGGATCCTGTCATTGGCTCCTTCCTGTCCAGAGAAAATCTTTCATGCCTGTGTGCTTCTTCACTCTCATGGTGGAGTGAAGGGGGCTGCATGGGCCTCTGCAACACCTTGCGTATTTTTGTTTTAATGAGCCAGCCTGGCATCACCAGGATGATGTCTACAAGGGCACAAGGAACTCAAGGTCTGGGTGCATGTGTATTGAGGCTAAAGGACCATTTGACAAAGTAGAGGAAAATTACTTTGAAGGCCCTCCCATACTGGCCCCCATGGCAGATGGCAGCTGTGGACATGGTGTGGTGTTACAGGAGGCCTCAGGCTGAGAGCTTGGAGGATTTGACACCCAGCAAAGAGGTCACTCAGAAGAGCAGCCGAGCTGGTGTCTCTCTCTGTGGACAGCACAGGGAAGCCTCAGGCCTAGGACACTGTGGGGCCTCCTCAGGTATATGTGGCTCCACTGGCCCCTCTAGGAGGAGAAGTGCCTGGTCTGGTTCATGCCCCAGAGCAGAGCAGCTGATTCAGTAGGTTGGGGCATGTGACCATAGTCCCTAGGGACCTCCATGGTGCCATCTGGGGGCCTCAGCTGTTGCTCCTTTATAGAAGAACCTGCTGGTTACAGTGGAGTCACACTGCTCTTCCCTCTTGGGCATTTCTTGGCTCACAAAATTTCTTCATAGTGGTGGGTGTCTTTGATCTGCCCCATCTCCAGCCTCAGTTCCTGATGTGAAACTCTTTGCTGATGGGACTATGCCCTTTGCCCTCTGCTCCTGCATGAGGTGGTCAGGCCCTATTTGGCCCTGACCTCGATTTCCTGGACACCTGGCCTCCACCTCTCCTGGTGTGTCTGTTCAGAGTGCTGGCAGACTTCACTGTCCCTGTTTGGGGTGCTGCAGGACTCTGCCAGCTTCCCGAGGCAGCTGCAAGCTGGGCACAATTTCAAGTTTCTGTTCCCCCGGGGCAAGCCTCTGCCCCTCCAGGCATCCCCAGTGGTGGCCCTGATGTGGTCTTCTGACCTCATTCTAGCTTCCTTGGCAGGACCCTTCTTCCAGTATCCACCACATCTTTCTTTGTGCAATCTTGACCTAGGAGAAAGAGCTCACTGTTGCTTCTCTTTGGTTTTCTTGGCCATTACTGGACCGGGCGCCCTTTGGATCATTGCTAGAATGAACACAGGAGAGCTGAGGCCTCTGTGCTGCTGTCTTATCCCCTCCTTTTAACACTGGTGTTTTCCTGGTGTGAGTATATGCCAGCACAAGGGTATGCCCAACTTGAGGAGAAATGAACTAGTGGGTAGCCCCAGGACCATGGAATAGCACAAAGGCCCTCTTCCCTGACTGTTTAAGAGAGGGTCATGTATGGATTCTCTAGAAGCTGTGCACTGATTGTGTGCCTGTGGAGGGCTAAATCAGGGAGAAGATCTCTGTGAGAGTCCTGAGAATTAAAAGAATCTCATTGGCTGAGAAAACCCATAGGGGCTACCCCTGTCCCATGAGTAGTAACCCCATTGGGGAGATCCCAGTCCAATCAACTGGTGAGGAAGGTTCATAGAGTGCCCTTACACTGAGCAGGCCTTGGAAATGGGTGATGCTAGTGTTACTGTGCCCAACTTACAGATATGGAAACCAAGAGTGAGTGTCATGGCTGATACTGAACATCTTAAATGTTTGGTTTGCTAAGTGCTTTATATCTAATTATCTCATTTGAGAAGTTATGTGGCTGATCCAGGGTCATGAAGTTATAGTAAGCATCTCTCTCCTCCCTCTCCCCTTTCCCCTCCTCTCTTCTCTCTTTCTTTCTCTCCTTCCCTCTCTCTCCCTCTTCTGTCTCCTCTGTTTCTCTGTCTCCCTCCCTCTCCCTTTCTCCCTCTCCTTCCCTCTTCCCCCTTCCTCTCTCTCCCTCTCCTCTCTCTCTCTTTCCTCTCTCTTTCTTTCTCTGTCTCTCTCTCCCTCCCTCTCCCTTTCTCCCTTTCCCTCCCTCTCTAGGCACTAAAGTATGCCTTTCAGACGAATGACCGCCTCTGTTTTGTGATGGAATATGCCAACGGTGGGGAGGTAAGTAGTGGCATCTCTGGGTGATCATTTGACTTGGGAAAGGATAAAGGAGCCTGTGGGCAGAGGGGTAGATGGGAGTTCAGAAGATAAAAGAGAACCAGAGTGAATGGGAGCAGGAATTGGGGTAGGTCACATCGTATCATGTCATGTTGCAAACCATTTCAGAAAAATGAAAACATGCTTCCTGCAGATCGCCAGTGCTTCCCCTTCTCCATGCCCTTCTTCCCACATCTCCATGGCCTTGTAAGCTGGGAGCCCAGGTCTCTGCCTCACTGGGTGACCTGTGTCTCTAAACCCTAATACCTGGTTTTCCTGAAGCTCTATTTCTGGAGCCGCCCCCAAGGGAGTGAGGGAGCAAACATGCATGTTTGTGTGCACAGGTGACTTGGGCCAGCACAGGCCCTGCTCACTCATTCGGCCTTTTCTACCACCAGCTCTTTTTCCATCTGTCGAGAGAGCGCGTCTTCACGGAGGACAGGGCCCGGTTCTATGGGGCCGAGATTGTCTCTGCCTTGGAGTACTTGCACTCCCGAGATGTGGTCTATCGAGACATCAAGGTAAGCCCTAGGAGCACCCCCTCCTGCCCTCCATGACTCTCCTACTTCTTCCCACATTGCTGATTTGAAGGCCTGGATTGTCCTTGGTGCCTATGGCAAGGCCTGCCTGTGTGCCACTGCTGCCTCAATTGAAACTCCATGAGAACCTCTGAGATCCACGAATGTTTTTTATTAGTATACACTGAACCAAATACACAATTGTGATCATGGCATGGGTGGTGAGGTCACCAGTGGAGGCTGCATGGCTCAACCTGAATCTGAGGTGCCTGTCCCTACTCTGTTAGCTGTGGATTAGGTGGGCTGGAGCCTTGGACTTGGACTCATGAAAATCCAAATTCAGATCCTGCCTCAGATACTGCTCTCTGGGTGACTTAGCTTCTCTGTGCCTCAGTTTCCTCATCTGTACAGTAAAGAAGGTGGACCACATGACCTCTGAGGTCCCTTTCAACTCTAAATCTCCAGTCCTTTGTTATAAGGTCATAGGACACGGGGGTAATATTTATTGTAATTATCAGTACCTGCCATTTACGTAGAGCTTTGAAGTCCACAAAGCGGTGTCTCTGCACACTCTCCTTACAGTGCCATGAGGCAGAGGCTACAAGCAGGCCTGTTTCCGTCTTACAGATGAGAGAGCTGAGCTCTAGTGTCTGAGGTGACTTGCTCATTATCTCAGATGGGGATTTGAGCCCAAGTCTTCACGACTCCCAGTCCAATTCTCTCTGCTGATGCTGGGCCATCCCTCTGAGCACTGCTGTGTGCAGAACACCATGTCGGACATGGGTGCTCGCACAGAGTTTGCGCCCATGAGCCTAGCAATGGCTGTCTGCCCGACTTCCTGGAAGAGCTGGCAGCAGTGGAGGGTAGCCCGCCTTGGGCACTGGCCTCTGCCTTGTGCTCAGCTCAGCTTTGTCTGGATCAGCACTCTAGGCTGGAGGAGGATGTGGAGACTGTCCCTCTGAGGTGTGTGTGGAGAAGGCTGGAGGTCATAGTTAACCTGTGGAAGGCTTGGGCCCACATGGTGGCTGACTTCAAGTATTTGAAAATCTCTTGATGAAGAGGGAAGAAACCATTGTGTTCTGTTTGTCTCCAGAGGTCTGAGGAGGACTTGTCTCCAGAGGAGCAGTGGGGTCAGGTTAGGCTGGATGTTGGAGAACTGTCCCAGCATGGAGGGGACTGAGGAAAGCCTGTCAATAGAATGTGTCTCAGGGGAAGGGAGGGGCAGGAGGGAGTCCCTGGCCCAGCCATCCCCACTCTACCAGTTGCTGGATGGCCAAGCCCTCTGGGCCGGAGAATTGGAGTGTGGCCAACAACAGGGATGGGGCATTGGTTCTTCTGGAAGCATTCCTCCAGCCATACTGAGATGGGCTGCTGCTCCCACAAATGTTGGCTGCCTTGGAAGACTCTCAGTCTTGTCCTAGGGGGAGGAACCCCTCCTATGTCTGGCACCAGGGGCCAGGGTTGCCTGCTGTGTTGACCAAGGTCTTAGAGTAACAGAACGTCAGAGCTGGAGAGGGTTGTAGAGAGTATTGGACAAGCTCAACCTCATCATTATATAGCTAGAGAAACTGAGGTTCAGAGGCACATAGGACTCCACTGGCCTTCGCTCCCAGCCCCTCTTCTTTTGGGACCTCCACAGAGTAGGGTAGTGTAGCCAGGAGGCTGAACTCACAAGTGTGAGTCCTGCCCTCAACCTCAACTGGCTGTGTGACCCTGGCCAAGAAATTTGTCATCTCTCCACTGTAGTAGCCTCATCTATAGAGAGAAGATAATGAAACACTTCTCTGTGGGGTTTTGGGGATCACACAGGATCATGTGGAAGGTGCTTTGCCAACTTGAAAATGCTAGATAAAACACACCTCTGTATGAGTCCCTGAAAATGGCACAAGCAGCATGCCCTCAAGCTTCTCACGTGGCCTTGACTGCCTCCAGTGCTCCTAAGGAGTGTAGCAGCCCAGGGCCATCTCTAGGCTGCCAACCCCACCAGGCCCTCACACCCCTGCCTTCCTTCCAGCTGGAGAACCTCATGCTGGACAAAGATGGGCACATCAAGATCACCGACTTCGGCCTCTGCAAGGAGGGCATCAGCGACGGGGCCACCATGAAGACCTTCTGCGGCACCCCAGAGTACCTGGCCCCGGAGGTAGCCTGACAGCATGGGCCGTGGGAGGCAGGGTGGGGTGGGAGTTTCAAGAGCAGGGGCCATCCCACTCCCCTCTGACCAGGGGCCCCAAACACAAAAGGCTGGGACTGCAGGGAGACTTGATGGCCTCATCCTCTCTCTTCTCTGCCCCAGGTGCTGGAGGACAACGACTATGGGAGGGCAGTGGACTGGTGGGGGCTGGGCGTGGTCATGTATGAGATGACGTGCGGCCGGCTGCCCTTCTACAACCAGGACCATGAGCGCCTCTTTGAGCTGATCCTCATGGAGGACATCCGCTTCCCCCGCACACTCAGCCCTGAGGCCAAGTCTTTGCTGGCCGGGCTGCTGAAGAAGGACCCCAAGCAGAGGTGAGGCATGGCCTGTCTGTGGGGGATGGGGGTGGGGACGGCGGTGAGCTGCCACACACTGAGGCTGTGCGTGTCCTTGCAGGCTGGGAGGGGGCCCCCGTGATGCTGGGGAGGTCATGGAGCACCGCTTCTTCTCCTCCATCAATTGGCACGATGTCTTGCAGAAGAAGGTAACCATTTCCCAGAATTTCATGGGCTCCTGCTCTGGCCTGACCCCAGATAGCAGCCTCTCTGCCACCTCTGTGGAGGGACTGGCCCCTTCCTCATCCCCCAACTTCTCCCTTCCCAGGATGCTCTTGGGGGAGACCTTCACCTGCTTCTCATAGAGGTCTTTGATGCCCCTTCTGGGGGTCTGATCTCCAAAGGCCACTCCGGTGAACCATGGATGAGGAGTCCCTTGGGAGAAGAGGGTGGGGGTGAACAAACAGGTGGTCCTGTACTCTGGTGACCTTTCCCTCCCACTCTCCCCCAGCTCCTGCCCCCATTTAAGCCCCAGGTCACATCAGAGATTGACACACGGTACTTTGATGATGAATTCACAGCACAGTCCATCACCATCACCCCTCCAGACCGATGTAAGTAAGGCCTTCTTTCTCCTAGCAGCACAGAATAGTCAGGGCTCCTGGACCACTCCTGGGAGGCTCAGAACAGTCTCCAAGGGGGGGATAGGTTTTGTTAGGTCACAGAGGATCAAGGTTGGGATCTCAGGCCCTGGGGCCCTCATCTCTGTGTTCCCCAGCTCCTCAAGCCTTTTCTCCTCTAGGAAATGCCTCCTTTTTCAGCTGCAGGCCCCTGGTCTTGGGGACCTGGCAGCCTTTTGTCCTAGTCCTGAGCTGGCTGGAGGGAGTCACCTTCCCTCAGCAGCTTCTGTTGTCTTTTTGCAGATGACAGCATGGGCTCCCTTGAGCCTGACCAGCGCACCCATTTCCCACAGTTCTCTTACTCGGCCAGCATCCGGGAGTGACTTGGCCATTGGAGCGGAACCCATGCAGGATGGACAGGCAGCTGCCGAGGCCACAGGCTGCCTCCCTTCTGGGTCACTTTGCCTCTGGTCCCATCCCCACCCTCACCCACACGCTTTTGTTTGCCTCCCCAACCTTGCCTCTGAAGGATTTGGCCCTTTCTATATCCCTCCTTGCCTGGCACTCCCTTGCTAGCTTTCCCCCAACCGTGTCCCTGCGGCCCTGGGGGCTCTGATGGGGAGAGGCCGGAGTGACTTGACCCAGGAAGACTCTTTAACCAGGCCACAGGCCCCCCAAGGTACTAAGGACTCAGTGAAACCCAGCTTGCTGCTGGCCTCATGAGCTGGACAACTCTCCCATTCCTAAGAGGAGCATTGAAGGCCTCCCAGGGCCCTCCCTGAACATGAGGCTGCTGGGCTCCCAGATCTCCCGTGCCGAGCTCTTTTCTCAAAGGTCACATGGTGGATGTGGCCAGCCTTGTCCCTCTGACTGGGTACCAAGGTCTTTCTGCTGATCCTCAGAGGGAGCCCAGGATCCCTTCTCCCTCTACTGGCTCCAACTGGCTGGGCCTAGGGAGAGCAGCGGTGCTTTATCCTGAACTGTGTCAGTCATCAGCCCCTCTCCTTAGGCCTTGACTTCATGTGAGAATCAGAATGCTCACACTGCCTCCTTTGCCAGCATTGGGAAGGTGCAGCTACTAAAGCAATAATGTCTCATACCCAAGCAGCCTTAAAGCCGGATGCCCCAGAGCCGATTGGTTCCTCCTCCGGCCTGCCTTCCTTTGGCCCTCTGGCATTTCAGGAGCTTCCTGGGCTAGCATAAGGGCAGGGTTCTAGGGGCTTGCAGACCCCTCCTTACCAGATGAGATTCACTAAGAAAGCCAGAGCCAGGGGGTGGTTATCACCCCTACTGGGGTCAGCTGTACACATCTCAGGCCAGCCAGAAGGAGAGCAGGCCCCTTTTTCTCTAAGGAGATGCTGGCTATGGGGGCAGGCCTGGGTGAGCTTAGGTAGGACCCCAGAGCTGTGGCTTTCCTGTTGGGGCAGGGAGGTGTGGAGACCTGCCTTACCATGCATACAGGGAAGCAAAGGACAGCACTCTTGTCTCTCTGCCCCTTTCCCCCTTCCTGGATTCAGCCTCCTGTCCACTGTGGAACGTGGCTACCCCACTGGGAACTCGGGACCTTCTCTCCCAGTGCCTTATCTGGATAGCATGACAGCCTCCCCAGAGTGAAAGGTTAGGGCCAGAGAACATCAGGGATTGGAGGCCAGGGGGGACCTTGGCGTCTGTCTGTGGGGGAGGGGTAATGGAGGCTCTGCTAAGGTCTGTCATATCTTCCTCCTCCAATTTTAGCCTGCTTTCTCTCACTTTCTTCATCTCGCATCTTCTGATCCTGTCAGCCCCACGCCCCTGTCCCCACTCCTCAGCCTTCTTTAAAGCTGCTGGCTGGGCCAGGGCTTCCAATGATTGGGCTGATCCAGGGTGGGCCTCCTGGGTGTTCTTCCCTCAGCCCTCACTAAAGGCTTTGGGTCACAGCTATAAGTGAAGCCTGGGCCCAGAAGCTTTTTATACAAGGTGGTTGCACCCCGAGTCCAGATCTGAGGCTAAAAGGGTCAGGTCAGGAAGGCATTGTGAACTGGGGTCCCTGCTTTGGTTTAGGCTCAAGGGCACATTCACCACCTCCTACATTCCCAAGGACTGGGGTGGGGGGTTCAGAACTGTTACAGATTCCTTAATGCAACAGTGTTCAGTCCCCCAGCTCCCTGGGCAAGGGGGCGATGGGGGTCCCTGTTTTGGATTAGGCTCTAGAGTACATTCACCACCCCCACATCCTCAAGGACTGGGGTAGGAGGTTCAGAACTGTTACAGATTCCTTAACACAACAGTGTTCAGTCCCCCAGCTCCTTGGGCAAGGGGGCGATGGGGGTGTTAGGTCAAAGTTCTCGGTCCAGTGCTCCCTGGCAGGGGTGCACGTGAACTGGACATCTGCTCATGGGGGCTAGAGCTGATCCCATTTCCCTTCCTGTATCTCCTGAGGCCTGTTGCCCATGCGGTACCAGGACAGCCTTAAAATTAGAGAGGGTGGGTTGGGGCCACGCTACCACAGAGCTCCTTGGCAGCCCCAGAGTCTTGAGGGGTGGGTGCAGCCCTGCATCTCCCCCGACGTTCCCTTCTGCTCATAAGAGATTGATTCGGGGGGAATGTCACCGTCTCCTCCCAAATCCATCTGCCATATTCTGGGGTTAGAAACAGGGAGGACCAAGTGAAAGCAGCTCGCAACAGCTGCGGCATCTCGGGCTTAGGGCCTGTGTGTGTGTATATACATATACATACATATATGTGTCTCTGTGTTAGGGATGGGTCCTTCCCTAGGACCCTGGGTGTAGGCAGAGTAGGCCAGAGACGTTAAGGGCTCCTCTAGGCTCAGGGCCTCTCTCCTGCCCCACCCAAGGACACCTCCCTGGGGCTGCTGGAGCTCACAGGAGGGGTGCAGGGTTGGGGGGGGGGCGCACCTAGCTGCCTCCTTGGGGGTGGGGGGGATTGTTTTCAGTTTGGGGCCTAAGGTTTTCCTCATGATGCAGGGGAGGGGACTGGAGGCCAGGGATAGCAAAAGGTTTGTGTGGGGATTTTTTTTTGTGTTTCTGTAAATCATTTTAGCTACTTTCTTTCTTTGAATTTATACGGTACCAACAATTAAAAACAAATTTCTGAAAAATTGAGCATGACTTGGTCTCAGCCCAGGTGGGGCCCCTGCCAGCTGACCCCTCTTGAAACCCTGAGGCACAAATTGGGAAGGTTTGCTTGAGCCGATCCCTCTGGGGGCAGCTGCTCCAGAGTCTGTCTGAGGAGGAGTTTGAGGGCATCGAACTCTGCCAGCTCAAAGTGGCTGAGTGTCAGGATGTGTTTATTCAGTCTTGTCAGTGCCAGGATTAGGGAATGCAGGAGATACTGGAAGACACTGGTCCTTGGCTTCCCGAGGTCAGTCAGCTGGCAGGGCCCAGTGTCTGTGTTCAGAGGGTCTTGGGGGAGGAAGGTGTCCAATGACCCATGGAGCCGAGAGCTTCATGTGGGATATGACGCCAGAGTTGGGTTTAAAGGCTAGTGCAAAATCATCCTAGAGAGGAAAGACATTCCAGGCATTCAGGGATGGCACAACTCCAGTCACAGAGGTAAGAAAGGCCAGTGTGGCCTGGGCTAAAGTGTGGTGCAGGGCCTCAAATGCCAGGCTAAGGAGTTGACACTACAGATTTGAGCATAGTTCTCTACGATCCTCCATGGACAGATGCAGGAAGGAGGTTAGGGTAACAGAGTTTTGAAGGGATGCCGGAGGCCATCTCGGGCCTTACTGTCACCTTCTGTGATATCCTTGGCAGGTACCATTCAGCCTTCACTCTGACAAATCAGGCAAGGTTCAGGGAGCCTGCTGCCTTCCCAGACGGCGCCATAAGTATTCTCTTATGGGACAGTTGTAGTTGGTAGAATGTTTTTCCTGACTTCGGGCCTCAGTTTGCCTCTTGAGAGGAGGGGGTCATCCCCTCCCTGCCACCTTTGTGTCCATCCGCAGTATTTATCACGGTTCTCAGCCCATTAAGGAGCAAGAACAAGATCTGTGTTTCCATGGCGCCTACTGATGCCGAGGACTGCGCCATGTACTTTATTATAAACACTTGATACAGCAATGCTGCTTCCCATTTTATAATTGGAGAAATGAGGCAAATAAGTGACTTACTCAGGGTCACACAGCTAGTAAGTCGAGTCTTCCTGACTTCAAGCCCACCCTCTCTACACTGCCCCACCTAGCTGTCTTAATAACACTGAGAGGCTTCTTGCCTAGATGCTAAACCCGTTAGGTTCAATTCAGCTCAGATTAATCCCGTTTGCTTTCTTTGGTTCTGTAACACAGTGACTTAATAATTCACTCAAACCCCTGAATCTTTTTCAGACAAATCACTGTCTTACTATTGCCTCCCCCATCCTATACTTGGGAAGTTGACTTTTTGAACTAGTGTGTCACTTTACATTGATCTCTATTGAATTTCCCTGTGTTTGATTTTGGCCAACCTTCTAACCTGTCAAGATCTCTGGACTCTGCCTGCTGTTACCCAGCATATTTGCTTTCCCAATCCAGCAGACAGAAGCATTCTACTCAGACTTTTATCCAAATCACTTATAGGAACATTATAAAAGTGTTTCTAAGCATGAGGCCAAGCTAGTTCCTGGGGCACTCTGCTAAACACAAAACTGTTGCATGGCATCATGCCGAAGTCCAGTCACCTATGAACACCTGATTTCAGCCTTCTCATTAGCTTCCCCAAATCTGAAACTCCCCTTCCCAAGAGAAACCAGGCCCACAAGAGGGGTAAAGTTGTTGAGCCTTCTCACTGCAGGCCATCATCCCAGATCATCCAGTCTGAACAGAGATCTGGTCCTGGATCCTCTTTGGAACTTGCCTGTCTGGCTTTCAACCTGATCCCTAGGGCCGGTGGGGGCAGGGAACATGCACGTAGAGCTCTGGAGCTCGAGTTTGAGGATCTGAGCTGAATCCCAGTTGTGTGACCCTGGGCAAGTCACAGCTTAGAGAGGTAGTCTCAGTTCTTGTCAAAATGAGGGCACTGGAGCACACGGACCACCCAAGGCCACTTCCAGATCTGAATCCCACAACCCCAAAGGTAAAGAAGCTTGGGCTAATCCCAGACCGATAGGGACTGAGTGCTTGTTCTGTATCGTTCTAGTCGAGTGCAAAGACTTGGGATCTCGGAGACCTGACTCAATGCAAGAACTCCTATCTTGGCCTCTTTCCTCTACACAGAAGGAATTTCCAAATATTTGCTTTATCTCCCTCCCAAGAGCTTTGCATACCTTCAATCGGTGGGCCCTGTTCCTCTTAGGATTTCCACCTGGAGGTGGCCTTTCTGCCAGTGCCAGCTCTTGTTTCTTAGGAGAGAGGCCTTGGGAAGGAAATGTTTGGAGAGACATTCAAGTAGGGTTCTGGAGCCTCCTCCTACTTCTGGCCTTTCCTGAACCCCCCTTCTTGCCCCCTGCTGGGAGCACCATCACTTTTCTAAATTTATTAAACCCCCTACTGTGTTCCAAGCACCATGCCAGGTGCTGGGGAAACATTAACTGGTCTCTGCCCTCAAATAGCTTTATTTCTATGGAAGGAGACATGCATATTTAAGCATATGTAGACTAACTACAAAGTAAAACAAGGTAGTAAGAGACGTTAGAAGGATACCAGCAACTGGAGGATCAGGGAACTCTTCTGGGCTTGAAGGAAGAGAAGAAATCTGCAGGGGAAAGGAAAGAGAAAATTCCAGAAACCCAGGAGAACCAATACAAGAGCAGCAGGGATGCCAGTGGGGCTGGAGAGATCTGGGAAGGGTGGGCGTGAGGAACCATGCTGACAAGGTAGGCTGGGGCCAGGGGGTGAAGTACTTTAAAAGAGGGGCCACTGGTTTATTTGGCAAGGGGGTGACTCAGTCAGATCTGCACATATGGAAGACCCTTTTGGCAGCTTCCTGGAAGCAATCGGTGTGGAGACGGGAGGTTGGCAGACTCAATGAGTCACTGGAATAGTCAATTGTGAGCAGAGGCAAGAACCTGAACTGTAAGCAGAGAGCATGGCTACTCATTTCTCTGTATTTGTTCCTCAAGAAAAGGAACCATGTGACTTGTCTTCACATTCCCAAGGGGTCACTTAGCCTTCATTTTACAGTTGAAGAATCTGAGACACAAGAGGTTGCAGGTACATCAAAGGTCAAGCCCTAAGCTCAAGTCAGAAGTGGAATGAGGACTAGGCATCTCCTTATTCCCAGTGCTTTACACTTTCCTTCACAATGGGATCCAGCTGGAGTGGATAGACTCGAAGTCAGGAAGACCAGAGTTAAAATCTTGCCTCGGATACTAGCTATGTGACTCTGGTCAAGTCATTTAACCTATCTGCCTCAGTTTCCTCATTTGTAAAATGAGGAAAATAATGGCACATCTCCCAGAACTGTTGTGAGACTAAAATGAAACTGTGTTTGAAACACACTTAAAAGGATATATAAATAAGTAGTTGTCCAGTGGTGTCTGTGTGACCTCGTTTTGAGGTTTCGTGACAAAGATACCTGGCACAGTGAAGAGAATGTTGGGCCTGGAATCAGGAAGACTGGTCTTCTCAAATACAAATCTGACCTGAGACACTAGCAGTGGGACCCTAGGCAAATTGCTTGACGCTGTTTGCCTCAGTTTCTTCATCTGTAAAATGAACTGGAGAAAGAAACATCAAGGAAACTGCTGCATCTTTGCCAAGAAAATCTCAAATGGGGTCATGGAAGAGTTGGGCACGACTGAAAAACGACTAAACAATAGCAAAAATGGCATTTTACAGATGAGAAAACAGGCAAACAGGATGAAGTGACTTGCCCAGAGTGTACCGAGGATCTGAGGCTGGAATTGAAGTTACTACTGACTCCAGGACCAGTGCTCTGTGCACTATGGCGCCACCTAGCCGCCCTATTTAATACAAATAAACTTTAAATTCTAGCTAGAGGTCTGGCCATTGTGTCGTGTTAGTCCTTCGTTCTGGAAGATGACACGACTTGCAGATGACTTTGAGTGAGGGAGAGCTGTGCAAGGTCACCAACCCCACTTTCTGTCCTGAGTCACTGGGTCCAGTGGCCTGATATTCATAAGGATGACTGGAGATAGCCCAGGACCCAAATATGAGACCCTTTCAGGCTAAGGTCTTATCAGTTTCACTTTGAGTGATATACACCTATTCAATGAATAGGCTTCTTTAAATTACTCAAGGGATGGCTCCTTCAGTAAAAAAAAAAAAATCAAACTGGGGGGAGAAGACACTCAGGGTTCCTGGGTAAAAGAGAAACAATTACTATTTAGTTATTATCTGGCCATTAGAAGAAATGAAAAGAGGCACAGCAGCAACAACTTAGTTACATTGTAACCAACGGCAAAGACTCCACCCGAAAACTGAGGGCCCTCAGGCAAGCTGACACCAACCTGAATCTGGGACGACCAATCAGGACCGCGTTCTACAGAGGAGCCAGTCATGGCCACACCTTTCGGATCACGTGAGTGGGCCCTTGCCTCCCGCTATGAGGTAGCCAATTGGGGCGGGGCAGATTGCATTAGGACCAATGGCCCCGCTTCCCGGGAATTTCAAGGGGGATAAATAGAAGGTGGGAAGAGACCCGTCCCCGCAAGCATTAGAAAGACCCAGACCAAAGCCCCGCCCGATCCTGCGGCTCTGTGCTTGGCTGGGATGTCGGTTGAGCCCCGCCGCTCAGGAGGAGCGGCATTTCTGCTTCTCCTTCCCCTCCCCTCCCGTCCCGGCGCCTCGCCTTTCTTCCAGCCGTGCTGACTGTGCTTCTCTTTCTTTGCAGAGCCCCGCCAAATCAAGGCCCCTAGAAAAGCCCATCTCCACTGCCCTCCCAGGTACGGCGCCTGCCGGTAGGAGCCCCGGGTCGATAGCTCGCGGATGGGCCGGCCCGTCTTAGCAGTGGACCACATGGCCATCATCGCCTTCCTTCGCAGGCCTTTCGGAGAGGGCGGAGCAGCGGCCGGCCCCTGGAGGCTGAATTGGGAGCGCGAGTATGCGGGAGACATCTTCGTCGGTGTCTCGGTGAGGCGTCAAGGAGGTGGGCGCTGATTGGACCAGATGGCCTCCATCTATGAGACGGCCTGTTACGATTGGCTAGAACTCGATCCCCTTGTCAGCGGGCGGTGGTCATTGGGGCGCCTAGGGCCGGAGCTGATTGACCCTAGCTCTGTACGAACCTTGGCTACCCCCACCCCAACCCCGAGACTGTAGATGAAAACGGGCTTCTTTGCCTTTCTTGCTTTTCAGCAGCCGGCTCAAAGCTCTAATTCGATGGAGCTGGTGTCTGCTCACATATCGGCTCCTCCCAGAGGCGTCAGTGTTTGGTACAAAGCTTGAAACATTTTTTAGTAAATTAACACTTATTAAGCTCCTACTGTATGCCAGGCACCGTGCTAAGCGCTAGATATAGGCGAAAGATAGTCCCTGCTCTGAAGGAGCTCATTCTGATGGGGGAGACAGCAAGTAAACGATATTTCTTCTCTTTCTCGGGTTTGCCCTTGTGCTTAGGCCTTGGGGAGTGGGTCCCGGGCCAAATTCTCCCTACTGCCCCCACCCCAGGCAGGCCAGGCGCTCCCCAAGACGGAATTGCCTCGTACCGTGACGGCGGAAACGTGTGCCCTCCTGGTGGACTGGCTGGGGCAGGTGCATGTAGGTAGCTGGGGGCTGGGCCTGGGTGGTCCCGGTGTGGCCCCACCCCTGCGGCCGGCCTCAGGTCCCTTCCTTCCACTGGCTAGGAATACCTGGGCCTCGCCGGGGACACGCTTTATCTGGTCGTGCACCTGCTGGATCCGTACTTGTGCATGTCACCTGTACGGCTGCACCGCCTGCAGCTGCTGAGGGTCGCCTGCCTCTTTGTGGTGTGCAATGTCGAGAAGAGTATCCGCCCCGAGGTAGGACCAGAACCAAGGAAGGGGAGGGGCAGGAGGGAGTTAATGCGGAGGGGTGTGTGGCCCTAGGGGCCTGCACCCACCCATTGCCATCTCCCTACCCCTTTCCTCTCCGTTTCTCTAGCCTCGTCCCAGCTAGCCTCCCTGTGCCTCCTGGGCTCCGGCTCCTTCTCCCAGCCTCAGCTGCTCCGCACTGAACAGCGCCTCCGCGCTGAACTTCCAACCCTACTACTCGGGCCCCCTTCTCTCCTGGGCCTGCTGGCCTCCCTGGCCCAGAGCCGGAGCCTCCCCCTGAGTCCCAGGCCCCTCTTAGGTCGTGGTCTTAGCCACCTACTTCTTGGAGCTCTGTCCTGGAGGTTGAGGCCGCGAGCTGGTAGCCAGGCCATCGGGCTGCTGCAGCCCTAGCCCTGACACAGAGCATGCTGTTACACGAAGCTGGAGAGGCCCCTGAACTGGGTCTCTACAGGTACTGGTTCTAACCCCAGCTCCACTAGAACACTCTTAGAGATCCTTGATGAGAGAGCGCCTGGAGATCCTCCCAGGGCAGAAAGGGAAAGTGGGGTTTCCCCAGAGGGGAGGGAACCGGGCCCAGGCCCTCGGGGAAAGGCCCTCTCCACCCTAGCCTTCCTCACATCTCACCTTTCCCTCTTCCTTGCCCTCCTCTTGCAGCAAGGCTGAGCTGGGCCCCATCGAGCCGTGCATGGCCCAAGCAGCGCTGCGGGGTCCTGCCCCCGGTGGGCCGCTGCCTTTCTGAAATATGCCCGACTCCAGAGGCAGTGCATCAACCTCATCTCAGCCCTCCTGCTGTCCAGGACCTGCCCCGCGCCCCCATGAGCCGGGGAGAGGTGGGAAGCGAAGAGGGCATCTTGTAAAAGAGAGTTATACATTTATATATCTGCAATTCTAATAAAAATGTTTTTAAATTCTGGCCTTTTCCCTATTCTTATTCACATGCTTCCTTCCCTCCCCTCTTCTCTGACTCCATAATTCTCGACCTTAGACTTCTCCAGCAAGAAACAACTCGAGAAATGGACATAGCTCCCTGGGGGCAAGGGAGGGCGGGCAGTGGTAGCGTCCCTGGGGCTTTTACAGTTTTTCCCCACCCCCTCCCATTGCATCTCTCGAGAGTCTGGTAGGAGAGAGAGCCCAGTTACAAGGATGCTTGGGGACTAGGAATAGACTCGAAAGACAAAGGGCCTGGCCGAAAATCTACTGCTCCTTTCTGTCTTCCAATACCCGAATTCCAAAACTCAGTGTTGCTGAGATTGCCTCTCCTTCGGGAGAGTGGAAGGGGGCAGGGAAGCGAGAAAATCGGGTCTTGGGTCTTAATTTGGAGTGGTGCATTTGAGGTAGAGGAAGGCGTTGAGAAACGGTTCCCCAGCCCCTCAGGAGTGGTTGGAGCCGGTGACGGCGGCGTCTAGGGTGGGGATGGGCGCCCCACGGTTGATGATGCGGCGGCTGTAGCGCCACGAATTTCCCACAATGCAGTGCGGTGCGCTGTCCCCGGTGCTGATGCTGAGCGCAGCCCCTGAGCCACCGCCTCGTCCTCCACCCTCCCGTTCCCCACCAGGCCCGGGCCCCCGACATGGCCCGGGCCTGGAGGCTTCGGGAGGCCCAGGCGGGGGAGCCCTGGAAAGCAGCCTGCGCGCCGCCGTGGCATTCAAGGCCGAGGGTCAGCGCTGTTACCGAGAGAAGAAGTTCCGCGAGGCTATTGGCAAGTATCACCGGGCGCTGCTTCAGCTGAAAGCGGCACAGGGAGCCCGCCAGCCCGGCCCGGGCCCCAGCCCCGCGCCCCCGCGGCTCAGTGAGGAGCAGCGGCGCCTCATGGAGAGCACGGAGGTGGAGTGCTATGACAGCCTCACTGGTATGGCTGGGGCCCAGGGAAGGGACAGGAGGCCCCCTAGGGCTGGGGGAACACACGGGCGGAGGGAGGGATGACCAAGGAGAAGTAGAGGCCAGGGGCGTCCGACCTTAGGGTCTCTGGGGTCAGGGAAGTTCGAAATAGGGGCAGGAGACATCCGACGGAGAAGCCTTCTGGGCTTCCCCAAGGCTGGAGTCCACCCCACACCTCCCCCCAACCCCACCCCTACCCCGACTGCTCTCAACCCTGCCTGCTTCGCCCGAGTTATCCCAGTTCAGCCTAGTGTGGTGGGCGTGGAGTGAGGAGACAGCTCTCGGAGGTAGCGGGAGGATCCGAAGATACCAGAGCCACACACCTCAAGGGACCTGGCTGAGGCGGTCCAGTCTCGGCTGGACCTTTCTCTTCGGCTCCCTCTAGCGGCAACGCGAATTGATTCTGGTCCCATGTGGCAGTTGTTTGGCTCCTCAAGGTCCAGTGCCCTCCGACCTTTTTACGCTTTGACTCCCCTCCAGGCTGCTCTGAGTGTTTCTAATCTCATCCAGCCCCATTTGCCATGTGCCCGTGGGGCTCCCTCTAGCGGCTGTCCGAGTTTTTGTCCTAAAGATCCCATTCCGCCCCACCCCACTCCGCCCACCCCAAGCAACCCCTCTCACTGTCCAGATCCTTTATTTTCGGATTCCCTCTAGTCTCACCAGTGCTCTCCAAATAGGTTTCCCAAGCACTATGTGACCCAGGTTGAGTATTCCGATGGGTGCATTTATGGATTAGAAGGGTATGGGGAGGGATTGGGCTCAAGGCTGAGCCGAGGGCCACTGTGACCGTCCCGCCTCAGCGTGCCTGCTGCAGTCGGAACTGGTGAACTACGAGAGGGTGCGAGAGTACTGCTTCAAGGTGCTGGAGAAGCAGCAAGACAACTTCAAGGCCACTTACCGAGCGGGCATCGCCTTCTACCATCTGGGCGACTACAGCCGCGCCCTGCGCTACCTGCAGGAGGCCCGGAGCCGGGAGCCCACAGGTGAGAGCCGCCAAGGAAGGGCTGGGATGAAGAGAGCGGGGTACTGGGAGTCTGGAAGACTCAGGTTCGAATCCCCCTTCCAGCGCCTGCCAGCCGTATGGCCCTGGCTCGGTCACTTATCTTCTCCGAGCCTCAGTTTCATCATTTGTAAAATGGGATCGATAATAGCACGGACAGAATTGTCGTGAGGAGATGAAACTCAAGGAGATAATGTGAGGAAAGGGCTTAAAGCTCCATATGAACGCGAGTTGCTATTACAGTATTCTGACTAGTGAAAATCAGGAGACCAACCAGGCCCCAGTCAGATATAACGAGACTGGCATTCCCCCTCCTAGGCAGACATCTTTCTCAAGGCAGAGACCCCCACCCATGTTGAGGATGACCTACACACACCCAGATGCAGATGCTCTCTGTGTGCGGACCGAGATTGAACATACGGACACCCACACACCCCGAGAGAGAGAAAGAGGGAGAGATCTCACCCCACACCCAGATCTAGACGCCTTCCCACAAACTCAGGCAGTCACAGAGCCTAGCTAACTAAATATGGCACAGAGACAGTCACGTGGGGAAATTCCGCCCATCAATCCCGAACTATACTCAGGTGGTTCTCCAAAACACGGACCCCCGTCCCTCCCCACGAAGGAGCACTCACCTAGGCATGGAAATGCTGCCCCACCCACGACTCCCCAACGTACCCACACTCAGAGACTTCTTCATCCTTACTCCCGCTCCCACACAGCAAGTGCCCCACATCCCCCACCCCCACGACCAGAGAGTCACGACAGCCACGCACCTGGGCTAGCCCCACCGGCCCGCCAGCCCCGCAACGTACCCTTCCCGTCCGCAGACACCAACGTTCTTCGATACATCCAACTGACCCAGTTGCGGATGAGTCGTTGCAGCCGAGAACGAGATGGTGGGAGCGCCGGGGGTCCCGCTCGAGCTCGAGATGTGATTGGCTGATCCACGGGCTACACTCCTGGGGTCCCCCTCCCCAAGCCCGTGTCGCGTGCTTTGTGTGAGACTTCGGACTCCAGCCCCGGGAGCAGTAGGGGGAAAGGGTGGGGAGGCGCTTGCCCACTGACTCCAGCTTCCGGTTTTGCCTCTGCCTTGTTGGAGGCTTCTATTTATCTATGACTACAATGTGGGTGATCGCCCCAGGCTGGACCCACCACAGGGGGCTGTTATGAGAGTCTCAAGATAATAAATGTGAAAAAGTAAACGGTGAACTAAAATTGTGAGGTGGTGGTGTTGTGGTCTCTCCACACCCGGGTACTAAGTAAGGCCCATCTGTCCCCGCCCCCACTGGAGGGAAAGATTTGGCAATGAAAGGTGGCCCCCTCTCTGACCCCAAGTCCCATCAGCAGACAGCAGAATACAAGACAAGGAAGTTATATTAGCCAGACTTTCCCCTTTCAACCCCCCTCCCCAATAAATACATAGTATCAGTCCCTGCGTGGGTCTCTCTCTGCCCCATGGGGGCAGCACCCGAAGGCCAGGGCTGTACATTCAGTGGGACACATCGGCCTCAGGGTCAGAGAAGGTGGGCACAGCCCCACACAGGGGTATGGTACTGTCCTGGCTCTGCCCTTCTGTGTCCATGTCAAGCAGGCTAGGCTGGAGCCCCGGGGTGCCTGGTGTCCCGGGTGCAGGAGGGGAGGAGCCGCTGAATGTTCTGTTGAAGGAGACCAGCTTCCAAGGGTCAAGCCGGGGCCGGCTGGCAGCTGGCCTTGGCCGAGGGGCAAAGGTCAGAGTGGTGGGCCGGCCTGGGGGCTCTCTAGGAGGCCTACGTCGAGGGGGAAACAACGTCTGAGGGTCAGGCAATCGGGGGAAGTCCAGTGGGTCCCTGGGGCCTGGAAAGAAGAGAAGATTGGTGGGGTGTGGGGTGGCCCCAGCCTCTGTATCCCCCACTCCTGGAGTGGGGTTGGGGGCAGCCCAGTGCAGGCCACTTCTCTCCCTGACCAGGGCTGTACAAAGAAGACCAGAAGTCCTGAAGACCAGAAAAACAGAACTAAAAGCCTGGATTGGATTCTAGGTCTGACTTTCCTACCTACTCTGGCTGTGACCTTGGGTACATCCCATCCCCTCTCTGGACCTCAGTTTCTGGGAAATTAAAGGATTGCTCCCACTGGGTTCTGACAGTCTCAGTTTGAATTATCTTATTTCTGATTTCCGGATGCCCTCTCTGCCATCATCGGGGATTTCTGTATTGGCCTGTGCCAAAGTGCAGAAGGGAAGAGGATGAGGGCCGAGATAGGGGCCCTACCCACTCTGCTCTCTGAGCTTGGGGGGAGGGGACCTGGTACTGGGACCAGACAATCCCATCTTGTTATGGTCAAGGCAAGCTCAGACAATGGACAGTGAGGGATGAGAAGGGAGGTTCTGTGTCCGGCAAAGGACAGAGGAGCAGACCAAGGTCCCTGGCCTGAGCCTGAGCCCCCACCCACCCACTTCCACTTGCTGAGCTATGGCTCCCCACAGAGCAGATACTCGGCCTGCTCAGAAGTGGGCCCCTGGCCCATCTGGCCATGAGTAAGAGTTCTTGAGAAAAGATCCTCTGTGAGGGGCTGCCCACTCTCCCCTCCAGCACCTAAGAACCCTGTAGCAAAGCAGCCCTTTACGATTTGAGAATCTCAGAGGGAAGGTCTTCCTTTTCTGGTAGGAGTGAGGGTGTTTTGCTGCTCATGGGACCCTGGGTCTCAGTGTCCTCCCCTGACACCCCAGGCCCCCTGGAAGCTGGCCTGGCCCCAGCCCCTGACACCCCAGGCCCCCTGGAAGTCAGGTTGGCTCCTGGCCCCAGGCCCTCACCCTCTGGTCCTGCTCGTTGGTGGTTTTGCACCAGGTGCCTCAGGGCCCCATCTGATGGGGTGCGGTGGTGCCCCCGGCTCACAGCTCGGGCAGCTGTGACATGGGTGGGGGTTAGCGACTGTCGAGGGTCCTTCTTGAAGCTCTCCACCTCCAGGTCCACTAGGGGGTTGGTGGCAGGTGTGCTTGGGGGGGAGGTCCCTACGCCCAAGGCTGGGGACCCTTCATCACTGTCTGAGCGAATCAGGGACCGAGTGGAATTGCAGTCAGAAAGGGAGGACAGGGAGAGAATGGTGGCTGAGGGCACCAGGCCAGGGGCAGGGGGTTGAGGGGCCTCTTCCCCTGCCCCTCTCCCATGGCAGCGGGCCCTCTGCCCAGGGGGGCTGGGTCCTCGGGGGAAACGAGCAGTCCTGGGGAAGAGTCCATCCCTCCACCAGCGAGGCTCATCATCTCCATCAGCCATGTGGACCTCTGCCACATCGCTTCCCAAGGCCACAGCCCCCAGGATGGTGGCACATCTCAGCAGCGCCAGCTCACTCCGCTTCCGGGGGACCCCACCCCGTCCTGGAGGGGCTGCTGCCAAGGGAGGTGGCTCCCAGGGGCTGGTAGGAGCCTCGGCAGGCAGAGGTAAGGTGAGGTAGGATGGGGGAGTGTAGGGGGAGGGGGGCACGCTGGTTCCATCAGCTTCTGCAAACTCTTCTGTTGGGGTGGGAACCCCAATAAAAGAGAAGAGGTAAGTGAAGGCCATTCCCATCTCTGCTGGACTTCCTCCCATTCCCACCCCCAAGGTCCCTCCCAATTTCCATCCCTCCCCACTGTGCCCTTGCCCTGGCTCTCACCCATCTCTGTGAGGCTGGAGAAGCCGGGGGCCATGGGCATATGTTTGGGAGACTTGCCCAGGTTCGGGGCACTAGACGACCACTGCTTGCTACCCTCCCCCAGGGCCTTCAGCCTGCAGGGGCAGAAATCAGAAAACTAAGGAATCCGGCCTGGAAAAAAGGGCCTTCCCACCCGCAGCCTTTCACACCCAGAGTGACAGCTAGGCTCTCCTGGCTCTGCCCTGAGCCCACATGACCTTGGACAAGTCACTGCTCACTTTGTGCAGTGAGGAGTCTGGGATCTCTGGGGTCTCCCACAGCTTCAGTGGTCTGAGAGCCTGTAAAATGTCATCCCTAGGTCTGATAGGATAAAGAGAGTGCAACAACTGGGGTGCGATGAAAGAGTCAAGAGGTCTGGGTTTAAATCCCAGCTCGGCCACATCCAAGGGTCACAGGGCCGCTCTCTGTAAATTGGAGGGGCTGGACTAAGGGACTTCTCCCTAAGAGCTGCTGAGCATCCTCTCCTCTGCACCTCCCTACCCCCTGGTCCGTCCTCACCTCTCTTCCCCTCCAAGCCGCTCTTTCTGCAGGGTGGAGCTGGGACCCCAAGTCCGACCTTTCTTCTTCCCGGTGACAAGCTCCTCCTTCTTGAGGGCCCCACTGCGGCTGTTGGTGCTCTCTACAGGTGTCACTGGGCCGGTGAAGAGCCACCCCCAAACCCCAAGAGGAAGGTGAGCAGGGAGGGCAGAGAAGTGACCTGGCCCACCTCCAAGGTCCTGTCTCTTTCCCTTCGTCCCCCTCCCCCCATCCACACCAGATGCAGAAGCACCATGGATGGCACTCACAGCGGATGGCCCGGAGCCGAGGGATGATGCTGGGGCTGGCAGGGGGGCTGACTCCCTCAGGTGCCAGCCCTTTCCGCTTGTCCAGTGCTGTTGGAGAGGCTTGGACAGTGATCTTGTGCTCAAAACCTGGGACAGGGGCAAGGGTTTAGTACCATCTCCCTGATCCAAAGGCCCAGCCAGCTGCCCCAGACTCCAAGTCACAGGATCTGATTCTGAAGGGCCCTCAGTGGCCCACTAGTCTGACCCATAGCTCCAGACAACTCCACATTACGAGATACAAGACAAACGGGGTTAAAGGCCTCCAGTGAGGGTTCGGGGGACTACTTACACCAAAGTCCAGTCTATTCAGGGACAGCTGTCATGCTTAGGAGGCTCTTTGGCATCAAGCCTACCCAGCTATGTCCCCATCAGGGCAAATAATGAATTACCTAAAGCATCTACATTCTCCACATTGCCACTGCACCTTTCCATTGGGCTAGAAATGACCATACTTTACAGAATTATAACTTTATGGATTGAGAACCTGAATACATGTGACGGTTTCATGAGTTACTATTCTCATGAACAACCTTAGCAATCCTAACCACTTCCACCCAAAATAAGACTGATCCCTCTTCTCTAGGACAACCCTTCAGATTACATGAAGACACCCATGGGGTTGCCCCTTGACTCGATGTTTTCCAGGCTAAACCTGGACTGCCTATGGAAAGGAAGAGAGGGTATGCAGGCCCTCCCCAGGTCACCACTGCAAGGGGAAGGTCATGGGTGACCCAGGAAGATCTCTGCAGGAGGTGGCACCCCAGGAAGTAGACCCAGGGGCTCCTGGGAGTGAGAGGCTAGGATGGAGATCCCAAAGGTTGCAGGGTGGGGGTCCCAAGACTTGGGACCTAGAGCCAGCTAGGCTCAGGGTTCCCAGAGTGAACCTGGGGAGTCAGCACCCACTCTTCAGGACCTGTTCCTGTCTGGAAAATGAGAGGCCTAGACACAAGGGGCTCTACCATGCCCAGCTCTCACATTGCATGTTCCAAGGCAGAGGGTTCAAACACAGACAAAGCCCAAGGGCCCCAAAATGAGATCAAAATGGAATTGGGAAATATTTACCAAAATAAATAAAAATACAATAGAACAGATGATCTTAACACTAGGTGTTTTAAGTTAATAGGTGACCTGCAGGGATTCTTATGTATGGTTTACTAGCTTGAGTTTGATAGGTAGGTCAAAAGCCCCATCCCAGCCCTGACATCCCCTGTTCTAGGGTCCTCCCAGCCCTGACATCCCGTTTTAGGCCCCTCCCAGCTGGGACAAGGCTCTGACTCTAGGTTGTTGGGGGCTGGCATTCTAGGGATAGCAGCTACCTGAGGGCAGGCTGATATTGTTGCTGTCTCTCAATCGGAGGCGGCTCCGTCGGAAGTGGCCTCGACGCTTCTTGACTCGAGGCCTCTCTTGGCTCAGCTGGTCCATGAGCAGGTGCAGCTCCCGCCCCACGATGTCCATCTCCCGCTCAGCCAGCTCCTGCTCCCGCCGCCGCAGCTGCTCCTCCTGCCACTTCTGCTCCTGTGCTGCTCTTAGGAGTTCTTCCTCCCGGCTCCGGAGCTCCTGGGGCATGGGAAGATGGGAGGATGGGGATCTCTCTTCCCTAGGGTTCCTTCCCACTCCACCTGTACACACACACACTACACACCACAAGCATCCCACACCTCACACACACACCACACACCCCAACCATCACACACACATTACACACCCCCACCATCCCACACCTCACACACACATTACACACTCCCACCATCCCACACCTCACACACACATTACACACCCCCATCATCACACACCTCACACACACACCACACACTCCCTCCATCCCATACCTCACACACACATTACACACCCCCACCATCACACACCTCACACACACACCACACACCCCCACCATCACACACCTCACACACACACCACACACTCCTTCCATCACACACCTCACACACACATTACACACCCCCACCATCACACACCTCACACATACATTACACACCCCCACCATCACACATCTCACATGCATATTACACACTCCCTCCATCACACACCTCACACACACACCACACACCCCCACCATCACACACCTCACATATACATTACACACCCCCACCATCACACACCTCACACACACATTACACACCTCCATCACCACACACTTCACACACACATTACACACCCCCATCATCACACACCTCACACACATATTACACACCTCCATCATCATACACTTCACACACACATTACACACTCCCACACACACCATATACACACACCTTCTCCTTGGTCCGAAGGTCATCAAACATGTGTTGAATTTCTTGTTTCCAGTCCTCCTGGAGGGAGTGGAAGGATTCCAGTGGCATCTGGAACAGGGCCGACTGCTCTATGGCCTCCAGGCGGTTCAGGATGCTGCCAAAGTCTGGCCGCTGGTGGGGTTCAGGGTCCCAGCACTCTGAAGGAGCAGATGGCCATGGATGTGGCCCTGCTTCCTCCTGGCCCCAGGGAGTACAATCAGGTGCTAACGGGGGTGAGGGGTGGGAGAGGAAGGGTGCCCAGGGAGAAGCTGCAGATTTCCATGGAGCTTAAAGAACTCATAGGAAGTACCATGAATGGGAAGAATGATGAATCTGAGAGTCATGAACTCTCAGTTCAAATCCAGGCTCCACCAACTGTATGACCTTGGGTAAGTCAATTTCTCTGGGCCTCAGTTTCCTCCAGAGACTCTACCAGCTCAAGGTCTGGTAGTTCTCCCAGGGAGGAAGGGGCCAGCTCGGGGGCAGTGGACTCCTCCTCACTCACAGGTGGGCTCTAGTTAGTCTGAAGCTCATTCCTGCTCAGGAGGACCTAGAAACCTCTCTCAGGATCCCTCCAGTGCTGAGATTCCGAGGTGCCCATCAGAAGTGAAGATGCCTGGGGAACACAGGCTCAGCCCCAAAACTCCAGGTGGTAGGAGTGGGGACCACTCATCAGACCAGTCCAAGGCTATATCCCTGGGATACAGACTGGAATCCTGACCCCAAGAGTGGCCCAAGAGGGCAACAGAGATAAGCTCAAGGAGAAAAGCAGTTAGGTGGCACAGTAGATAGAGGGCTGGACCTGGAGTCAGGAAGACCTGAGTTCAAATCCAGCCTCATGCACTTAGTAGCTGGGCAAGTCAATGAACTTCTGTCTGCCTCAGTTTCTGCATCTGTAAGATGAGGGTGATAATAGCACCAACTTCCCAGGGTTATTGTGAGGCTCAAATGAGATAACTGTAAAATGTTTGGCAAATCTTAAAGTGCTGTCTTACAAATGCTAGCCACCAAAGGTGTAATCAACGCTACTTTTAAAAATCCCTTCATATTGATTTACTGATGAACCAAGGAATCAAGTGACCAGTCAGGGTATGAGGATGGTGTCTATTCCCTCTGCTGTCAGGAAGAGCCACCCCAGACCTTCCTCAACTGCCCCTGGAGCCCCTGCACAGCTCAGCTCCAAGGTGGAGGCTCCAGGCAGCTGGAGGGCATTTCCAGGGACTCAGTGGATCTGCACTGTGCCTGGTGCGATCAGGACCCGCCTAGGAGGTCTGAGGAGCACACACAGCTGGTGACAGGGGCTGACACCACACTTCCAACTGTGGCTTTTAAAGAACTACTATCATTATGAACATTTATAATATTACAATAGTTATACATTAATGTGTGATAGGTAATTATGACTGTCATAAGAGTTGACACTTATGTAACTAACATTACAAGTTCAGAACGGAGGAGGCATGGTAAGAGAGCATCTGGTAAAAGAGCTGAGGGTTTTAGTGGACCACAAGCTCAATATGAGTCACAGGCCTCAGTGCTAATGGCTTGGCATACAGTAAGTGTTTACTATATGCTTGTTGACTGGTTGAGTCTGCAGTGTAATAGGGAGCCAAAAAGGAAGCTCATGGGACCTTGGTCTCACTTCCAAGAATAAGAAAGCTCTCCAGGCTGGTCAGAGCACATGTAGAGGGCCATCAATTAAAGAGCATCCAGGGGAGGATGCCCAGGAGAGTGAAGGGTCTTGAGTCTGTGCCCCATTAAGATGAAAGGAATTGGAGATGCTTGGCCTGGGGAAAACTCAGGGAACATGATACCCATCTTCAAGTATTTGGAGAGAAGTAATTAAGCTAGTTTTGCTCAGTCCCAGGGGGGATCCAGGAACACTGTGGGGTGGGGGGAGTGCAGGGATGGGGAGGATAATGCAAAGAGAGAAATTGAAGCTGGAGGTTAGGAGGTTAGGAAAAACTTCCCAGCAATTACAGTTTTCGCCAAGTGGAGGTAGCTGCCTTGGAGGCTTCCCGTCTCTGGAGGTATTTAAGCAGATCCTGGGGGGTTGTAGATGGATTCTATGGGCTATGAGCTATGGGGTCAGACTGAATAGGAGAGGGAGGAAGTCAGCACAAAGAGGAAGACCCACGGCTTAAAGTGTTCGTCTCACTCACCCTCCAGAAGGTGCACAAAGGGCTCAGGGCAGGTCGATGGGATGGGCAGCATCAGCTTGTTCATGGCCACCCCGTAGGCCACAGCCAGTGCATCAATCTCCCGGTAGGGCACTTCCCCTGTCAGCAGCTCCCAGAGCAGCACCCCAAAGCTAAGGACAGATGGGAGCTGAAGGGACCGCAGCTGGTCCTTTCTGCCCACCCCATGCCCTCCTCCAATGCTGCGCTCTAGCATGGAGGAGGGGAATCAGGCCTGTGCTTCGTCGGCCAGGATGCCAACTGAGGGAGGCATGTTCCAGCTGAATAGAAGTGGGAGACTTCCCAAAACTAGGCTGACCATGGGAAAGGTTGCCATGACAGGGAGTGAACTCCCCATCCCTGCAGCAATCCAAACAAGATGACTGCTCTTCTGGGTGAGGTTGAAGTGACATTTGTGCTAAGGAAAGGGATCTAATTAGATATACTCTGACCTCCCTTATCTGCAGAAAGAAGGGGTGACAGCAGAGAATTCCTGAGTGCTCTGATCCTCAATGCATCCCTCATCTCCCCACTGGCTCTAGCACTTGTATCAACAAGAGCTGGGGAACCCCAGCTGCCCTATACTCATCCTTCAGGAACACTTGCTTCATCCCTACAGAGTGGAAAGAATGGTCAGCCATTCATTATTCATGTGACCCTGAAAAAAATAACCTCCCCACACTGGATCTCAGTTCCCTTACCTTTGGTTGGGGGTGGACTATGTAGATTTCCAAGTCCTTTACTACTCTGATATTCTAGATTCTAAAACTCCTTTCCAGCTCTGACATTCCCTGTTCTAAGACCCCTCCCAGCCCTGACATCCCCTGTTCTAAGAGCCTTCTGCTTTTGACCATCCTTTGAATGGAGCATCTCATTCAGATTTGATTGGTATCCAGGAACCCCCTGGATGGCCAGTTTCTCCACAGTTGCCAGGCACCCTTCCCTCCCTGGTGCCCTGCCAGGCCCATCTCCTTGCCTACCCATGCCCATGGCCCCCTGCCTTATATGGGCTGAGTTCTGAGCCTCAGTCCCTCTCCCTCCTTCTTGTCCCTGGTTGTACCTCCAGACATCGCTGCTCTTGGAGAAGAGGGACAGACGGATGACCTCAGGGGCCATCCAGGCATACGTCCCAGCTGCGCTCATCTTAGTGGTCTTGTGCCACTCCCGGGCGAGGCCAAAGTCCGTGATCTTGAGGACAGTGTCTGATAGGTCCCCATCCTCAAATGCATCCAAAATGAGGACTGTGGGGGAGGGAGAAAGAGAGGAGAGAAGGCAGCTACAGAGCTAGGGAAGAAAACTTCCTCCCTGCTCCCAGCTTTCTCCTCCTAGCTAAGAAGGCCCAGTCATCAGCAGGCCTCCCTCCACCTACAGACTTCCAAGTCTAGGCTTCAAGGCCTCAGCCAGGCTGGTGGACTGCCCATCTGCACCCATGCCAACCAAGTCCCCACCTGGGGCACCATCCCCTGCCCTCTCCCCTCTCTCAATGCCCATTTCTATTGTGACAGCCCAAGTCTACCTTATTTTTAAGCCTGTTAACTCTTTCAAAGTGCTTTGTGGCACAAATGTGGCCCATTTATTGGATGGATTGCAGGGACATTTGTCCCAGTTGCAAGAAAAAGCAGCTCCACCCTCTGTCTACCTCTGCCCAGACAGGATCTGTAGGAGGTGTTGGGTGCACTGGTGGGGAGCCATGTGGCCAGTGCATTCTGATGGCCTGGTGCCAGGAGCCTGACATTCTGGGGCCTGGGGCTCCTGAAGACTCTGATGCTCCTTAGTTCCTTCTGATCTAAGAACCTCAGAATGACAGGGCTAGAGAAGCCCCTTAGGGGCAACCTTATTCAACACTCTCATTTCACAGACAGGGAAGAACTTGGAGATCAGAGGACAAGCGAAATGAAGTTTCATGTCTGCAAAGCCCTTTACATCACACAATCTGATTCCAGCCTCACAAAAGCCCCACGCAGTGGGTAATATGGATGGTATTGCCTCCATTTTACAGAGGGGGAAACTGAGGCTCCAAGGAGTCAAGTGACTTGCCCAGATTCACACAATGAGTAAGTATCACAGGGTTTTCTGACTCAAAACCTAAAACTCTAGCTAGCTTCTCTACCATCGCTGCTTTTTAATGTCTGGTCTCTCTCCTTAAATTAGGGTCATTCATTCCAATGATCATCTGTCTAGTCAGCAACCAGCTGGGATATATTAAGCACCTACTATGTGCCCGGCACCTTGCTAGTCATTCAGGATAGAGACAAAAATAAAAACAATCCCTATCACCCATGCTCCTGGCCCCCAGGTAGGAGGCAGCCTTTGGATCTTGAAGAAAGCAAGAGATTCTAAGGAAGAGAGAGGGCATTACAGGTAAAGGAGGTAGCCTATGCAAAGGTATGGAGACAGGAGATGTGTATGTATGTGTGTGTGTGTGAGGGTGTGTATGTAGACATAGCTAGAGGCAACATGGCACAGAAGAAAGATCTTTGAACCCAGGATCTGAGTTCAAGTTCGAATTTGTCTGTGAAATACTTGGCGATGGACTAGATGAAAGTTCCTTCTGTGACCTCTTCCTTGAGGTTAGAGATTGTTTCAGTTTTATTTGGTAGCCTCAGTGCTTGGCACTTTTGGGGGGAATCATATCAGTGATTAAATCCATTAAAAATTAAAAATAGGGAACTCTGCCACAAGTGCTTTGCAAATTAAAGACATATCCAGGGTACACAGAAGTGCAGGGTTCATGCTCAGGAGCACCTGACCAGGAGGTGCCAGACACTGGAGGGGGTAGAAGCCAGGTCTTCCTGACTCCCAGACCAGGTCTCTACTGCTCACCTGGCACACAGTAGGCACTCCACACGTTCTTGTTGACTGACTAACCCAACAAGACATGTGACCTTGGACAAAGCAATTTACCACTCTCGTCTACATTCACTGAGACTAGATGGCCTCTCAGAGTCCATCCTAGCCTAGTTTATATACATATCAATAAAGTGAATTTTGGGAGGGAGGGGGTGAGGACCCACACCAAGGGTCCCTGCGACCCTCAAAGCCTCACTTTTCCCAGACTGGCCCCTCCCAAGGTTATTTCTGGGGAAATGGATGAAAGATGAAACTTCCATTTTCCAAAGCAAAAAACCAACATGCACCTCCAGACCCTGCTGAATCTGAACTGTCCTTGGGTATCCTGAAAGGCAGCTTGGTGTAGGGGACAGAACATTGGATTTGGAGCCAGGAGAACTGGGCTTCATAGCCTACTTCAGCCACTTATTAACTGTGTGACCTTAGGCAAATCCCATAGCTTCAGTTTCCTTATCTATAAAAGTAGGGAGATGGACTCTAAGGCCCCTTCTAGCTTTTGGTCTATGATGCTATGATAGTCAGCAGTTTGCCCATATTCATGCCCCAAAAGGTACCACTCTGTTAACAGGGTAAGGAGGCTGGGAGGCACTACCCCCAATGCCAGCAACTACACAGGAACACCAGGAGTGGAAGGGCGCTGTGTGCAGTGAAGAGTGGTGGTCTGGAATCTGAGGCTGTGGGTTCGAATCCTGGCTTTACCTACATAACCCTCTCTGGGCCTCAGTTTCCTCACCAATAAAATGAGCAGGTTGGAGGAGAAGATGGCCCCTTCCAGCCTTAAATCCATGTCTGTAGGGAGTGAATACAGGCCTAACTTCAAAGGTTAGGTTCAAATCCAGGTAATGGTACTAATATCTCTATGACTCTGGACAGATCTTTTCTCTTTTCTTGTCTGTAGTTTCTTTATATGTAACAAGACTAATTTCTCTTCCAACTCCAAATCCAAGGACTCTGATCCCCTCAATGATGGTAGGGGAAGCTGAGACCCAGAGAGAAAGAACTGAGGGATGGGATGAGGCCCCATGACTAGGGGGAGAGGACAGAAGGAAGGAAGCAGCCTCCTATGGAAATGGACAATCAGACTGTCCTTCTCTCCCACTCTGTCACACCTACCCCTATGCAGCCCTGGGCTCCTCCTGACTCCCAGGCAAGGGTACCACCCCCAGGAAGAACACTGGGTCTGGGGCCAAGGACCTAGTCTCTGTGCAGCTAGATACTATTTGTGCGACCTTAGGCCAGTGACTTAAACTCTCTGGGCCTTAACTGGACCAGCTGGTCTCTGAGATCCCTTCTAGCTGGAAACCTAGAGTTCTCTCTGCCCTTTGGGAATGTCCTTCCCACGATCTTCCTCCACTTCTCCAAGTTCAGGTCCTTGGCCAACCCTACCATCCCCATCCTTCACCACTCCCCTCACCTTGAGGCTGGGTCTGGCTTGGAAGGGCACAGCTACTTGAGCTCCAGGACTTGGGGCATGAACATCAGAGTTAGAAGCAGAGATCCTGGGTTCAAATTCTGATTTAGCTGCTCATTACCTGTGATCAATTAGCTTCCCCACCCCCTTCCAGTTTCCTTTTCTGTAAAAGATTCAGCTACAAGATGCTCCCTTTGACTCTAAACCCTAGAGAGAAAGGGAAGGGACGGGGCCACTCACTGTTGATGGACTTGAGGTCCCTGTGGATGATAGGCACCGGTGCCCCACTGTGCAGGTACTCCATGCCCCGAGCCACCTGGACAGCCCAATTGACCAGCACGTGAGGGGGTACTCGTCGGCCAGCTAGGGCCCGGCTCAGAGGCCCTCCTCGGGCATACTCCATGACCAAGCAGAGATGGGGTGGACGCAAGCAGGCACCTCGCAGGGCGATGATGTTAGGGTGGCACAGGGCGCCGAAGAGCCGGGCCTCCCTGGCCACCTGCTCTGCAGTGACCGCCGGGTCCCTCTCGGGGTCTAGCCTGGCAGCTTTCACTGCGACCTCCTCCCCACGCCACCTGGCCCTGTAGACTTTTCCGAAGCCCCCGACGCCAATGATTTCTTCTAGCTGTAGTTCACCAAAGGGGATCTCCCGGGGCAGAGGGAGGCCCGTGGGGGCAGGGGTAGGCACCCCAGGAGCCACCACGTAGTTGCTGGGGAAGACACCCACGCGCCCACCAGGCAGCTGCCCGGTCCACCAGCCCTCATCGCCGGACACAGCCCAGTCCTGGGACAGCACCCGCACCTGATCTCCCCTCCGGAGGGTGAGTTCCTCCTCTCCCGCAGCCTCGTAGTCAAACACCGCAGTCCAGAGGGGCCCGGCAGTAGCTGGGACGTCGGGGCCCAGGCCCCACTCTTCAGGCCCCCGCAGGGCTGGGCCCTCCCCACCGTCTTCCTCCTCCTCCATGGGACACGGGGGGGCCTGGGCTCAGGCGGGCCCCCAGCGGGCTGAGCCCCACGTGCTGGGGTGGGGGGAAGCCCTGGCTGCTCCGGGGGAGCTCCTGGGGCCCATGGCTGAGGGCAGGGGACTGGAGGAGGCGGGCCTAGAAGATGTCATCAGCATCCCCCCCTCTCCTTGCACACCTCGGTGTCTCGGTCTTTCGAAGGGCTGGCCAAGGAGGGTAGGGGAGCCGGGCAAGGTGAAAGCGGTCACCTCTTCCAGGGAGCCCTCCGGGCCTCCGAACATCGGAGAAGGGGGCCCCGCAGGCTAATGGGGGGGATGGGGCATCGATCGGCCCCTCCCCTCCGCCAACCCTCCCCTCCCCCTGCCCAGTTGCTCTTACCCGGCGGCGGCGGCGGCCCCCCGCGCCCCCCGGCTTTCCGGCATCTTGGCGCGCCCCCCCACCCCCCACCCCCCGGGCCCCGGCCCCGGCCCCGGATCCGGTCCCGGCCTCCTTCCCGGACTGGCCACCTGCTCTCGCTAGAGGACCCGCCGGCTCGCGGAGAGGCTCCCTTAGTCCGAGGGCGGCGGCTCCATCGCCCGCACCTGTCCCGGCTCCGCCCAGCCCGGTCCGTCAGCCTACCCGGGGGTTGTCAGCAGTGCCCGCCCGGGTGGCCCGAGCTGCCGCCGCCGCTGCCACCGCTGCCACCGCGCTGGCGGATGGGACTTGTAGTCTGCGCGGCCCCGGCGTGATTTCCACCCCTTCCCCGCCCCTCCCCCACGAAGGGAGGGCCAGGGGCTTCCACGAAAGCAGCCCTCTGAAGCCGACCTTATCCTTTGGCGGGTGGGGAAATTGAGGTGGCCCGGAAAGAGGAGGGGACTTCAGAGATCCTAGCCCTGGGCAACCCGAAGATCCAGGCTCCTTCAAGAGCGGGTGGGGAAACTGAGGGCAAGGGAATGGCGAGGTGGGGAGGGCAGTGATCCTCCTTCGTGGGGAGCCTCAGGGGGTTTCACCTGCGGCTTGGGTAGAGCGGGGTTGGAAAGCAGGGATCACTGGACTATAGATTTAGAGCTGGACGAGAGGTCGAGTCCAACCCGCTCATTTACAGATAGATTCCATGGGTGGTCAGGGACAGACAACTTCTAAATGTCTCAGGCAGGATTTGAACCCAAATTTTCCTGACTCCAAGTCCCCCATCCTCTTACTTGGGCTGACTCTCTGGGCATGTATAGGGCCCAGCATTCGGGATTCGATCCAGCCTTCATCTTTGTCGGGGAACGAACCTGAGGCCCAGGTAGAGAAGATGGGAAGGAGGAGTGACTGCCCAGTGTCACCTCCTCAAAGACCAGCTATGTCAGCTCCGGGAAAGAAGAACTGGAGGGCTTTCCCAGAGCCCTCCTCTCGCCCTCCAGGGTCAGGACCCAGGCTACCCCGTCCTCTGGACCAGCAGCCCGGGGGCTCTGGTCCGCTCCCCTCTCCTTTCTGCCACAGTGGCACATGGCGGAGCTGGGACCTGGGGGCTGGCGGGAAAGAGCTTGGGGTGGGGGGAGAATTCAGTATCAGTTGAATTACTGTCCCATCCTCCCCCTCCTCCCCCCCCCTCCAGCTGTCTTCTGGGAAATGTAGTCCTCTCTGCGGAGGTAGGGTCCTGACTTGTATGTAGCAGGGATCTGTTTGGTCCTGAGTTAGAGGGAAAACCTTGAAGCTTGTATTATTCTGGTGTGGGGGTGGGATTGGGGTGAGGGCTCAGGCACCGGACAGAGAAGTGTTTAGCGATCACCCCTTCCTTTCTCTTTGAGAAAACTAAGGCCCAATCAATTAAAAAAGCATCAATTAAACACTTACTATTTGACAGGCTTTGACCTAAACATAAGGGATGCAATACCTGGCAAAAAAACACAGCCCCTGCGGGTGGAGAGATACCAACCTAGCGGAGGAAACAATATGCAAACAACCAAGTAATACTGAAGATATGGGCAGGGTGGGCGGGAGGTCTTTTGAGAAGGAGGGGCATTAGCTGGTAAGAGCATTGGGGAAGACCTCTGGCAGCAGCCTGGCTTTGAGCTGAGGCCCAGGGGAAACTGGGAAGGCTAGAAGCAGAGAGGAGGTCTAGGCGTGAGGGTCTGTCTCCTCCCCTTCCACCAATATGGAATGCCCATTCTTCCCAGCCCAAGCCCCAACTGGGAGAGAAGAGCTCTTAACCATCTCCCTGGTCCCTACCTTTTAATAATGTTTCTCCTTCACCCTTGTTTCATAGTTGTTTGCATGACAGCATGTGGGTTAGTGGGTTTGAAGTCAGGATGATCCAGGTTCAGATTCAAGCTGAGTGGCTGAACAGGCCACTAAACCTCAGTTTTCCCAATTGTAAAATGGGAATGAAAATACATGTATTATTTGTCTGGGAGGTAGGAGAGAGGGTAGAGACTAAGCATTTATTAAGGGTCTACTCTCTGCTTTACAGATATATTCTTGTTGGATCTTCTTAACCACCGTGGGAGGGAGATGCTATTATCACCCTCATTTTGCAGATGAGGAAACTGAGGCAGGCAATGGTAAGGTGACTTGCCAGCTTGCAAGCGTCTGAGGTTGGATTTGAACTCAGGTGTTCCTGACACTCCTGCAAGTGTTTTGACCACTGTACTGTATCACCTAGAGATTTGGTGGGGCTTCAAGAGAAATGTTGTAGGTTAAGGACTTGGCAAATCAGCATCTCTGGAGGAGGGTGAGGTCTGCTCCAATCCAGGTGCAAATCAAGACTTGATCGCCCTAGCAGTGTCATTGGCCTTCTTTGAGAACAAAGAAACAGCAACAGCCTATGTTGGAGTAAGCAAACAAGCTGACATTAAGCACCAACTCTGTGCAAGGTCCTGGAGATACAGAGATGGAATCAAAGCCATCCCTGGTCTCAGAGAGCTTGTACTCTAACAGGAGAGACAACACATCCATGCCAATAAAACTCATCTTTGTGTATGTTCCAGACTCCCCTAGGGCAAGGTCTCTGCTTTGTCTTTGTCTCTTTGTATACCCATGTTGAAGTAGAGGGCCCTGTAGACACTAAATATTCAACAACTCACATTTATCTAGGCTTTTAAGTTTCCTGGGTGACAGTCATACATTGCATCCTCTGAGTTCCTTTCATTCCTCCACTCCCTTCCTTCACAGACCTCCCCTCCATGAAGCACAGAGTGACTGGTTCTGGAATCAGGAAAAACTGAATTAAAATCCAGCCTCAGATAAAGTTTCCTCGTTTTTAATGGGTAAGAACAGAGATAATACTTGTAAAGCAGTTAGCCCAATGCTCAGCACATATTATTATTAATTATATTTTATATATTAATTATATCTTATTAGGCTCCCTCCCTTCCTTCTGCAACTAGATCAGGGGATAGACTTGAAGCTGGTAAGAACTGACCTCCTACATTTACTAACTGTGTGACCTTGGGCATGTCCTCTGAACCTTAATTTCTCCATCTATAAAATTGGGACCAGTAAATGGTGACTATTGATCGACTTATTCCTCTACTCCATCCCCCCAAGTGCTTAATATTTGTTGATTCAAATAAGAAGAGAATTGGACTAAGACCAAGGAGACCCTCTGGGTTCAGGACTCACAGATTCATTGACTATTGGATATGGAAGGGACTTTAGAGAATACCCAAGCTAATCTCCATTATTTTATTTATTTATTTTAACACCTTATGGATGCCTTTTGCTTTTTATCCCTTCCTCAATACCTCACCCTGACTTGCCCCAACCCCCACATAGAACCAAGAAAAACTTCAGCCAAAACAACTAATGGAAAGATTGTGTTTGACAGAGTATGCAGCATCCTGCACCAGTAGGCCACCACCTCTCACAGGAGAGAAAGGAGCTGATTCTCTGGAAACAATCTGGTAATTGCATATTAATATGGATTCTCATTTCTTTTACAGTTGTTTTCACTTTGGGAATGACATATTTTGTTCTCCTGGTTCTACTGTCTTCATTTAGCATCAAACTTGTCTTCCATTCCTCTGAAATCTCTATGTCCATCATTTCTTTTTTTAATTGTATTTTTATTTATTTTATTAAACACTTCCCAACTGAATTTTTTCATTTATTTATTTATAGTTTTCAACATTCATTTCCACAAATTTTAAGTTCCAGATTTTCTCCTCATCTTTCCCCTCTCCCCACCCCAAAACGCTGTGCATTCTGATTACCCCTTCCCCCAATCTGCCCTCTCTTCTATCTCACCCCTCCCTTCCCTTATCCCCATCTTCTCTCTTTTCTTGTAAGGCAAGATCGATTTCTATACCCCATTACCTGTATTTCTTATTTCCCAGTTGCATGCAAAAACAATTCTCAACATTTGTTCCTAAAACTTTGAGTTCCAACTTTTCTCTCAGACTGGCGGGGGAGGGAAGGTACAAAAAGGAGAGGGGAAGAAAGTTACATGATAACTTTAATATTTTTTTAAAGAAATAGCAAGTTGTACATAATAGATTTGCAGCTTCCTGTGCAATTTCCTTCTTTGTTTTTCTCCTATGCTATGTTATGGAAGTACTTGTTTTATTTCTTAAATTCAGAATAAAATAAATACAAATTTTAACAGTACTGGTTCCATCTCCACCAGAGGGCATTCAGGTCCCTGTCCAATGTCCTGATCTCCCAGGGAGGGCTCACTCACCAAGAGCCTGCTATATCCAGAAAACTCTGCCAGGCATAGAGGAGATAAGAAATCTCCATATGGCTTAGGCCTGGTCTCCCGGACCTCATAGTCTAACAGAGAGCCAATCCCCAGCACATATGCCTTAGCTGGCATCAGAGAGCTATAGACAGAGTAGTAAATGAGGTCCTGGGAGCACGAGGGGTTGAGGAGAGATAGGATCCAGGGACTCTTCTAGGGGGAAGTGGTAGCTCTAAAGGGTGGACAAAAAGTCAGCAGATGCAGGAAAAAAGAGAGGACAGCTGGACATGAGCAAAGGCGTGGTAGATGATGTGCCCAGGACTTTGGGGTAGGGGCTCAGTTGGGCATGGAGACCTATATAGTTTGACTGGAACACAGAAGGGATGCAGAGGGGGAAGGGGTTGAGGGTGGCACATTGTGGAAGGTATTGAATACCTGGTAGAGGGATTCAAACTTTAATCAGCAGAGAGTAGAGAGCCACTGAAAGTCTTTGAGCAGAAGAGTATTTGAGGAGAACTGTCCTGGCAGCATAGGAAGGACACATTGCTGGGAGGAGTTTTAAGAGGTTATTCAGGATTACTGTCTGCTGCTTGCCTCAGAACTGGGGAAAGGAGAGAGGAGGAAGGAAGGAAGGAAGGAAGGAAACAAGGAAGGAAAGGAGGGAGGGAGGGTAGGAGGGAGAAAGAGAGGGAAAGAGAGAAAGAATGGAGAGAGGGAAGGAAGAAAAGAAGGAAACAAATATTTATTAAATGCCTACTGTGTGCAGCTAGGTAGCACAATGGATAGGGTACAGGGCCTGGAGACAGGAAGACACATCTTTGTGAGTTGAAATCTGGCCTCAGGCACTTACTAATTGTGTGACCCTGGGCAAGTCACTTCACCTTGTCTGCCTCAGTTTCCTCATCTGTCAAATGAGCTGGAGAAGGAAATGGCAAACTACTCCAGTGTCTTTGCCAAGAAAACCCCAAGTGGGGTCACAGAGAGTTGGACATGACAGAAAAGTGACTGAACAACAAACAATTACAAGGCTATATGCTAAAACTCTTTACAAATTTTATCTCATTTAACCCTCACAACAACGAGAGGTAGAAGCTATTATTGTCCCCATTTTACAGTTGAGGAAACTGAGGCAAACAGAGCTCAAGTGACTTGCCTAGGGTCACGCAGTAAGTGTCTGAGGCCAGATTTGAACTCTAATCTTCCTGAGGCCATACCCAGCTCTCTATCCACTGCATCTCTAGCTGCTCCTCAGACACCTCAAATTGAATGTCCCACAGACATCTTAGACTCACAGTCCAAAATAGAATTCATGATCTTTCCCCCTAAACCCTCCCCACCTCCCACCTTCCCTGTTATTGTAAAGGGCAGCACTATCCTCCCATCCCTCAAGCTCACAACCAGAAGCCATCCTGGACTCCCTGATCTCTCTCACCCCCCCCCATTCAAAATGGCACCAAGGCTAGCTGCCGTCACCTCTGCAGCATCTCTGAAACATACCCCCTCCTCCCCACTGATCTGGCCCCCCACCCTGATGCAGACCCTCATCCCCTCACCCCTGGATCACTGCAGTAGCTTCTGGGGCTTCTGCTGGCCTCAAGTCTCTCCCCACTCCAATCCACCCTCATTCAGCCATCAAAGGGATTGTCCTAATGCACAGGTCTGATCATGTCACCCCCTACTCCGTAAGCTCCAAGGGCTCCCTATTGTCTCCAGGATCAAGTGCAAAATGCTGGTTGTTCCCAATCTTCTCCCACCTCCCTCCCAATTACAGGACCCTGGCCTCCCTCTCTCAGTCCAAGACCTTCTCTCTGACGACCGCCCTGGCCGAGGACACTCTCCCTGGCTCTAACTCCTGACCTCCCTGGTTCCCTTTAAGTTCCAGCCAAAACCCTACCAGCTACAGGAAGCCTTCCCCACCCCTTCTTCTTTCCTGTGCCTTCTCTCTGCTGACTGGTCCCTGCTTATTCTGTTTGTATGTATGTGTTTGCTTATTGTCTTCCTCATTAAATGGTGAACTTGGGGGCTGGGATTGTCTTGTGGGCTTTCCTGATATCCCCATGCTTTGTGTAGTGCCTAGCATTTTGTTGTTGTGTTCATCCTTCATTTTCAAAGAGGACCATGACATCAGAGAAACGATGACATGACTTGCACCTGACTTAGTTTTGAGTGAGGGAGGGCTGTGCAAGGTCACCAGCTTCACTTTCTCCTCCTGAGTCATCCGAGTCCATTGGCCAGATATTCATCAGGATGACTGGAGATGACCCAGGATGCAATGGAAGACCTTGGCCTTTTAGGCTAAGGCCTTCTCAGGTACTCACTAAAAGTGAGGTAATGCCCATTCAGTGAATAGGTCTCTTTAAAAAGAAGTCAAGGGATGGCCCGTTTAAATAGAAAATAAAATAAATAAATCACTCTGGAGGGGCAAGAACCTCAGGGTTGTTGTTTCTAAGAGAAACAGTTACTATTGACATTCACTCTAAGCCCAGGAGGGTCCAAAATCAGCCACTGAGAGGAACTTGGGCAGGGACACATTGTTGTTCAATCTGTGGTCTTTAGAGTGCCCTGGGTCTAAGGCTTTAGAGAAATGATGACATGACTTGCACTTGACTTTGTTTTGAGTGAGGGAGGATAAGAGATGGCTCAAGAGAAAGTGAGGCTGGTGACCTTACACAACCTAGCATAAAGCAAGCGTTTAATAAACGTTTCTTGACTGACCGACATAATGACCTCCAAGGAGGATTTCCTTCTGTGGCATGGAGATCAGCTCCCCGATTTGCCCAGCTTTGACCCCAATACTCAAGGCATGGATCACCCATGAAGCCACAAATGAAATACTGATAGGCCCCCTGAACTATTCTTTAAAGTCTTTTGCCTCTCCTGGGAATTGCAGCTGTGAGGCTGCTGGTTGACTGTTTAGAAGCTCCAAGTGACCACTCACATCTAACCCCTCCAACAGAGTTTTCCTTTCTCTGTTCACAGAGTAGTTTGACCTAAGAAATGAGATATGTCAACCTGGAAGTTTAGTTAAAAGAGACAAATAGGCTAGGTGATATGTAAACAATATATATATATATATATATATATATATATATATATATATATACATACATATATATATATATATATATATAGTTTATTCCCTTAAGCTAGCAGATGTGTACATGGAGTCAGAGCTTTAATTCTGACTGCCTGATAAAAAGATGAGGTCACTCAAATTCATGATCTCCACATGTGTTTAACCATAGTATGAGAAAGAAATATTCTTAATTGAACAGGTTGTAAATACAATATGATAAGAGAGGTGACAAAGTATCGATTGAAATTACAACCCAGGATATCCATTTCCTTTACCATTAACATGACATAATATAGTATATGTCCATAAAATACTGAGATAAGAAAAGTCCCATTATTCAAGGTAGTGTCTGGTCAAGGTGCCATGTCCTTGGAAGTCATTAACAGAAGGATGCTCTTGGTCAATTGCAACTGTTGACACAGGAAGGGGCATTTTGAGTTTCACTCAGAGAGTAAGGTATGTCTGTTATGCCAGAGCATTGCAAAGCATTATGGTAGGTTAAGCTCAGAGTGGACCACAATGCTTCTCCTGATTGGCCAATCCAGGTTTTAGGGCTTTTTCAGATCTTGGGGGTTCAAAATGGTTTAGGGAGAGTTACATTCCCTCTAGATATCTGGAGTGGGACATGAAGCCAAGCCTTCCTGACTGAGGCCAGTGTGAGGGTTAAAAATTTCTAGAATGATATTTATTTAAGATTATTTAAGCCCCAATAAGGGTCAAAGCCTGAATTAATCAATCATCACATGTACTTTGCTTTCTGAGTGAACTCCAAATGCCCCTTCTGGTATCAGCAACTATAGGATTGGATGAGGTTGACCAAGGGCATTCTTCATGTTTATTACCACAAAGCACAGGATGTCTGGGACCAGACACTGTCTCGAATAGTGGAACTTTTCTTGTCTTGGTATCCTATGGACATATGCTATGTAGGGGAAACACAAATATCCTGGGATTGTAATTTCAATGGACATTTTATCAATTCTCTTGTCTTATTGTATTTATAACCTATTCAACTAAGAAACTTCCTTTCTCATGCTATTTTTAAAAACATATGGATGCATAGACATCCTGAGTTAGGGTTGTTGTAAATGTATAAAAGTGACACAGACATCCTGAGTTAGGATTGTTTTAAATGTATAAAAGGTTTTTTTTTCACCCTGCTTAATCTCTGAGTTGGAATTAAAGTTCTGACTCCATGCACATGTTCGCTAGCTTAAGGGAATAAAAAATATGAATTTATATATCACCTAGCCTATGTGCTTCTTTTAACCAAGCTTACAGACCAAGAGACATAATTTCTAGGCAATCAATAATTTTATTAATAATGCTAGCATATTGCCAATAAATTGAATCAGTGGCACTCTCAGATGCCAAAGAGGAATCATGGCAGTGGGCTTTTTATGTCCTTGGAAGAATGGGTACTCCTGAGAGTGGCACTCAACTCTGAGTGGTTTAACAAGTAATGAGACAGAGTGAATATTACAATGAGAGGTGGACCTATTCTAATGAGAGGCTGGGGGAATGTAACTTTAATTCTGTCATTTACTTCTATATGGCCTGGCTTTGGCCAGTCTAATCAAAGAATTGATTTCCCCCCCCCCCCAAACCTGTGTAGAGCACAGTGGGCTTCCCCGACCTGAGTGAGGTCTGAATAAGATTGAGGAGAAAGTTAATCCAACTTCATCATCAGCAATGTCCTTCAGGGTCTGAACAACCTACAGGCTTCTGAAAAAGTCCTGGTCCTAATTCAGTAATTATTAATATGAGGGATAAATAATCATTTCCTCCCACTAGCCACATGTTCACTATTCCAAGCTACCTCTTGCTAAAACAACCCAATTCTTTCTTTCCTGGCACTCCTGAATTCCAATGGCACCTGAACTGGCACTGGGGGTGAGCAGCTTGAGTCTTAGAAGCTGTGGTTGTGGAGATGATTGGGAGATGTCCTATTTTTTTGGATTTGTGATTTTGCTGGCATAAGGAACTCGGCAGGGAAACTCTCTACCAGTGGAGGTTGGTTTGTGTCGTTCAGCTTAGACTCATCTCAAGAGATTTTGTTTGGCTACCTAGAAATTGTGTGCACTCTCTCTTTCTCTCTCCCCCCCCACCCTCTCTCTCTCTCTCTCTCTCTCTCTCTCTCTCTCTCTCTCTCTCTCTCACACACACACACACACACACACACACACACATTTGCCTGAAGCATGACTTAGAACCAAGTTCTTGGCCAGTTCTCTATATTCCCTATAATCTATTACATGGCCTCCCCCATATCCTGAGCAATCTACAGGTGGGTTCTCTCTTTACAAAAGAGAGAACAGTGTATACGCTTGTTATTCTGTGTTAAGAGGGTTATGACGGTAGTCCAGATGTGCAGTAAGAAGGGCTTATATTAGTGTGACATTAAAGGGAACAGGGAAAGGAGGCAGGAGCTACCCTGGGCAAAAGCCAGACATCCAGGATTACTGGTGTTGACCTGAAAGTTAGGTTAAAAGAGGGAAATAGGCTAGGTGATTATAAATTCATATTGTTTATTCCCTTAAAGCTAGTAGATATGTGCTGCATGGAGCCAAAACATAAGTTCTGACTATCTGATAAGAGAATGACAAGCTTTTTATATTTTAGAACAATCCCAACTCAAGGTCTCTATGTCACTCAAATTTATGCTTTCCATATATGTTTAACCATATTAGGAGAAAGGAATTTTCTTAATTGAATAAGAGGTAAATACAATAAGACAATTGAAAGACAGTTCATTGAAACTATGACCCAGGATATGTATTTTCTTTACTATTAACATGCTATAATATGGTATGTGTCCATATCAAGATAAGAAAAAGTCTCATTATTCAAGATAGTGTCTTGGGTTAAGGGTTTCATCCTTAATGGTCAGAAACAGAAGAAAATGTTCTTAAGGCAGCCCCATCTGGCCTTGTTGACATAGGAACAGGTACTCTCTGAATGAAGGGATAACTGTTAGGTCTAGGCTCTTCCTCTGATTGATTAACTCAGGCTCTGGCCCTTACGGAGGTCCAAATGATATTAAATAATTATCACTGGCTATCCCTAAAGGTTCATTTAGTGTGGTTGAGAGAAAGGGATGAACCACTGTTTCTATTGAAAGTAAGAAATTGTTCTTTATTGGGGGTGAGAAAGATCACATCCCAGACTGGAGTTGGGAGAAGAGAGGGAGTATCAGGGAGGCCTGCAAGGGAAGGACACAGCACCGGCCCACACCTGTCCTCAGGCAGCACTGAGGAGCTTATAGGCAGGTGTCCACAGGGAGTACCTTGTAGTATAGGGGGGCAGGGCTCAAGTACTGGCGCTCCAGAACCCGAGTCAGGGTTTGGAGGGGAAGGTGGGGGTGGGGGTGGGGATGCGGGGCAGCCCTCTGGCATGGCCGGTGTCAGAATGGGTCAAGCTCTTCCAGGTCAGCTCCATGATCCCATAGAGTGTACTACCTGTTGGTAGGATCGTGTGTACTTGGTTCCGCCCAGGCAGGGGCAGGACCATCTGGAATCTGGGTTGGTAGATTTTACGGTGAGACCCGCAGTAAAAATGGTAGAGGAGACGCTCCCCAGGTACCTCGTCTTCCGTGTGGAGGGCCTGCTTATATAGTATGTCCAGCGGTGGGGATTCCTTTTTCTGCAGTAGTTCATTGAACAGCACGTGGACTTTGGTGGACCTGAGATGGTACAGATCCAGGAGCTGGTGGAACTGGGTCAGCCAGGAGGTGTTGTCTTGCTTATAACGCTCCTGGAGGGTCACTAGGATGTGGTACAGGGCAACGAAGGTCTCCCAGGGAAGTGTATCCTGGGGCCGGATGGCAGAGGCTCTCTTGGGCTGCTTGCTTGAATGCCTCCACTGGGAACTGATCTTTCTCCTCCAAGTCCGGAGATCCCTTTTCAGTTGCCAGATCAAAGGTAACTTTTCTACATAGGTGGAGGCACCCTGAGGCAAATCTTTTAAGGATGACATACATAGAGGCCCCTTGTCCTTGAACACCATTGAAAACCTCTTTGTCCAGCTCTCTGAGTCCCTAGGACGTTTTGTAGTGGCGGAGGGGGTTGTGGAGGTCCCAGTAGCCAAAGAGGTGGCTGGAGCAGTGACTGCAGCAGTAGTTGGGATGGCTGTTGACGGCTCTCTCCTGAACAGAGGCTTAGGCTCCTGTCTCTTGATGGGAGGGATAACCTTCAAGCGCCCTGGGCCTATAGTGATTTTCTTCCTCTCAGCCTCAGAGAGGGCAGGCCCTGTGTCAACCAGATGCCTCTGGGGCAGAGTGATGGCCTGCAGACCAGCCAGGTGCAGCCAATCCATTTGTTTCTCTGAGAGGATCTTGGCTAGCAGCTGGCACAGGTACTGGTAAGTGTCCTGGGAGAGGGGCTCTCGGTCTTGGAGCTTCTGTAGGGTGCTTTTCAGCCAGACTCGATCCATCTGGCTAAGGTCCAGGGTGTCATCAGTGAAGTCGAGGTCGGCCACTCCAACCATGGGTTCTCCCAGCATGATCTGCTGCAGCAGCCGAAACCACTTCCACCGGTCCTCTGTTGTCGTCGTCATCATCATCTTCTTCTTCTCCTGTTTCTTGGCCACATAAGAGGGGACCTTGAGCTTTCTGAGTTGGTGGAGCTTCATGAGAGACACCCTTTCCTCCTTTTCTTGACCTCGGGCCTCAGGTTCCAGAGCCATCTGCTCCCTATGCTTCTGAAGCATATGTTTACGCCGGGCTAAATAGAGTTCCTTCTGGATGTTTTCCCATGAACTGGCAACATCTTGCAAGTCTTCCCATGGAGTTATGACTTCAAGTTTCTTGAAGGTCTTCTGGAACTTCTCTTCTCGCCTTTCCATGGAGAAAGAAGCTGGTTTCAGAAGCTCTAGCCCCACATCTTTCTTGCGACCCTTCTCAGCTGCCTTCTGAAAAGGTTTTCCTGAAATACCTTCCTTTGAGATGAATGGACTCCCTTCTATAGCAATAACATATATGTCTTTCTCCTCCTCCTCTTCCTCTTCCTCTTCCTCCTCCTCTTCTTCCTCTTCCTCCTCCTCTCCTTCCTCCTCCTCTTCCTCCCCTTCCTTCTCCTCCTCCTCCTCCTCCTCTTCTTCCTCTTCTTCCTCCAACTCCGGCCCCTTCTCCAAGGGTTGTCCCTGGCGTTCCCTGGCCTTCTGCTCTTTCCTCAGCTTCATCACCTTCTTAAGTTGTTGAAGCTTCCCCTGAAGCCAATTCAGCCAATTCTTCAGCTCCCGAGTCTCCTTCACCTCCTCCTGGGTCATTTTCAAGCCAGCCTCTTTCTGGAGTTTGGCTCGCTCCGCCATGGCCAGCTTCCATTCCTTCTTGACCAGTTTCATCTCCCTAGAGTAGATCTTCTTCTCCAACAAGGCCAGCTTGTTCTCCTCCTTGGTCAGCCTCCTCTCCTCATTAGCCAGTCTTTTGCCCTGGTGAGCCAGACTCAGTCGGCTCAAGTCCATTTTCTTCTCCAGGAGGAGATCTTCAGACAGCTTCGCTATCTCTTTATCTGTCAGGAGGTCCTCTTCCTCCATCTTTCTGCTCTCTTCCTTGGTCAGCTCTTTCTCATCCTCCATCAGCCCTCTTTCTTTCCGGAGCAGCCTCCTCCACTGCCGGAGCTTCCTTCTCATTGCTGCCCTTTCCTCCGCAGATTTGGCCAACGCTTCAGCTTCCATCACATCTCTCAGAAGCCTGGACAGCTCCCTCCGTCTCTCCTTCCAGAGCTGTCTCATATGTTCACTGCTTGTCTTCCCCTCCTCTGGCTTCAGCCGTTCCTCCTCCAGCTCCAACATGGACTCCTCACTCCATTCATCCTCACTCAGGTGGTCACTTTCCTCTGAGGATAATGATTTCTTCCCGGAGCCTACCTGCTTGGAGGATTCACTCACCTCCCCAAGGACATAAAGGTCTGTGTCCCCAGTCTTATGGAGCTGCTTCTTTTCCCTCCATATCCTCTTCTTCTCCTGGTGAATCTTCTTCTTCCTTTCCTTCAGCATAATCCCCTCTATGAAGAGCTCCTTTTTGTCCATGGTCACTGCTTTCTCTTCCTTATTTAGTCTCCTCCTCTTTTCCCTGAGGGTCCTTCTCTTCTCTTTTTTGGACAAAAGCCTGTCTTCTCCCATGGACTCCTCATCAGGGCTCAGCGCCATCTCCTCCTTCAACAATATGCACTTCCTTTGGAGATTTTCCTTCTCTTCCCGGATTACCTCTGCCTTTTCCTCAGCCAGCTGCTTCTCTTCCAGCAACAGGTTTTTCTCTTTAGTGGGGAGATCAATTTCTGCCTCCATCAGTTCTATCTTTTTCTGCCTTTTCTTCTTGGCTAATTGGATCTGCTCAGGTGTCAGCTTTCGCTGTTTCTGGAACCAGACCAGAGCTTTCTCTGACACGATCCCTTCTTGCTCCAGGGGCAGTCCCTTGTAATACAACTCATCATCATACAGCCCCTCCTCATACAGTCCCTCTTCATATAGTCCCTCTTCATACG
>CM053771.1:21761106-21972386 GCA_028658325.1 Potorous gilbertii
CCCCTCCTCAAATGGCCTTTCTTTAGACAATCCCTTCTCAAACAGCTTTTCCTCAGATGGCCTTTCCTCAGATGGCCCCTCCTCAAATGGCCTTTCTTTAGACAGCCCCTTCTCAGACAGCCTTTCCTCAGATGGCTTTTCCTCAAATGACCCCTCCTCATGTGGCCCCTCCTCAAATGGCCTTTCTTTAGACAGCCCCTTCTCAGACAGCCTTTCCTCAGATGGCCTTTCCTCAAATGACCCCTCCTCATGTGGCCCCTCCTCAAATGGCCTTTCTTTAGACAATCCCTTCTCAAACAGCTTTTCCTCAGATGGCCTTTCCTCAGATGGCCCCTCCTCAAATGGCTTTTCTTTAGATGGCCCCTTCTCAGATGGCCTTTCTTTAGCTGGTCCCTTCTCAGATGGCCTTTCTTTAGATGTCCCCTTCTCAGATGGCCTTTCTTTAGATGGCCCCTTCTCAGATGGCCTTTCTTTGGATAGCCCCTTCTCAGACAGCTTTTCTTTAGCCAGTTCCTCCTCAAATGGCCTTCCTTTAGATAGTCCCTTCTCAGATGGCCTTTCTTTAGCTGGCCCCTTCTCAGATGGCCTTTCTTTAGATGGCCTCTTTTCAGATGGCCTTTCTTTAGATGGCCTCTTCTCAGATGGCCTTTCCTCAGACAGCTGGACCTCATGCAGCCCCTCCTCAAATGCTCTTTCTTTAACCACCCCCTCCTCAAATGGCTTTTCTTTAGCCAGCCCCTTCTCAGATGGCCTTTCTTTAGATAGCCCCTTCTCAGATGGCCTTTCTTTAGGTGGACCCTTCTCAGACGGCTTTTCTTTAGCCAGCCCCTCCTCAAATGGCCTTTCTTTAGATAATCCCTTCTCAGATGGCCTTTCTTTAGCTGGTCCCTTCTCAGATGGCCTTTCTTTAGATAGCCCCTTCTCAGATGGCCTTCCTTTAGCTGGCCCCTTCTCAGACGGCTTTTCTTTAGCCAGCCCCTCCTCAAATGGCCTTTCTTTAGATAGTCCCTTCTCAGATGGCCTTTCTTTAGCTGGCCCCTTCTCAGATGGCCTTTCTTTAGATGGCCTCTTCTCAGATGGCCTTTCTTTAGATGGCCTCTTCTCAGATGGCCTTTCTTTAGATGGCCTCTTCTCAGATGGCCTTTCTTTAGATGGCCTCTTCTCAGATGGCCTTTCCTCAGACAGCTGGACCTCATGCAGCCCCTCCTCAAATGCTCTTTCTTTAGCCACCCCCTCTTCAAATGGCTTTTCTTTAGCCAGCCCCTTCTCAGATGGCCTTTCTTTAGCCAGCCCCTCCTCAAATGGCCTTTCTTCAGATAGTCCCTTCTCAGATGGCCTTTCTTTAGCTGGCCCCTTCTCAGATGGCCTTTCTTTAGATGGCCTCTTCTCAGATGGCCTTTCTTTAGATGGCCTTTCCTCAGATGGCCTTTCCTCAGACATTTGGACCTCATGCAGCCCCTCCTCAAATGCTCTTTCTTTATCCACCCCCTCCTCAAATGACTTTTCTTTAGCTAGCCCCTTCTCAAATGGTCTTTCTTTAGACGGCCCCTTCTCAAATGGTCTTTCTTTAGATGGCCCCTTCTCAAATGGCCTTTCTTTAGATGGCCCCTTCTCAGATGGCCTTTTCTCACGCTGCCTCTTCTCATGTGGACCCTTCTCATGTGGCCCCACCTCAGGCGGTCCCACTTCATGTGGCCATCCCTCCTCATACAACTCTTCTTCATGCAGCCCCTCTTCCTTACTTAATTCCGGCATTGCATATAAGCCACTCTTCTCCAAAGGATGTTCTGTTTTTTCCTGAGCCTGCTTTTCCTTCTGGAGCTCGAATCTTTCCCTTTCCACCTGCTGTTTAGCTGCTCTCTCTGCCCTGGCCAGTTTCCTCTCCTGATGGGCCTGCAGCTGGTCTTCCTTGGAGATATGGCTTCTGTGAGCCTTCTTTGCTATATCTCTGGCCAGCCTCCTCTCTTCCCTGGCCCTCATTTTGTACTCCCTGGCCAGCCTCATTTTATCCTTGTTCTCCTCCATGCTGTCCTTGAACAGCCTCAAGGCTAGGAGGGATTTCTCCCCTAAGCCCTCGTATTCCTCCTCCTCCTGGTCCCTTAAAAGCATCTCCTTTTCCCTGGCCAGTTCTGCCTTTAATTGGGCCAGTTCTTTCTCTTTCTTGGCCAGCTCTTCTTCTCTCCGGGCCAGCTCTTCTTTTATCTTGGCCAGATCGCTTTCCTCCTTGGCCAGTCTCTTCTCCTTCCTGGCTAATCTCTTCTGCCTCCTGGACAGTTTCCACTCATGCCTCTTGAGTTTGGCCTCTTGCCAGGTAAGGCCTTCGATATCTGAGAAGAACACTTTCCTTTGCCTGGGCTTCTGAGGACCTTCCTCTTCTACCTCAGCCTCTGATTCCTTCTCCTTTTCTTCTAAGACCACACCCTCTTCTTCCTCCTCCCCCTCCTCCTCCTCCTCAGAAGGTGCTAGGAAAGGACATATGGCCTGGAAGAGTTCCCAGCTTGGGGACTGCTTATCCAGCCTCTCCTCAGCCAAGGCCACCATCTTTTGACCCAAATTCTCAACCAAGTCTTCTTGGGAGCCAGAAATTCTCATGTTTGTGAGCTGGCAGATGTCATCCCTCCAGTTTTCATCTTTGCCCTGTTCAAGGTAGTCAGACTTCCTCTTCTTCCCGTGCCTTTTCTCTTTGTCCTTCTCTGATTCTTTCCTCCCGCCTTCATAGTCTTCCCTCTCCTCTTCCTCCTCCACCCTCTTCCCAGCTTTGCTCTTCTTTTTCTTTGCCACTTTGGCTCGCTTCTTTAGGGGCATCTCCTTGAAAGCCTTCATGATTTTCTTCATCTGAACCCGCCTCATGACCTTCAGGCTTACATCGACATAATCTCCTAGGTGTTCTGGACTCTGATAATCCTGTGGCATCAGTTTCTGGGGCTCCTGAATCTCCTCCTTGGATTGTCTCTGTGTCTTGCTCTGAGGAGGTTGAGTGGTTGACACCACTGATTGGAGGCTGTCAGTCCCCTTGCTCTCAGAGACATCCAAGGATGACTTGGTACTTTCCAAGCTAGAGGATTTGAAGGGCTTTCCGTCATCCAGACTTCCAGCTTTAGACCTCTTGAAGGCTTCCAAAGACTTGGCATTAAGTCTTGCTGCAGGAAAACACACACATGATGTGAGGAATGAGAGAACCTGTCCCAAATCTAGGGTAAATTGGGAGGAACCCCTAAATGGGCAAAAGTCAAAACCACAGCCTATCTCTGTCTATAAGCCCAAAGCTAAAGAAACTGATGCCTGATAGGCTTCTTCATTGAGTAAAACTTGTAAGTAAGCCTCTACTGGACTAGAAAGTATGAAACCAAAATTATAAATAGAGTCATCCTGGACTTGTCCCTTTCCCTTACATCCAACAGTCATTTGTCTAGTCTAATCAATTCTGTCTGCTAGGTGGTGCCACAGTGCATAGAGTGCTGGGCTTAGAGACAGAAAGATTCATCTTCCTGAGTTCAAATCTGGCCTCAGACACTAGCTGGGTGACTCTGTTCACCCTGTTTGCCTCAGTTTCCTCATATGTAAATGAGCTGGAGAAGGCAAAGCACTCCAATACTTTTACCAAAAAGAAAAAAAAACCAATCCAAATAGGGCCACGGAGAGTCAGACATGACTGAAACTACAACTAATTCAGTCATATCACAACTTCTGTCTCTTTTTCTCTCCTTCTGTGGCCATCCCATGGCTATTACCTCTTCTATCTAGGCTTCACTTTCTTCTTACCAGCATCTGAATCAGAGACCATGTCTTGGTGAAATTAACTATTTCAGGTCTGGGACTCTCACCCTAGGCCCCCCCCTTCTCTGATTTCCAAACTGGTTCCCTGGCTATTTCCCATCTTCAACATTTTATCCTCAATCCTTCATCCTTGGACCCTTATGCAGGCTGTCCCTTGTGTCTGGATTAGAATCCTTCCTCAACTTTCCCTCTTAAAAGCCTTAGAGACTCAGCTCTCACACTCTCCCAGGTACAGGTGCTTTCCACTCCACCCTCCCAACTCCCTTTTAGGTACCTGGTATTGCCCTATCTATAGTCTTTCTAATGGGAGGATTATTTCTTTGGATAAGCCAAGTCTAGCTCAGTATCTTGCATATGGTAGGGACTTGACAAATGTTTGTAGAATTGAATTAAATGGAATGGGAAGGCAAGCAAGATGTCCAGAAGACATTCAGCTGCTGTCAAGGAATTTGACCAGGCTAGTGAAGCACCTGGCAAAGGAGCCTGTTCACAACATCACCAGTGACTGTAGAAAGATCCTGAACCAATGGCTAGGTGGGCGAGGTGGGGGAGAAGGTCAATGTTTTGATAACTCTAATTCAGTATAATTTGTTTCCTTTTTAATCCTATACATTTTATTTATTGTGATGTTGGGGTATTATATTAATAATCAATATATATTAATTATTATTTAGTATAGTTTAGTTTTTAAAAAATTATTTTGAGGAGTCTATACATTCTCTTCCAGACTGTCACAAGGTTCCATAACACAAAAAAGGTTAAGAACCCCTGGTTTAGACTAAGTGTGAAAAGTCTTTGAAACCTACCAGATAGAGTGAAATGGTAGCAGTCTCCAAGTGTTACCAATAGGATAAAATTCTTAGTCATATCTCTAAGGATTTTCCTTCCAAAAATTACTACTGTAATTTTTGAGGAGCCAAGGTTGGGCTGAATTGTGGCAAAGAAAGGAGAGTCCTTAAGGACAACCACTGACACTCTCTCCTCACTTTAGCACACTTAACTGGTCAGAGTTTCATTTTTTTGGTTATCCTTCCTTCCTTCCTTCCTTCCTTCCTTCCTTCCTTCCTTCTTTCCTTCCTTTCTTCTTTCCTTTCTTCTTTCCTTCCTCTTCTTTCTCTTTCTTTTTAACACTTATTTTTTTTAAGAAAATATTGAGTTTCAAATTCTCTCCCTCTTGCCCACCCTTTCCTCACCCATTAAGAATGCAAATAATATGATTTCAACTATACATTTGAAGTCACACAGAACTTTTTTGGCTGCGGCTTCAGAATTGGAACCAAGGGCACCTTCACAAAGCCTTGGTCAGCCTCTTGCCTGCCTTACTCTTCACTTGATTCTTTAGGCAATGGTGTCCAGTAGAAAAAATACTGATACTCCCCCCACCCTTAGAACATTCTTATTTTCACCCCATTAACTAGTGCCCCTTTGTTCTTGGTGAGAATCAGAGCCAAAATAGAATGTTCTCTTCACTGGTTCCTGTATCCTTTGAAGGACGAAGTTATCTTCAAAGCAAATCAAAAAGATCCAAGCTGCTTTGCTTCTGGCAGAGAGAGACAGTTCTGGCAGAGGATGCCTGGATAAGTCCGTCATTATTGCTTCATATTACCTCTGTTCAGGGCTTATGACACTTTCAAATTTTTCATCAATTTCCTCTTTCTGGCCAGGTGGTCTGTAGTATATAATTTGGTGACAATACTGATTGTTTCTATTGATCTCCACCCCAACACTCACTTGTAAGCTTCCTCCATCTGGTTCCTGGGATTTCCTCATGTGAAATGTCCGATATTACTGTTCTTTTGAATAAAGTATAGCCTTTCAAAGTAAGTGGGTCTCATCCCATCTGGTCTAGATGAAATAATAGGGCACCCAAAGTGCCAGCTCATGAATATTCTTGGCATCAGGTTCAAAACTGCTCACAGTAACACTCTTTTACTCCTATCCACTGCATTTTCCCTTTTGGGAGAAGTATTATGTATCATGTGATCTCATATTGCTATGAAAGCGAAAAGTTTATTTAAAATAGAAAGCCTTGTGATATGAAGGAAACAGCAAACAGTATGTGCATCCAATTTGGCAAATACTATTCCCAAACACTTCCTTTGGCCCTCCAAAATCCCAGTGCTTGAGATAGAAATATGAATTCTGAAACTTTATCACTCTCCACAATTAGATGAACACAGGAGTAACATCCAACTGAGTCTCCATGGGTGTTGCAGCTACAAAGTCCTATAGATAGAGATTTCAAGTGCGAAATGATTGCATCAAATCTCTTTTGTTTTGAGAAATTTGGTTATATTTATCTTGTTTGTTCAGGCTTTTAAAAATTACTTTGTGGTTCTTGGTTATGTTCCAAATGGATGAGGTGGTCAGGTGAGCGAATTTCCATTACTATGTGGAAAAAAATGTCTTCCATCACATTCCCCTTCCCAGGCTTTCTGAGACAGTGGAAGAGAGAAGGACCTGGCATGCTATGGTCCATGGGGTTACAGAGTCAGACATACCTGTATGAATGAACAGCAACATTCTTTCCATCACTTTATCTTTCTGTTGGGACTTCTTATGATTAAAATTAACTTATTCAGACCTGAGTGCTAGAGGCTGATTCTCGAATCAGATACCAGATTCTTCATTGATGTGGCTGGATGTCAGATTGGCCTTGAATATCCCAGAGTTCATAACTCTTTTTACATCCTGAACAATATCATTGGGGTGGACCTTGAAGTCCCTGGTTGCAATGGTAAGCCATGTGGTAATCATTTCTTGTTTCCACAATGAAGTGCTGTGAGCCCACTGAATATGTGTTTGGCAAACAGTGATTTTCTCCAGATGTACAGATCTTGGTTCCTCTCCAGGCAGCCCTCCAGACACACACCCCCCACCTTCCCTTTTCTCTATTAGAATGTAAGCAAGGGCAGGTGTAGTCTTTTCTGCTATTCCCAGAATTCAGCACAGTGCTTGGCACATTGTAAGAGCTTCATAAATGCAGTTCAGTTCCTGATTGATAGATTTCTTTTGCCCAGAGCAAGCTATTCTTGGAGTTGGGGAGACTTGGGTTGAAATCCTGCTACAGTCACCTACTGTCTGTGTGTACAAATGAGTGTTCCAGATCATCAGATCTGTTGGCAGCAGGTGTGGAAATGTACCAAAAACTGCCCTCCGCCAGTGAGATTGAAAGTTCCCTGCAGCCATAGCTCCCGTGGGCCCTTTTCCTTCTCCCTCTGACTCTTAACCGGAAAGGTTCCTCTTCTTGCTTGCTCTCCTACACATTTTCTTGGTACCATTGCCCAATTTTGTGACAGGAAGATAGGCCGGAAACATGGGCTGATGGCAGCTGCTCAGACTTTTACATACTCTCCCTTCTCTCTCTAAATTTGTGTTAGGATCTTGCTCTTGGTGGTTATTCATACATTGGTGATTAGGGTGCACCATAGTGCATAGAGCGCTAGAGAGCCTTCTGAGTTCAAATCCAACTTCAGACATTTCTCAGCTATGTGACCCTGGGGAAATTACTTGCTGCCTATGTTCCTCAGTGTCCTGATCTCTAAAATGAGGAAATTGGACATGATGTCCTCTCAGGTCCCTTTCATATGATTTTATGAATGGTTGGGCCCCTGATAGAAATAATGAAATCAAAAGGAAAATGTAGGTTTGGAAGGAACGATAATGAAGCTCCATTTTTAAGTTGGAATGAACCTTATAATCTGGTCCAATCCCCTCTTTTTACAAAAAAAGGAAAATGAAGCCTGAAAAAGATTACAGGGAAGGGAATCAGCACACCTACTATGTGCCGGGCACTGTGCTAAGCAAGCACTTTACAAATAAGTTCTCATTAGATCCTCACAAAGACCCTGAGAGGGAGGTTTTCTCCATTTTACAGATGAAGAAACTGAGGCAAATGAAAGCTAAATGAGTTGCTTTAAGAGCTGGTTAGTGGATGAAGCTGGTTTTGAACTACAATCTTTTGGACCCCAGGCCCGGGCCTCTATCCACTGCACCACCAACTACATGGCATGAGACCTAGGTGACTGACATGGCTTACCCTAATGTCCCAGAGGCAACGTAGCTGAGACTCAAGTCCCCAGTACCCTGCCTCCAAATCTAACTCTTGTGGTTGGTTGCCTTGGGCTGTTTACAAACTCTTCTGGTTCTAATCTGGGGGCAAGTGTATGACAACCTCTTATTCTACAGACAAGGAGCCTGAGGGGGAACAAATTTGTTCTAAATTAGGAGAGTAAGGGGCAGAGAGAGTTTTGAACCTTTGTTCTCTGGCTTCCCAGGAAGACCTGTTTTCTTTGTACTAGAACTCTGCATTTGACGTGCTGGTGAGATCTTGAGGCCACGGCATGCTCCAGGCTGGAATCCAGGGGAGAGGTCAGGCCTAGAGATGGACACTCAGGAGTCAAGAAGCAGGGCAGAATGAAAGCACCTCTCTATTGAGGGGGAAGATGTCAGCCCTAGGCTACACTGGGATCAGGGAGGGAGCCGGAGGGAGGAGGCAAGAGAGAGTGGGGACTTCAGGGGCTCCAGGATGGAAAAGTTTGTTAATAATAACAAGTATCATTTGTGTGGTGTGTGTTCTCATTTGACCTTTACAACAGCCTTGTAAGGTAGGTACCCACTTTACAGATGAGGAAACAGAGTTCACTGGAGGAGGGGGTGGTCAGCAGAGACAATAGTTTTTGTCCTGTAGGTGACCTTTCCTTGGATCCTCCCCTTTCCGTAGCAAATTCCCTCCTTTCTCTGTCTTCCTCTAAGCCCTTCCCTGGATGGGTTTCTCCTTTTCAACCTCCCAGCAGAGATGCAGTATACCTGCCCCATACCTGCCCTTCGGCTGAGATCCTTCTGTCTCTTTTGGCTTTTGCCAATATCGGAATCAGAAAAGGACGAGGTCCTCTTGAAGGCTGGGTGCTGAGAGAGCATCGTCGGGTCTGAGGATAAGGACATTTTCATTTTAGCGTAAATAGGGATCAGGTCATTACTGAGCTGGTGCTCTACCATTTCTGTTAGGTTGTGAAGGTCATGGAGCCGCATCCCCAGCAGCTGGTCCAAGGACTCATCTCCAATCTTCTCCTGCCTAGGGAGAACAAGGTGGAGGAAGTGATGCCCTGGGGCCAAGGGAGGGGGTTCTGGGCCCGAGGTGAGCCCTGTGGGGAGGAGAGGGGACCAGGGAGGAGAGAGGCACCCAGGAAAAGAGAAGGGGAATAGGACAAGGGTAGGTGGGGATGGGAAGGAAAGAGGATGAGGGGTGAATGGAAGGAAGGACAGGCCACTTAGGGAGAGCCTGGACATTCTCTCGCTAGGATGTTATTGGGGGGCAACCCTAGGATCATCCACCAACAGTTAGAAGGGATCTCAGAGGACTTGCTATTCCAACCTCATTTAAAAACATGGATATAGATATAGATATATAGATAAGGAAACAGAGACCAGTGAAGTGCTTTGCTCAAGGTCTCATAAGTAGTGTCAGAGGTAAGTTTGGAACCCAGGTCCTCTGACTTCTTTCTCCCCTACCCTGCTGACTCCCTCATGGGATGGCCTTAAGTTACAAAGTCTCACCTAGTCATTCCCTGGGAGGAGGTAAACTAAGGCCCAAGTACAAGGAGAAGGGGAAATCAGAGAACGCCAAGCTCCTGAACTCTGCATTACTTACTGCAGCCCTCGGAAGGTCTCCCGGTTCCGGAGCAGCTCCAATAAGGAAGCCTTGTCACGGATGCCCGTAAGGTTCCCTATGAGCTGCCAGGCCTTTGACTGCACTTTCTCATCCCTGTCCAACAGCCCACGGATCAGGGGGATAGCAAAGAGGTGACTGATGAGGCCAAGCCTCTCCAGGCCCTCCCAGGCGTCCCTCCGGATTTCAGCCTTGGAGTGGGACGTGTCCTCCAGCAGTTGCCGAGCTGTTTCTGAGCGTAACCCTGGCGGCACATCGTAGCTAGCAAAAATCTGTGCTAGGACATTGATGCACTGCTTGTATTTTTCAGGTAAGGCGCTGGTCATTATGCTAAGCAGGGTTGTGATGGTGTTGTTGACAGACATGTCACTCATCAGTCGATTTCGATTTTGGTCCTTGAGGTGAGGGAGGATGTCCTGAGGGCCTGAGGACATGGCCTGCCGGGCCAGTTCCTCACTGACCTCAAAACTCAGTTCATCCTCTTCAGTTATACTTTCTGTCGCATAGAACCTGAACTTGGATGCATCACATGTGAGGTCTCTCCGGGTGTCCTGTAGCCTGCATTGAAGGAAGACAGGGGTACCCTCGGGCCAGAGGAGGGCCCTCACTACTGAGTTAGGGATATAGCCATCAGGGGCAATGACCCACTTCCTCCCTTGGCCAAAGAACCTCTGCAGCAACCGCATAGGGCGCAGTCCATCCCATAGTGCCAGCTCTTCTTGGGTGAAGATGGTCAGGGGAGCCTTCTGTTCCTCTGGGGTTTGGTCCAAGGTAAAAACAATCTTGCGTTTCCCCTTCTGAGACTTGCTCTTCAGGGCTATTTGGCCATCAATCTCTTCCACCACATGGGGGATGGTATGGTCAAAGGCAATGGAACGCAAGTTAGGCAGGGCATTCAGCCCCCGGAGTTTCTGTACCCCTTCACCTAAGTAGACATAGTGAGGCAGGAACACAGTCACAAAGGACAGAAAGAAGCTGGGCAAGAAGGGTTTGGCCACTTGTTTCACTTCGTCTTCAAGGTTCAGGCCAGCCAAATAGTTGAGCCGGGAAAGAGGGAGCAACTTCATGCAAGATACCAGGTAGATACAATTGTTGAAAGTGAGGAGAAGATCTCCTCGTTCGTTGGCGAAGCAAACTGGGCCGAACTGCATGGTAGAGCTGAATCTGGCCACAGGATTGCCTCGCATGTCCCAGAGGCCCACAGTGCCATCGCTGGCACCTGTGGTGAAGATCTTCAGGCTCAGGCAGATATCAAAGGAGACAATCGGGTATTTATGCAGCGGCAGAGTCTCTCGGAAAGATGAATCTTCACTCATTTCAGGGGATACCAGGAAGTCACAATATTTCCAGAGCCGAAGGCGACTGTCATCAGTGATAGCACCCACAGACTTGGGCATCAGTACCAGGTGGTAGATGTGGCAGCTGCTTAGGATGCTGGTGAAGGCAGACAGACTCACCTTGAAGTCCTCAAGAATGACCTCTGAAAGGTGTATGTAGTGGTCCATGCCATAAGAGCATATCAAGGTATTCTCCCTGGAGCTGGTGGGTGACCCCTTCAGGGTGGAGATGATTAGGACCGGTCCAATGTGCATGTATTTCTCAGTGCGGGCACAGTTATGCTGGGACAATACACTCAAGATGCCACTCTGGTAGCCGCAGTATATCAGTCCATCTATACCACAGCCCAGGTGAGGCTGCCCGTAGGCCATGCACTGTATTTGATCCTCAGGGTTAGTGCAGGCCTGCAGTATGTATTTGGGCATAGACGGGCACTTAGTGGTATCAAAAATCATCACATTGGCGTTTCCCAAGGCCACAAACAGCTCCCAGTGCTCAGGGTCATAGGCCCAGGCAACAACGTTGTCCAGGGCTGCAAAAGGCCAGGTGAGGAACAGGAGGTTGCCGGTGATAGGACACAGGAAGCGGAAGAGGCCATCCTCAGTGTGGCAGAAGATGAGGGTCTGGTTCTCCCCACAGTTGATGCGTTCCAGATGCCGGGGAGTGCCCCCGCAGTTGTTAAAGAGCTGGTAGAAACAAGACATGTGGTACAAGAAGAAGGTGTGCTGGGTATGGCAGAAGAAGGTGTTCTCATCGATGAATTGTAGATGGAGCAGCTCATCCTCGCAGATGCTCAACCGACGCAACAGCCGGCCCGAGGTCAGGTGCCATTCTTTCACCAGGCCTTCGCCCCCTGCTGTCAGTAGTGTGTGGATTTTGGCACGGTTGTGCACCAGTACCACAGGGCCTGAATGGGCCTGGAAGCTGATGAAGGACTGCCGGTTGATGCTGCGGTCCAGATTCCAGATGAGGATCTGCCCAACCTGATTGCCCCCAAAGAGATACCCCTCGGTGGAGCAGGTGCAGCAGCAAGTCAAGGAGTGCCCACTGGTAGGGGATGAAAAGGCTTGTAGTTCCTCCAGCTGCCCTTGGTCCCGCCACACGAGCACACGCAGAAAGCTCTCGCACATGGCCAGGATGGAATTCCATGGCCCATCCAGGCTGATCCCCTGCACCCGCTCGCTGCCTGACATGCTGACGATCTGCTGGATGTGTAGACCCTTCCCTCCGGGCTCAATGATCCAGGTGACCAGAGCCCCCGTGATACCCGACAGCAGCACATCTGCCTTCGGGTCGTAGGCAAGGCAGTTGATGGAGAAGCGGCAGGGGATCATGCAGCGCATCTTGAAGCCAAGGCTGTGGTCCCCAAAGACCCTCAGAAACAAATCTCCACAGTAAGCGATCAGCACACGGTGGGTGTCTGTGTGTACCAGGGCATGGACCGGAGGCAGACGTTCTAGCTTGGGCACCTCTCTCTTCTCTACTGACTGAAGGCCTGTTTTTTGGTACACCCACACCACTGCCTAGGAGGGGACAAAAAAAAGAGAAAAAGGAACGCAATAAGCATTTATTAAGCACTTGAGTGCCAGGAGCTATTCTGAGTGGTTGACAAATATTATCTCATTGGAGTTGGGGAGATAGGTACTTCTATTATCATCCCCCTTTTACAGATAAGGAAACTGAGGCAAACTGAGGTGAAGTGACTTGCCTCGCCCAATTCCTGCATTTAGAGAAGAGGGAAGTGAGGCACCAAGAGGGGAAGTAGGCTGAACTTGGGAGATGGGAAGATCTGGGTTCCAGTCCTGCCTCAGACATAATCAGGCCCTAGGATCATAAAGTCAGAGAACCTCAGTAGCCTTGTCATCCAGCATCCTTATCTTACAGGTGAAGTAATGGAGGACCCTGGAGGTGAAGATGAAGTGACTTCTTCAAGGTCACAAATGGAATCAGTCAGTCAATAAGCATTTATTAAGCTCTTGCTGTGTGCCATCCACTATGTCAGGTGCTAGGGATACAAGAAAGGCAAAAGATAGTCCTTGCCCTCAAGAAACTTATAGTCTAACAGGGGATATGATGTGCAAATGTCTATGGACAAACAAACTGGATAAACTAGATGTCATTAACAAATGGAAGGCACTGAAATTAAGGGGGGTTGGGGAAGGCCTTCTGTAGGCAGTGGGATTTTAGCTGGGACTTGAAGGAAGCCCGGGGGTGGAGATGAGGCTGGAGAGGATTTCAGAGGCAGGATGAGCAAGACATGTGACATCCCTGGGGCTCAGTCTTCCTCTCTGTAAATTGGAGGGTTCTCAGGTTCCCTCTAGCTTTTGATCTATGACTGTCAGAGGCAGGGATTGGACCCAGGTCCCTTTGAGCTCTCCATCCGTGAAGTGACTTGTGTAGGGTCACAAACAGGCTATAGTAAGTCATTGAGCCTGGGTATTCTGGCTCATAGACCAGGGGTTTTTCTGTGACCTCCTCCTCACCCTCCCAAGACCTGGGCTACTCGATTGTGTCCCCACCTCTCATCTCCTCCTTTCTGATTCATCTTTCATAGGCTGTCAGATTAATCTTCCAAGGTACAGCTTGGATTGTGCCTGAGGCAACCTAATGAACAGGGGCAGGGTGTTGTAGAATATGGCCCTGGGTAGAAGGACAGAGAGGTAGGTGCTTAGAGACAGGAACTCTGGTGGGGATGGTAGAGAAATGGTACAAAGGAATGGACTGACAAGCACATAGTAGGTCTATAACTAGAATGGTAAAAGGTATGTGTGTGTGTGTTGGGCAGGTTGTAGGTTCATCTGGGGTGTGACCCTAGTAGGGGTACACCATGAGATACAAGATTTCTAAGCAGCTGAGGGAAAGAAGGGCTCCCAGAATGAGGCCACCTTGGCTTAGGGCAAGCTGGACAGGAAGTCCTCAAGCTATCAACATCCTCTAAATTTTCTGCCCTGGAGAAAAGTTCCATTGTCCCACTCTTACTCATGGTTACTCTAGCGGGAAGCCTTACCTGCGCATCCTTCTTGCCCATCCGCACCCAGGAGAGGGAAACAAAGTAGTAGGCATCCAAAGAATAATGACAGATCATTGGCATATTCTGGGGATAGCGACTCTCCTTATACACCACCTGGGGAGCGTCATTTAAGACAATCTCCGAGTCCAAAATATTTTCATTTTTCTGGGGGAAGAGAGAGAGAGAGAGATGAGAACTTGGACTGACATGGACCCCATTCCCCATCCAAGACACATCGTAAGTGGCACCTTGAGGTCTTTCCCTTGAATGACTTGTCACACTGGACGTACCTTCTGCCCTTGTGGTTTCTTTCTGTGATTGGCTGGCTCCTCCCAGAACCTTCATTTTAAGGAGGATGTTCAAGCCAGGCACATCTTCACTCCTTTCCAGGTTGCACTCCTGACTCAGGACTTTCTCCTACCATGCCCCTGCTCCTTGTGGGTAGGGATTATCTTTCTTTTTGACTTTGAAAATGTTTAAATAAATGCTCATTGATTTGACTCAATGCAGATCATACATCTAGAACTGGAAGAGACCTTGAAAGTCATCTAGCCAAACCCCTTACTTTACAGAGGAGGAAACTGAGGCCCCAAAGATAAAACACCTAGCCCAAGGTCACAAGTAGTAAGGGACGGTCAAGATTCACTTTTAAATTCAGCCCTTATGGCGTAGTGGAAGGAAAATCCAGTTATGGTGAGTGCATGCATGCATGTGCATGCACACGAGCACACACACACACACACACACACACACACACACACAGAATTGAACGGATGGGGTATAATGAAAAGTGAGCCTGAGTTCTATACCATGCTATTGGTGAGATTGTCTGACATCACACAAGTAAGTGACTGTCAGAGGCAGAATTTGAACCAAATCCAGCCTTCTTGGGCACGATGAAGATCAAGTCTCAGGGTTGAGGAAGTAGTCATACCCATGTGTGGACTTCCCCTTTCTGAACCACAGTTTTTTACTCTGTGAGACTGGGTCACTTGGGCTACCCACCTTCCACTCCAGTTCAGTAAACTCCAGTGATTTCCTATCATCCCTAGGATCAAAGACCATTTGGGCACCTTACTTAGAGCTTGGCCCCATCCTATCTCTCCTGCCTTATTATACATCATTTCCCTTCACACACTCTGTGGTCCAGACAAACATCCCTCCTTAAATCTCCCATCTCTGAGCCTTTGCATCAGCTTGATCTTCCAGGCCCTCATGCACTCCCTTCTCACTTTTACCTTTTAAAATACTTAATTTCCTTCCAGATTTAGCTTAAGTCCTAACTTCTTCATCTTCATGGGGTCTTTCCTGATTCTCCAACGGCTTGTACCTCTCTTCCCCTTCCACCCATATCTCATCCAGGGACGTTATCATGTATTTAAATTTATTTTACTTTATTTTTATTCTAAACTTAAACATCAAAAAAGGTGCATTTCCACTGACACAAATCACAAAGAGGATTGTATTTGAAGTTGAGAATCTCCATTTCATATCACTTGCTTTGAAAAATATATATACGTGTTCCACATATTGTGTATGAGTTTTCTTTTGAACTTTCTGCTGTTCTTATCTATGCATTAAAAAAACCCTCAATATCCTTCTTCTTCTTTCTTTTGCATCACTGTTTGCATTACTTACCCTTATCCAATTATGAGCAGAGAAGAAACAAACCCTTGTAAGAAATAAACATAAGCAAGCAAAATGAATTCCCACATTGGGAATATTTTTTTTCCTTCACCATGAGTCCTCCACCTCTCCGTTAGGGGGCAGAAAGCCCTCTACAGTCATAGCTGGTCATTGTATCAGCATTTTAAAATTTTTCAAAGTTGTTTGTCTTTACAATGCTTTTGCCTCTGTGGCAAATAAAATCAGTAAAGCTAAAGTGAGACGTAGGGCTCCAAGCAAAATGATGTGTATAAGTGTTAACAAAGTGAGTCAGATACGCAACCTCAATACAATCAGTAATCTATTTATTGACGTTAGACAAAGAAGGGGTCTTGGAAAGGCATGGAATGATTGTCTGTACTAAGGAAGGTGGGCTGGTTTTCCACTGAGGCTAATCATACCCTTTTCTGACAGCTAAGAAATATTGTTTTATGGGACTCATTTGAATCTTGTATTTCTTGCTAGGGGATCAAAACTACCAGATTTGCTATCTCTTTGGAACAGATAAAATCTCCCCAAATTTCATAAAGATGGGTGAGGACAGAAGACAGATCTTTTGGGGATGGTACTTGTGGGGCTTAAAGATGACAAACAGATGTCCTGGATGTATCCCATAGGCTACCTCCTACCATAGGAGGAAAAATACTTTTTCTTTTAATTATTACTTTTGCTCAGAGGGAAAGGTAAATTCTTGAGCTCAACTCAAGGACATAGAAAGGTGACTTTAGGCAGGCAGAGATTGAATGACTAAAATCAATATAGCATAAAAATCAATTACATTGTAGAATCTATACAGTGGAAACTCTACCAATATTAATTATCTACTCACCTTGCGTAAAACGCTGTTCTCATTCAGCTTACTTTACTCTGCTTCAGTTCATACAACTTAGGATGATTTGTAATCATCTCTTTCACAATTTCTTATATTACAAGAATGTTCCATTGCAATTTTCCATAATTTGTTCAACCAGTCTTTAATTGTTTAAGAGATCATCTAAGCAGAGGCCCCCAAACTTAATTGGCCCCCCTTTTTAGAAAAATTACTCAGTGTCCCCTCCCAATCAACTTTCTTTAGTGCTTTAATGTTTTTGTTTATGTATTGAAATTTGTATCACCCAAGACGACTACTATCCCCCTGGATCAGTCCAGCACCCTTCAGGAGGCAGTGTTGCCCATTTATTATAGTTTTTTCTTCCTCATTCTCTTTTAATTTCCGCTTTGAGCTAGAGAAGTTTTTTTTGTTTGTGACTATGGTATTTTCCTTCCTTGACCAGTCAGTTTCCTCTCTCTCGGTTTACTTTTCTTCCTCTGTCAAATAAGATCTTGGTCAAGATGTCCTTTAGCCCTCAACATGTGATCCTAAGAATGTCAATATTGAAATGTGGGCCATTATCAATAATAACACCATTCCCATAAGTCATGTTATTACCAGTACTGATAAAAGTTGGCAGAAGGTGGATGATACTTTTATCTAAAGGACTAAATCTTTAATGGGAGAATTTCTGACATCATGGAAGGCTGAGGGAGGAGAGACTTTTGGTTGAGGGTATGTATCATGGTGATGTTAAGAGGAAAGACAATTTTAGGCAAGGGGACAATATAGCATGGAATGTTGTGGGTCTACAGCAACCCTGGCTTGAGGGCTAGAAGACTGGGGCTCCAGTATCAGCTCAGCCACCTTTATAACTAAGCCAGTCCATTCTTTGTTTAAATTCTTAGTTTTTCCATCTGTTTGATAGGATTTCACTCATGCTCATGAAGGGCCTTGTCAACCTTGACTTTTAGTGGAAGAGGTGATGCATTAAACACTTAATTGCTGAATGCTGTGCTAAAATTGGGTGTGTACATGCAAGCACAAAAAGAGGGGTTTCCATTGAGAGACCAATATAAGAGGGAATTGAAAAGGTTGGGGTGGGAGGAGAAAGTGTCTGAGATGTGATGGCAAAGTCTGGGCCCTCCGTCAAAATGGGGGTTCCAGAAGAAAATCACCAATGCAAAGATCAGCAGGGGCAGAGTTCTCCAAAACTCAGAGTTCTCATCTGTAAAAGGGGATAGTAGTATCCAAAAGGCATCATGGAGAAGGAGCTGGCCTTGGAATCAGGCTGGCCTCGAGTGAAGTTGGGCCTCTGAAACATACTGACTTTGAGATCCAAGGCAGGTCTCCTGCCCTCTCAGTTCTCCATATACTCTAAGCTGCAATGGAGGTAGAGATATGTGAGCAGAGTGAGCTCAGAGGATTCTAGATTTAAACAGAGAAGAGACCTTGAGTTGGCCATCTAATGTAATCCTCTCGTTGTACAGATGAGGAAACTAAGGTACAGGAATGTTAAGCAACTTAGGATCCAGGCTTTAGAACTGGAAGTGGACCATTCTAAATGTCTCACTTTATAGCTAAGGACACCAAGACCCAGAGAGTGCAAGGGGTTTGCCCAAGGTCATGCAGGTACTAAATATCAAAGGTAAGATTTGAATCCTCTGAATCCAGGGTTCTCTTCACTGATGAAATCTCAGGTCTGGACAAGCAAAGTCAATAAAGAACCTAAATAAAAAGTCCCCTAGAACACTGTTGGGAAGATTGAATGAGACTTCTGTACTTGGTAAACCTTGAATCACGATAGAAATGTTATATTATCAGTGGTAAAGATGCTGGACCCAGAGTCAGGACAGAGAGATCTTGTTTGGAATGCCTCTTCTGACACTTAGTAGCTGCATGACCCACACAAGTCAGAGTTCTGTACATCCATAAAACAGGGATGGCAAAACAGTGGCACTGATTATCTCAGACTTCTTGTGATGGAATGTTTTCTGCAGACCTTCAGGTGCAGTCGGAATTTCATTTCTTATTGATGCCTCCCCCCACCCCCAAGTGCCGTCTCTTGCAGAATTCCCATCCGTTACCCTCTGGCATCTCAGGCCACACCTTGGAGGGATGAAGCTTTGCAGAGCTATCTCTTTCCCATTTACATTCTAGACTCAGAGCTGGAAGGGATCTCAGACCAACTGGTCTAAGCTTCTCATTTTACAGACAGGAAAACTGAAATTATTTTTCCCAAGCTCACTCAGGTAATAAGTAGTAGAGGTGGGATTTGAACCCAGGCCAGTCCATGCCCCCAGCTAGTCTGGAAGGGCTATGAAGTGTCTGCCCTCAAGATAGCTTTGTCATCTGAACCATTCCCAAGCCACCACTCTGCCATCTTGAATTGCTCAGATGTCATTTTTGACCCCAAGTGTGTGGCTTTATGTTTTTGCTTATTAGGTTGAATTACTTTAGATTCTCTATGTTACCTCGTCTGTTTCCCGTTTCTCATTTATAAGAGTTCTTAGAGTTTTCATATCAGGAACAATGTTATTCACGTCCATGGGATCCTCTTTGTCTTCTCCAGATGTCTCTGACTGTAGTACCTAAGGGAGTTTAGTTTCATAAGGAATTAGATTTAGGGGGACCTCAGAGCTCGTTGAGTCTGATACTCTTATTTGATGGTCAGGAAAACTGAGTCTCAGAGAAGCAAAATGAGTCATGTAAGCAGCTGAATGTTGGATTTAAACTCAGGTCCTCCTGACTCCAGACCCAACCCTCTATTCACTGTATCACTTGGCTCCTTTGAGATAGAGTTGGAATTGGAACCCAAATCAACTATCTCTAAAGTCAAGTCTCATCACTGTGCCACCTTGTTTCCCTCAAAGGGAACTTGAGACTTGGCCATGCAGTGTGGGAAATGATGGAGGAAATGTGGGGAGGGGCCAGTAATGTTGGGAACGACGTCCTTCATGTGCTTCAGGGTTTTGTGGGATCAATGACTCACAGAGGACAGCCAAGAGCACACGGAGGATGAAAGGTGAGGGCACGGTAATCAATGGTCTGTAGAGTCTCCTCCACGTCTTGAGATCCACAGGTCTAAAAGGTTACAATGCCACATCTGCAGCTTTGTGACCCAGACCTCTGGGTTCCCAACCTTTGTTAGCTCTTTGTCTTTGATCTCTGTGAGCTCACACGCCTAGAACCTCGTATGTCACAGATGAGGCTTCCAACCTCCAACTAGACTGGGCAGGGCTTGGACCTTCTAGGCTAGTCCAGGAAGTTATCCTTGCCTCAGCTACGGAGTGGCTTCACTGGGTCACAGAAAGAACTCTGACTTTCTAGCCTGGGTCACCTCTGGGAAAACTGTCTTGTTCCTTTTCCCTACTCTCAAAGTCTCAGTTTCCTTCTCTGTCAGATGGGAATGATAACATTTGTGCTGACCTCATATGGTTGATGTTAATAAGGAAGTTTGCTGACACGTTTGTCCTCTTTTCTGGTATGACCACATTTGGACACTGAGAAGCTGAGAGGGTCCTGAAAGAGGTTACTGGTGGGTCGAACTGGAAAGATCCTCAGGGGCCACTGAGTCTGATGCCCTCATTGTACAGATGAGGAAATGAAGGCCCAGGGTTACCCAGGTGAATGTTAGAGGTCCTGGTCTGAGTCCAGGTCTAGACTTCTGTGCTGTTAGGTGGGATAGCATTACATGAAGGTTATTTGAAAGAACGAGTGATGCTTCCTGCAGAGGTCAATACATTATAGTTAGGCACGTAAGCTGGCATTTAAGGAATGTTTGACTGACGGATCAATTCCTTTGCTCATGGGTTGAAACGGACCAGTTCTTGATCACATAGTCTGTGATTCTGAGTGTGTTTAGCCTGGAGTAGAGACAGCTCAGTGGAAACCTGATAGTGGGGTTCAAGTATTTGAAGGCCTTTTATGGGAAGAAGTAATTAGAATATTCTACTTGATCCCAGAGAAGCAGTGGGGAGCAGCTGCAGGGAGGCAGATAGATTTAGACCAGATGCCAGGAAAAAAACCTAACAATCAGAAATATCCAAAAAGTCTAGAGGGGGTTCTTTACTAGTAGTGATTTTCCACCACACTGGAATTCTTCTGGCAGAGGCCCAAGGTGGTAGTGAGCTCCTTATCACTAGCGAGACTTCAATCAAAGAGGGGATGACTGCTCAGTATATTATAGGGATTGTTACTCAGATATGAGTTAGACTTATGTTTGTCCTTCGTTTTCAAAGACCATGCCATCAGAGAGATGATGACATGACTTACATTTGACTTTGTTTTGAGTGAGGGAGGGCTGTGTAAGGTTGCCAGCCTCACTTTCTCCTCCTGAATCATCTAGATCCAGTGACCAGATATTCATCAGGTTGGCTAGAGACAGCCCAGGATGCAATGGGAAACCTTGCCCTTTTAGGTTAAGGCCTTTTCAGGTACTCACTTAAAGGGGAGGTAATGCCTATTCAGTGAATAGACCTCTTTAAGAAGTAGTCAGGGATGGCCCCTTTAAATAGAAAAGAACAAAAACATAAATCAAGCCGGGAGGGGCAGGAGCCTCAAGACCCTCAGGACCCCCCTTCCAGCCTGGAGGTTCTAGGATTCTGAAGAACATCCCAAGGAACCCTAGAATCAGGCTCAGAATAGGAGGTGGGAACCATGGAGAGATAACCTTTACTGAAGTTGTCACCTGATGCCTCTGCATGGCATGGAGGGGATTCTAGCTTCTCCAAGGCTGTATTAGGGGAGGGGTGTGTGTGTGTGTGTGTGTGTGTGTGTGTGTGTGTGAGAGAGAGAGAGAGAGACAGAGACAGAGACAGACAGAGACAAAGACAGAGAGACAGAGACAGAGAGAGAGGAGAGACAGAGAGAGGAGAGACAGATAGACAGACAGAGAGAGACAGAGACAGAGAGAGACAGAAAGAGTTAAAGAGAGACAGAGAGGGAGGGAGAGAGAGACAGAGAGACAAGGAGGGAGGGTAATGGCAGGGAGAGGGAGCGATGCGTTATTCCATAAAAGCAAATATCCAGGGGATTTTCACAACCAGACCCCCCAGCCACTTGACTTGTTTCAGCATTTCCCCATTACCAAGTTCTCCTTCATCACTGATCTCCAAATCCAGTGTTCTTTTTCCTGTGCCTCTCAGACTTAATTCAATAAATGGGCTTGTCTTTGCTTAGGGCCACAGACTGAAAATCCATGGTCTATCAGCAAGACTTTATTAAGCATTTCCTGTGTTCCAGGAGCTAAATGGGGGATTGGGGAGACACATTGCAAAGAATGAATCAATTCCTACTCACAAGGGGTGAACATTCTAATGGGGAAGATGATAAGGGCACAGATAAGTTTACATAGAATAATGATAAAAAGAATAAACATAAAATATTTATACAAATATGTAGTTTACAGGTAAGGAAACTGAGGTCAAGGGACTTACTGAGAGGCATTCAGCTAGTAAGCATCTGAGGTGAAATCTGAGCTCAGGTCTTCCTGATTCATGTCCAGTGCTCTAGTCCTTAATGCCTGGTATGTTGTTGTTGAGTCATATCTGAGTCTCCGTGAACCTATTTGGGCTTTTCTTGGTAGAGGTACTGGTAGTGGTTTGCCATTTCCTTCTCCAGTCATTTTACATATGAGGAAACTGAGGCAAGTGGGGTTAAGTGATTTGCCCAAGGTCACACAGCTAGGGAGTATCTGAAACCGGATTTGAACTTAAGTCCACCTGACTTCAGGCCCGGTGCTCTATGCACTAGCAGCCCCACCAATTCTTAGGTGCAGGCCTAAAGTCAGTGTCAAGGTTCTCCTTCCCCTCCTCCCAAAGCTCTTCACCTTCTTCCATAAAGGGACATGCCCTCAGAAGAACCCTCGACATGTACCAGTCTCATTATTGACACTTGTTCTGTCCTGTCTGGTCCTATGTTTGTGTCCCCTCCCTGACTCCTGCTGTACCTCTAGGTCTTATCTTAACTATGCATCCCCCCAGCTCCCATAAACACAGTGTTCTGCATGAGACTGCACTTTGGTCATTGAAATGAAGGTTTTCCACTGCCATCTTAGTCACTCTCAAGAGCCTAGGGAAACTCCCCTGTTCTCTTATGTTGGCTTTCAGGATCTGAGGAGCTGTCACCCCATGGTTCGAATGACTGAGAGCTGGCTTAACATTCTCCCTTTCAGGGAGGCTTGTGTTTTAAAAGCTTTGTGGCTTTTCATTCAAAAGTTCAAGGAATGGATGATTTTAGCTGATAGGAAGGGCCTTCTTGGGCAGGCAGGGTCTTCCTACTGGCCTTTGGTCTATACCAAAGGTGAATTCCCTGTAAGCAATCATTTCTGGCTTCTTCATGCCCTGGTCCTTCCATCTCAGACCAGCCTGAGCTTGGCCTCCATTCATTGATGGGAGTGGGGAGATAGAGATCTGTTCTTCTATAGTTCTCTTAATGATACTACCACGAGACCATAAATTTAAAGCTAAAATGAATCTTAGAAGTCAACAAGTCCAATCCCCTTATTTTACAGGAGAGAAAACCAAACCTCTGGAGTAGGATTCAAACCCACCTCTTCCTGAGCCCCAAATCAGCAGCCTATTATATGTCATATACTGTATTCAAGACCTTAGGATGTGAGGGCTGGAAGGGACTTTAGAGGCATTGGAATCTTACTCTTTCATTTCATTTAAAAGACTTAAATCTTATTTTTTCAATTCACAAAAATATGGATTCAATTATGTGGCAAATTGTCTCCTCCCACATGTATGGGGATGTCATTGTATGACTTGAAGAAGCACAGCATAGACATCTCTAGCTTCTCACCCAACCCTTCTCCGAGGAAGTTTTTTGGGGGGGTTAAGTGATTTGCTCAGTATCACATAGTAAGTGTCAGGCTGGATTTGAGCTCAGGTCCTCTTGACTTCAGGCCTGGTGCTCTATCTACTGTACCACCTAGCTGCCCTGAGATTGGATGCAAGAGGTTGGGGTCAGAAGCCACTTTGTTGTCCTGAGAGAGAGGAGGGACAGTGGACTGTAATTGTATCTATCTACTCCTTTAAATATTATTTGTCTAGGGAATATGGTCTTCATATTCAAGCTAACTATGGTTACTGTTTCATTAATGAAAAGAAGGACCCAAGCTTTATATCCAAAACTTGAGTCTTTTCCCATCAAATACCAGTTCTGCAATGAATGCACATAGCAATTAACAGAGAAACCCATTTATCCAAATCAATAGCAAAACAGATATCAGAGAACATATCCACATACATAAAAATATGTATACCCACCCACATATGTATGTGTGTATATATAGATATATATGTGTGTACACACACACACACACACACACACACACAATATAGAGTGAGAGAACTCCTATTGGGAACAAGGTAACTCAGATCAACCTCCAGAGAAGATCTTGGATCTTATCCAATGGGAAGTTCCTCTAAGTCTCTAGTGTAGCAATCTGGGGAGGGGAACATGGTGAAGACTTCTAGTTCCTCTCATGCTAACTTCTTCCCAAAACGTTTTCCTTCAACAAACTAAAATGGTCTTGGCATTTTCCATCTTTCCCTTGGACCAGAAGCTAGAAGTTCCTGAAGTGACTGCAGAGCCCAAACAATTGGGAGACTCTGGTAGAATGGAAGAAACTGTAACTCTTCTTTCCCACTCTCTTAAATTCTGCCTCACCCCTCACACAGACCCAAGATACTGGTTTCCATCAATTCCCATTCCAATGGACTTTAGGACTAGAGTTACAACTAGGTACAACTACAAAACACTCTACAGAAACAAAGGAAGACAAAACATAGAAGCAACATTAATTTCTCATGGATGAGCTGTTCCAAGGTAAAAAAAAAAATGATGTTACTACCTAGATTTAGAACTATATTCATCAAATGACCAAGAGTTTACTTTTTAGAATTTGACAAAAAAAAATTCATCTGGAAGAACAAAAGATCAAGAATGTGGTCATACAACTACAGAAGTAAATATTCCCTATTTGACAAAAACTGCTTGGAGGATGGGAAAGTCATCTGACAGAAATTAAGCGTTAGACCAATATTTTATACCATGTACCATAAAAAGGTCCAAAAGGATAAGTGAACTAACTGAGAAAGGTAACATCATTTTTAAAAATTAGGGGATAAGAAAAGGAGATATCTTTCACAACTATGACTAGAGGGATTTTTTTTTACCTAAATAGGGAGGAGGATCATAGAAGACAAAAGTGGATAGTTATGATTACATAAAATTTATAAAGTTTTTGCAAAATAAAATAAATGCAATTTGAAGGAAAGCAATTGAGAAAAACCTCTTTTTCTGATAAGTGTTGAATATCCTGACATGTCTACACTCTCCACTGTGTCTACACTCTCTGGAATGCCTGCAACATAATTTTCTCTTCCTTTCTCTCTCTCCTTCCATCTTCTGGTTCTCCCTGAAACATGGTTTCCTCCAGATGAAAGCACTCTTCTCATCACATTTTCTGTGATTGGTTCTACTTTTTCTCATACTTCCTGACTCATTGGGAGCCTTGGAAGAGGTGGGGGGAGCATTGCCCCTTCCAGACCCTCCCTTTACTACTATCACTAAGCAATTTCTCTTCCTTTGAGGTGTCCACTCACCAAATGTATTACTCAATCCAGATCCTGGTGGCTGTCATTTATCAAACCTTAGAACATTTTCCTTCCTTCTGCAGTGGGTTTAGCATCTGGCTCACAAATTTTTCTCTTCTCCCCATCTTTTGCCCTCAAGGTGGCAGCATGTGTAAATATTGTTACCCCTTCAAATGCCTTAACTTCCTAGTTCTACAGTCTACTTGATTCCTATGACCTCCTCTTCCACTCCAACTCAGCTATGCACAAAAATGGCCATGCCTTTGATCCTATCTTCTCCCACAAGTATTCCTTATTTATGAGCTCTGGATTTCCTTTTTCTAGTCTTTGGTGATCCCCTCTTTCTCTCTGCTGGATGGCCCTTAACCCTCTTCTCCATCCTTACCATGGTCTCTCTCTCTCCCTTCGGCCCCTCCATTCTCTCCTAAGCCAATGCCCTTAAGTAGTCTACATACACTCTCCTCCCTTCCCTGTCTTTCCTCTTTGAGCTCCACTTGCCTTTACCTTTGATTCTCTTGCCCCCTTGCCCTATCCAAATAACACCTTGCCAACCCCCAACTCTGGATTTCTCCTGCCATTTGCTTCTACTTCTATTCATATGCTGCTGATGGGAGCATGGAGTCATGCTGATTGGGTACACCACACACTGATGTTATCAAATCTTCCTTGGGTTGTAAATGCATCTAGGCAAACATTCTACTGCTCTCCAATGATGCCACTATCCCTTTCTCCACTGTAGCTTTTCCAAACAGTCTTCTCTTTCTTCCAACCCTATTCTTTTAACTAAGAACTTGGCTCATGTCTGAATGAAAAAATGGAAACCATTTGCCAAGAGCTTCTCCTTCTTCTCTCCTCATTTCACATCAGCCAATCATCTTCCTCATTGTTTTCACCTTCATCTGAAGAGGAGTTCATCCTCCTTGCCAAGGCCAGTCCCCGTGTGCATCCCTGATCCCATCACCGCATATCTTCTCTAGCAAATCACCCTCCATGATCATCCCTGCTCTCTCTCCAATCTTCTCTCAGTTTTCTCCTTCTTGACTGCCTACAGACATGATCTTGTCTTTCTCATCCTTAAAAAAGTTCTGATTTGATCCTACCATCTCTTCTATCATTCTAGGTCTCTCCTTTTCTTGGCTAAACTTCTTGATATAAAGTCCTTTTAGAAGAGTGTTTCTCTTCTAAATGCCCTGAAATCTGGATTCCACCCTCATTGTTCCACTGAAACTGCTCATTTCAAAGTTACCAGTTTCTTAATTGCCAAATCTAGTGACTGTTTTTTTTCTGAGGCAATTGTGGTTAAGTGGCAGGGTCACACAGCTATTAAGTGTCTGCAATCAGATTTGGATTCCTGTCCTCCTGACTTCAAGGCAGGTGCTCTATTCGCTGCACCACCTAGCTGCCCCTAATAGCCTTTGACACTGTTGACCACAGTCTCTTTCCTCTTTAGGTTTCTCCACCTTCCCTTCCTATCTGCTTATTCTCAGTTGAATTTGCTAGTTCTTCATCCATGTTTCAGTCTCTTCTTGTAGGTATCCCCTGGGGCCCCCTCCTGGCCCTTCTTTGCTTCTCTTTTACCATTCTACTTGGTGATGATCTATGTCTTACCACTGGAGTCATATGACTCTGGAGGAGAGAGTGAGGCTGATGACTCTGAACAGCTCTGCCTCACTCACATCCAATTCATTTGCAAGTCAAGACATCACCCTCCTGATGTCACTGATCTACTTTGAGAATGAAGAATGAACAGCAAATTCCTGGAATGTCCTCCCCCCAAACCCCACTCTACCTCTTGGCTTCCCAGGCTGCTTTTAAGACTCCACTCAAGTCCCCGTTTCTGCAGGTCTTTCCTGGACTACTGACGCCTTCCTCTACTTGGTATATGGAAATACCTAATTATTTTCATGTTGCCTCCACACACACATGCATTGGAATGTAAGCTATTCTCCCTTTCCTTGTATCCTTGTAACTTAATGCAGTACTGGGAACAAAGTAAGTACTTAATACATGCTTGTCGACTGATTGACCTATATAAGGAGGGGACATCATAGAAGGATATAGAACATATAGAAGGACAAGAGTCCTTCCCAACAGATATGCAACAAAAGACTATGAAATGAAGAATTATTTTAAGCCACCAATAACTCTATGAAAAATGCTCTAAATTACTAATGAAAGACAAATGAGAATTAATATGAATTAAATGAAACATTAACATTAAATTAAATGAAAATAACCATTGTTGGAGGAGCTCTGGAAAGGTAGCCTCACTAATGGACCATTAGTGGAGTCGTGGATTGGCTCAACCATTCTGGAAAACAATTTTAAATGATGCCCCTCTTCCCAAGTTACTAAACTATACAATGCCTTTAACTCAAAAATATTACTTATAGGCATATATGTCAGGCGGTCAAGGACAAAGGAAAGGGCCTTGTAGATACAAGAATATTTAGAGTGACATTTTTGTTGTAGAAAAGAACTGGAAACTAAGTAGGTGACTGTAAGTTAGGCAAGGACTAGACAAAGAATTAAAAAAAGAAAGAAAATAAACAAAATGCTTTCTCCATTCATTCAAATTATGGCAGACGAGTTTTGGAGTAGATTGAGTTAGACTGAGCAAATCTCTCCACTCCAGCTAAAATAAATGATGAGATACTAAGACCTGAGAATTTAATGAAGTAAGAACATCTCAAAGGCTTTAGTTTATATTAAAAGTCTTTTTTAAAAAGTCATTTAAAAACCTTTGAAAGCTACTCTTCAAAGCAAAATTTTACCAGACAGCAGTTCTATTTGTATTGGGTTAGTCTATGCCCAGTTGGTCTTCTATAAAAGAGCAGACCCCATTCAGAACCAAGGAAATTTAAGCAAACACAAAGGAGAAAGCCCCCTGAAAAGGAGTCAGTTGGGATCAGAAGAGGGCCTTGGTGATTGGTCATGTTTGCCTTCTTCTTCCACTTCTGAATTTTAGAGGATTGTCCATCTTTGTATTGCCACTTGAGCAATGAGCAAGTGTGGCAGTGGTAGTGGGAGGTACCACATTAGCAATGTCCAGGTGCTATGTTACCCTCATTTGCCACATGTGCTCAAAGCTTGAGATCACTTTCCCCTAGACTCTCTATTTTTTTGTGGGAGAGTGTGTCAGATTTTAGGGAAGATGATTTGTACTACCTATCTTGGTAAATACACTTCCCCCTTTCTAAGAACTGAGTCTGGATGACTAATTTATATCAGGAGATATGAGGGGAAATGACCCTGAGAGACCTCATAATTCTGAGTATCATGAACTCCAAAACTAAAGATTTAAAGACCTTTAAAAACATTTTAGGCCACTAGGTGGCACCATTATGCATGGAACTCTGAGCCTAGAGTCATGAAGATGAGTTCAAACGCGACCTCAGATACTTACTAGCTTTGTGACCCTAGACAAGTCACTTAATCCTGTTTGCCTCAGTTTCCCCATCTGTCAAACAAGGAGGTTGGATTAATGAGCCCTAAGGTCCTTTCCAGGTCTAGATTTATCATCTTATGATTCAGACAAGTCATAAGTCAAAGTGGTGTAATGGAAAGGGTATTTATTGAATTGCTTTTTTAGACATTTTCTGTGTGACTGGGGTCAGAAAGGAGGGTTGCCTACTGACTCAGCCTGTTTCCGTATCCACAAAATGGCCAGGGTAGGGTGTAGCAGCAGCGGCAGTACTAGTCCTGGTAGTAGTACTGGTACTGGTAGTAGTACTGGGACTGGTAGTAGCAGTAATATTAGCAGCTATTATTTAGTTGTGTCTGACTCTTTGTGATCCCATTTGGAATTTTCTTGGGAAAGATACTGGAGTGGTTTGCCATTTCCTTCTCCAGCTCATTTTTACAGATGACGAAACTGAGGCAAACAGGGTGAAGTGACTTGCCCAGGGCCACCCAGCTAGTGATTTGCCATTTCCTTTTCCAACTCATTTTACAAATGAGGAAACTGAGGCAAACAGAGGTTAAGTGACTTGCTCAGGGTCACCCAGCTAGGAAGTGTTTGAGGCTGTATTTGAACTCAGGTCTTTCTGATTCCAGGTCTAGCGATCTATCCACTGCAGCGCCATTTAGATGATAATATTTATATAACCCTTACTGTGTACCAGGCACTATACTAAGCACTTTATGGAATGAATGAATGAAGGGCTTGCTATATGCAAAACATTGTGCTTAAGGGTATAAAATGTCCCAGTTCCCAAGGAACTTCCATACCATTGGGGGAGACACATATACATAGGACATATTTATCTGTAAAGAAAATGCCAGTCTGAGATTCAGAGATAGATGATCTCTCTCAAGTTCCTTCTACCTTTCCTCCTGTGATACTCTGAGAGCAGGAATCCTTATTTGCCTTGATCTCTCACATGAGAAAATGGGCTCCTTGAGAGTACAGAAGGTACTTTGCTAACTAACTCATTCATTCATCCATTCATCCATCTATTCATTCATTCATTCACACACACACACACACACAGCCCCCTAATCTTCTTAGCAGCATCTGTAGCAAAAGTTTAGTGAGACCTTTCCTGGAGTTGCCATAGTGAGAGGAGCCGGCTCTAGAGGGCATCATGTCTCTGGGTTCCATGAGCTGTCTCCCGTTGGTCCTTCTGTTGGAGGGCCAGCCAGGGGAGAGGATGCAGGGAGATGGGAGGGAAGGAGGGAGGGCTTGGGGAGGTCTTCCTGTGTGAGCTGCCTCCCCGTTCCCTTCAGTACTCTGGGGAGCAGCCTTCTGGATTTGAAGGACTCCAGAGTATAGGCTCATAGGGGACTTTACAAATCATTGAGCAGCGCCCTCAGTTGACAGATGAGGAATCTGAAGCTCTGACAGGTCCAGTGACTTGCCCAGGGATTTGAATCAGGATTTGAACTTAGGTCTTCTTGGGAACCCAAGCCCAGCATGCTCCACTATACCACACTGAACATTTAACAACCAGTTTTTGACTATATGCCTAGCCCAGGTCTTCCCTGCTGTAGTGGCCAGCCACCTATCCACTCAGCTTCCTCTTGCTGTGTAAGCATTAGCTCTCCATCTTCCTGGACCCCTACCTTTTGTCTCTACATGCCTCTGTCCAGCATTTAAAAGCTCCTTACCACCTGGGTCTGCTATCTTTCCAGTCTGGTTCAGCTTTATTCGCCTTCATGCACTCCATGGGTTAGCCAGGTCTGCCTTCCCCCATTACTTATAGAGGATGATTCGTTTCCCACATCCATGCTTTTCCATAGCCTGCTTCCCATGTCTAGAATGTATGCCTTCCCCACATCCTCTTGCTGGTTTTCTTTAAGATTCAGAAGTGGAAAGCCTGGTAGGCAGAGCCTTAGCTGACTGAGGGACCCTGTTAAACCACCCACAAAGGAAGAATGGGGACTCCCCTGGGATGGGAGCCAGAGGCAGCCCAGCCAGACTGAACCTTTGCCCCCACCCCGAAATGGACAATTACTAAAGGCTTGTGGAACTGAATTCTGGTCTCCTGCTTTCTCCCCTCCTCCATTTCCTAAGGTTAATTTTGTGCGTATTTTCCCACGTACACTTTTTGTATATTTGCTCAATCCCTCCATAGAACATAAGCTCTTAAAGGCTGGGTCTGTGCCCCTGGTGCCCTGCGCCTAGCAGACAGTCATTACTTTTATTTTTAATTTTGTAATTTTTATTTACAAATTTTACTTCTATTATTTTTACCTTTATTTGCCAGTCACTTACTAGGTGCCAGACACTGTTCTAGGCACTGGGGAGCCAATGAACGGCAAAAACAGAGTTCCTTTCCTCAAAGAGTTCACATTTTAATGGGTAAAACAAGAGGTAAATAACTTGAAAGGCACACACTAGGTGCTTAATAAATGCATTGTTGATTGATTGAGACCTGGATTTAAATCATGCCTCTGATCCAGATCCCTCTTAATATTAATGCCTTCCCACTGTTATTATTTCCAATTTATTCTGTCTATAGTTTGGTTGTAGATAGTTTCAATGTTGTCTATGTTTAATTGTGAGCTCAGCAGGGGCAGGGACTGTCCTTTACCTTTCTTGAAATCACCAGTACTTAACTCAATGCCTGACACGCAGTAGGTGCTTAATAAATTCTAGCTGTGGGCAAGTCACCCCTCTGAACTGGTCTTATCTTCTGTAAGGATCTTCATTGTGAGGAAAGTGGATTGTACGGATGTGAATTATGAATATTGTTATTATAGGTGTGTGGGGAAGAGCAGGGCGGAGACCAGGATTCAATCCCATTAGCCCTTATTAAGTAAATGTTCAATGTGTGCTAGGCACTGGCTCAGCAGAGATCTGTGCGTTAGGGAAGGCATCTGACCTTCCCCTTCTTCATCCCCCACACCCCAGTTCTCTGGGTCTCTGCTGGGTCAGTGGCTTGACCCCTTTTTTGTCTTTTAGACCTTTCACAACTAGGCAGAGCCAGGGCTAGGGCGGGGACCTAAGGTGTGAACACAGGACTTAAGGTGTAAAGAGGGATACTTCTTTCCTCTGATTTCCCTGAGCCTTGTACTTGGAGCTCCCTTTCCTCTTGAATTCACTCTTCCTGGTAGCCTAGATATTTATGTATGGAGAGACTTACGCCCATTGGAGTATGGAGAGATTCTAATACTGTATTAAAATATATTAAAGAGTAGGTTTCCTGAGGGCAGAGCCTAGGTCCTGTCTGTCTTTGTCTTTCTTGCTTCAAGCATGAGCCTTAGTAAATATTTGTTGAATGAATGGCTGGGACTGGCTCTCTAGGGTACTGAGGTCTAGAGCTTCCATTCAGTTAGTGGACAAGTATTTGATTATTAAAAATTTGAACGGATTTTCAATATCACCTTTATTTCCAGATAATGTCCATAGAGTCATCCCTTTAACAAAGAATAAAAAATGAACCTGACACCCTAAACAACATTCCATACTTATGGGAGAAAGGGAAAGAAGGGTATTTTCTCACCTCTTCTTGGGGGTCCAAACATCAACTATTTCTTAAGCACTTACCACCTACAAGGGCAGGTGGGGGCATGGAGAGAAGAAAAATGACAAGGAAAGCAATGACCCAGTTTCTGCCCTTGAAAAGCTTAGATTCTACTGAGGGTGGGGAGTCAGGGGATGCACAGACACAACATATCGTGGGACCTTGGCAAAGGAGAGCTTTAAAATGGTTTTTGAGAATTTGAGGAAGGAGAAAATGCTTTCAGCCGGGGAGGAAAAGTTTCCTGGAGGAGGTAAGCCTTGAGGAAAGATTTCTTCTGTCAGAGATGAAGGGAGGAGGGCACATGAGCAGTGTGTACATGGAAAAAAAGAAATTTCCCAAAGCAAGTGATCTAGTCTGGCTAAGAGTTGGAGTGAAATAACGCTGCCTGGGGACTGGGGTCCAATTATTGAGGCCTGGAAATGCTGGACTGTGTATTTTATCTTCCAGGTAATGGGGAGCCCTGGAAGGCTTCCAAGCAGAGCAGTATCCAGTATAGTGCTCAGATATGGAAGCTTATGGTGATAGTGAATGCCTGGGAGAGACTGGAGGCTTCTGACTATCTTGTACCATGAAAACTTTCCCGGAAAGTGTCCTGGGTTCAGACTGGGCTCTTCATTGCCCCTATGTCGGTCCTTCCCACCTAGTCAAGAACATATGCTATGTAAAAGCAATTGGTTTGAAGTGCGTTCCTTTCTCAGCTTTGTTACTAATTAGCTGTGACCTTGGGCAAATTCCAGTTTTCTCATCTCTAAGAGGAGGGGAGGAGGAAGAGCCAGTCTAGGACTTGGGAGTTAGGGAAAGCTAGATTAGAACACTGGGTCAATCACTTACTGTGTGACCCTGGGTGGGTCATTAATCTGTTTGGACCTTAGTTTCCTCATCTGTAAAATGTGTGTGTGTGTTCCCTCATGCTCTTCAACTGTGATCCAATCTGCTGGCTGTACTCCAACGTTCTTTCCAGAGATGGCAGCCCAGGGCTTGCCCTATTGGGCGGGGGAAACCTAGCCAGTTGTGGGACCCGTGGGACCCAAGCCACCCCCAGAAAACATCTTCCTGCCTGGCCTGTTATTAACATCAACAATAACAAGGCTAATAACCCCCCTGCGGGGCTTCCCCGGCCCCTCCTAAGCTGCTATCTCACTGGGACAAACTCTCCCACCAGGGCTTTTTCAGAGCACCTGAAGACGCTGCCCGCTGGAACCAGGTGGGTTACCTCCTCTTCCCCAGCCCCAGTGTCCTTGCCACTGGCTGGGATTTCTCCCCAGAGTCATGGGTGGGGGGTACTCAGCTAGGGAAGTGGGGAGGGGAAGAAGCATTGATACGGTGCCTACTATGTGCCAGGCACTACCCGCTTTACAAATATTATCTACTGTGATGTGGCGAGGTGACTGTTGGAGAGCTCCCAGCCTGACTGTCTGAGGAGGTGCGACCCCTCCCACCCCCTGCTGCGCCAAGGTTGGGGAGGCAGGGGGGAAACTAGGTCACCTCATGGGGCTGAGACAAAGGCAGGGCGCAGGCTCTGGAGGGAGCTGGGAGCCTTGGCTGATTGGGGTCGGACCCCGGCCCTTTAGGGGAGGCTGGTGTCCAGGACGGGAGGGTGGGCACTGCCCCTTGGGGGGGTGAGCATCAGTACAAAGGGTAGGGATGCTCCCCGCTAGGAGCGGGGATGGGGGGGATTTCGGAGTCTGCCCCGCTGGTCTCGGGGGCGGGGGATGGACACTGATGGACAGGCTTGAGGGGCCGGCCCAGGCCATTCATCAGCGTTTGTTAGGTGCCTACTGTGTTCCCGGCCCTTTGCTGGGCTGCTGACCCCCTCCTTCTACGGGCCGCGCACACACCCCCCTCCAGGGCACCCTCGGGTGAGACTGGCCGCCGGCCGCGGGCAGGGACGCTCGGGACCGCGCCTAGGCGTCTCTCTAGCTACTTGATGGACCGTGGAGTGTGGGGCGGGAGGCGGGTCCCCATGAGTGGGCGGGGCACGATGAGACACCTCCCCCCCCCCCCAACCGCAGTCGCCTCCCGGGGAACGTGGTGGGGCCGGGACAAGGGTCTCCCCACGGCGGGTCCCTGGTCCCGCGAGGAGCCGGGACTGGCCCTTTAAGGCCAGGGTCGAGGCTCGCTCGCCCGGGCTGTTCCCCGGAGCAGTCTCAAAGAAGGAGCGCGCGTGCGCGTCTCCGCCGCGCCGCGTGCCCGCCGCCCCGCCCCGCTCCAGGCACGCGCTCGCTTCGGCTAGGGCCTCGGCCGGGCCGCGCGCGCGCTCGTGTGCGTGCGTCCCGGGGCGCGCTCTCCGCCCCCGCCCCCTCCCGCCAGCGGCGCGTCCTGTCCCGGCGCGCGCGCGTTCGAAAGTCCTCGCGGGCGGCCCCGCCACCCCAAGTTAACTGGAGTTTCTTGTGGCTGCGCGCGGCGCTCGGCTCGGCTCGGTTCGACTCAGCCCGGGGTAAGTGCCTCGCGCCCCGCGCCCGGAGCCCGCACCCCACATCGCGCCCCGGAGGTGGGCGCCCAGCCGGCGGCCCTCGACGGCCCGGGGAGCCCCTCCCGTCCCTGGGGGATGGCGGGGCCGGCTGGCCGTGCTCCCGCTCCCGGTGCGCCCTCTTCCTCCCTTCCCCGACCCTCGGCTGCTTCGGCTGCGGCTGCTGGGACTTGTAGTGTCCCCTGGAGCCGTCCCACTCCCCGGGTGGGCGGCCGCCGGACTACAGTTCCCGGCAGGCCCCGCGCCGCAGGGGGGAAGGGGACCGAGGGAGAAACCGAGACCTCCCGGCCGCGCATGCGCGGGGGAGCCTGCCTGCCGGTTTTCTTCCCCCGGACCTCGGATTCCGCAGGCTCGAGGCTCTGCTCCCCGGGACCCCGCCGTGGGTGCTGGCCAGGGGGAGGGGGGCAGATCCAAGGGGATGCCCTGAGCCCAGCCTCTTCCCCTCGCACAAAGTGGGAGACAGGCCGAGAGAGGGCAAGGGACTTGTCCAGGGATACACGGCAAATTCGTGGCAGAGACTGGATTCGAACTCAGGGCTCCCTATTCCCAATTCAGTTTCCACCTCATCCTGGTTCTGTCTTGTTTTTACAGAGTTGTTCTCATGTTTTGTCCCCCATTAGTCCGTAAGCTTCTGAAGGGCAGGGATTGTCTTTAGCTTTTCTAAAAAGCCCAGTGCTGGTACACAGTAGGTGCACCATTAATATTGTTTGGTTGACTAAACCTCAGGGGCCTAGGAGGTTGCATGGGGTGCATTTCTGCTGAATCCTGGTTATGCACAAGTTAATACATTGATTTTGGTGCACCTGAGACTCCCCCTCCCCCAGGAATGGGGAGGCAAGCGCCATCTAGAAATATAGATCTCATGGGTCCTTTTTTCTTTGTTTACATCACTGTCACATTCTGGTGACTTCCTCCAAATCCTGTGGAGCCCTGGTACCCAGTAATACAGTTGGGAAATGCGAATCAACTTATTGAGCATGTGGCATGCCACATTTTACATCCATAGACCTTCGCCTTTCTGCCTGCAGTGGGAGACATGCTTCACTATGGGCCTCTGGAGGCAGTTTTGGATATTATATTAATCACATGGTGAAGCCTTTCAGTTTTCCTTTAACTTGTGGTCATGTAAAATTGTATTCCAGATCCTCCTAACTTGACTCGATCAATTTCTATAAATCTTACCAAGTTTCTCTGAATTCTGGATTTTACATTTGGGGTAGGACGTTGCTGTTTGTGGGACCTCTGGGAAGTCACTTCATCCCTCCCCAGTCTTAGTTTCCTTATCTGTCAAATGAAAGAGTTGGGCTAGATCAGAGGTCTGTCAGAACCAGATTAAAATGTAGTTGGGAAATGTTTAACAAAATTTAAAAACTACAGTACAATGTAGAAAATGTTAGTTTGTGGTTTTCTGGCTTGTGTAGGTTTGATTTAGACACCATTGCCCTTGATGGCCCTTGTCATCCCTTGTAATTCTAGTACTGGGTACAAAATACACTTTGTGTGTTTGCATTTAAGGCTCAGCCTTAAGCCTTCGGGGGACCTTCCCATCCTTCAGGGTTCAGATGCTATTTTTGTTTGACTATCCCCTTCATCAGTAGAGACCTCCGTTTTCAGCTTTTTGCTACTGCAAAAAATGCTGCTATATTTTGCATACATGGGACCACTCCTTCTCTGGTATTTCCTTGGTGTCTACACTGTACCCAGTAATACATCATTGGAGCAGAGAGGATGTATGGTCTAATGACCCCTTCGTGTAATGCCCAGCTTTTCCTTGGAGGGCATTAGTGTGCAATGAGGGTGGCAGCCCCATTTTCATCTTCTGGCATCTTTGCCCGTATGGGGACTTTGAATTGTTTTGATTTTCATATTTTGTATTATTGGTGGTTGGGAGTGTGGTTGTTGAAAGTTTAATTTCTTTTGAAAATTGGGAGTTCGTTTATCTCTTGGGGAACAGCTTTTGTTATATGTTTGTATATGTTCCTTCTATATCTTGGATAGGAGACATTTAGCAAAGATGAGTGTTGTAAAGATTTTGTTTGTGGCTTTTCAGTTTCATGTGATTAAACTTGTCCACTTTACCTTCTGCGATCGGCCTTCTCCCTTTTAAAATGAAGAATTCTCACCCTGGCCATAATTATGCAAGGTTTACTGCCCTACCTTTGATTTTTTTTATGATGTGACTTTAGTGTTTAGGTCATGTATTCATTTAGACCTTATTGTGGCATATGGATGGCATCATATGTTGGTCTAAGCGACATCTCTGCCAGACTGCTTTTCAGTTTTCCCAGTGGTTTTTTTTCCTTAAAGTTTTCAAAGTTTTTCTTTTTTCTTTTTATTAATTAATTTATTTGTTTTCAATTTTCTACAATCACTTCCATGTATCTTACATTTTTTACCTTTCCTCCCCCTTCTTTGCCCCTCCGCCCTTCCCCTAGATGGTGTGCAATCTTATGTAAGTTCTACACATACATTCCTATTAAATACATCCCAGGGATTTTTGTAGAAGATGAGATCCTTACCCCAGGAATTGGTATTCTTGGATTTATTGAACCAGTCCTGGATTTTGGAACCATATGGAGGTCAGAGTTGGGGTGTGTGCCCTCCTGATGCCTGGCCACAGGGCATTCCCGCTGGTCATCCCACTTTTTTTGAGGGCTGAATAGGAGATGCCCTCCTATTCAGGGGTTTAGGATCTCTGTGAATGAATGTCTAGTCTAGGGGATCTTAACCTGAGGGGAGTCGGGGTAGGGGTCTGTGAACATTTGGAGAACCATACTGTAGGAGAATTGACTTCTTTTTATTTTATACATTTAAAGACATTCATCTGAAAAGGGGTTCCCAGGCTTCCCCAGATGGTCAAAGAAGTCCAAGAACTTGCTGTAGTCTAGAGGATCCCCATGTCCAGAGAGTGGTCATTGGACCTCCATGGGACAGCAGCCCTTCAGATGCTTGAGGGTGGAGGTTGATCCCCTTCCCCCCTCTGCAGTTCCCCCAAGCCGCATTCAGGCATGATATGGCCTCAAAGCTCTTTCCTCCTGCTCGCTCTTCTCTGGACCCTCTGAATGCCCAGCTCCAGCCGTGCTCTGCCCCGGGCAGAATTGAGAGGTGTAGCTACCTCCTGTTCAAATGGATCATGCTTTTAAAGCCCTTAGCATAGTGCTTGGCACACAGTAGGTACTTAATAAGAACTTGATGCCGACCAGATCCCATGAGCTTTCTTGGCCTCCATCCCACAGTTCTGAAGCCTGTGGAGCTGGCAACCTCCACCACCCCACTTTTGAAACAACTGCTGTTCAACCAGCTGTGCCCGCACCTTGTGAAGTTGACTTTTTTGGACCCAATGGTAAAATGCTCCATTGATTCCTCTCTGTCTTTTTAGATTCAGCCCAGGCTCTAGCTTGTCTTGTGCTTTTTGCATTGATTCCCATATCTTATCTGAGCTTTGTGGCATCTGTCAGGTGGAGAAGTGTGCCATCTGCGCCCTCATCCGAGTCACCAATGCCAGTGTTCTCTGGCCTGGGTGCAGCGCAGATCCCTGGGGCCCTGTGCTAGAGACCTCTTGCCAAGTCAGGACTGACCCATCTTTGCAATTGTCCATCCCATGAGGTCCAGATATGTTTCTTTGAAGCCCCATATCCCTTCCCTCTTTGCAGGATTACTTTGAGACACGTTATCAGATGCTCTGCTAAAATCCAGATGACCTAGAACCACAGTATCCCCACAACTGACCAGTTTAGTGAGTCTGGAAAGACCTGTTTTTATGAAGCTAGCCTGACTTCATGTGGTCGCTCAAGCAACTAACATTTATCAGATACCTTCGGTGTGCTGGGTGCCAGGTCCTGGGGATACAGGAGAAATGAAGCATCCCTTGCTTTCTTTTCTGGGACTGGGTCTCCCTACTTCACTCAGGCTCGCGGTACTGTGTCCAGTAATGGGTCTGTGCCTATCTCTGACTCCAATTGGAAGCTTGGATGTGCTCTGTTCCTGACTGGGCCCCTCAGCCCCTCCTTGGGCCTCCTGTTCAGACTTGGTGAAAGGCCGATGGGTTCTGTAGCAGGTCACCCCAGCCTGTGCCTCCTGGGGGATGTTGAAGGAGCTGACATTTTATTGGGGGATGCGGACATGTTTGCTGGGGGACTCTGATGATCCCTGCCAGAGGTGTTCTCCCTGCCACAATGTCCTTCCTTAGCTCTCTGGTCCTTTTCCTCCTCATAGTGTTTCATCCACCACATTGACCTGGTCTTTCAGGCCCCAGGGTAGGATCCAGGGCACCTCTTCTCTCTTTTTTCTTCTTATCTTATCTTATCACTGTGCAGGCTGGTAGGAGGTGCTAACAATGGGGGGCCTGCCAGGGTGGTGGTGGACTTGGTGGTGTCAGTGCCAGCTGTGCAAAGGTGTCATTTATCTCCATTGGTGTTCTAACCCTGAAGCTGAGTACATTCAGGCCATTGCAGCGTTAGGAGGCTGGGATGGGCCATGGCTTGGTGGCCAACAAGGTCTGTAAGCAGGCTGCTGAGGGCTTTTGTCCAGGAAGCCCCTTTGACATCATTTGTGATTCTGGAAGGGAGCCAGCCTTGCTCCTGAGTAACCTGGCTGGGCCTTCCCAGACTGGCTGGGTCATAATATGTCCAAGTGTGACCTTTAGAAAGGATGGGCCAAACCCTCCTACAGTTCACATTGTTCCCCCCTGCCCCCGGTCCCTCTACCCTGAATCACACTCATATCCTTCGATGGACTATCCACTCCTTGAGGGTAGAGCCCGTGCTACTGTCCCTCCTCACAGGACCCTGAGCTTGGGGGTGTTTACTTAAGCAGCTCTTCAACTAGGAGACTCTCTGAGCCTTGGGTTGCCCTCGTCTCCAGATCTTCCCCCCTCTGCTCCTCTTGGCCAGGATGGGGGTCCTATGGCTTGGTTCTCTGGGCCTGGGCACAGGCCTCCTCAACTTTGGCGGGTTGTTCCAGTTGTCAGGTGGCAAGTCAGAAACGGGGCTTGAGATGTGGCTTTGGAGCCATTGGCGGCTGTGCCCCCAAGCCCCCTTTGGCCTCTAGGCTCAGAACTCCTGGGGAGTAGTGATGGGGGGCTTGTATGTTGACTTGGGGTGACTGTTGATGTCACCTGGACTTGTAGGCTTTGTGGAGGGAGTGGGCACCATCTGCCCTCCCCACATTATGATGCTTGTGAGTGGGAAAGGTTCTCAAGGTGGTTCTGTTTCCTGTGGGGAGACAATTCTTGTAATGGTGGTGACTTTCTTAGTAATCCCCTGACTGAGCCTGATTCCTGTGTGAATGACCTCCATCTGCCATGGCCTCCCAATGGCCAGCCATGATCCAGCATCCACCTGTACACAATGAAGTTGGGAGAGGCCATGGACTCAAGCCACCAGGCATTTATTAAGCACTTGCTGTGTGTCAGGTACCCAGTCAGGCACCAAAGACTTAAAGCCAAAGTGTGGAACAAGTCTGTGCCCTCGAAGAGCTTTCATCATGGTCACCTGGGGAAAACAAGAGATGCCCATAGAAGTGGATGGATTGGGGGAGTGGACAAGTCCCAGTAGGATGTCAGCAGGGTAAGTGATACCATTCTCCAAGGCATTCTGCCTGGTTATTAAGACCAGCTAAGGATCATTCCCAGCAGGCAGTGGAAAGAATGAGCTAAAGCCCCAAGACTCAGGTGACCTTGGGTGACCTTGAGCAAGACATTTCACCTCAGGTTTTTCAACTAAAGAATGCAATGATTGAAGGAAGTCATTCACTGGACTCTATGACTGTGAGTGTGCTTGTGTGTATATGTATGTGTGTGTTTCTTTGTGCTCCTATGGCTTTTGGTTTTATGTAGATCAAACCTTGATTCTGAGGAGGGTTCCTGGGCTTCACCAGCCTGCCAGCCCAAGGGGTCTCAGAGGCAGAGGGAATGACAAGTCTCTTCCACCTCTAAAGTTTGAATAATCAGGATGCAGTTGGAGTCGTTTGGAGCCAGTGATACACCGAGCAGCAGGCCCATAGGCCAGGGACCTGCCACTGCACAACTAGATATCCTTCTTTTCCCTCCTGAAATGCCAGTGTTCTGCAGTCTTCTGGTGCCCAGAAGGGAGTCCTGGCATCTTGTCCAGTTCTTCTCTGGAGCATCTGGAGTGAGAGTGATGGCACACGCTGGCAGTCGGGTCTGCGTAGCACATCCCACACACCTTTGCTAGCCTGCAGGATTGTGTTTGGAGAGAGAGAATTGTCATTTCTGAAACTGAACACGTATTTGGCCAACCACAGACAGCTTAGGCTTTGGCTTGTACCCAGCTAAGGCCCCCAGCCCCCAGTGGGAAATTCCTGCTTACTTCTTCCTTTCTGCCTCAGCACAAACAGAAATGAAAAGAATGAAAGTGCCCATCTCCCCACATGGGCACTGCTCCAGGGCAGCATCGGAGGCAAGGGTGGCAGGTGGCAGAAATCTGGGCATGGAGGCAGAGGAGACAGGGTCAGAGCCTGATTCTGATGCTTCCACAGGTGAGCAGCCTGGGCAGCTTTTATCAAGAAGCCAATGCTTTGGGTCAGGCCCTGGGTGGACAGACAAAAGTGAATACTGTTCCTGCCCTTGGGCAGCTTCCGGTCTGTCTGGGGACAAGCAAGGGGTTGCTCTCTTGAGGGAGTTTGCACTTCCAGCAGAGCCTTGGCGGGAGCTGGAGGGGGAAGGATGGGGGTCCCTTCCACAGATTCCTGGGGAAGAACCAGGGTAAGGCCATGATGGGATGACCCCGTAATAACCCAAGCCCGATTTAATGCACCTCTCCCTGGCCTCAGCACTCATCCATGTGGTTTCCATAGAACTCAATGATTTCCTTAAACTTAATCATTGTGGGGATTCTTGAGGTGGCTATTCCTTGCTGGATTGAGGGAAGGGTAGCAAGGGCCATACCATGTGTCCATTGTGCAGAATGTGAAGTGAAAAGTAGGTGGCTCGATTTAGACAAGGTGGCTAAATGCCTCCAGTATCTCCCAGGGCATACACATGAGCACAGCATCTGCTTCAGTCAGCACTGAGCACAAGATGATCCCCTCTGTTACCTCCCTGACAAACTGTCATCCAGCAGGGGTTAGGTCTCCAGCTATCTCTCTGCATTGCATGCCCTGGACAGAACAAGGCTAAGCCCTCTTCCACAAGACAGGCCTTCAGAGACCTGGGCACTGGGCATCACAGCCTTCCTAAAGCTTCTTCTATAGGCTAACATTCACATTTCCTCCAATGGTCTTCAGAGGATAGTGCCCAGACCTTTCCTCATCTTGGCTGTCTCAGGACATTAGGCACCCGCCCACTCCTCTAGACACAGCCTGATCAAGGTGGAAGACCCCCCCCCCCCCACAAAGCCTGTGTGTTGGAGCCAGGGAGACCCGGTAGGAGCTGCTAAGGCTGCCTGCTGCAGCCTAGGGAGAGCCAGCTGTACCTATCAGCAGCCAGAGCGGGGGTCAGAATTGGGGGCAGGAGATATGCCTTGAAAGTCCCTATTTTCTGCACCACCCTCAGTTGTTGAAGCAGATCTGCTGGAGCACCTGCCTGCATGGAGGCTGAGGGCTGGACTGAGGCCTTCCAGGTTCATTCTGGAAACACCAGAAGGGCAGAGCTGGTATTCTCTCCAAGCTGCTTTATTTTACAGATGGGGAAACTGAGACCCAGATCGGGTTCTGCCTGAGGGCAAATGGTAAGATTCTTCAGGATTTGTAGGGAGCTCAAGCTCTCCCCAGGGAGATTTCCTCCTTTGTCTGAGAGAAACACTTTGGCTGTGAGGACACAGGGTGGGCAGAGTGGTGTGCTGGTGACCATGTTGGGAGCCCCACAATTTCTTGTCCCTCCAGGATTTCTTGGCAGCCAGGGCCTCAGCACTGGTCTCCCAGACAGCACTGGCGCTTCCTCCCATTCCCTTTCACTGAAAGGTTCCTTCCCTGAGGCCTCTGGGGCTTTTCTGTGTGGGCAGGGACCCTTCCAGCAGCCTGGTTGGGTAGTTTCAATGTGTCTCATTGCAATTTTCCAAGGCAGGAACATTTCAGAACATTTTCTCTCCATTTTTGGCATCCAAGGTACTGGGTTCAGATCTTGCCTCAGCCAGGAACTTAATTTTTGTGATCTTGGGCCAGCACCCCTACCTCCCTAGGCCTCAGTTTCCTCATCTGTAAAATGAGGGGCTTAGTCTAGATACCTTGGAGCCTGAATTCTAGGCCATGGTTCTGCCAGTCACAATATTGTTGGAGCCGAGACTTGAACCAGGCTCTTTGGGACCAAAGCGTTATCTGTCCTCAGTCCCCGTCTGCCTTATGTTGTGAAAAGAATGAGCAGCAACGAGAGGGCGCTGGAGCCTCCCAGACGGTGACCCCGGGATCCAGCCTTCCCTCTCCCTGGCCCAGTCCTCCTGAACTGGGATCTTAACTAGGCCTTGCTGTGGAACCTGTGAGCATACACGTGTGCACACATATGTGCAGTACACACAAATGCACATGCATGCACACATGCATGCACACATATATGTACACACACTCATTTGCAATGGACTTTTGATAAAAACTTCCCCTTCTTTCTCCGAGCCCCCAGAATGTCCAGCTGAGCAGTGGACTCGTCCCCTTCGCCAAAAATAGAATTTTATAAATCTGAGGGATTGAACCGGTCTGACACCTGCTGGTGGTCAGTTCTTCGTGGCCCCTGTGGCTTGTCGTGCTGGGTGGTCCCTCCAGATAAGTGCTCTCCTCTCCTTTTCAGTGTATCTCCCTTCCCGCCAGGGACATTCTGGTACCCATCCAAGTCTCTGTCAGCTAGATGCCAGTCTCACCTGCTTGTCTTTTGGCTCTAGGGGCAGAGAAGCAGATTTTCTCTGGGTGTTGAGACTCCAGACAGACTTGTAGCTAAACATTTAGCTTACTAACAGATTGAGGAAGGCGCTACAAGCCGGAGGGGCTGCCTGCCCCTCCTGGCTGGGCCCCTAGCACCAGGCTGGATGTAAGTACTATGAAGTCAGGGGCTTCTGAGCCGCTGTGACCTGGGCATCTGGCTGCCTAGCTCCTGATTTGCTTCTGTTGCTTCTGGGCTGATGTGAGATCTCTCCAATGTGGATCTTGTAGGCCCTGGGAATAGAGGGGGATGGGCTTGACTTCTGGGGGGATTCTTGTGAGATTCCCACTTGTGGTTGCTGGCGTTTCAGAGGCATGCAGAGCTCCAGAGGGTTTGGTGATCAAGGAGTCCCTCCATGGCTCTGAACCTTGCCAGAGTCTGACCACTGGGCTGTTTGGCTGAGAACTCAGTTTCTCTGAATGCTCATGTGTTTGCCTGGAAGCAGCAGGACACTTGCCTCCTTCCCCTTATGGCCCCAGAGGGACAGCCTAGGCAAGGATTGCACCCCCCCCCCTTTTTTTCCTAGCAGCCTGTCAGGACCTGTTCCCAAAGCCTGAGCAATCTGGAATGGGGTGAGCCTCTGCAAGGACAGGCCACCAGCAACTCTGGCAACCACTGAATCTGGCTCCTGGGAAACTTGGTGGACTAGTGCTGCAGCTGTCCAAAGAGAGGCCCGGCATGTGCAAAATATGTGTTAATCGCATGGTTCTGCCCCATGCTTTTCCTTTGGTAGCTGGTGGCCTGATTCTTGAGTTTCCCACGCCCTGGGACTTGCCTTAGGATGCTAACCAGGCATCAGGGCCAGTCTTGGGGGAGTCTCTGTCATTTCTTTGCAGGTGATGTTCCAGCACGGGGGTATAGAGAGCAGAAATGTGGGAGAACAGATGTGGGGGCCACAGTGAGGACCTCCCCAGCTTCCTGGAAGGAGAGACTGCCCAAACCTTAGAGCCCCCCCAGAAAGAAGGAATCCTTCCCATCAGGAGAGAGCTTCTTGTGCATGGGCCAGGACCAGTGCTCAGGGCTGTGGGGCATGCTGGAGTAGAGAGATGCCCTCTCCTTTAGCCCTGAGCTTTTATGTTTCCAGTGTAGTCACAAAGAAATGTTAGAGCAGGATTCTGGACTCTTGGCTTTTAGACCCCTCTCTACCACCTTGTTTAGGGATCTGGGATGAGGCCCGTCTCTAGACCTCAGAATGAGGATTTGGGGGTAGAGTTGGTCCCTTCTCTTTGCCATAAGCCCATGAACACCCTGCTGCCGGCTCCCCCTCCCTTTGAGCCATTTGGTTCTGGGAGGGCCGAGTCCCCCTGCGGGCTCCCCCTCCCTCTGGGCCACTTGGTTCCTGGGGGAGCCCTGGGCCCTACTGTTGCCTCCCTCTCCCTTTGGGCCATTGGGTTCTTGAGGGGGCCGGGTCCTCCTGCTGGCTCCTCCTCCCTTTGGGCTGCTTGGTTCTTGGGGGAACTCTGTGACTTTCCTCACCCTTTGCCCCTTACATTCTGATAGCTGTTAGGAAACTCCCAAGTTCATCTCGAGGGGAGCAGACTTCCATGGCGTCCCTGAGTCTCTTTCTGGATGTTTGCTGCACATTCTTTGTGATGAGGAGTCCCCAGGTGGGAGGCCGCCAGTGTCCACAGGCTTCCGCCTGGCTCTCTCAGATGGGGCATCTCCCCTATGCACTCTCTAGTCAAACAGCACCATTTTCCTCTGGTCTTATCGTCCCCCAGTCTGGGATGAGCTCTCCTGCCTCTTTGTTGAAGTCCCTCCCTTCTTCCCAGGGCAGGGTGTGGGTGGAAGGTCAGGCAGTGTCAGCCCTCCTGTCCTCACTCCCCAAGAGACCTCGCTCAGGCCACATTGATGGACACCGGAAACATTGCCTCATTGCATCTTCACGATGACTCGGGGAGGCGAGTGTTTCTATTCATCCTATTTTACAGTTGAGAACTGAGGCAGAAGAGGCTAAGTGACTCTCCCAGGGTCAAATAATTAGGAAGTGACTGAGGCTGGATCTGAACTCCCAGACTTGGCGCTCCACTGCCTGGAATTGCCCAACAGAGAGGGATTCCTGCATCCTGGGTGGGCTGGCCTAGCCCTCTCCCTGTCTCTCTCAGCTCCGGAGTGGAATCGTTGCTTGTTTCCTGACATGCTGGCTTCTGTGGCCCTGTGGTTCCCTGCATGGGAGATACAGGGGTTGCTGCTGGCATGGGAAGGCTTTGGCCTGCCCCCGGAAGACAGGCAGAGGGGAACAGGGGAGACTTTCCAGGTGTTTTGATGGACCTGGAGATTTGGAGGAAGACATGACTGAGGCCAAGCTCATGGAACAAGGAAGCAGTCAGCCTAGGAGAGTGTTTGACTTCTGCTTGGGCCATGGGGCCTCATGCTAGGGAGCAGGGCTGGCCAGTGAAAGGTGGAGAGCCCCTCTACCTTTGGGTGGGGGAATTTAAATTGTCCAGGACAGCATAGATGTTAACATAGTGTGTGAGTGTGTGTGTGTGAGTGTGAGAGAAGGATGGGGGGTGGAAATGATTTCTGCCCCACACCTCCTAGGGTAGAGTGGCCACTGACTTGGGTTTGAGCTCCTGGCCTGAGGTAGAGGGGAGCAAGGCCCTGTATAGTCACATGTCCACGAGGTTACAGACCTTCCCTTCCTCCCTCGCACCCTTGTTCCAGTCTTGTTCCCTTTGAGACATGCCTTTTTGCTATGAGCAGCACTTTCTTGAGTCACACACCCCCCACATGGGTGACTGGCTCTGCCTCAGGGCCTTGCCCAGTGTGGCCACTCCTCTTCCCACCTCTGCAGCCAAGGCATCGTAGCATACCTTGAGAGGTCCAGCCCCCAAGAGAGCTCCCAGGTTTGTGAATGCCAGTCCTGGGCTCCTGGCATTGGGTGCCCATGCCCATTGGAGCCTCCCGCCAGCACACCCTCAGCCAAATCCAGATTGGGAGTCCAGCCCCTGTGTGACCAGGCACTCTTCTTCCTGTTTGGCCCTCGGCGTTTCCCTTTGTCCAGTGGGAGCCTCTGAGAGCCAGCCTCCCAGCTCCAGACTTTGTGCCCCTTGGGAAACGTTGTGGATCAAACATCGGAGGGATTTTCATTGAGACTTGGTAGAAACACCCTTGCTGCTTTCATAGGTGAGAAGAGTTCCGTGGGCATCTTTGACCTTCGTTCTAGCTGGTTCTGGTTGTCTTGTAGAAGATCGGGCACCATGCTGGGCACTACAGTCTGCCAAGGACAAAGAAAAGCTGAACTACCTCCCAAGCAGGAGAGGGGGCCTCCCATCATGTCTTGGGAAGGACTTAGAATGGAAAAGAAAAGTTAGTGGGCCCTCAGCGTTGACAGCCTGGCACCCAGAAGAGGTGGTGCACTCCCTGTAGTTGGATATATTCAAGCAGATGCTGGAGGACCACTTGTGGGGGGTATTATAGAGCACATTCATGAGGAGGCATGAGTCTGACTCCATGGTGTGATCTCTGAGGCTTTTTCCAACTCCTGGGACATTCTGCAACTGTCACATTTTTCTTGGACTGATTAAGTGCTGTCATGGGAGAAGGGCGTTAGGAAGACTCTGATCCCTGATCAAATATTCCTGCCCCTGGGGGTGAGTAACTCATTTTGGTCTTTTCTGAACCTCCTCTTCTCTCCACTGGTGGTGTCCCCCCCATCTCCCCTCCAGGGTCTGAGGAGGACTCCCCTTCTTGTGGAGTGGGGAATGGGATGGCCTTCGGGGAGGGTCCCCAAGAAACAGTGGAGAACAGGGGGAGATCCTGGGAGGGAACTAGGGAGGAAAAGGCCACTCAGGCTGCCATCCTGAAAGAGAGCCCTACCTGTGGGGCCAGCAGACCTGGGCTCCAGCCCTGGCCAGTGGAGCGCCTGGAACTTTCTGTGCCTTTGTTTCTCCCTGTGTCAGAGGGAGAAGGCCCCTGCAGACGGCGCTGCCAGGTAGTTGGGGTGGAGGCCTCACTAGAGCAGGGAGGGGTGGGTGGGGCCCCAGCCCGGATGCCAGGGCACCTGAAACCTGCCTTCTTGCTCCTCTGGGGCGGAGCAAAGCTGCGAGCTTTGTGCTGGAGGTAGCCACGGCAGCTCAGGTCCAGTCAGCAGCCAGTGGGGTCCTGGGGTCCATCTGCCGGATTTCCTGCTCTCCCTACGGGTCATTGTACCTTATCCGCTCCTTGTAAGTGTAGCTTGGAGGGAGGGGCCCGCTGTGTGTTCCTCATGGGGGAGCCCTTCCCCCAGCCCATCCCTGAAATCTGGCTTCTCGTTCAGCGGATTAATCGGCTGAAGTTCTGGCTCTGGCCGCAAACGGGTCTCAGTGATTTAAACGGTCTGCCTGCCAACGGGCTGGTCCCTGGCAGAGCTGCCTCCTCCCACCTCTAGGACCACAGAGAGCTCAGGCACAGCTCCTTCTGACTCTGGCAAGGTGAGGTCCCTCTGACTCTCTCTGATTTCCAGTGAAACACCTGCTTTTGCTCCACCTTATCAGGGACCTGGGGCTGCTATTTGAAGAATGCTGGCTGGACAGGGTCAGATGTTTGAGGAGACACACCCACAGGCCAGCACTAGCAGCACTGTGCTAAGGTTGCCTCCCAATCGCCGGAGGCCTTGTGGAGAGTGCAGTGGGCACCAGGGGCAGCTGGACCTTCTGAGTGAGTTGCACACTCTTGCTGGGCCTTGCTGAGCCTGTAGCTGCAGTATTGGGCCATCTGTCTTCTGTCATTTCTAATTAGGAGAAAATGAATGGATTTGTAGCTGCTTGGTCTTGGGGATTACTTAGACTTAACTGTTACTAATTAAACTGCCCGGAGGGGGTTTGTTTAGGTGGTAGTGATGGGAAGAATCCTTTCAGAAATGCCATTTTAGAAATGGGCACTTGTGTCTCAGGGCAGAGCACTGCCTGGAGAGTTGCCTCTGGGGCCAGCTGTTCCCTCCTTGACCTGAGGGCCCCGCCAAGACAGAGGGCATGGTGGCCTGCATCCTGAGACTGCCATCCTGAGGCAGCTCCCTGCAGGCTTTGATCTCTGCCTTGGCTGCCTTCAGTTATTTATTTTAAAAAATGTTTTTTATCAATGTCATCTTTTTTTTAAATATCACCATAAATTTCCCTAATATTCATCTTCTTCTCATAGAACAAATAGTATTTTTTTAAAGGCAAGAAAAACAAAGAAGAGGAAAAAGTCAGCCAGTGTGTTGAGTTCTTGGCTTTTCATTTAGCAGTTGGTGGTTTGTGGCCAGTCTGGAGGGGCCCTGCCAGGCCCGGGCAGGAGGCCTCTGGAATCTGGAGCAGGGGCCCTCCCAGGCCCGGGAGAACAGTTCACAGGCTACCTCTGCTGTGCTCCCGAGAGTGGGAAAACAGTTTCATTCCCTGTTTGGAAACCTCACAACGGGTTCTTTTCAAAAGGCCCTGGGACCTGAGTGAGCCTGGCTGGCAGCTGGAGAAGGAGCCTCGGGTAGGACTGGTCCTTCCATGTGTACAGCATGGGTGTCCTGGCGCCTGGTGCCCTGGCCCAGGAGTGGGTGGGGGTGGCTGCTTCCTGGCTTCACCCCCTCAGGGGGCCTTTATACACCCGCCCAAGGTTCCTTCTGGCTTAGTCAAGGGTCCTAATGATGGTGCTCATGCCACTAGAGTTCCCTCCATTGAAGAAATTTGAACCAGCCATCTTGGAGACCCTTAAAGTGAGTGTGAGTTGTTTGGTTTTCTTCCTTCCCCCTTTCCCTGTGAGCAGTGACAGTGAATTAACCCAACGTACTGTTTCCCTGGGCTCCTGGGGCTCCTAGGCTGTAGGCTCCTGTGCCAGAGGACGGCCGCCCCAAGGGCGTTAAGGGAGGGAGCTCTGCCACACTTTCAGATTCTGGTCTTTCAGCCTGGCAAAGGCCCTTTGGGGTCATCTGAGCCAAGCCCCTCAGAATAGGCAGGGGGGACTGAGCCGCCTGGAGACGGAGAAGGAGCTGCCACTCTGGGCCCAGCTTCCGAATGCCTAATCCTGAGCTTGCAAATCTCACTACACCAGGCTACATTCCAATAGATATCCTGATTCTGAGCAGGTCTGGCCACTTGTAAAGCTCAGCTTTTTCCTATTCCAGCCGAAGTGGGATGTTTCTTAAAGCCTTTGACATGAGGGTTCCATCTTAGGAGACCTGGCGATTTGGATTGGGAGGTCCAGGCCCCACGGCTGCCACCTGGCAGCGTGCTTCTCTTGTCATTGGACTCTGGGGACTTTGCCTCCTGCCCCATTCAAAGTTCCCATGAGTCCCACAGCCATGAAGAGAGCTTATGCCCAGTCTGTATGTGCCTGAAAACCAAAAGCGATTTGTCCTCTTACTGACTTCTGGGAGGCATTTTGCTGTCCATCATCTATCTGCCCAGCCCCAGCCAGGGCTGCCCTGTGACCTTGACGTAGCCAGGTGTGCTGGCCTTGGGGGTGGGGCAGCTTTATCAGCCTGGGTAACCAGGAAGAGAATCCTTGAGATTGTTGACAGACTGTCCTGGCCCTGCCCACAGTCTGGTGCCCTCTTGCCTCTCCTGCCCGGGTGAGAGCCTGGGACCCTGGAAACTCTTCTCAGATCTCTGGGCTGGTTTCCCTAGAGGAATATGGAGCTTTGCTGATGGAGCAGGTATGGGGTGAGCCCCTGGGCCAGCTCAGGTGCTGAACCCTTCTGTTGTCCCTGTCCTGAGACTGAGATTTGCACGATTCGAAATACTTCCCTTTAAAACTGTTTGGCTGGTTTTGGGTTAATGATAAATGGGTCAGACATGGTGGGGCAGGTAAATTGAGATGGAGTGTCCCCCACCCCCTTTCTCCCAAGCAGGTCTTGATTGTTGGTTCCACCTCTGTATGATTTTGGGGGCACATACTTGAGTCCCTGAAGGGCTGTCGTGGCCAGAGGGACTGGCACATGCCAGCTTGGACGCAGTGGGCAGAGTCAGGAGTCGAGTTAGCTGGGAATGAGCCTCCCACTGCTCGGTCGGCTGGGCTACCAGGAACCTGCCAGGAAAGCTTCTCTGAGCTGCCCATCCCAGAGGGCTGTGAAGAACTCCTGGGCTGTGTGGGCCATGGACCTTGATCTGCCAGGTTGGGCCGATTGGGCCTGGGGAGCTTCTCTACTGAGCTGGAACCCCCTAGGGAGCATAAAAGAGGCAAAAAAAGCACGTGCCCTCAAGGAACCCCCAGTCTAGTGGGGGAGACAGCACACAAGTCATAGTGTTCCAGCTGCCTCCAGGATAAGTGAGTGGGACAGAAGGAAGGCACTGGATTGGGAAGGGATCTCAGCTGGGACCTGAGGGAAGCCAGGAGGTGATTATGACAAGGGAGAGCATGCCAGGCATGGGGCACAGCCTGTGCAAACACCTGAGGTGGGAGACAGAGGCCAATATCAGTGATCATAGAGTATGTTGTATTGTGTGGGGGGGGAATGTAAGGTGGCAGGGGCCAGGCTATGAAGAGCTTTGAATGCCAAGTGGAGGGTTTTGTATTTGCTCCTGGAGACGATAAGGAGCCACTGGGGTTTGTTGAATGGTGGAGTGACATCATCATACCTGTGCAGACTGTGGAGTGGAGTGGGGAGAGACTTGAGGCAGACGGCCGACCTCCCCACCAGGTTACTGCCCCAGCCAGGCATGCGGTGACAGGACACAGCCAGGGTGGCAGCAGTGTCGGAGAAGACATACCTGTCTTCTCTTGTCTCATCTCCCCTCTGATTGGTTGAGAAGGATGGGAGCATCAAACAGACCCCTTCCCTGTGAGCTGCCTTCAGAGGTGGTGGAGGGCCTTGCCCTGAGGGAGGGCTACGGATTATGACCTTGTGTGGATTCTTGGGAAAGTGTCATCAGGGGTTCGGTGGCTCCTTCAAGTTGATCATTAGCCAGGCTGATTCGAGGCCCGGTGCCCACCTCACCATGACAGAGCCTCCCCTGACTCTCTAGGGATAATGGAGCTTCTTTTCTTTGTGATTGGTAGTGGCCCTTGCTCAGAGAGAAGTTTAGAGGGGCCCTTTGAAATGTCATATGACTTATTTTTATCTTTTTTTGTTGGTGTGGAGATTGGCACAATTATTTGTTGTTGCTGTTGAGTCATTTCAGTCAAATACTACTCTCCGTGACCCTATTGGAGTTTTCTTGGCAGAGATACTAGGGTGGTTTGCCATTTCCTTCTCCAGCTCATTTTATAAATGAGGAAACCAAGGCAGACAGGGTAAAGTGGCTTGCCCAGGGTCACACAACTAGTGTCTGAGACCACGTTTGAACTCAGGTTTTCCTGACTGCAATCCCATCTCGTTATCACTGTGCCACCTAGTTGTCTAGGTGCTTGGCACAAAGTAAGTGACTAATCACTGCTTGTTGACTGACTGATTGCTGTCCCCACTTTGGGATGCAGGGAGAAATACTTTCATAGGTACAGAGAGTCCAGAGGTTAATTAAGCACTGGAATTCTCCCATCCCCTCTTTAATAGTATTTACTATTACATATAACGATAGCTTTCAACATTCACTTTTATAAAATTTTGAATTCCAATTTTTTCTCTCCCTTTCCCCTTCCCCATGACAGCATGCAGTCTGATATAGGCCATACATGTACAATCATATTAAACATATGTCCACATTAGTCATGTTGTGAAAGAAGAATCAGAACAAAAGGGAAAAATCATGAGAAAGAAAATCCCCCCAAAATTATAATAGTATGCTTTGATTTGCATTCAGACTCCGTAGTTCTTTGTGGATGTGGATAGCATGAGTCTTTCTGAATTGCCTTAGGTCACTGCATTGCTTCGAAGAGCTAAGTCCATCATAGTTAATCATCATACAGTGTGGCTGTTACTGTGTACAATGTTCTCCGGCTCTGCTCACTTCACTCAGCATCAGTTCATGTTAAGTCTTTCTGGGTTTTTTTGAAGTCTGCCTGCTTATCCTTTCTTTTCTTTTTTTTAAAATGAATTTATTTATTTTTAGTTTACAACATTCACTTCCACAAACTTTTGACTTTTAAATTTTCTTCCCCTCTTGTTTCTTCCCCCTCTCCAAAATGGTGTGGAATCTGATATAGGCTCTACATATATGTTCATATTAAGCATATTTTCACATTAGTCATGTTGTAAAGAAGAATTAGGACCAGTGGAATGAACCATGAGAAAGAAGAAAGAAAACAAACAAAAAAGAGTGCAGATAGTCTGCTTCCATCTGCATTTAGACTCCATAGTTCTTTCTCTGGACGTGGATGGCATTTTGCCTCATGAGTCTTTTGGAATTGTCTTGGATCATTGCATTGCTGAGAAGAGCCAAGTCTATGCAAGTCATCGCACACTGTGGCTGTTACTGTGTAGAGTGTTCTCCTGGTTCTGCTCCCCTCACTTAGCATCAATACATAGAAGTCTTTCTAGGTTTTTCTGAACTCCACCTGTTCATTTCTTACAGCACCATAGTATTCCATTTACCATAACTTGTTCAGCCATTCCTTGGGTGATGGGAATCCCCTCAATTTCCATTTCTTTGCCACCACAAAAAAAAAGCTGCTGTAGATATTTTTGTACGTGTGAGTACTTTCCCCACTTTTATGGTCTCTTTGGGATACAGCCCTAGAAGCCGTGTTCCTGGGTCAAAGAGTATGCACATTTTTATAGCCCGTTGGGCATAGTTCCAGATTGTGCTCCAGAGTAATTGGATCAGTTCACAACCACATCAATAATGCATTAGTGTTCCAGTTTTCCCACATCTTCTCCAGCATTTATCATTTTCTTTTTAAAAATTTTTTTATTATTTTATTTGTTTTCAGTTTTCTACAATCACTATATCTTAGAATTTTTCCCCTCCCTCCCCATACCCTCCCTGAGATGGTGTGCAATCTTATATAGGCTCTACACGTACATTCCTATTAAATACATTTTCACCTTAGTCATGTTGCACAGAAGAATTAAAATGAATGGGAGAAACCATAAAACAAAACAAAACACAAGAGAAGGTGGTCTGCTTCATTCTGAACTAATTCCATAGTTCTCTGAATGTGGAAGGCATTTTGAGTCTACTGGAAATTTTTTAGATCTTTGCATTGCTGTGAAGGACTAAGTTTACCAGAAAAAATTCCTCACACACTGTGGTTGTTGCTGTGTACAAAGTTCTCTTGATTCTGCTTCTTTCACTCAAAATCAGTTTATGTAAGTCCTTCCTTTTCATCATTTCTTATAGCACAATAGTATTTAATTATATTCATATATCACAACTTGGTCAGCCATTCCCCAATTGATGGACATCCCCTCAATTTCCAGTTTTTGGCCACCACAAAAAGAGCTGCTGTAAATATTTTTGTTCATGTGGGACCCTTTCCCATTTTTATGATTTCTTGGGGATACAGTCTTAGAAGTGATGTTACTGGATCGAAGGGTATGCATATTTTTGTAGCCTTTTGGGCATAGTTCCAAATTGCTCTCCAGAATGGTTGGATCAGCTCACAGCTCCACCAACAATGAATTAGTGTTCCAATTCTTCCACATCTTCTCCAACATTTATCATCTTCCTGTTTTGTCATGTTAGCTAATCTAATAGGTGTGATATGGTACCTCAGAGTTGTTTTGGTTTACATCTCTCTAGTCAATAGTGATTTAGAACATTTTTTCATATGACTATAGATAGCTTTAATTTCTTCCTCTGAAAACTGCCTGTTCATATCCTTTGACCATTTATCAGTTGGGGAATGACTTGTTCTGTTGTATATTTGACTCAGTTCTCTATGAATCTGAGAAATGAGGCCTTTATTAGAGACTGACTGCCTGCTTCCCCTTTAACCTTGGTTGCATTAGCTTTGTTTGGGAGTGCTAGAATTCTGACTGCTAGGCATACTGACCTTCACGTTGGAGCAGGAGAGGAAAGACCTTCTGGGATTGTTAGTTACTATTGAGTGTTCTTGAAAGATAGATTCTAAAAGTCATTCAGGGACCTGAATCTAGGCTGTCCAGTGTTCAGACAGCCACTTGCCCGCTGCTGTCTTGGCAACTGGTTCCAAAGCATGGCATGGGTGGGGTCACCCTCTTTCTCCTTTGTCTTTACTTAGGACCTGGAGGATGGAGGAGGTAAGAGCCACAGGGAGGACAGATAGAAGGTCCTGAGGTTCAGGGTGAGTGGGCAGATGACTGCATCGATGCATGGCCAAACTCAGAACTCAGGAGGAAGAGGAGAGAAGGAGAAGAAAGGGGCATGTGTTTTGTGTGGCACAGGGTGATTGGCCATGGTGCCAGCAATTTTTTCCCTAGTTCAGCATCTTTGAGGACTTGCTGGGTGATTGTGTGTGCAGGCCCTGCCTCTACTAACACATCTCAGCCCCTCCATGGGGCCTTGGATATTGGCCTTGGGGGCACCTGCTTTAGCCAGGATGCCCCTGCCTTGGCAGGCACTTGGTCTTTTGGGGGTCCTGGCTATGATATAGGAACTGCTGGTGCTGGCATCTAGCTGGCATCCTGGGTGCCAGGATAGGGCTGGATGGCAGGCCCAGCACTTACAATGAGTATAAGCAGCTGTAAAAACCCTTCACAGGGATAGTGATGTCCTCTGTACCTGATCAGGCACTTTCAAGGATGCTTGGCACCTGAGCCGGTGGGTCTCAGCCAAGGGCTGGGAGTTGGCTTTTTGGGTTTTTTTTTTAACGTTTCGGAATCTATTTCCTTCTCATTTGACATTTGAGACTTGTTGGGACTGTCCTCAGTGCCATCTTCACCATCTGGCTGTACGACATCCCAGACATTAAGCCTGACAGCTCCGGACCCTATAAACCAGGCCCTGGGCCCAAATCCAGGCTTTGGGGTCTTTGGCTGGGTTGAGTCATGACTGTTCCTGGGCCTGTTTCCTCCTCTGTAAGATGGGGCAGGTTGGCCTCCTGGTCTCAGAGGCCCCTTCCTGCCCTGAGTCAGTAACTGTCAGACCTGGGAGCACCCTGCTCACGTCTGGCCTGGCATCTCCAATTGTTTTTGGGATGCCTTGAACTAGATGTCTGGTAGACATCTTGGCTCAATCTGTCCAAACAGACCTTGTGATAGCCCCCTGAACTCTTTCCTCTGTCTCCTCCTCGCAAGCCCTCAGGCTCCCCTGACCCAGGTGGCATCCTAGACTCCCCACTCTTTCTCACCCCATATCCCATATAGTGCCAAGAACCATTGATACCCCTTCTCCCCTCCGATCCAGCCCCCATCCTGGTGCAGTCTGTCATCCCCTGCCCCCATCACTGCAGACGCTGTTGGGGGGGGGTCTGCTGGCTCCGTACAGCCACCAAAGGTTTGACCACGGCAGCCCCTACTCAGTAAACTCCAGCTGCCACCTAGCTCTGTTCAGCCTTCAAAGTCTTTTCACATTTGTGGGCCCCCCCCCCATTCTCTTTGCTCTGGGCGTAGCTTCCAGGGCTGAGATTCTCTCCCTCTTCGGCCCAAGTCTGAAATCCCACCTTTAACCTGAGCCTTTCCTGAGCCCTCTTACCCCTTGTACCTTCCTGCTGTTCCTTTTCTTTCTCTTGTCTGCAACCTGTGTGTGTATTATTGTCTGCATGGGGCCTGCACGGGGCCTGCCCAAGGCTAGGGACTCTCTGTGTCTATCTTTGTATCTGTACTGCTTAGCACAGTTCTGGGCACGTAGTAGGCACTTACATGTTTATGGACTGAGTCCCCATACCAGATACTTCCTCCTGACCAAGACTTTGCCCTCTCTTGAGCCTCAGTTTCCTTGGCTGTAACACAGTGGGGATGATAGTACCGCTGTCTGCCTCTCAGGCGTGGCCCAAGGGTCAGGGTTCTCACTGAGGAGTATTGCGTGGCAGAGCATGAGGCCCAGCAGGGACAATGCCCACCTCCCCTCTGGAGTGCCCCACTGTGGGGCTCGGGGCCCACTTCTCCATGTGACATTTTCTGATCAGCCTCTGTTCCCTCCCTTGAACAGCCAGCTCTAACTCTTGCTAGCACCAGTACTGGCAGACTGGCCCCCACACCCTCCCCAGGAGCTCAGTCAGGCTGCCCATGTGCCCTGCCTGGTTGTAGGCCACCCTCAGTGTCAGCGGTTACCCTGATGCTTCAGGAGGCCGCAGAGGGCAAGGTTGACCTTTTCATTCCCATGTGCCTAAGTTTAGTTCAGCATGTTTATTTTTAAAAGTTGTCATTAGCCTTGTGTGGATGTTGTGGCTGGTCCAGGTAACACTGTGGGTCCAGCTCCCTTTATCATTGGTGATTGCTTTACAAGCTGTAAAGCACTATCTCAGCCTTTGTGATTGGTGGCACCTGTTACTTGCAGACTGTGCAGCGGGCATCCTGTGCCTAGGGCTCCTGCTGATACCTCCTGATTCAGGTGGTGTTCCCCACTGTCTGAGGAGCTCAGCCTTGGAGCCCACCTCCCCAGACTGACTGTCCCTTCTTGGGTCACACATCAAAGCTGCCAAGTGGGAGGTTAGGGAATGTTGGCGGGATGTCAGCATGCTGGGGTCTTCTCCCCCCATTTCAGCATTGGGGCTCTCTCTCTTTGGGCCCTTTGTGCAGATAGGCACAGTCTGTCATGTTGTATTATGTGTCCCAAGGTCTCACTGGACTTCAGATGCTGCTACTGCTCTGGCAGGTGACCCCCTTGGGCTACAGAGAGGGTGTGGGGTCTGGACGGGCCAGCCCCCCCTTCCTGGGTTGCAGAGGGGGTCCTGGGCCAGCCCTTGCCCGGGTTGCAGCAGGCCTGCCTGGCCTCTCTGGGACTGAGTGTGCTGAGTGGCTCTGGCAGGCTACGTTGGGAGGCAGGAGCTCAGATGTTGCCTGCCTGGCCATGGGTCTGGGCCACCTCCCCCCCACCAGTCCATCTGGGCCTTTTGTGCTCCACCTCCAGCTGGAGGAGGGGCAGAGCTGGTCTCGCCAGGAGTCTGTGGTTGGCAGAATGTGGGGATCTGCCCGCTCCGCTCTGTACTTGATGTTACTTAGAATAATGCTGGTGCTCCCCTCCTCCCCATGGGAAGGGCCAGGATGTTCACAGGCTTTCCATTCATCCTGAGTGTGGCTGCTGGAGGGAGGAGGGGAAGGTGGGGAAACTGAGCCAGGCACGGGGCTAGAGGATTTCTCCAGGACAGACCCCATGAGAATAGGGCAGCAGAGACTGCTCCCAGGACAGGGACATTGGGCTCCTCCCTCCCAGGGCACGTGCATCAGCATCCCTGACCCCTTGGAGTCAAGACCTTTGGGGGCCAGATGGGAATCCAGACCCTTCCTTTTCCTGGTCTCTTAGCAGCTCTGGGGGCACTGAGGATGCCGAGTGAGATGTAGAAACTGAAAGCAGCTGCTTATGTGAGCTGGAGGGTGGATGTGGGCACTAGTACTGGCAGACTGGCCCCCACACCCTCTCCAGGAGCTCAGTCAGGCTGCCCCCATGTTCACAGCAGAGGCACCCTGGCTCTAGAGGGCCCAGGGGGCCCAGCTAGGAAGTGACTGGCACCAGGCACATGCCTTCCTTCCCCTATCATCTGGCATGCCAGCCACCCTCATTTTGTGCCCTGATCACCTCTGCTTTACCATCTTTCACCTACTGTGTGCACCAGCCAGGCTGTGCCCTTCTCCCTGCTGGTCCCTTTGCAGCCTCCTCCCAAGCCCCTCCGGGTGTGGGGTCATGCTGTCTCTGCCTGCCATTCTCCCCAGCAGAGTGTACCCCTTAAAGAGCATCCCCCTTATCCCTATGTTTGGTTTCAGGGAATGCCTGGCATATTTTTGTAGGATTAAATTGAGTCTGAGTGTCACTGTGCTGTTCCCCCCAGGCATGGGAAGGAAGCACTTGGGGATTCTTCTGGGATTCCTGCCTGGCTTCTCTCCTCTAGCCCATCTACCTCTTTGTTTGAGGCCAGCCGCTCATGGACCCCTTGGTGTGTACGTGGTCAGGTCCCTTCCCTGCCTCAGAGGAGGGCTTTGGACCCTTCTGGTCCCAGGTTCCTCCTGCCTCCCAAGCCCCATTCGGTTCCAAGCTTTCTGCCCTTGGCTCTGTGTCTAGGGCAGCTTCTGTTTAGAGTCTGAAACCTTCTCTCCTCTCCCCGCCCAGAGAGTGCCCAGAGAGAGCTGGAGGACCATTTGTGGTGGGCATGCCATTGCTGGTCTCCAGGAGGAGAAAGATAGTCACTAATACATGGTTGAGCATCTCGCTCTCCACAGTGGGCACATTGGGGGATGGTGGGATGGGGTGAGCCTCCAAGGGAGCCTGAAGTGGGCACTCTCCCTGGGCAGACACTCTCCAGTGTCCCTGCTCTTCCCGGTTTATTTATTGATCTAGCTTTTAGGCAGTAATCTCAATATGATGAGATGAGGGTGCCTCATTGTACAGAAGGGGGCTGGCATGGGTGACATGGTGGAGGGGCAGAGAGTAAGATTCGATGACTGACTGGATGTGGTGACATGGAGGAAGAAGCTGAGGAAGTCCCCCGAGCCTGGAAGGGCTGGTGTCTTTGGGAAGAGAGATAGATTCATGGAATCAGGAAGGGAATGAGTTATAGCTTTGTCTGGGACATTCAGGGATGAAGGACATGGCTGGGACTCCTTAGCCTAGGGATGATGAAACATCTGAGAGCTGCAGATCACTCACTTCCCCCGTTTCCCCATTTTACAGATGGAGAAGGTGAGGTCCAGAGAGGTGGTGTGGGTAAATTAATACCGCTAGACCTGGCTTCCTGAATTTGAGTCCAGGACTGTTGCCACTGGGCCACACTGCCAGCTGGGGTTGTTTCCCTGGTCTCATCTCGCACCAGGGAGCCTGGCATGTGTAAGCCGGTTTGTCGCTGCATGTCCTTGAGCCTCTGCGGGTCTCCAGTCTCTCCCTCTCAGTCAGCATGAGTGCACGGCTTTACCCATGGGCACTGTTGGAGGTGTTTCTGCCAAACTCCCCTCTGCTTCTGGCAATGGCTGCCTTCAGTGCTCAGCTGGCTCAGGAAGTCCGTGGCTGCAGCTCAGTGTCCTGGGCACACCTGCGTGGGGTTTGTGGTCTCTGTGGAGGTCTGGGGGAGGGCATGAGAGAATGAGGCAAGACCATAGAGCTTTATGAGGAGCAGATGCCAGTGGCATTAATCATTTGAAGAGCCCATTTGCTGCACTGTGTTGCAGTCTCTTGAGAGCTGGGCTGGGTGCTGCCTTCCCCCACGCCACCCCACTCATCTCGTGTCTGCGTGGGCTTCCTGGCTGTTCAGAGCATGAAGCAGGAAGGAATGGAAGCGCCTGGTGGTGTGGGAGGGAGGACCTTTCAGCTTCTTTCCTGCCCAGGCTTTCCCATGGACTCAAGTGATCCCACACTCTCCAGGCCTCAGTTTCCCCGCCTTGAAAAATTGCACTTAGAGGGCCGTTGGGTCCCTGCCCATTTCGTGGCTCTGGGATCATGGCTGTCAATTTGTCTTCAGTTCCCCAAAGCTTGGACAAAGGAGACTCCCTAGCCTTGGCCCTTTGATGTCAGCGGGCTGACCCCCTGTGCTTTAGCATCCCTGCCTTGTTAGGTCTAGGGCTTGTCTGCACCTATTTGCTTCTTGTCTCCCCCATGCGTGAGCCCTGGAGCTCCTGGAGGGCAGAGCCCGTTTTTAACCTTTATTGTATCTCCAGTTCTTGGCACAGTGCCTAGCACACAGTAGGCTCCTAATCAGTGCTTATTGACTGCCCAGCCATTTCCTTTTCCTGTGGCTGAGTGGTAGTGACTGACCCAGGGGATGCTCCCCACCTGTGTGCTGGGGCATGGTGATCATGGGGGCACCCAGCACAGCATAGGGCCCCTGGTCAGTGTTGATCCCTCCTGCTTTTTCCTCCCTGCTGTCTGAGCAAATGAAAACACCGAGGCCATCTTCTTTCTCTCAGATAGATGACTGGGAATATCATTAGGACTGCTGGGCATTGTGGTCTGCCCAGGACTTTCTGAGGTCTCCAGGCTTACTGGAGCCTCCAGTGTCTATCCTATCCGGCTGTTAGCAGGAGGGAATTTTTCCATGGCTTGAGCTAAAGCTTGGCTGCCCTTAGCAGGTCTTCTGATTTTGTCTTTGGGGATGAGCAGGAGAAGTCTCTTGCCCATGACAACCTCAAGGTGGGGGCTAGAGAAGGCTCCCCTGGGACTCCCATGTGCAAGGTGGCCCTTAGGGACAGCCCCTGAGGCCTTCATGACCTGGTCTCCTCCTCTGGATGCCCGTAGGCACGGCCTGGCAGAATTTTTCTTCAAGGGGGGTTCTCAGAACAGAAGCCTGTTCTGCCAAACCTGCACAAGTGCTTGGGTGGGCTTGGAGATCTCTCTGTTCCCTGGCTTCCTGTCAGCTGTCAGTGTGCCTGCCTCTAGCAAGCTCCCAGGCCTTCACTGATGGGGTGCTTCTCCTCTGTGCCTGGCTGGCTTGCTATGCTGGTTAACATTGTCTCTCAACTAAGAGCCCATAGGCGGCCTGGTACAGGACCCTCGGGTCATTTAGTCGGAGTGGTCACGGTCCCCAGCCTGCTCTGTTGTTGCCCGTGTTCTAGATAGCTGACAGTATTGGGCTTGTCCTAATATTTTCCTGTATTGTGATTGTGTGGTCAGTGGGGAGTCCACCACCTGCGGCCTGTCTGCAGGCTTGATCTTGTCCAGATGTACAGAAAAGATCCTTGATGGGCATGTGCATTTTGGGGCATCCCCTTTCAGGTTGGCATAGCTGGTGGTCTGTTTCTGGACACTCAAGTCCTGGGAGACTTGGTTGGGTGGTTTTGTTTTGTGGGAGTTGGAGGCACAGGATTTGAGCTTTTAGCTCCAAATCCGAGTGTTGTCTTAGGTTGTCAGGTGATGGCCTGCCCTTTATTTACTGAGCTGGCCATCTGTGCCACACCTGGGCACCTGCTAGGCTGTGGGACTGACGGAAGCCTCCAGATTGCTCAGGCCCATGGCCCCCCCCATCCACCCCTCTTAGCCTCCCACCCCCTTTCCTGGTCCAGGGATACTGTTTGAGGTGTGTCTGGGGCAGGGCCTCCCCTCCTCACTGTGCAAACACACAGCTCCTGGAGTGGAGGCCTGTGGGCCCCAGGGTGGGGGGAAGGCAGAAGCAGCCCCAGGGCTCTGGGGAGGTGGGTCCTGAGAACTTGGCCAGGAGGAGGCTGCCAGACTGGTTCTGCTGCCCTGGGGCTGCTGGGCTTGTTTCTTCTGCTTATCTGAAGTGGAGCCAGCAAATCCAGGGCTTGCAGTGGCCTCCTGGCTAGGGCCTTTCCACACCGGAATCTGGCAGTTAAAAGGGCCCCTGCCTGCTCCCATCTGCCAGCCACCGCAGCCCTTTGGGTGGGAGAGCCCCTGGAAACCCCGAGGCCTCGTCGAAGCTGTGGGCTGAGTGTTTATGGGAAGGCCTCCCAGCTGCTCAGTGAGGCTGAGGATTGGTCCAGGGTCAAGCGTCTGGGACAGCATCTGAACTTCCCTGTCCAGGGATTGCCCTTCTTTCTTCTCCTACCCTCTGCTTCTGTCTCTGACCTTTGAGGCCAGGCCGACCATATCTGGTCCCTCTTCTGGTTAAGGAGAGTCTTGCAGCAAACTTTCTCCTTCCGAGTCCTGCTGCTCTGGTGGCAGAGCTTCCTTCCCTCACCACTGCTCCTGAGCCTTGGGCTCCCTCCCTGGCTCTGTGCCTTCCTAGAGTGGCTAGAGGTGGAACATGTCCCCTCTCTGAGCCTCAGTTTTCCCATTTGTGAAATGGGGATGATTTCCCTCCCAGACTGTTGGGCGTGTGCATTGGCCTGTAAAACATACACACTCTCAATCTTCTACAGACAGTTAAAGATCTTCCTCTACAGTGCGGCACTTGGGCCCTGGAGCCCTTGCGGTCCCTTCCAGCTCTGACTTAGTTCTGTGTCGCTGGTCACTCAGGAGGAGAACATGGGGGTCCCTGCTCTTAGTGAAGCTTCATTAATATAGCTAGTATGCCAGTAGTCTGTTGGAGGGTTCTCTGTCCGCTGGGCAGCATAGTTCATTAGTAGACACATTTCCTCCCAGGAAGGTCTTTCTTTGCCTAGATACCTGAATGGTTCCTAGACTGTCCTCCCCATCACTGTCTGGATTGTTTTCTCAGTGTACCCTTTAATTTGGCCCCTCTCTCTGCTTCTCTATGACCTTCGCTGGCTCCGTGCTGCCGACAGATTCCAGGATAGGGCTGTCGTGTTGGCCTTGGAGTCCCTCTGTATGTGAGTCTTCTCTCTTAGCCTTACTTCCCGCTGTTCTTAGCATATTTGGGTTAGAGCTGGGGGGAGTGGGGATTGGGAGGGTTTAGGTGTTGAAACCCATGTGAAAAGAGGGAATTGGACTAAGCAGTCTTCTAGTCAGAGTTGCCTAGTCCCTGAGGGAAGATGTGGCTTTGTCTGAAATCATCTTGGTGCTCCTGACACCGGGGCCTGGGTTTTTGCTGAAATCCCTTCCTTCATTGTCCAGCTCTGAGCCCCTTGACGCCACTCAGGTGACCGATGTCTCTTTCCTTAAACTCTTCACAGCACCTTTTGCCTTCACCTTCCTTCATGTGGGTCCATCCTGTCCTCTTCTGCATCCATTTGTCTGATCGAGGCCTCTCTGGAGAACAGGGTGTGTGTCTGCTCTATTGGCACCCCTAAGGCTGAACAAGGGACCGACTTTGGGCATGCCTCTGCTAACACTTATTAAATAAGTCTTGGGACCTTGCCCGTGGTAACCCAGTTACTAGGTCTCCACCTCAGTCTTCTACCCTATCCTCTTTGTCCTGTGCATAGTAGGTACTTAACCAGCCAACTTCCAGAAGATGGCCAGGTCCTCTCAGACTCTCCTAGAAGGGGGTTGGCCAGACCTGAGGATCCATAGGCCCTTTAGCTTGTGGAATGTACATGAGCTGTCTCTTGTTTACTCTGACCCTTCCACAGGGCCCCGTTTTCCGGCTGCTGCCTCTCCTGACATCTCCCTGAGGACACACATTAGTGCATCAACCCGGCAGCAAGCTGTCTTGTGCCTCAAGTCCCCAGCTGTGTGAGATTCCAGCCAGCCAGCTGCCCTGCTCCTCATTGCCAGGCTACTGCTGGGGCAGAGCTGTGGGCCAAGGACAGGTCAGGCTGGTGGCGTCCTGGCTCCAGGCCTTGGGAGGAAGGGCTTGGGAGTCTGACACCCCTAGCTGGCTTTAGGGAGCCTGCCCAGAAGGGAAAACTCATGGTCATCCTGGAAGCAGCCCTAGGCATGTGGTAGTGTCTGAGGGGCTCCCAGAGGCAGCAGCTTGCTGAATGGGGGCCCAGCTGGGCCTGCACAGCAAGGAGATAGAGAGGTCAAGAGCTACCTCTCCTCTGTCCCTTGTTGGCACATTGCTTAGAAATTTCAGTCATGTCTGACTCTCTGTGACCTGATTTGGGGTTTTCTTGGCAGAGATACTGGAGGGGTTTGCCATTTCCTTCTCTAGCTCATTTGATACGTAAAGAAACTGAGGCAAACAGGGTGAAGTGACTTGTCCAGGATCACATAGCTGGGAAGTGTCAGAGGCCAGATTTGAACTCGGGTCCTTCTGACTCTAGGCCCAACACTATGACACCACCCAGCTCCCCCTTATTGGCATAGGTTGGAGCTAAGCCTCAGGAAGAACTGGTTCTTGCCTGGTCCCCCCCCAAGATGATTGCCACAAAACGCTTTGGTCAATGCACCAGACATCTGGGGCGGGGGAGGGGGGGGAGGGGCCTCGGACTCCTGAGGTGAAATCCCATTAGTCAGTTACCTGTCAGAAGAGGAGTGTCCAGGGCTGGAGCAGATCCAAGACTGGGAGGCATGGCAGGGGAGGCCTGGAGGCAGCCCCAGCAGGCCAGGCAGTAAAGGCCTGGACTGGAAGAGCCTTGTGACCTTCAGCAGGAAAGCTGGGGCTGAGAAGGCTGAGGTCCTAGAGGCTGGGGCCTGGCTGGAGCAGGGCTGCTTCTTAAGCTGAGGTCTGGGAACTGCGTTGGGAAAAAATTAGATCTTTGTTTCTACTAACCTCAAATTGACATAAAAACAGGATTCTGAGAAGGGGCACTTACCAGCCTGCCAGAGGGGGCCAGGGAACACCAAAAAGGTGAAGACCCCTTGGGATTACAGGGCCTTCAGTATTAGCCTAACGCATTTCTCTTTTGTTCCGTTGGCCATAAGGAATCCCAGCAAGGGTTAGAGCCTGCAGTGACCTAATGAGACCCATGCCTTGGGGCGATCCCCTCACCTTGCAGGCTGGCACTACCAAAGGAGAGTCTGGAGTTGGGGAGAAGGCCCTTGTCAGCTAGTCCATGTGGAGAGACTGAGGCAAAATGGGAATCTGGCTCATCCTGACTGAGCCAGTGAATAAATATTCTTGCTTCCTGTCATGTGCTGGCACTGTGCATAGCCCGGATATCTGACAGACAGATCTTTGCCTGGGTGTCAGAATGCCCTTAAGGAGCTGACCGTTCAGTGGGGGAGACCACATACAGACTTGTTTACAGAGCTGTGTACTGGCTAAACAGGCAGTAATGAACAGTGGAGGCTTCCATATGAGGTGACCTTTTAGCCCAGTCTTGAGGGGAGCCAGGGAGGTCAGTAGTCAGAGTAGAGGAGGGAGAGTGTCCCAGGAGCCGGAGGAGGAGAGGACTTGTTCATGGCACAGCCAGGAGGCCAGAGTTCTGGAGGGAAGAGGAAGCTGGTAGGGAGTGAGGGGGAAGGAACCTGCGAAGGTAAGAGGGGGTTGGTGATGAAGGGCTCTCACAGCCCAGCAGAACATTTGGTATTGGATCCTGGAGGCCATAGGGAGCTCTGTTGAGTAGAGGACATGACATGGTTGGAGCTGGCTTAGGAAAAATCCCTTGGATGGCTGAATGGAGGAAGGACAGAGTAGAGGGAGACCTGAGGCCGCAGACCTCCAGGTGGGGGTGAAGAGGGCCTACACCAGGGTGGAGGCAGAGTCAGAGGAGAGGAAGGGGTGATTCCAGAACAAATGCATTGGCTCCTACTGCCGCCCTGACCATCCTGGCTACTCAGGTCCCTGCAACCACCCCAGTCACTAGGACCACCCTGGCCCCTAGGGCCATCCCAGCCAGCCTCAGCCACTATCCCTACCCTGGCCCCTATAGCCACCTTGCCACTACCTCTTAGCTCCATCCCTGGTGTCTTCTGATAATTCCTGTCTCCCTCTTTTTTGGTGTCTTATGTTCTTAAAAGTGATTTCTCCTTTATAATAACCTTTACTCAAACCTCATTTTCACGAGTAATTGAAATTTACAGTTAATTTTCACTCATCCTTGAGAGAGCCCAGGTTGCAGGAGGAAGGAGCAGTCTTCTGCTGCCCCACCTTTCCCCTCACTCCACAGCCCTTGGAAGGCAAAGGCAGAGCCAGCCCTGTATGCTTCTGGGCTCTGCCACCTATCTGGGGGGTGGGGGGCTGTCACTGTGGCTGTTGGACAAGTGGGGAGGCTTCCTTGGAAAGTCTGAAATAAATCGTTGGGTCCACAATCAGTTTTTAAAACAGCTATGTGCCAGGCACTGGGCATGCAGAGATAGGGAGGAAACTCTCCCTCTCCCCAGGGAGTGTCCCTTCTGGGTATGTACAGAAAAGATAGAGGCTGTTTTAGGGCTAAGACTAGAGAAGGAGCTGGTGCCTGCAGGAAGCGGTCAGGGAGAGGATAGTTTACAAAGTCACAGACAGGTGATGAGTGTGCCCCGTGAGGGTCAGCCTTCAGTGGGGTCTGGTGCAGGGCAGAGAATAGAATGAGGCCCAAGAGGGCGTGTTGTGCCCCTCACGTGGTGACGGGCTTTACATGATCAACAGAGAAGGGCAAAGCAGGGTAAGAGAGGGCAGGGCATCTGGGCAGCTTGTCACACTTAGGAGAGGAGGAAGGTTGAGGTAGGGTGTGTCTAGTGTTGCTAGACTCAAATTGAGATGTAGACCTGCCCTCAAAGTAATAACCACTCTTCTTGATTGGGTACCTTAAATTTGGTGAAGCACTTTGAAATATTATCTCCTTTTATCCCCACCAAATCTCTAGAAGGTCAGTGCTGTTATTGTCTCCATCTTCCAGATGGGGAAACTGAGACTGAGAAGGACTTGCTAGTAAGACTGAACCCTTTCTGAGTCCAGGCCAGGCACTCACATCATCTGGCTGCCCCAAGGCCCTGTGATACTGAAGGGCAGGGCAGAAGATTTTTTAAAAAATAATATTTTATTTTTTTCCCTAATTACATTCTAAAATAATTTTTAACATTCTTTTAAAAAAATGTTTAGCTCCAAATTCTCTCCTTCCCCTCCCCCCAACATGTGAAGCAGTTCGATAGAGGTTATACATGTACAATCATGCCGAATGTATTTCCATATTAGTCATACTCTGAAAGAAGACACGAACCAAAAAAAAAAACATGCAAAAAAATAAAGTGAAAAACATTGTGCTTCAGCCTGTATTCAGATTCCGTTGGTTCATTCTCTGGAGGTGGAGAGCATTTTTCATCTGGAGTCCTTTGGAATTGCCTTGTGTCATTGTATTGCTGAGAATAGCTATTCCCAGTGGATCATCAGACAGTGTTGCTGTTACTATATACAACTGTTCTCTTGGTTCAGCTCATTGCACTTTGCATCAGTTCATGTAAATCTTTCCATGTTTTTCTGAAATCAGCTTGCTTGTCGTAGCACAATAGTATTCCATTATAACTATATACCACAATTTGTTCAGCCTTCCCCAATTGATGGGCATTCCCTCAATTTCTAGTACTTTGCCACCACAAAAAGAGGTGCTATAAATATTATTATACAAATAAGTCCCCTCTCCTTTTTAAAAATCTCTTTGGGATACAGACCTAGCAGTGCTATTTATTGCTGTACCAGTGGATATGCAGAGTTTTGTAGCCCTTTGGGCATAGTTCCAAATTGCGCTCCAGAATGGTTGGATCAGTTCACAACTCCATCAGCAATGCATTAGTGTTCTAATTTTCCCACAGTCCCTCCAAAATTTATCAATTTCCTTTTCTGTCATAATAGTCAATCCAGTGGATGTGGTGTGGTACCTCAGAGTTTCCTTAATTTGCATTTCTGTAACCTGTAGTGATTTAGAGCACTTTTTCATATGCCTGTAAATAGTTTTGGTTACTTTGTCTAAAAACTGACCATTTATATCATTTGACCATTTATCAATTAGGGAATGAATAGCTTGTGTTCTTATAAATTTGACTCAGTTCTGTTATATATTTGAGAAATGAGGCTCTTTATCAGACACATTTGCTGTAGAAATTTTCCCCCAACTTTCTGCTTTCCTTCTATTCTTGGTTTCATTGGTTTTGTTTGTGTAAACCCTTTTAAATGTAATATAATCAGATTTATCCATTTTATATTGCATAATGTTCTCTATCTCTTGTGTGGTCATAAAATCTTCCCTTCTCCATAGGTCTGTGAGGCAAACTATTCCATGCTCCCCTAATTCGTCCCTAGTATCACCCTTTATGTCTAAATCATGTTCCCATTTTGACCTTATCTTGGTATATGATGTAAGATGTTGGTCTGTACCTAGTTTCTGCCATATTATTTTCATGTCTTCCCAGCAGTTTTTGTCAAGTAGTGATTTCTTGTCTTTGGGTTTATCAAACACTAGATTACTATGGTCCTTTACTACTGTGTCATGTGTATCTACTCAGTTTCACTGCTCCATCACTTGATTTCTTGGCCATTACCAGATTGTTTGGATGATTATGCCATTATAATGACTTTATAATACAGTTAAGACCTGGTGTGACTGAGCTTCCTTCCTGAATTTCATTGATTCCCTGATATTCTTGATCTTTTGTTCTTCCAGATGAATTGTTAGGGGTTTTTTGGCTTTATAAAATAATTTTTTGGCAGTTTGATTGATATGACACTGAATAAGTAAATTAAATTAGGTAGGATTGTTATTTTTATTATATTGGCTCAGCCCACCTATGAGCAATTAATACTTTTCCAGTTATTCAGATCTGACTTTATTTGTGTAAAAGGTGTTTTGTAATTGTGTTCATATAGTTCTCGGGTTTGTCTTGGCAGGTAGACGGCCAAGTATTTTATATTATTTGCAGCTATTTTAATGGAATTTCTTTTTATTTCTTTCTGCTGGACTATATTGGTAATATATAGAAATGTTGATGATTTATGTTGGTTTAGTTTATATCCTACAGTTTTGCTAACGGTTTGATGATTTCAGCTAGTTTTTTAGTTGATTCTCTAGGGTTCTCTAAGTAGACCATCATATCATCTGTAAAGCATGAAGAACAGGAAATTCTCAAGGCACAGGGAAAAGGGGAGATTTGGTCAGGCCTCTGGCTCTATAAATTCCTCATGACTAGGACAGGCTGACTGAATTGAGCATTCAGAGGCAGTTCCTTCCCTTGTTCCAAGTAAGGCATCAAAGGATGGATGGTTCAGGCTCAGAGGATTGATTCCCTGCACATGGGGGCCAGCTGTGGGCCTCATGGCACAGGCTCTGCTTCTTTCCAAAGAGATCCTAATGGATAGTGGGAAGAGTCGTCCACAGGTGGGGGATCCTGGCCAGGAACTTGCAGATGAGAGGCCTGAGAGCTGCCTTCTGCTACAGCCATGGGAGCTCATCCCACCTCTGGGTCATGGAGGGCTGAGGCTTTGTGGCCATGGATATGTATGTAGCATTGGAGCAGGTGCAACACTCTTAAGCTCAGTTTCCAAATCTTTAAAATGGGATTCTAATTCCTGCCCTAATCACCTCTGAGAGCTGATGACTCGGGCATGGGGGCATCTGGGTTTAAATTCTACCTCTGATGATTACTATGTGACTTAGGCTGATGGGCCTCAATTTCCTTATCTGTAAAATGAGGGAGGTCTGATTAGATTGCCATTTCTGACTCCAGATCTAGAGTTCTAGCTCCTGTTAGCTGGATTTTTGTCAGGTGGGCTTGCTTAGAGTCTGGTGCCCCTGCCTTGCCTTGAGCGAAAGGGCTTTACCTGGTCCCTGGGTGGATGGCATAAGTGTGTCCAGTGGGGTTGCTGATGTAGTTGTTGGAAGGTAGGTCGATTAGGTTCACCTTTGTGCAGTGTCTATGTCCCACCCATTTCTCCTTTTGTTTTGAGCTTGGTTTTCTGTTTAATCAGATTGGTCATGAATATTTATTTAGGGCTTAGAAGGTCAAGGGTCACTCCAGATGACTTTCTTCCCTCTCCCTCTATGATGGCAGCTCTTCCCTGGCTGGAAGCTGCCTTTGATGCAAGCCTGTGAGTCTCAGAAGCTCCCTCTGGGTTTTTGAAGGCCTTTTCCTTTGGTCACAATGCCTTTGAGGTAGAGGAGCCCTTAGAGGCTGTTTGGCATCCCATCTTTGGTCTTTTTCATTCTTGCCCTGGATGCCAGGGCTTTCCTACCCTTATTACAGATATGTGATGCCTCCCCAGTAGATGGTTCCCTTATTCTGGGTGTGTTGATTTGTTAGAGAGGGAACTTTTCAATTTCACTTATTAGCAATGTTCTGGTTGACCTTATGCGATCACCTCTGTTTTGTGTGATTGGAGCAGACAGTGGGGGAGCCGCCTCTGTAGGGTCCATCTCAGACACTGGGCTGTTGTTCTCATTGGGTCCTGGGGCTGACCCGCAGGGTCTCCCTAAACTGGGCATCATAGAGTATGTGCATGTGTATGAGAGTAGGATTCTGGGTTGATTGCTTAGGCCAAAGCAGAGGGAGTGTGCTTGGGTCACTGCATCCCCTTGGTTTTTGTGGGCCCTGGAGGATGGGGCCTGGTATGTATGACAGAGGCTGCTTGGGGCCAGTGCCACACTGCCGAGGCCCAAGGGAACAGATGCTGGGAAGGAATGAGCCCAGCTCCCAGAACTGGGCTTCTTAAAAAGACAGGCCACAGTGTCATAGGATGTGGGGCCCTGGCATGGCCGTTGTTTTGAGTGTCCAGGCCTTGTTACAAAACACTACAACCCTGTTCTTGGGAATACTGGAGGTGGGAACCACAAGCCACCACATTTAAATAGCAATTATAATAACATCTATCACCTGTACAGTGCCTACTGGGTGCCAGGAACTGTGCGGAATACTTTACATATGTTATTATTTGTTACAAAAGACTTCCTGCCTCCAGCTCACCTGATTTTTAAAGACAGAGGAATTGTAGCATTTTAGGGAGCTGCCCAGCCTGGCCAGTACCAGATTCCCAGTTTGGGTGCTAGACTCTGAGGTCCAAAGAGATCAGTGATTTGCCCAGAGCCTAGGTCAGTTGACCTCTGACCTTCCTGACCCCCAAGGTATGCCCTCTTGGCAACTTTTCATTTCCTAATGGGGGCCCTTCTTCATAAGGCAACAGAGACCAAGATTTTAAAACACAAGAAGTTGCTGCCCCCATGACTGACACTGAGAGCTAGCACAGAGTCTCAAAAGCTGGAGGAGACCAGACTGGGGCCCCAGTAGGGGGCTGGTCATTCAGGCTTTGTGTTTCCTCATCTCTCGCTTTTTTGGGGGGAGACTATTGGGGGTTAAGTGACTTGCCCAGGGTCAGACAACCAGTAAGTGTCCAAGGCTGGGTTTGAGCTCAACTTCTCCTGACTCCAGGGCCAGTGTTCTATCCACTGCACCACCTAGCTGCCCCTCCTCATCTGTCAAATGTGGGGATGTGGGCTGTGTGCAGAGGATCAGTGTTGAAACCTGCTTCCTGCCTCCTTTAGAGAGGTACTGAATGAGAAGAACATTTTTGGACCTGCCTATTATAGGAATTAATTTTGCTTGACTGTGTGTTTGTTATGGAGGCTTTGTTTTTATTTTTTTTCCTCTTTTGTGGGGGATAAGAGGGGAGCAGGGTAGTGCTGCTGATGGGAAAAAGAGGTCATGAAAACATGTTTTTGACGTGCATGGGAGGCCAGAAGGAAACAGAGGCAAGTAGGATCGTTTTCAAAGTAGCATGTTCAATTTATAACATACTGAAAAGCAGAACCAGCTAGCGATTCCCAGGTTCTGGCACAGCCCTTGCTCTCTACTCCATGGCATGTATGCAGATAGGATTTTTAAACTGGGAAAAAAAACACAACTGAGGACAGAGGCCTCCTCTGATTGCTGTACAGGATCTGTGCTTCAATGGATGACTAGGGCCAACTCTCCTTATCCCCAGACTGGGAAAGGCTAAACCCCTTAGAGAAAGAAACTGAGGTGGAGGCCTATGCTTGAGTCTATTGGGAGCTTGTCTTCTTGCTGTGGACCTTCGTGCCAGGCCGGAGAAGGGAGGAAGGAACCCTTGGCTTGAAAGGGGAGGCCGTGGGAGGGACCGGATCAGATCCTGCTGCTGCTCTAAAGAGGTGACTTCAGTGACAATGGGTAATTGGAGAGTGGCCAGCTGGGCAGTGGAGAGTTAACCACATGTAGATACTTGGAAGGCAGAGTGGTTCCTGGCCCACAAGTGGAAGCTGTGCGTTTCCCCCTGGGACTTTCTCTCAAAGGGGCTTTTATTCCCTAAAGCTGCAGAGAGAGAAACTGAGCCTCTGAGTCACACATCCTTCCAACAAGCTGGGGATTTTGGTTTCAGAAAGAGGTTATTTTAGCCAAGGAAAAACAAAGACCTTGGGAAATGCCTGTCTCCGGGGCTAAGGGAAAAGCTACTCTGCTGAATGTTAGATGCTGATGAGTATCTTCTGATTTCCCATCTAGAAAGAGAGCCTTCTCAGTTCAGATGGGACTGCTGAGATTGGGCCTCTTCAGTCTGAACAGACAAAGGCTGAAAAGGGAAAGGAGAGAATCTTAAAAGCTATAGATAAGACGGACTTATTCACCAATACCCTCCTACCAATCCCAGGACTGGGGCCCCCTTGGAATGTGTGGTATGGGAGATGAAGGGGAGCACTACTGACTGCCTCCCCAGGTCCCCGAGGAACTCATATGGAGATTTTTGGTAGTGGGACATTGGGGTATTTGGCTGCTCCTGAGCTCACTCTAGGAGTGTATGGATGTGTATGTCTGTTTCCCAACAGAACATCTCCCTCAGAACAGACCTCAGTCTGACCCTGCCCTCCATCCCCAGAGAGAAGTACCACAAATGGGACTATTTTGTGAACCATTGGGCCAGATTCCTCTTCTTCATGGAAAGTCTGACTTGACCTTTGCCCAGAGACTTCCATGGTATCACCTTGCCCCAAGGAGACCAGTGACTCTTTATAACCTGGCTAGTCTTCCTGCACCTTGCACCGTGCCCTCCTGTTCTCTGTTCCCCTGCCTCCAAACCTCTCCTCTTCAGCCGAACCACACAGGCCTCTCTGCTGATCTCTTGGCTTGGCATGTTTTCTCTGGCGTCCTCCTGGCCTGAAATGATGCCCCCTCTCATCTCTGCCTCCAGGCTTCACTAGTTTCCCTCAGACCACATTACTCTTTAATCATAGTGCCTTCCACCTTATCCTAACAACATATAACAATGAGCATTTCTATAGTGCTTCAAGGTTTATGAGGGCAGCAAGGTGGCACAGTGAGTACAGTGCCAGACTAGAGTCAGGAACACTCTTCTTCCTGAATTTAGATGTGGCCCCAGACACTTCCCAACTGTGTGACCCTGGGCAGGACAAATGTCTCCATTTCCTCATCTGTCAGATGGTCCAGAGAAGGAAATGGCAAAACCACTAGAGCATCTCTGCCAAGAAATCCCCACATGGGGTCTTGAAGAATTGGGACACAACTGAAAAAAGTGACTGAACAGCAGTGAAGGCTTGCAAAGCATTGCATGTGTGTTAACCATTTGATCTTTGAACAGATGCTGAGTGGTTGGTCTGGACCTCTGTACCAAATTGAGGTGTTGTCCCAAAGTGAACTTTAACTAGGCAGAACCTGACCCTGCCTGAAGCCCCAGGTGAAGTCCGAAGGCCTTCCACCCAAGAATAACTTACCCTGAAAAGCTGAGGATAAGCCCACAAGGAAAAAACCTGAACCTTGAGTGAATTCTTGATGAAAAGACGAGAGCAGAGTGGAAACACTGATACAAAAACACCAGAGCAGAGGAAAACGTAGAAAGGTCAATGTTTTTGAGCAACGGAAAAGGCTTTTAGGCTGCCATGTGTAGAACAACCATCCCAGTAGATCTTCTCTGCTCAGCTTTATCCTGCATCCTTGGGCTGACTCCTGTCTCCCCTCCCCATTTTGGACATTCTGAGCACCTGCTCTGGCAGTGCTGCGTAGGGCCTGGGTCTGTCATGGCCCTGTCTGAAGGCTGTTGCACCAGTGACTTCCAAGGCCCCTCACATGGGGGCTTCTGAGCACCAGTCTCAGGCTCTTCTCAGGTCTGGCTGTTTGGTTACCTGTGATTGGTGGCATGTCCCCTTTCCTCTCAATTTCTGGAGCAAAGAAGGCTACTTTCTACATTTCTTAATTGAATTTCTCCATCCTTATTTGGCTTGGTGTAATTTTCAGGTTTTTGTCAAGCGTGTGGGGGAGCCCAGTGGCCCTTACACTCCCACATTTCCCAGAGGCTGAATCATATTGACTCATCAGGGGTCAAACACTGGTTGTCACCTTGGAGGCCCTGACATTCATTCAGATAAAGGGCCTGTTTTCCTCTCCTGAGATGGATTTGGGCTGGCAGTCTCCCAGACTTTTAGCTCCTCTAGTGTCTTCTCCCATTCTTTTCCCCACACCCCACTTCATTCCTTCTACTGAGCCGATGTGGCCTTTGTACTCGCATGGTTTCTCTTCTCAATGAAGGATCCTGGCCTCTTGGGGATGATTTATCTTAAGTGTTTCCTGACCAAAATTTGTAATAGAAACTCAAGGTATGGCCAGCACATGGTTGACATCAGAGGCCCTCTGTGCACTAGAGGGTAAATGAGAGTGTGTGGGGTTGCTTGAAAGCTTCCTTCAGCTCAGATCCCTCCTCAGAAGCATCTGGATGGATGAGCACCATGTGGAAGGGAAAAGATTCCCCCTCAAGGTGTGGCAGGAGCCTTCCACCCAGCCTCAGCTCCCAGCCTCTTTCCACTCCCATGTCCCTAGCCCATGGTGAAAGAGTCACTTTCTGTGTCATTCCCACTTCTGTATGCTAAATTTCAAACTTAGACTGGCATTCAAGGCCCTCCAAGAGGAATGGCCCTCTTTCCCTCAGGCAAAGCTCTGGGATGACACTGGTCCTGTCCAGCCCGTCCCTGAGAGCTTAGCTCCCTCTCCTGTGCTGTTGCCCGGTGAACTCTCAAGTTGCTTTGGACTTCTTCTGTGGTCTCTGCCCAGTGTGGTTGATGTTGGAAGCATTTTCTGCATTGGAGATTCCATTTCAAGGGTTTACCACCTGGGTGACTTGGGGCAGGTGATTCAGTCTCCTTAGGGCTCAGTTTCCTTATCTACTGTAAGAGCAAGGGTGGGCCTGGCAGCCATTGAGGGTCCTTCTCGCTCAGGGGAGGGTTTCTTACTCTGTGCTGTATGCATCCAGAGACAACTTACAGAAAGCTGAGTGTCAAACAGAGGCAGTCAGCATCCTCACTGTGAGCTTGGCAGGGGAGAGGTTGCCCTCTTCTGTGGCCTCTCTCTGGATGCAGCTCACCCTCAGCCACTCCCCCTCCCTGGGTGCAGCCCACCCCTCAGCCACACCCCCTCCCTGGGTACAGATCACCCTCAGCCATGCCCCCTCCCTGGGTGCAGCTCACCCCTCAGCCACACCCCCTCCCTGGGTACAGATCACCCCCAGCCACGCCCCCTCCCTGGGTACAGATCACCCTCAGCCATGCCCCCTCCCTGGGTGCACCTTACACCCTCAGCCATGCCTCCTCCCTGGGTGTGGATCACCTTGCCCGGAGCTCCAATGGGGAAACTGGCATTTGGAGAAGCAGCTGCTGATTTGACATAGTTTTGGCTGGAGTTTGGTAACTGGCCCACTTACTTGCCTCAATCTTAGAAGGACTTTCCAGGCAGACTTGGGAAGAGTCAGAAGACATGTTTGATTATCATTCATGGTGCTCTTCTTGCCTCCTCCTTTCTTTGCTTGCTTCCTTCTCTTTCCTCCTGTCCAGACTTTGCCTTCAGCCCCAAAGTGGCTGCTCCCATGAGGGGTAGGGCATTCCTTTGTGGCCCCCAACCACTTCCTTCTGGTCAGTCACTAACCTTATTAAGCACCTCCCATATGCCAGACCCTGGGCTGAGAGCTGGGGCTGCAAAAAGAGGCCAAAGACAGCCCCTGCCTTCAGCAGCTTGCCTGGCAAAGCAAACAAACATCCGCACAGCGAGGTACATACAGAGTAAGGAGGATCTAATTAAGAGAGGGAAGGCCCGGCACAGAGAGGCTTCTGTGTGCATTTGAAGGCCCCTCCCTCATCCATTCCCTGCTGTCTTCTGCTCTGCACCAGCATGGGACTGGATTTGGGGTGCCCTCCGCTGGAAGGAGTAGAAGCTCCCATGGGGCTGCCCAGGGCCTAGGTGGCCTGGAGCTCAGTGCTTTGGGGCCCTAGGACTGGGTGCCAGCTGTTGTCCTCATGGGACTTCCTATTCGTAGGAAGATACCATGTGCAAATATGTACAAATTAGATACAAGTTGGTCAGGGTTTCAGAATCCCACTGCACCTGGCTGTGCTAATCCCTTCAACACACAAACTTACTGTCCCCTGGTCAGTTAGCTTCCACCTGTGAAGGACCTCTTTTCTCTGCTGCTGCTGTTTGTGGTGACAGACACTCACTCTTCCCCCCATCAGATTTCTGGTGTGGCCACACCCACTTTGTGGTCAGTTAGCCCTCCCTTGGCTTCAGGAGCCAGTGATAGACTGTGTTCCATGCTGTCCTAGTGGGGAATCTGCCCAGGGACTGATCCCTGTTTCTCCAGAAGGATCATCGCTTAGGGATGTTCCCTGGGCCGCACCCCATGAGCAATTCCTATTCTGGCCAACTCTGTCATCCCCAGCAACCTCCCTTGTACCAGATTCCAGCAACTTCTCATTTCCTGCAGGAAATGGAGTGGGTTGTGAAAATGGTAAATAACCAAGATGATGAACCTTCGCCAATGAATGTGGGAGCCTTTCTCTGACCAAGGCTCAGTGGGTGGGAGAAGTGTTCCTGCTGTAGGGTCCCTCGGGTGAGATTCAGAACCACTCATAACTGTGCTGTTCGGTTTTTCCATCTGTGAAATGGGAATTCTTTCCCCATCCTGCTTTCCTGATGATGTTAGGATGGGATTCAGTCTGATTCATAGAATGTTTGAAAAGGCTGTACCTGGTCAGAGCCTGAGCTTTCAGGAGCTCACTTTTGAGAGCCCTTTCGAAGGCAGCTGTCAAGCCTCGCGGAGACATCTCTTCCCCAGGCTGAATGTCCTGATTTCTTCAGCTTGTCCCCCCAGGTCTTGGATTCAAGGCTGTTCGTCCCCTCCACGGCCCACCTCTAGTCCTTCTTCAGCTTGTCAGCCTCCTGCCTGAATCAACATCTGGCACAATGGGCCTGACCCTTCTGGACTTCATATCTTCCTAAAGCTGGCTGCAGATCACTTTTGGGTTCCTGACCGTGCCATCACATGACCAAATCCTCTTGAGCTTGTCAGCCACCAAAGCCCTCAGATCTTTTTCAAGCCTGTTGCTGTCTAACCAGACCTCTCCCCTCCTATATTTGGAAAGTTTCTTTTTTCTAACCCCAGTCCTAGCATGTGCCCCTTATGGGGAGAGGTAGGCCCAGAATCTAGCCCTTGTAGGGATTCCCCTTTGGGGTGTTCGTTCCTTCTAAGTCTTCTTCTGAAGGCTGGAGAATCAGACTTGATCTTATGTGATTTTACTTTGGGACCAGAAATGTGGTGACAGCAAGTGGGGGCATGGGGCAGGAAGGGCTTGGAGAGGCTGCCTTTGGCCCTGCCCTGGCTCTGGCACGACTGAATCAGCTGCCTGCCCACTGTTTGATTTTTCAGGGTCTATAAAAGCCAGCAGTGGCATCTTCTGTACTTTTATTATGTACAGATATTTCTGCGTCCCTGCTGTCTATCAGAGGGGACTGCCTCACATCCAGGCCAATCCCTTCCATCTGGGACTCCCCAGGATCCCCAGTAACACTGACCTGCACAATCAAAACACCCAGTGCTCTGGGAGGAGGACCACGTTTGTGCTGCCCTGTAATGCCCTGCCACCTCTGGCCTGTGAGCACTGTAGCCTCTAGGGAGTGTGGCTACATGGAGAGCTGTGGGCCCAAGGCAGACCCCTTTGGTGCAGCTTCCTTGTCTGCAAAACAGAGACCACAGACCTTTCCTTAGGGAGCTCATGTTCTCTCGGTTGTCCTGAGAAGAATGTTTGACCAACTGGAAGATCTCTGGGAAGGGGGCCCTGGTGATCCTGAGGGCCCCGGATGGATTCTATCTGGGGATGTGGAGCTTGACCATGGGCAAACCCTCTTATTTTATACTTAAGGAAACCACTATCCATAAATGGGTGGTGGCTTACCCCTCAGAGAGGGGCACAGTTGGCATCTGAAGCCAAGTCTCCTACGTCCAAACCTCACTGTCTCCCCATCAGACCATGCCAACTTGTTTGATGCCCCTGGAAGACAGGAGGACGATGGCAGTTTGAGATCAGTTTGGTGGCCCCTGAGGTCACCAGCCTGAGAAACAGAAAATCAGGAGTGTGCAGTTGCCATGGAAGTGCCTGTTACTGTGATCTCCTATTAGAACCAGGGCTGCTTCCTCACTGCAGGCTTGTTGCTGGGCTTCCTGAAGAGCTTGGGGGGTTCTGATGACCCGGAGGAAGGACAGATAAGGCCAGCGCTCTGCATGAACCTGCTGGCAGTCTGTCTCACTTGGAGAAGTCGGCCGGGACGACAGGATGTCAGGCCCAGGAGAGATGATGAATGGATTTGGAATTCGACCCTGGAGCAACTGGAGCAGGGAGCCAGGGCCTGCTGGCCCGCCCCATCTTGGGTTTCTCTTCAGCTTCGGCTTTCTTTTGTTCTGCACTGTGGGCTATTTGCAGCTACTACTACTACTGACTATGGCAATGAGCGCCCCCCTCAGAGGGGAAATGAGGGCCAGTCCTCCTCACCTCAGAGCCGAGCCTTAGAAGGCAGTCAGGACCCAGCCCAAAGGTTTGTGCAACCCCAGAGTGACCTTTCCCTTTCATCCATTAGGCTTTGCTTCCCAAACCTTTTCTTCCTCTAGGCCCTCTGTGTCTTATGCTTCTCATAATATTCTTCTGGAGGTGCTCAGGCCACTACTGAACAGGACTCATCCTCTCTTCCTTCCACTCGTCCCTGGGCCTTCACTTAGATTATTTGATTGGAGCCTTCCTCGCTAGTCGTAAAGCTCAGATTCCACCTTCTCCACTGGGCTGATGGGCCTGATCCTCCAGCCAGGCTCCATCTCCCACTCTCATCTCCACAGTGGATTTTGTGTCTCTCTGATAGACTGATATCTATCATATGGGATGATGAAGTTGTCTGCTCCGTGTCCTGTCCTCTAACTGGACTCTGGACTCTGGGAAGGCAGGCACCATATTTTACCAAATACAGTATCTCCTTCCACAGGTGAGTGCAGTGCTTGGTACACAGCATGAACTGAATACATATTAAATTAATAAGACAGAATGAATGAAAGAATGGAATGTGGATGGCATGGTACTGCTAGAAAAAACACACAGCTGAGTGTTTTATGTTGCTGAATTATGTCAAATTTGTCAATGGCCACGGTTGCTGGTGGGATGGACTGGACAATGAGAGGGGGTGCAGGTGTTATGGACTTTGTGGAGGCTAGCGGGGAGGGGAAGGCAGATGTCATCACTACGGGTTGGCCCTGCTCTGGGACAGAGCTCTGGGCTTGTAGTCAGGAGAGACCTGGGCTCAAATCCCACCTCTGACACTTACCTCTCATCTTTCTCAGCTGTGAAATGGGACTAACCATCCTGTAGCTTCTTCATAGGGTTGGTTGTGAGGTCTAAAGAGGGAACATGTAAAAGTGCTCTTGGAAATGTCAGATATTGTTACTTATTGACCATTAATTATCCTTAAATCTGCAGAAGGGTTTCCTTTGTAGCAAAAAGGCCGCAGTGTCCTACTCAGGGACAGAGCAGGTTCTGGGCTGGCCTTCCCACTGTGGCCTCTTCCTTCCGAGCTGTGACGGTGGCAAGCAGAATTTATACTAATATTCCCCCCAAACCATCTCTGTTGTTCCCTTTTTTTCTGTGGAATGAGTGGCACTTATTCCAAGTAATAATTTTTTTGTAAGCACAATTCTCTCCCTTTCCTTCTCTCTCTGTTGCTCTATCTCTGTCTCTCTGTCTGTCTGTCTCTGTCTTTGTCTCTGTCTGTCTCTCATTGAATCTGCCCATTCAGCCAGAATGGAAAGAAGAGAGGGTGTGATTTCCTTTGGTCTTTAAGGCCCTGCCTTTGGCTGCTTTCAAACAGCTGTAGTGGGAGAACGGATGTTTTCATAGCTGACGTTCAGGCATAAATCACATTTTTAGGCAGTGAGAGGCAGGGTGGCCAAAGGCCTGGAGTGCTGGCCTTAGCCCCAGCAGCTCTGGAGGGGAGCCCTTGCTCTTCATTGCCTCCTTCCCTGGACTATACAGCTTTTTCTTATCTGACCTCCAATCCTTCTCCAGCTATAGGGCCTCTTTTTATATACCTGCCAAAATCATCTCCTTAATACTTAGGTCTGGTCTCATTACTCTCCCTGCTTAAAGACCATCAGGGGCTCCCTAGCACTTGCAGGGGGAAATCTAGATCCCCTAGCCTGGTGTTTCAGGCCCTGAGGGATGTGGTTTCAGGACGTGGGTGCCTGTTTCCTTGGCACTGCTTTCCTCTCCTCTGTTCTCTAGCCAGCCATCCCCAGACCTTGGACTGTTTTTTTGTTGTTTCAAGTTTTCATTTGTTGTTTCAAGTTTTATTACTGTTTTGTTTTGACATTATAAACATCTAAGATTATCTCTACACAAGAAGCTCTTGAAACAATATAAAACAATCATGTAACTAACAACACGGTGACCTCCTTCTAGAGAGTTGGCAGCACTCTGTATCTCTGGTGCCCCCCCAACCCAGCCCTCAACACCCTCTCCATTAAGAAAAAATATTGAACAGAAATCTATTTTCTTTCCCTTCTTCCTCTACCCTATTGAAAGAAAGAGGAAGGAACAAGGAAACTGTTATAACAAATACGCATCGACAAGCATTCCACATTCCCTGGTCCTGGTCCTCCAGATCTGGGGTGGTTATTTTATTGGTCTCCAAAGTTGTTTGCCTTTGGTGTCCTTGGCTGGGTATCAGCTGTTCTCCAACCTCTGCTTATTTCTTCCTTCATCAGTTTTTGGTTGTATTTACCAGATGTGTGTCCCTGACCAAGCCCCACCATTTCCCCAATCCTCATTTCTCATCTATAAAACTAGTCAACAAGCATTTATTTTTTTTTAAATTACTTATGTAACATTTTGTTTTCTCACCAGTGACATGTAAAAACAATTTTTGGAAATTTGTTTTAAAGATTTTGGGGTTCTGAATTCTTCCCTTCCTCTTTCCCCTCATTGACAAGGCAAGCAGGTATGGATCATATGTATGCAGTTATGCCAAGCCTATTTCCTCATTAGTCTTGTTTAGCCAGCATTTATTAAGCACTGATGAGAGAATGGAACAGGCATTCTAGTAGTGTCTGCTGTGTGCATAGTGGGGCCTGTGGGTGGCACCATAGTGTACTGAGTGCCGGGCCCCAAGTTAGGAATGCCTGAGTTCAAATCTAGCCTCAGATACTAACTGGGCAAGTCACTTCACCCTGTTTGCCTCAGTTTCCTCAAGTTTGTCTAATGAGCTAGAGAAGAAAATGGCATACCACTCTAGTATCTTTGCCAAGAAAACCCCAATGGGACCAGGGAGAGTTGGCCCCAACTAAAGTGACCCGACAACAAATGTGCCAAGCATTGTGCTCAGTCCTTTTTCCAAATACATCTCATTTGATATGATTTCCTTTTGTTAGGCCAGTGTGATAAGCATTTGGGGTACAGAGAAGGCCCAGAGCAGCTCCTGCCTTCAGGGAGTGTCTTTCTAACATGTAAATAACATGCCAATCACTAGGTACCTACAAAGTATGGATCTGGGAGGAGACAGAAGATTAGCTCAGAGAGGAAGACCTGCCAGGTGAGGCCTAGACTCCCAGGAGGCCCAGGGAAGCCATGGGACAGAGGGGAAGGAAGGGACCACGCAGTTCCTGGGGATAGCAAGCAGCAGGGCAGTGATTTGGAGTTCAGAACTGGAGGATTGTGTCTGAGCTGCTGGGAGTGGGCCAGGGTGAGTGAATGGTGGGTGGAGAGGGGGCCCCTTCCTGGGAGACTGAGAAGGTGGCAAGGGGCCTAGTTATGGAGGACTTGGAGTGACAGAAGACTGTGTATCTAATCTCGGTGTCTGGAGTGCCTTAGAGAAGGGACCTGGTGAGATGGATTTTAAGAAATGGCCTTGACTTTTGAGGCAAAACTATGGAATTGGATCGCAGAATGAAGCAGATCATTTTCTTTTGTGTTATGTTTTGTTTTGTTTTATGGTTTCTCCCATTCATTTTAATTCTTCTATTCAGCATGACTGTGGTGAAATTGTATTTAATAGGAATGTATGTATAGAACCTATATAAGACTGCAGCTGTCTCAGGGATTATGGAGGGAGTGGGGAGGGAGGGGAAAAAAAATCTAAGATACATGGAAGTGATTATAGAACATTGAAAATAAATAAAATAATTATAATTAAAAAAAATGATCTTGGCAGCTACAGGGAGGCATTTGAGGCAGGGAGCGGAGTTGGAAGCTGCTTACTACACTTAGGGGGATGAGGGCCTGACCTGAATCAGAGTGGCACTGTGAGTGGAGAGCTGGGTCCCATGCCCAAGACATTGTGAAGGCACAGTCAACAAGATGGCAGCGATTGGAGGTGTGCAGGGAGGTCAGTGGCAAGATGAAGGTCATGTTGAGGGTGCAAACCTGGGTTATGGAGAGGATGATGGTTCTCCGGGTGGTAGAAGGAAGAGAAGGGAGGGTTTAGGGGAAAAAGAATGAGTTCTGCTTTGGTCATGTTGAATTGGAGGTTCCATGAGGCATTGAGTGATGTGAGCCTGGGGTTGGAGCAATAGTTCTGGGAAGCATGTGCCTAGAGGTAATGGTACCCGTGGGGGCCAATGAGATCACCAAGTAAGAGAGCACCGAGTGGAAAGAGAAAAGGATGCAAGCTGGTGTCATGGGAGATGAGCAGGAATGCCATGGACAGAAAACCAATGGGGAGACAGAGCAGGAGTGTTTGCACAGAGGGGATGAGAAACAGGAGAGAAAGTTGTGAAAGCCTAGAGAGAATTGGGAGGGGCTTGGGCAGCTGCATCCCGTTCTGCAGAGAAGAGGAGAAGGATGAGGAGGGGAAAGCACCATTTGATTGGGCGACCCAGCAGTCATGGAAGGCACAGTTTCAGGTGACTGATGAGGCTGCACAGGGTGGAAAGTGAGAGCAGAAGCAGAGAAGGCAACCAGTATAGACAAATGACTCCACCAAGGGAGGAGAAATCAGTCAGCATAGATAGATGGCTCCACCAAGGGAGGAGAAATCAACAGAATAATAATCCCTCATGGGGCCCCTGAGGGGCTGAGGAGAGTGAGGTAATATACACCTGCAAAGGCTCAGAGGGAAGTGATTATAGAACAGCCAATGAACGGATCCTCCTCCCTCTGCTTTGTGGTGTGTTAGTGACCAGACACAGCTCATCTTGTTCAGCTTTTTTTATGGAGCCAAATAGTGACTGATGTGATCAGTCATTCAGTTAGCAAATACCAACTATGTTGCCATAGCATAGTTGTAGGGCAGTGGATATCACTCAGGGCCTGGAGTCAGACTCATCTCTTTGAATTCAAATTCAGCCTCTGATACTTCCTGGCTGTGTGACCCTGGGCTAGTCACCTCACTCTGTTTGCCTAAGTTTACTCACCTGTAAGTGAGCTGGAGAAGGGAATGGTAAACCACTCCTGTATCTTTGCCAAGAAAACCCCAAATGGGATCATGGAGAGTCAGATAGGACTGAAACCACTGTGTTGCCAAGAACTGTGCTCTATAATAGGGATAAAGACAATAAGGCTGCCTGCCTGCAGGACCCTTACATTCTGATAGAGAAGACTACACTGCTCATATAAGAATATGCAACATTGTAAGAAAATAAAGCCCTAGAAGCAAGAAAGGAAGGCTTAATGTAGGAATCAGGGGTAGAGCTGGACTTGGAAGGGAAGGAGGTGGTGATGGGGCCAGACAGCCAATGACAAAGGCATGGAGGTGGGAGATGGCCCATGGGCAAGAGGAACAAGCTTGGGTTGTAAAGGGGCTTCTGGGCACTCCATCTGGCTTCGCCCCAGCCTGACTGAGGAAGCCTTTGGAGACTGGGCGTCTTTGAAACATCAATACTAAACACAATGCATTTTGCATAGGAGCAAAAATAATTTCCTCAGCACCCCCAAATCCCAGCTGTTGTCCAGTATTTGAGAAACTCCTATTTCTGTTTCATAATTGCCATGTTTTCCTCATAACAGAAAGAGCACATCTGGTCAATAAGCATGCATTAAGTACCTGCTGTGTGACTAGGTGCAGGTGAAAAAGGAAATGGCCCCTGTATAGATGTGAGAATCAGGGATGTAAAAGTTATAATATACCTATGGAAATGGAAGAGACCAGAGAGGAAAAGAGAGAAGAGGGCTGCAGTTGGAGCCTTGGAGCCTTGGAGGAGAACCCGGCCAAGAATCATTCAGTAAGCATTTATTAGTCACCTTCCTTGTGGGAGGCACTTCAGAGAGGAAACAACATGTGCACGTGTAAGAAGAAACTTATGTTATTTTGGGTAGGAGGATGGAAGAATCCTGTAGGCTTCCCATAAGAGATGGCACTTGAGCTGAGCTTTGAAGGAAGCCGCTAGGGGGCGCTATAGTGCACAGAACACCTGGCCTGGAGTCAGGAAGATTCATCTTCATGAGTTCAAATCTGACCACAGACACTTATTAGTCATGTGACCCTGGGCAAGTCACTTCATCCCATTTGCCTCAATTTCCCCATCTGTAAAATGAGCCAGAGAAGGAAATGGCAAACCACTTCAGTATATCTGCCAAGAAAACTCCAAGTGGGTCCACAGAGAGTCAGACATGACTGAAACATTAACAGCAAAGCAGATTCTAAGGGATAGAGGCAAGAGAGATGGTACACCGGGCAAGGGGCACCTAATGCAGATAGGAGACAGTGTGCTGAGTTACAGGAATAGCAGGAAGATGCATGTTATTTTTGCTTGTTTCCACGTTATTACGTTCTTATTAGCAGTTACAAGGTGTGTGGAGATAGGGACAATGCCTGGGAAGCAGCCCAGCTGTGAAGGGCTGTGAATGCCACACAGAAGCACATGTGGTTGACCCAAGGGGCAGTAGGAAGCCCCTGAACTCTTGGAGCAGGGGAGTAACCAGGTCAGACTGAGCTTCCTGCCAGCCTTCCAGAGATTGGCGAGGTGGGAGGCCATGGAAGAGGCTACTGCAGTGATGTCCCTGCTGCCTGATGTGTTAACTGACTTCTGACTATCGTTTTTGGTGTTGTTTATTGAGGCAGTGCGGTATGGGAGGAGCGTTTCTGACTCGGACCAAGGAGACCTGGGGTTTCCCCATGGTTCTACCCACAGCCCTCACTGCACATTCTTGGGGAGGTCACTCGTTGTCTCTGGGCTTTGACCTCCTCCTTGGCCAGGCCCTCTCTGCCGTCCTAGGAGTCTGGCCCGTCATTCTCAGCCTCCTGGACTGAGGGCCTATGGGCCAGCCTCCTCCTTTTGGGCAGGCCTCCCTGGCCCTGGTGAAGGCCAAACAACACTCCAACAGCACAGCGGCAGAGGCTTTTCCTCCTTGGGTAACTTAGGCATGGGGGGCAAGGGCTGGAGAGCTTGTCATTTGGTGCCCCCCCCCTAGCTTCAGGGTTCACTTCCTGGGCTCCATCCCTCCCAGCCCCTGCACCTCCATGTGGATTAAGAGGATGGCAGCTGCAGCTAGGTGTTAGATGGCTTTCCAGTGGTACATGGTTGTGTATATGTGGCGCTTTGACTGTCCCGTTGTGGGGAGCAGGGTGGATGCTGGAGGAGTTTCCAGGCTGGACAGAGCTCTTCCCTAGTGTCCCTTGAGAATCACTCATTCCAGCTAGCCTCCTCCTCACCCCCACCCCACCCCTACGTGGGGAGACATTCCTTGGCTGTTTTGGGGCCACAGCCAGATGTGGGGAGACCGTGTGCAAATGGGGCACCCCTTGGCCTCCTCCTCTGGGGTTCTTGGCAGGTCCCTGTCCTGTCCCATTTTGGGCCCTTTCTGTGTCCTCTCAGCCCTGCTGGTTCTCCCTTTCCCTCCATCCCTGGGACTGTCTCCCTTAGTCCCTCCCAGTCTGGATGTGTTTCTGGCTGTCTGAGAGTTGATGAGGAGGCAGTGGGCAGCGCTGGCCTGCAGCTCCACTGGGGGTGGGGGGATGCACACACATTTACACACGCGCTGGTGAGCACGCGCGCGCGCGCACACACACACACACACACACACACACACACACACACACACACACACACACACACACACACACACACACACACACACACACACACACCACCGCTGGGCTAGAGTCTATGCGGCAGCACATGACTGCCTGAGCAGGCTGGGCCCCAGGACTGCGGCCACTGTCGCTGCTGCCTGCCTGCCACTGCCAGGGAAGCATCTGAAGTTTTAACTCATCTCCATCAGGGGTGGGGTATTCCCAAGCTGCCGCTGCTGCTGCCACTGCCACTGCGCTGCTCACTCTTGCTCCTTCCTTCCTTCCTTCCCTCCCTCTCTTGTGGGCTCCTCTGCTGCTGAATGGCCTCACGTGGCCCAGGGAACCCTTCTGGAGGATTCTGATTTGATGACCAATTCACTGAATGGGAGAGGGCTTTGTGGGCTCAGAAAGGTAAGCTTCAGCAGCCTTGTAAGTATGCCCCCCAGGAGCTAGGGGAGAGCTTTACTGCCTCACTGAGCTCTGCTGAGGGAACAGGAGCTTCTCTCTGCCGGGCTGAGCTTCACAGCTGTCAGGAGCTTTCTGGGGTGCAGGGGGAGTCCAGTCCCAAACAGAGTGGCCATGCTGATGGATGAGTTGGGGGCGGGGGCTCATCTCTCTGTGCCCCTTTGGAGGGTATGTTGTTGTTATATGTTTGGTGCCACAGAGGAAGAAATGAGCTCAAGGATGCCCCTTCTACCAAGCCTGTTCACCTGCCAGATCCCCTACCCCTGAAAACCCCCTCTTTCCTCTGTCTGCAATCTTAAAGGGCCAGCAGCTGGCAGCCTCTGTGGAGGGATTGAAGGGGGAGGGCTGCAGAACTGGTCTGTCCTGCTGTGTCAGCATTGGGGCGACAGAGTGCCCTGGGCAGCCCCTTGCCCTGTGGGACCCCTCATGCGGTGGTACGGCCCCTCCCCTTTGTAGCAGCTCCTCAGAGTGTTGTAGAGGTGGGCTTAGCTCCCATCCTGCTCTGGTGGTCCTGACAGATTGTGCGTGTGTATGTCTCTGGGTGTGTGATTCTGTTATATTGCTGAGTCCCTTCTTTGTTGCTGATCCAGGACAGTCACTTGTACAAAATAAGGGGTGAGGGCCAGCATCCAGTTGTTTAGCTGGGCAATCATTCACACCAAAGAGGGAAATGGTTGCAGTTCTGGCTGCACCTGTCGGTAGGTCAGCCTTCTTTGAGGACCCAACTGCTCTGTTCCTTATCTGCTCCCACACCTGCCCACTGCCTCTTCCTGGTGTCCCAGGCCTTCTACCTTTGGGCCTTGGCTGACCCATCCATGCTTATCTCACTTAAAGAGGCCCTACATAGAGTCTGGGAACCCAAGTTCAAAGTCTGCTTTGTAGAAGTTACATGGACTTGGCCAATCACTTAACCCTTGAAATCTGTAAAAATGGGGATAATTGTCCCTGTGCAACCTTTCTCATGGGGCAGTTATGAGAAGATGACTGTAAATGATGAAACCAGTCACCCAGATGAAATGGATGGGCCGGCTGCCGGGCCCCTGCCAGCTCGGCAGCTTGGCAGTTCTTGGAGTTAATTAGCTGTGGGGTGACCATTCTGCCTGAGCCAGTGATGAATCAGAAGTTGTTCATTGCCAGGAGCCCCCAGCCCTTGAGGGCTGTCCTCCTTGTTCTCCTGCTGGCAGCCTTTGGGCCCCCACCCCCCAACTTCTGTGCCATCTTTCCTGGTTCTCCTCCCACTTCACAGACGGTGCCTTCTGGGGAATGCTTCAGTCTCTGTCCCAGCCTTGGCTAGTTGCTACAGCTTCCATTTCTTCTCTAGATGATTCCTAAATGTACCTGCCCAACCCCCAGCTCCTCCCTACCACTGCCACCATCCCCTTCTGCCCAAGGCACTACTAACATTCAGGTAACTGGCTTTGTGACTTTGGAGTAACCCTTGCTTTTTTTTTCAGCTCCTTGCTGATGCCCCTGTCACACTGTAGGTGCCCATCCCAAGCCCTGTCCCTGGCCTGTGCCAGCGTTGGCCTATCTCCCTGCCCTCAGCCTCCCCCTCTCTAATCCATCCTCCACATAGCTGCTACAGATGTTTCCGGCAGGCCATGCCATTTTCCTATTCAGAAATCTTCCAGGATTTTCTTTGCCAAGTACAAGCTCCTCAGCCTGGCATTTCAAACTTTCTGTATTATTTTGTTCCCCTCATCCTTTTCTTGTCTCAGTTCCTGTCTCTGTTCCAGTCAGTCCAGCCTGTTCCCAGCATCCCATCTGCATCATGCCCTGCCCAGCCTCAGAGCCTTTGCCTCTGGTGGGTTCCCTCAGTCTCAGATGTTCTGCCTTGGAACTTGAGCTCCAGAGCCCAATTTCAGGGGGCACCTGCCATGTTGGCTGTCACACAGTGCTCGGCACACAGTAAATCACTAAGGACTCGGGAACTGTTTGTGGAGCTCCCTCCTCCCGGCTCAGGCCATAGCTGCATGAGCCATTGGCAGCATGGTGGCATTGAGGACTCTGCCCACTTCTCCCTGGGGAGCCCTTCCGCTCTCTGGAGCCTCTGTTTCCCCGCACAAAGAGAAGTTATCTGTAGAGTACCAGGGTCGTCCTGCTGCTCGCTGGGCACACTGTGGGTGCTTTCTAAGTGGGAGATATTGTTATTGTTGTGACTTTTCCACTTTTGCCTGTGCAAAGTTTCCCTGCCATCGATTTCCCGCCCTGGTCACTTCCCCTGCTGTGCATGACCTCCTTTGTGGAGTCACATTCCACATCTGACGGCCAGGTTGGGGACCTCGTCCGAGAAGTCTTCACAGATTCTTCCAGGCACACCTGGGGCTTGTGCCTCCTCTTGAACTGGGGGTCTTTTTCTAGTTCTCTGTCTTCACCTCCCCGTCTAGTCGATCATTCAGTTAGTATTTATTAAGTGCCTGTTGTGTGCCAGGCACTGCGCTGAGGACTCCTGCGAGAGGAGAGAGATAAGCCCTGCCCTCGAGATGTGTACAAGAGAAATAGGAAGAAATGAATGCCACAAAGGTGCCAGAATGGAGAGATGGGGAAAGGCTTCCTGCAGAAGGTGGAATTTTAGCCAGAACTTCAAGGAAGCCCAGAGGTGTAGATGAGGGGCAAGCTTGCCAGGGATGGGGGCCCAACTCAGCAGGTGCAGAGTCTTTTTCCAGGAAGCTCAGGGCCAGTATCATGGATTGAAGACCCTTGCCATACCCTAAGGTGGGAGGGGGCTGGGGCACGGGGGCAGTTTATGGAGTAGAAGAACAGGTTCTTGTGGATGGTGGCCCCCCTCTAGAAGAAGGCAAGTGTCCTGAAGGCAGGGCCTGTCACACACCCAGCACGTGACTGGAGAGCATCTTGTAGTTGGTAGTTGAGTAGTTAGAAGTAAATAGTGGGTTTCTTAAGTTCCTGGTCTTACACTCTCCCACCATTCTCCTTGCTGTTCCCTGAGCACCTTGTACTTGTGGCTTTCCCCCCAGTGTTCTGACTCTAGTGAGAAGTGTTGTCTTCCCCGTGCTCAGCTGCTGTCTCCTCCAGGCAGCCCTCTCCCTCCTTGGGAGCAGAGATTGTTCCAGGCTTGTCTTTGTGCCCAGCCTGGCCGAAGGCCATTCCCAAGGACTCCTGGGGCTCTTAGTGTCTGCTCACACCAACCCTTCTCTTGCCTTGTCGATCAAGGGTTCTTAACCCAGAACCTGGGCTCTTGTTTTTACAAATATTGGATAAGTGACTTTTGACCTGCTGGCATCACCTGCAAGATGACCCTAGAGAAGCCTTTTCATGCCTCTCTGATGGGAATCTGCTCATCTGTAAGTGTGAAGGTGCTTGGCCAAGGCAGGGAAGGAGGAGGTTCCCCTCTCCAGGTCCTTAGGGATCAGGGATCATTGGTCCCTGCATGATAACTGCCCCCGTTTGACCTGTCCTGGCCATCTCTTGTCCTTAGGAAGCAGGACTTGTTAGGCTTTTTTTTCTCCTATTTTTCCTTCTAAGAAACCATAGAAATGTCGGCTTGTATTGGAGGTGCCCAGGCCTTCCATTTCTGCAGCAGGGGAGAAGTGTTCTGCCTCAGAGTGGGACTCAATGCCTCTTCTCCCTCCCTGGGACCTTCTCTTCTTTCCCTCTTGTCTGAGGGGTCTGTGGTAGCCAGTGTGGGCGATGCATGCCCTGGAGGGCCCTCGGTGGCAGGTCTGGAGCAGAGGAATGCTAAGATGCCATCCCTCTAGGAGGGACAGCAGCCAGTATCCTGGGCCTCTCCACACCACCTTTCTCTAAGGCCCCTTCTTGCTCCCAAAAGCCTGTACAACAGCATGAGCTTATTATTTTCCTTTATTTTAAGGGAAGTCACTGTGGGTGATGGTGGAGGGAGTGCTGATGGATTGGTGGGGAGTAATTAGTCATGCTTAATGTGAAAACAAAGGGCATTGATCAAACCTTTAAAATGAAATGACTTTTAAAAAAGCTCTCTCCCTGCCTGCGCTCCTCCCCCCCCCTTCCCCGCTCCCCCCACCACCACCAGTTTTCCCAGAGAGAATGTAGTCAGGCTTTGGAGAATGTGAGCCATGGAAGACCTTGTCTCTCCCCAGGGCCTCAGGAGTTGATCTCAGCTCAGAGATCATGTGACTCGTTTCAGGGAAGCTGGGTAGTTTCTCAGCCCTGTCCTCGGCCTGGCCTGGTTGTTCAGAGGGGTATGATTAATAGTGACCACAGAGGAAATTACTGGGTCTTACTCTGCTGGCGTTGGCCCAGGCTTGTGGGGGAGGGTTAGCTCATGGAATGCAAGGAGCCCCATGGCCCAAGAGTCATCAGAATTGGGACTGTGATGCCCATGGCCAGTTGCTGTTTTGATTCTGTGACCTCTCAGTTTCCTTCCTAAATGGGCCATTGGGTCTGAGGCAGGCAGCCCTCATCCCATCTGAGCATGGAGCCCGGCAGCCCAGCTCATCACTGACCTCAGGCTTACTTGTGAAGTATCACAGGGCAGAGGAGAGGCAGGCCCTGGTTGCTGGGGGTGCCCATGTGGGAGCTGGATGCCTTCCGTTTCTCATCTGTAGAAGGAAGGGATGGGACCAGGTTTCCTACAGTCTTTAGTCCTATGATGTGGTCCACCCTGCTCATTTTACAGTGATTCAGCCAAGGTCATCTGCCTAGTAAACAGCAGGGCCAGAGTTTGACCCCAGATTTAGGCCTCTGTCACCTGGGCTGAGCTGTGATTCCTGAAAGGCCCTCCCAGCTCATTTTTGCGCTCTTGAGATGTACTGTAGCTATTGGGAAACCCTGCCTCCTGGCTCGGGGGCCCCTCCAGAGGGTCCTGTCACTTCCTACAGTTGACTCATCAGTCGCTTCTGTGCTGCTGCCCAGCCAGACCACTAACTGCCTTTCCAAGCAGACTAGGACCTTGCACCCAGCCGTGACCAGGCCTTCTTGCCCAGCTCTGCTCCTCATTCCTACCAAGCCATGGGCTTGGTGGAGGGGAAGCTCATGTGCCCCATAGCAGGGGCAATGATGGCATGGAAAGGTCCCTAATCTTGGGCAGGTGGGGTGGGAAGAGATATCCTTAGGGTTTGGCACCTGGTGCCCAAGATTTCTGAGAACTGGGAACGTGGCATTCACTTCATTGTGGTTGCCTGGCATTGTCTGAGCACGTTGTTCTGGAGCAGTGCTCTCTCAGGATCTCCTGGCCACACTAGGAAGCAGGCATGGCAGGTGTCCTGTGCCCATCTTACAGATTAGGCAACTGAGGCCTCCAAGATGTGGTGGTCCATCTAGGGTGAACTCTTATCACTTATTTTTCATGCAAAAAATGGTGTGAGAAATCACTTTATTGCATTTTCCAAACCCTGGGTTTGAGCTGTTTGGGTTGAACTGAATGGGGCAGACTTAGAAGGGCAGTCTGGGCTTGTGCAGGAGCCCTCCAACCCTTGGCAGACAAGGCCTGGGTGTTCCGGAAAGCCCACTGTCTGACCCTTTTGGTGCAGGCCCTCGTGGCTGAAGATGAGGCAAGGATTCTGTGGGGGCTGTGCTCCGGACTGTGGATGAGCCCTGTCACCATGGTGACCGAGCCTGACAATTAAGGGCGCCTTTTAGAGGCTGCCTTTTAATAAGAGGGTTGGCCACCAGCTCAACAGAGGATCCCAGAAAGGCCCAGCACATTCCAGAGGATTTTAGCCCTGTAATTAGTAGAATGCATCCAGTTCAGCGATTCATTCACGTGGGAAACGACAGACCCACCTTATCTGCTGTGATGAATAGCGGTAACCCTGGCCTCTCCCTGGGTAAAGTGCACAGCTGCTGGGCTTGAGGAGTCAGCTCAGCAGAAAGAGGAGAGGGCAGCCCTGTGCCCCAGAGAAGGCCCCCGGTGCCTTTGGCCCCTTCAGGGTTGGCCTGTTTCACAAAGGGGCACAGTCCTGGTATATGGAAGGAACACCGTATGTGTGTGTTTGAGCCTGGCATAGTCAGCTGGGTGACCTTTCCACAGCTGTCCTGGACGTCCTTTTCTGAATGATGAGGACGTGGCACTAAGTGACCTGTGAGCTTCATAGGCCTCCCTGAGAGCCAGTTTCCTCCTCTTGGCAAGGAAGGGCTTGGAGGACTGAGGAAATGACATTGGAGGATTGGTTAAGGGATGGGAGGGAAGGAGGAAGGAAGAAAAGAGGGAAGAGGGAAGAAGGAATGGGAGGAGGGAGAAAGGGATGAATGAATGAGGAAGTATACTGGGTGTTATCCTCAGTGCTCCCCCCACTTAATAATATTTTATTTTTTCAGATTATACGTAAAGATAGTTTTCAACATTCATTTTGGTAAGATTTTGAGTTCCAAATTTTTCTCACTCCCTCCCTTTTCCTCCCCTCTCTCTAAGATAGTAAGCAATCTGATATAAGTTGTACATGTACAATCATGTTAAACATATTTCCACATTAGTCATGTTGTGAAAGAAGAATCAGAACAAAAGGGGAAAACCGCAAGAAAGACAAACTAAAAAAAGTGACAATAGTCTACTTCGATCTGCGTTGTGACTCGACAGTTCTTTCTCTGGATATGGATGGCGTTTTCCATCACGGGTCTTTTGCAGTTGTTTTAGATCCTTGCATTACCGAGAAGAGCTGAGTCTGTCATAGTTGATCTTTACATGAAGTGTTGCTATTACTGTGTACAATGTTCTAGTTCTGCTTATGTCACGCAGCTTCAGTTCATATGAGTCTTTCCAGATCTTTCTGAAGCCCGCCTGGTCATCATTTCTTATAGCACAAAAGCATTCCATTTCATTCATCTACCACAACTTGTTCAGCCATTCCCCAATTGATGGGCATCACTTTAATTTCTGATTCTTTGCCACCAGAAAATAACTGCTAGAAATATTTCTGTACATGTAAGTCCTTTTCCCTTTTTAATCACATCTTTGGGATACAGACCTAGTAGTGGTACTGCTGGATCAAAGGGTATGCACATTTTATAGCCCTTTGGGCATAGTTCCAAATTGCTCTCCAGAGTGGTTGCATCAGGTCACAACTCTACCAACAATACATTAGTGTTCCAGGTTTCCTTCATCTCCTCCAATGTTTATCATTTTCTCAAGGTTACATTCTAATAGGGGAAGACAACCCATGAAAGGGAGCTGAAGGGCTAATGAGGCTTGGCGCTGAGCAGTGATTTTGTAGACTGGAGGCCATGTTCCTGGGCCCCTCCCCAGAATGGAGAAGACTCTCAGGGTGGGGAGGGTAGACAGGAGAGCTGTCTTGGGTATTTCAAAGTGAAAGCATTAGTTTGGCCTCAGACTCAGGAGCCACAACTTGGGTCAGCAGGGCATTTGGACTTGATGGTAGGGGAAGCCTGGTACCAATTAGGGCTCTGTGAGAGTGAACTGGGGTCTCCCTGGGACCTGGGGGCGGTGTCTTCCTGACTGGAAGAGTCTGGGGAGTCTGAGGTGGCCCCTGCCTCCTCCTCCTCCTGTATGTTCACGTGGCCATGGTGTATCTGCATGTGTGTATCTCCCCTTTCTCCAAACTACAGGGTCTCACAATCGCATCTGTCTGGGCATCTGTGACTGTCCCCTGCCCACACCCCACCCCCAGGTGGGACCCTCTATGGCCAGCTTGTGCTCCTCTCAGGACAGCTTTCTAACATGCAAAATCCTGCCTCCTTCCCCTCCCCCCCAGCCTTCCTCCTCTCTGTGCATTAATGAGGTCATCGCTGGAGGCGGAGCCCTGAAAATGGGGCCAGCTTCCCTTGTCACTACCACTGAGGTGTGGGTGTTCAAGGGAGCAAAGACCCAGCTGGAAAGTAGAATTCTTCCCTTCTGGTTGTCAGTCTGGATCTCTGGAGGAAGAGAGAGAGAGAGAGAGAGAGAGTGTGTGTGTGTCTGTGTCTGTGTCTGTGTGTCAGGGAGCCCTACCTCTGTGCAGCCCCAAGGTGAACCACTAGGAGGAATGAACAGGCCCAAGTTGGGAGAGGCAGTATTTAGCTCAATAAAAGACACACTTCCCAGCTACAGTGGGCTGCAGTGAGGCTCCCCCTCCTGTCTTGGGAGATGGAGGACTATGCCAGGGCAGGGACAGGTAGATCTCCAGTGAACCCCCTTCCGACACCAAGATCTCTGGGGGATTCCCAGAGTCTGACTTCCTTTTCCATGACTAACAGGCCATGCCCAGGGCCCTGTGAGGAAGGGATGTTAGAAACTGGCCCTGCCCTCAAGAGGCTTGTCACTGAGCTGAGGCTTCAGCCAGTTGGAGAATTTTAGTCCTTCTGCTGGTACAGATGGTAGCCCCTCCATGTCATCTCTCATCAGTGCTCTTGCCAGAGCCCTTTGGGTCATAGTCATAGATTTGGAGCTAAAAGTCCTCAGAGGCCACCTGAACCGGACCACAGTATGGGAGCCTTCCTCCCATCTTGTTTTTGCATTTTACCGGTAGCTTGACCAGTCCCACCTTTTCCACTCATACACTGCCAGGAGGATGTTGCCGCTGGCCCACTTCCTGCCCACACACCAGCCATTACCTGGGTGGTTCTTGTCTTGCTTCACGGCTGCCCATATTTCTCCATCTCCAGTAGTGGTTGCCTGCAGCTTGGTTTCCTCAGAGAATTTGTTGTTCCAGGATGTGCCACCTCACAGCCAAGCTCGGAGGAGATTGGTGCTAAACGGAGTGGTCTTTGCCCTGGCAGGCACCTTAGGACCCTTCAGAGTTTTGCAGAGCTCATCATATTCAGGTTATCTCATGTTCTTCCTCCTTCTTCAATCTGGACCTATCACAGGGTCCAGCTGTGACGGAGCACCATCTGTGGTGGTTTGTCCCCTCCTTGGAGAGGCCATCCAGCCACATGTCATAGTCTGCACCCTGTGCACTTAGCTAGGCCAATCCCTTTTGAGTAGCAGTGGATTTTGTTGATAATGTTCTTTAGGTCCAGTTCACCATCTCTGCTGTCTTCCAGTTGGAGGGGAGTAAAGTGTGAGAAGACTGGAGAGGAAGAGCCTTGAATGCATGGAGTTTATTGAGCAGGGGAGTGACATGTCACGTCTACATGTTAGGAACATTATCTTGGCAGCTGTGCGTAGCTGGATTAGACCTTTTGGGACCTATTGGGACGACCCTGTAGTAGTGCAAGGTAGAGGCAAGGGGGGCCTGAGCTCCAGGGGTTGACTGTAAGAGTGGACAGGAGGGGACCAGACAGAGCTGTCTGTCATGCTTCATAGCCCCGGGTGGTTGGCCCCCACTTCTTGTATTATTTATGAAGTATCCCTTTGATGAGCAACTAAATCATTCTCATAGAGACTTTATGAAGCTGAGAAAGCATATGGCTTAGTGGTTACTGATGCTTTTTACTCCGTTTATGGTGTGGCATGCTTTAGTTAAATTTATTTTTTATTCTGAACTCCAAACAAGCGCCAAACAAAATAGACATTTCCATATTCATAAAACAGAAGAGGATTGTACAGGAAATGGATCTCTGATAAAATTCAACATGTAACTTTCAAAGCTAACCTGATGGTCTGTGATTCTTTCAGGCCTTTCATCTTCCTTCTGTGTATTTAAAATTAGAGGCAGCTAGGTGACAGGATGCATCACTGGAGCTGGAATCAGGAAGGCCTGAATTCAAATGTGTCTTCAGGTACTTACTGTGTGACCCTGGGCAAGTCACTTAGCCTTGGTTAAGTTTCCTTAACTCAGGTTTCCTCAGTTTCCTTAACTGTAAAATGGAGATAATCGTAGCTCCTACTTCACAGTGTTTTATTGTGAGCATCAAATGAGATAACATTTATAGAGCGCTTAGCACAATGCCTGGCACATAGTAAGTGCTCAGTAAATACCTGTTAGCTCCTTCTCTCCTCCCTGCCCCTCTTTACCTTCCAGGATTGTTGTAAGGATAAAATAAGATATTTGTAAAATGCTTTGGCAGCTCGAAGGCACAATAAAAATGTTAGCTGTAATTAGCTATTTTTTTAAAATAAGCCAACGTAGCAGATGTGCTTAGTTATGACCCCAAGACAAAGTCCTATACTGGCTGTGTCTGAAAATGTAGGTCTTATTCTCTGTCTTGGTTCCGTCCTTTCTCTCTGAGGAAGTGGGAGTATCTCCCTCCATCCTTTTCCTCTGAAGCCGTGGTTGGTCATTGGTTTGAAGTCTTTCAAAGTTGTCCTTGGTCAGGTCCATCCACAAGCACTTTATTCTTTACTGTCTGGCTGAAGCACAATCTTTCTCCCTCCCTCTCTTGCTTCTCTCTGTGTTTCTTTCTCTTACGTTATTGTATAAATTGTTCTCCACGTTCTGTTTGCTTCTTTTTATATCATTCCTTACAAGTCTCTCTGGTTTCCTCTGAAAATGTAGATCTCATGATTTCTTATCACAGTAATTAATATGCCATAATTTGTTTAACCATTCCCTAATTGATATCTACCCCCTTAATTTCCAGTGCTTTGTCAGCCCAGAAAGAGCTGCTGTACATAAATGTTTTTTGCGTATGTGTCTTTTCCTCTTTCTTTGGTCTGTTTGGAGTACAGGCTTAGTAATTATAGCTCTAGGTCAAAGGGCATACTATGATTTGGGGGTATTCCAGATTTCATGGGGATGGGGTAGGGGTGGGAAAGAGAGTACACATTTCTATCTCATGAGAATACAAAATACCTCATTTAGTCACCTCATAGTACCACCTCTAGTATTCTTGCTTTCCCATGATCTTTCCTACAGATGTCATTTTCCCTTTTTGGTTATCTTGCCAATCTAATGGGTGTGAAGGAAACTCAAAATTGCTTTAATTTGCATTTTTTTAATTATTAGTGATTTGAAGCATTTTCTCCTTATGGTTTTTGATAGCTTTGATGTCTTCCTCTGGAAATGTGTCCTTTGACCATTTTCATCTATTAGAGAATGACTCTTATTCTCATAAATTATTTTGTGTTCCTTTTATAATACTTTTATGAAATCTTTATCAGAGAAATTGGTTGCAAAAAATATTCCCCCAGTTATCTATTTTCATTCTAATGTTAGCTGTATTGGATTTGTTTGTGTGAAACCTTTTTCATTTTATTTAATCAAAATTGTCTATTATTCTCCTTCTGTGTAACTCTTTTCCCTTGTTTGGTTGTAAACAATCCCTTTAACTGTAGAACTGACAGATGATGTCATCCAGTTTTTTTTATAATGTCATCATTCACATCTAAGTCATGTATCCATTTGTAGCTTGTTTGGGTATATGGTGTGAGATGGTGCTGTTTACCTAATTTCTGCCACACCACTGTCTAGTTTTTCCAGCAGTCTTTGTTGGCTGGCGAGAGACACCTTATTCCAATAGTTCCCTTTTGGTTTTTTTTTTTCCGCAAACACTCTACTACTCTGTTCATTTTTGATGTTTTTTTCAGTTATGCTTTAGGGGCATTAATTTGTTCTGGGATTTTTTTTTTCAGTTCTTATCACATTTTCCCTTCTCTGAGATTTCTTGTCAGATGGTTGGTCATTTGTGCTCTTAAGATCATAGTGTAAAGCAAGGATCCCCTTGCGTCTGGTCGGACCACCCTTCGCCATTTTATCTTCTAAAGTCCTATTTCTACCTCTTTGGCACATGAAAGACTGAAGTGTCAGGATTCTAATAGAATGTCTCTTCTATCACTGGTGATGAAAATAGGTTGCTGTAGAATGGGGACACATGGACTCTTCATACATCTCTTTGTTGGTCTACTCCTCATTTTGCCCTTGAATATTCCGAAATGGGGCTCAGTTGATACTTCACCCAGGCTTTTTGAGACACTGCGTGGAGGAGTGGACAGAGCCTGTCTCGCTGGACTTGGAATCACCAAGGCTCAGGTTCCTCTCTCTCTTACTTGGTGTTCTGATTGTCTCCTGTGGGTCCAGCTATCGTTTACACAGATGACTCCCAAGTCTCTGGATCCAATCCCTGCTGTCTCTCCTGAGGTTTGGTTGTGTATCACCAACTGTGCATCAGGCATTTTGAAATGGATGTCATCCAGACATCTTAAACTCAGTGTGCCTTATCCTTATACCTTACACCCCTTAGAACTTATCCTTACACCCCTTGCCCCTCCTTATTCTTTCTTCTTGTCCAGAACTTCCCTGTGACTGTCCAGGGCTCCACCACACTCCCAGGTCACTCAGGTTTGCAGCCAAAGAGTCATGACTTCACATTCTTGGCCCACATATCCAGTCTTGTCCAATCTTGTAATTTCTTACCTCACATCTCTCCTTTATGGCAGCTGGTGGCACAGTAGAAAGAATGATGGGTCTGGAGTCAGGAAGACTTGAATTCAAATCCAACCTAGTTGTGTGACTCTCAACAAGTCACTTAACCTGTTTGCCTCAGTTTCCTTGCTTATAAAATGGTGATAAATGATAGCATCTACCTCCCAGGGCTATGAGAATCAGTTGAGATAATATCTGTGAGATGTTTAGCTCAGTGCCTGGCACATAGTAGTCTCTTAACAAATGCGTGTTTCTTTCCTACCTTGTCTCCTCTCCACTCTTAAAGCTTTCATCCTATTTCAGACTTTACGACTAGACATTTACCTTCTAATTGGTCTTCTTGCCTCATGATTCTTCCCACTCTAATCCAGTTTTTCCCCCATAATAGAGGACCTCTTTTGGGGGTGGGGCACACATTGGGAGAGACAGCCAGTAACTATGAAGTTTTTAAATTTGTATCTAGTTTCCAATAAGCCAAAATCTATTTTCTCTCCTACTTCCCCTCTCATTGAAAAGAAAAACAAAAAAACCTTGTAAATCTGTCTAGTCAAGCAAAAAAAAAAAAAAAATCCCTTGGCCTCATCCCCAAATGTGCCCCGCTTTCCCTGCTGTGAGGAGGCAGGTCCTGGGGGATCACAGCTGGATGTTGCATCGAGTTTTGAAGTCTTTCAGAGTTGTGTGCTTGTCTCATGCTGTCTTCACTCCAGAAGGTCCTCCTGGTTCCACCTCTTTCCCTTCTGATCCATTCTTCCGGGTCTCCCATGGTTCCTCTGACACCATTCCCATCCAACACAATACTATTCCATCTCTTATGTAGACCATAATTTTTTTAGTTATTCCCCAAATGATGGGCACTTCCCCACATCCAGCTTCTAATGCTTGGCCATCCCAAAAAGAACAGTTGTACTTAAGTATAACTTAAGTTTTAAAACATGTATGGGTCTGTTTCATCTTTGGATTGTAGACCTACAAGGCACAGTCCTGGTTCAAAGGGTAGACCCAGTGTAATAACTTTTGGGCTGTTGTTCCAAAGGGCTTTCCAGAATTAACTGAAGAAGTTTGCACGTCCATCAATAATGTGTTAGGGTGCTGGCTGGCTTGCAGCCTCCTTTTCCTTTCTTTATTTAACTCTGCCAGTGTAGTATGAGCGTTGGCTGTGTGTGTGTGTGTGGTAGGAACCTCCAGACCTCAGGCTCTGTAGTCTGGCCTTGGGAGGCCCTGGGACCTTTCACTGGGGGATGAGGTCCCTGAGGAGGGGGTTTGTGGAGGGAGGTCATTAAACATGGCATCATTACTAAAGAAATTGGAGGGAGCAAGGCCCCCAGTGACTGCTCTTTGACACAGATGCTGTATGATCCCTTTAGACATTGGGTAGTGCTGGTATGCACTTTTGGTTCTCTGGACATGGGGCAGGGGCCACAGGAGCTGGATGTGAATTAGTGAAAACTGGGAATCGTTGGAGGTCGAGGCAGGTCAAGCAGACTTTGGGGCAGAGAAGGTGGAGTCCAGGCAGCTCTTGGGACGAGGGGAGGGCAGGAGCCTGTTTGGAGGCAGGTGGAACAGTAGGAAACTGGCCAGCACCTTGTTGAGGAGGGAAAGATGCCCTTCCCTGAGAGGCTTCTGGTTGCCAGCATCTAGCTGTGTGATCTGAGGCTCAGTTTTCTTATCTGCCAAATGGACATAATCTGGCACTATGTCCTCATCTTGTGTTGTTGTGAGGATCAGAGGAGATGGGAGTGAGGCATTATTTTACTAAAACTGTGGGAGCAGTTTCCTGTAGCAGACATTCCTCATGGGCTCCTCCTGGGTCCAGGCTGGGGTGTCTTTGTCATTCCTGTTGATGGAGCAGAGTCATGTTTCCAGTTGCTGTCTTCATCACCTTTCCAGCTTCCATATCTGGAGCACTTGAAGCTATGATACCATAGCTCTGGGAGCTTTCCTTCCTTTTGCAGGTGAGGAAACTGAGGCTCCCAGACATTGAGTTACTTGATTGGGGTCACAGCTAAGAAGTTGGAGGAGTCAGCATCTTGCCATTTGAAGTACAGTGCTCTGGTGGGGGCCCTGGTGGGAGGGGAGGCTGCCACCCAGGGCAGGGACCTCCCTCTCCCATGATCTAGCTCCCAGGTCTCGTGGCAGGGGTCAGCCCTGCTCTCTGATCACCCGCCTGCCTCCTGGGCTTCAGCACAGCTGCAGGAAGTTGCTTCCCAGAACAGAGAAGCTAAGTCTGCTGGTCTGTTTTTAAACACCCATGTGCATCTTTGGGGGAAATAAAGCAATTGAGTGGTAGAAAAGCAATTTCCGTGCAGATTTTGGAGAGAGCTATTAAATCTTTACAAGAGCCTGATTGTGGCTGCTGTGTGGCAGGATTTGATAGTGTTCATTAATAGAAAGCATAGTGTAAGATGAAATTATCCTCCCTGCCCTGCCATAATTAGGGCCTCCCGGGGAAAAAATCAAAGGATCCTTAGAATCTCGGAGCAGCAAGGAAATTTTCAAAAGCTTCTTGGGGTGCTGAGACACAAGTTCCACATCCCCCCATCTCAGCTAAGTGGGATGTCAGAAAAAGTGTCCAGATCCCAGAGCTCAGCCCCAGGCTTGGAACCTTCCCAGGAATGTGGCCACAGGCACCCACCTCACAAGGCTGATGTGTTCAAATACTTGGTCAGCCTTCAGGCTGGCTCTCCAAACAGCCTCTGCAGTTCCTAGGTATCCCTGGCAGAGGCAGAGGCTGAAAGCAGCCTTCAGGGCCCACCAGAAGTGACCTTTCCTTTCTTCTCTTCCCAGGTCTGTTTACTCTAACTCTGCATCCTTTGGAATCCTGAGGACGCCGCTGGGTTTCAGCGCACACAGTGGTACGGTGGGGTGTTTGGGATTCTGGTGGGGATGGTGGCTCCCAGCTCTCAAAAGCCCAAGGAAGTTAGGAGGGGGAGGGGATGGGGTCAGGCAGAAGGGTCACTGCCCCCACAAACTGTTGTGTTATTGTTCATGGATTTCTACATGTGACTATCAATAAGTAAGCATCTAGTAAGCACCTCCTATGGGCCAGGCCCTGTGCTAAGCCCTAGAAATACAAGAAAAGGCAAAAGCTAACCCCTGCCCTCAAGGGGCATGCAGGCACATATATCCACAACTAGCTCTTTATGGTGTAGATGGGAGGTAATAACAACCTGTACAAGTCTGGATCTTAGTTGGGACTCAGAGGAAGCCAGAAGGGCTCCCACAGGCCATCTCATCCAGCCCTCTTGTTTTGGAGATGGGGAAACTGAGGGAAGGAGCCCAGCAGCAGAGCAGAACCCAAGTCTTCTGACTCTCAACCCTAAGCTCCCTTCACTGTGTGACTTTGTTTTTCCTGGGCTTCAGTTGGACTCTGGGAGTTTCCGAGGCCCATTATCTCCTGGTACTTGAGAGTAAGACCATATGTCCCCTATGGTAGGAGTGACATCGACCGAGGTCCTTAGATCTTTCCCCTAAAAAGGCAATGACTCTGGGACCAAACTGGTCATTAGGACTTAGGCTCAGCTATTTGACGTGGGACCCTGAGTCCAGAGCCCCAGGAGTGGGAGGTCTCCTTAGGCTGTGTGCGCACTGCTCCGTGCAGGCAGCCTGCCTGAGGCAGATGCAGGGTAAGACACCAACCTTGTCATGCTTCTGTGCCAGGTCCTTGTTGAGCATTCTTCCCATGCCAGTATGGAATAAATTTGTCTGGATGCCGTGGGCTGACCTGACTCAGACCTGCCCTGGAGTGAGTGAAGGAAAAGGCATGAAGTGCTTCTTCTGTGCCAGGCAGGTGCTGAGCCCTGTAAATACAGACAGTTCTTGCTCTCAAGGAGCTTACCCCTTAACAGGAGGATAGCACATGGGAGCAGCAGCTTTGTTCTTGGGAGGTGGAAAGGGGTAGGGGGAGTGTGCCTGGGCTCCAGGGAGCCAGGTGGATATGGAACTGGAGTGTGGGCTGGTATACCCGGCCAGTTGGGAGATGGAGCACCAGGGAGACACAGCCAGTTTGCACATGCTCCATCACCAGCCAGCGTCCGCAATACTCTAGGCACTGTGTTCTGCAGACTTAGCTGCTACCTGAGACTTAGAGGCACCCTGTGGCCTAGGATCTCCCCACAACAGCCAGGAGAGGCAAAGAGGGCAGATTTTCCTTATTGCCATCAACAGATGAGGAAACTGAGGCTCCAGGAGCTTAGCTGACTTCTCCAAAGCCCCCCATTTGACAACTGCTAGAACTGGGTGTCAGGCCCTGGTCTCTCACTGCTTATCTATAGGAGGTAAGAAGCCTATAGGAAGGAGTCGGTGTAGTTCAGTGGCTTGCTAATGAGAGCGTACAGAAGGGCCAGCTGTAACACCTGACTGGCTGTGGGGATTCAGGAGGCTGAGAGTGGAGGAGCATGGCAGAGCCAGGAGAGTGCCTGGCCAGGCGTGGAAATGAACTTTGCTGCCCAGGACAACTCTGTCCCCTCCTGTGTTTCTATCCTGTCCATGCCCTGTCATTGGGAACCTCACTTCAGCATTGCCAGCTTCATCCCCTCCTTTTGGCCATGAACTTTTCTCTTTTTAATGTGGCTCAGGCTCCCAGGCTCCAAGTGGACAAGGGCTCCTGGGCTGCTCCCAGTTCTGAATGTTTTCCCCAGGGTGGATGGTAGTGGGTCTGCAAGTTCATCATGGTGCACACAGAGGTCTTGGGTCAAGCAGAGGGCTGGCCCAGAAAGCCTGGTTCATCTTGGCTAATCTTGGCTCATCCTTACTGCCTGAGGGACCTTGGGTGAATCACTTAAGCTCTCAGGCCTTTAGTGTCCTCATCTGAAAGGGAAGCACTTGACTTAGATGGATTTTTCGGTTCTGATCGATCCTGGGGATGCTCTTGGGTGTCAGGTGTGTCCACAAGGGCATGATCCCTGACTTGGTACAGAGAGAAAAGCACCTCAGATCACCTGGGCCGCTTCCAGCGTGCACAGAGCTGCTTTTGGCCAGACCTGTTGATGAGAAAGCTCTTTGTGTTGAACTTAAACGTTCCTCCTCCTGACTACTCCCCCTGGGACAACCAGAAGGTCATAGCTCGTAGGCCTGAATTGGAGGGGACCTGGGAACACATTTTACAGACCCAGAAAGTAAAGGTTCTCCCTGGAGGTCACCTCCCTTCTGATCTTCTATTCAAGCCTTGGTGCTTACCCAGCCTTCCAGAGCCACACAGAGCACGGATGGTCCCCATTCTGTTCAGCATCCTTGGAGATACCTGAAGACAGCTGTCATGCCTTCCCTTAGTCTTCCCAGTGAGACCTCTCCAGGTCTCATCTGTTTCTCGTTGGGCCTGTATCAGCACTGACGTTGCCCTAGGGTCTCAGGCCTGGCGCGGGGGCCCCCCCACTTCCCATGCCTTACAATGTGGTCTCCTGATGTGTGGGCTCCCTGGTTTTGCAGAAGAGGATAAGAGGGTTGGCTTGTTGATGGGGATGCTTGCCTTCCAGGCCCTCAGTTCTTCATCTGGTCCTTAGACCTTGACAGCCTCCACCCCCGTCTCAGGGCCTGTGTGGGACTAGTCAGGAGCCTTACCTTGCATCTCACTGCAGAACATGTCAGAGCTCAGCCTATTAACTCCATCCCCGATGGGATCTGACACCACAATTTGCTCTCTTCAAATGGAGCAAAGAGGTCAGAGTATTGTCGACTGATTCTCTGTGAAGTTGTCATCCTGAATTCCCATGAAGCCTGCCACTGCCTTGTCTGCTTCAGCTTGTCTGCTTTCCTCAAGGCTGGTCTGGAGCTGGGGTCCAGCAGAACTGTTAGAGATGGAAAGGCTGGGGGACTGCTCAGTCTCCTCTCCCAGGCTGCCCCTGAAATCTTTGATCTCCAGCTTCTTCCAGCAGGCAGCCTCAGCCACCTTACATGTGGGGACTTGTGTAAAGCCTCCTTCAGTGAGGCACTGGCAGTGGCATGGCCTCTCGCACTCCAGCCTGGGTAGATGCTCTCTGGGGAGTGTGGATGCCAGGGTTTCCCCAGCCTGTCTCATTCTGCCTTCATTCATACAGCAAACATTGATTAGGGGCTGCCCATAGCAGTCCCTGGGGAAAGGTGGCTGCCCCTGGGGAAAAGGTGGTTGACAGGGATCCATGACTTTGTCACCATGGACAGTCTCTCTCTGGCTTGGCCTGTGGTCTTTGAGGGGCCAGCCTAGGGACACGTGTCCAAACTGGTAGCTAGACAGCAGGCACTCTGCCTGTGCCAGGGCCACCTTTAGGGACTTCCTAGCAGGGTCAGACTGGCTGAGCCTAGGAGAGCTCAGGGTCCCTTCCACTGATGGTCTGGGAAGGAATTGCTGGTGACCTTGAGTAGAACGCTGGGACTTTAAAAGGGAATAGGATAGTTCTGCCCTTTAGAAGCTTCTAGATAACTGAATGGCTTCTCCTGGATTCTGTCACCACCCTGGTCTCCTCCCAACAGGAAATCTTACCCTCCAGGGATTAGAATTCATCTGCCATGCCCTTTTGGAGGACAAACCAGAAGCAGTTCCAGCTCAGCTTGCTGGCGAGGGGTCCTTTGACTCTGTAGTACTAATGTCTTTTCATCATCATGGGCTGGGGGTGGGATGAGGGCAGAAGGACCAATGCAGCCCTTTTGTGCCTCGGGAGCCAGTGTCCTATGTGCTGGGGCTGGACACTGAGCCAGGCCAGGCCTTAGATGAAGAACAGCTACTCTCTGTGGCTGACTGGCGGGCGCTTTGAGCCCATGCCACATGGGGACCTCCTCTCTGCAAGCACAACTTCCAAGGGCCCTGGTGAGACCCCCCCAAAGCAGGACCTCCACATAGAGAGTGTCATGTGACTACTTTGGTCACAACACTTCTGCTGTCCTCAGTGTGCCGATGAGGAAACTGAGGGCAGCTTCCTGGCGGGGTGTTATGATGCCATACCCAGGTGCTCTTCTTTTCCCTCCACCTCTCCCCTTCTCCCTTCCCCTTTCCCTTCTAGCGAATTATCAGCAAACACCAACATTTCCAAAGACCAGAAAATGGGGATTGACTCCGAATGGGAATCTTTTCCCCCATTTTAATTGTTACCTGGTAGAGCCAAGATGGCTGTGCTTGTCTGGTCCCTCCAGGTAGTCCTGGTGCATTCTTGAACTATCTCATTGACACCCTTTTCTTCCCTCTCCTCCCTCTTTTCACATCATTTTCACTAGCCTCCCTTGCAACAAAAGTCTAGTCAGGAAAAACTAATCTATGCTGTGATGAGTGTGCCCGACTGCCCCTGCGGCCCGTATCTCTCCCCCCGGGTGGGAGGCATGCTTCACCCTCGTGTTCTGGTCATTTCACTGATCAGGGTTCACATTTCACATGCTTTTTCTTTACACTGTGGTGATCATTGTACTATTCTCTTGGTTCTCCTTCTCTCTGCATCCATTCGTACAGATCTTCCACATTTTTCTGAATCCTTCCCTTTAGCCATTTCTTACAACACACTGATTCTTATCCCTCAGTTGAGGGGCATCCCTTCAATTTCCAGTTCTTTAAGGGCTGCTATGAGTATCTGTGTGCCTGCGAGTCCTTTCCTGCTGACCTTTGTCTCTTTGGGGGATACAAGGCCAGGGGCAGTATTGCTAAGTTAAAAGTATATGCCCAGTGTAGTGACTTTTGAAGAAGAGTTCCAAGTTTCTTTTCCAGGGTAAGTTTTTAGGTCATTTCAACAAGTCCTGCCATGACCCAGGGCCTTTTCCATGGTGGCACCACATTGCATTCATTGAGGAGCGACCAGGGGTGAGAGGGGGGAGACAAAAGAGGAGCAGAAAGGCAGATTTAGGCTCCATGTAAGGCAGAGCTTGCTGATAGAGAAAGAGCTGACCCAAATTGGAATTAGCTGCCTAGAGAGAGGGTGACTCCCCCGTCCTGGTAGGCCTTCATAGAGGCAAGAGGACCAATAGGTGGGTATACTGCAAAGGGCATTTCTGTGGAGCCTTGGTTGGACCAGAAGAAATGCCTCTGAAAGCTCTTTCAAGTAGGAATAAGAATGAAAAACCTTTTTTGGAGTCTCAGCTGCAGATAGTGAGGGGGCATCAAACCTGTTGGATGGGAGCCAGTCCCTTGGTCCTGGGGTATCAGAGGCCTCTTGGGAGAAGGTGTGGTTCAGATACTCCAGATGCTGGGAGCATCTCATCATCAGCGGGATGATTTTACCAGCCTTGGCTCCTGGCCTAGTATGTCCCAGCTCCCACCTGCCTTGTCCCACTTTCTCCTCAGTTCTGGCTCAGCTGAGAGGCCTGGTCAGAGCCAGGACAGATGAGCTGGGCTGCCATCTGAGCTCTTTACCCCTCCAAACCATGTGATTTGCAGGGCTGGGCTGCAATGAAAAGAGTTTTGTGTGAAGACAAGGTGTCCTGGCTTGCATCTCATTAATCACTTGGAAATAAATAGATCACTGCCCAACCCCAAAGTGGGCCACTGCAGGCTCTGCTGCTCCCTCAGGGCCCAGAGCCCACCATACTGACTCTCAGTTGCGCACACGTGTCCATGGCCCAGAGCTCGTGGCATCCCCCTGGGCTGAGGCTTGTGGTGGGCTGCTCATCTTCCTGGGGAGCAAGTGTGGTCTCTTATTTCCTCTTTCTTGTTACCAAAAGCCAGAAGGAAACATCCAGGCAGGCAGGGATTTTCCTCAGCCCTAGCTGGGTCCCACAGGGCTGCCCCCCACCCACCATGTTTGACCCAGGGGATCCCAGGGCTGAGGAATGCTGGCTTTCTGGTTTGGATTCCTGGCATGAGCCCGCCACAGGTATTTTTAGCCACCTCCAGGCACTGTGGTTTTTAGGCATTTCTCATCTGTTCCTGCCCTCACTCACTGTGTGTTGAAATCAGTGATCCACAGGATTTCCCCCCAGGGGTCTCTGTCTCATGCTGGATCCCTGGAAAGGGCAGCAATAGTCCGTACCCCCAGCTGGGGGCTGCTGTCTGTCCCCACAGCTGGGTACCATTAGATTACATTCATGGACCACAGTTTTCTCATCCATTCCCTGATGGTTGGGCACTTTTTTGTTTCCTATTTTTTCTACCACCGAAAGGACTGGTATGAATAATTTCGTGTGAGGGCCTTTCTTGAGGGCCTTTCTTCCTGTCTCTGACTTCCTTGAGAGTCTGTGCCTAATTGTGGGATATTTGAGTCAAAGGCTATAGACGTTCTAGTCACTTGCTCAGTGTAGCCATGGCTGACTTCTAGATAAAAGATTTTCCATCTCTTTCAGTCTCCCAGAGAGGATGGCAGACTGCCGCCTTGGGTTTTCAATTAAATGCTCGGCATTTCTCCAGCCTAGGACTTGGGAGAAAGATGAATTAGGAAGCTGTTTCTTCATCTGGGTCTGGCCGTTGCTTCTGTGGTAAGATTGTCCGTAGGGGCTGTCAGCTCATGTCCTGCTGGCCAATTTCAGGGGCTGAGCTGACCCGTCAGAGCCTTCTTTTGTGACATCTCATCATGGGGATGGTGAGGCTCTCTGGTTCCCCAAAAGGCTGGGCCAGTGGCTCTAGACTTCCAGCAGGTCCTAGACTTTAAACACTCTCAGAGAGGTCTGTGCTGTAGGAGACCCCACTTCAACCATCTGCTGATGAGCCTGGCCAACTCAGGAAGATCATTCATCTCTAGAAGCAGCCCAGCTTGAGCCAGGTTCATGGTCAGGATTCAAACATAGTTCTTCTGCCTGTGAATCCAGGGCAGTTTCTGTTCTTCATGTCGTTGGGCATGGGAAGTGTCTGTGACACTCCTGGCTCCTGCCCCCATGTCTTGTCCTTCTGGCTGGAAGTGTTGCCTTGTACTCTGGCTAACCCAGGGTACTTGGAAAGGGAGCTCTGAGTTCAGTTGATCAGATTTTGCCTTCATGGATGAAAAGGAAGTGACAGTAAATCCTTCACTGGTGTAAAATTGAATTAGTTTGACCTCCTTGAAAGGGGGTAAATGTCCCTTGGGTGACTGGAGGCCAGGACTTGGAAACAGAGTAGAGGGGCCCAGCAGGGCTGGGACTCAGTTGGCTCATCAAGAGACAAACTGGTCAACATTTTGGAGTCTTTGTTCTTGTAATATGGAAAGACAGTTACTGGGCTGTCATCCAAGGAGGCCCTTTTCTCAGCATACATCTCCATTAGTGTGACCCTGACACTATAAACCCCCTCCCTGAGGTTCTCTTGGCTGGCCCGGGGCATTTGGCCCTGTCCAGTGGTCCAGCCACTCTTGGAATCTTGGTCAGGTGTGAACTCTTGGCTCCTCTGCGAATGTGGCATGATGTGTCAGGGTGTGGGGGACAGTGAGCATTGCTTATCAGGAGAACCTGTCAAGGTATGGCTTCAGTTTCCTTCCTGGACTTTGTAGAGTGGCCAGATTTCTGGATATTTCTAGCAAAGGACAGTACCTGGGAAAGAAGCCAGGCTACGTGGAAATTCTAGGGACAAACCTACCCTTAGGGTCTGTGGCCTCATTGTGTGACTGCTGTCCTGAATGAGGGAGCCGCATGTTCAGAGGACACTCCACTGTCCTAGCAAAAACCACCCATTCTTCCCTTGCTCCATCTGGCTTGGATCAGGTGGTTCCCTGGGGGCTTGATCTGTGGCCACGGCAGCCTTCATATGGCCCCATTTGAGTATCAGGTTTTAGTGTCCTGCTCATGGAGTTTGTCTCTTAGTAAGCCTTGAGAATGACTTTGGGTTTTATTTCTCTTTCTTTTATTTAGCTTTCTGGGACTTTGAGAATGCTCCATGTTCCCTCTGGGAAAGCAGAAGGTCTCAGGGTAACAGACGCACCTGCCACACGGGTCTGAGCTTCAGAAGGGGAGGTGGGAGCCTCTGTCTCTGGCCTTCTTCCACAGAGCAGCAGATACCTGTGCTAGTGCCTCCCTCCCTTGGAGGAAGGCAGCCCCTCTCTGTCCTTTCTTCTCCTAGTCACACCAGCTCTGCTCCCTGGTCTGATCGTGGCTGGGCTTCATTCAAGGCCACCCCAGTCTGCATTCATCCCTTTCTGTTCCCATCTTCTTTTTTGGCAAGATGGGAAAGGGGGAGGGAGTGGTTCATCTTGTGTGTCTTAAGCTCTTGGAGGCAGAATCACATCTTGTTTGGCCAGAAGTTCCCAAGTGGACAAAAGCCACAGGTGCTTTGTTCCTGTCCCCTTTTGGTATAGACCCTGAATGAAAGTTCATTTGCCTGGAGTTTGTGATGCCTCCTGGTTTTGTGCTCCCTGGCCCTTTCCTCTGTTGTAGGTGCTGGAGGGCAGGCCTGGGCTTTATTTTTCTTCAGTGTCCTCGGTAAAGGGCCTTTTGGGAGCTTTGGACCTGTCCGGAGTGGGAGGAGAAATTGGGATGAGACCCAGTTCCTGCCCTGTTGAGTACCAATTAACTAGGTACTGGGAGCCATAGATGGAGTGAGCTGGAGCTCAGAGGAAAGGCACTGGCATTAAGAGGGGCTAGGAAACTTTCTTGCATTTGGGAGGACTTTGGCAGAGGCTTTGGGAACCCCGGAGGCAGAAGGAGAGGCTTAGGGGACGAGCCAGCAGAGAGAAGATAAAGAAACTTCCAGATTGGATTACGGTATTAATTAGGACCAACCTAGAGTTGATTTTCTGTCTTCCCTACTTGGGAGTAGGGGGCTGGGGAGTGGGCAGGGATTTTTAATCTGTAGTCCTTGGGTCCTCAGCTATTTAGAACCATTGTATTAAGGCTTTTATTTTGTTTTATAAAATAGATTCTATTAATTTTTTTTACATTGCCTAGATTTCCCTTGTATCCCTTCAGCTGGTTTTTCTCAGTCAAACAAACTTTAAAAATAAAAATAAATTCAGCAAAACCAACTAGTACATTGGGAAAAAAATAACATTAAATTCAGTGTTCCCCAACCAGGGCAGGGGAACTGGGGAGAAATGCCACCCCATCTTTCTTATTTATTGACAAGCTTCTTTATTATTTTACAAAGTTCACTTTTGGTTGCTTGGTGATGCTTCTTTCCATTTATGTTGTTGAAGCCACTGTAGATGAGATCTTTCCAGTTCTCTAAATTCATCACGCCCATCCTTTCTTATTGTGAAGTTGATGCAGTTTGGGGTCTCTGGGAAACCTGAAATATCAGGGTACAGGGCAGCATCTGCCTGGAATGAATTCACAAACTCAAAACCATCTTCCAGTCAAGTGACAAAGTTTATTGTAATGCCAAGAGAAGCAGGCAAGGTTCCTAGTGAACCTCCAACTTCATGGGAGTGAAGCTGATGCTTATGTAGAGAAAGGACAGTGAAAGGAGCTTGATGAGATTAAGGAGTAGTAAGTAGTCTAGGGTGGTCCAGGTGAAATAGTGGTAGATATGGCAGATGACTAATTAAGTGATCTAGGTGGGTTTGGTTGGACCAGATACCTTGGACCAAAGCACCAGTGATCTGGGCTGCTGAAATGCATGGAAACATTCAGGGCCTGGGCTGCTTTCAAAGACATGGTTTTTTGCTTTCAGTGGTCCAGGTCCACCTCATCACTCTATTGCGGTAAGATTCCAAAACATTCTACATCTCCTTCCTCTGTCAATGAGCATAAGCTTCGTTTTCAGTTTTTTGCTACCATGGTAAGCATGGCTATCGATATTTGGTTGTCTGTGGGCTTTTCTTTTTCTCAGTTACCTCCTTGGACCTGGTACTTGGCAGTGGACTGTCTTGGTCAGAAGATATGGATGTTTTGGCGACTTTTCTCCTTTAATTCAGAATGGCTGTGTGCTAATGATTCGGCTCTTCTGGCTGTGGGGATTGTGCCCGCCTTCCCACAGCCCCTCCAGCATGGCACATCCCTGGCTTTAGTCTTCTCTGCCGTTTGTGGGCTGTGAAGGGAAACTTCCAGGCTCTCTGGACTTCCACTAACTTTATCATTAGTGATTTGGAGTTGGTTCACATGGCTCTTCATAGTCCCCAGTTCTTCTAAGACCTCTTAGTTCCTGTCATTCGATCCCAGCCAGGTCTGTTAGTCATGTTGATTTCTGCTTGTCGCCTCTATTTTGGATGTCAGACTAAAGGCTTTTATTTCTACTTTACATCTATGCTTGAGGCTTTAATTTGCTGCTTCTTGCCTGTCTGGAGGAATTCCCTAGAAATGTCCCTCCAGTCTCTGTGCTCTGGGACGTCCCCCACCAGCCTCGGGGCAGGATTAAGCCCAGTCAGTTCTGTGGGGACGAGCTCCAAGGTGGAACTCTTTGTTTCTCTCTGGCTTCCAGTAAATGGAATTTGTAAGGCTTGCCATGAGAGGCCCCCAGTCTCTGAGGCAGCTTTAGGCTCCTGGTCTTGGACTCTGGGACCCAAGCCCCTCCTTGGATGCTGCAACAGAACAGCTGTGGCCACTCTCATTCCCGTTTTTCTCTCCTCTCCTCTCCTCCAGCCCGCTGGGTGCTGAACAATGCCCTTGTTAAGGGAAATTTTAAAATGGGAATTCGAGCACAGAAGTGCACATTCTTTCCCTGGGAGAGCCGGCCTGGGGCTGAAGAAAATGCTTCAGGAGAGTCTCAAGTGTCTCCTTCCAGGAACAAAGTGACTCTGAGGCCCAGGACAGTAGCATCCTGGACCTTGGGATGATGCAGCAGGAGCCTTCTTCCTCCAGCTGCTCCCTTCAGGCCCAGCTCAAAGACCACCCTCATCCGCTTGGGCACAAGGCACAGACAAGGTGGACCCTGCCGAGGGCTGAGACTGGGGATCTACTCCTCAGGTACCCGCTTCAGGGGCGTAAAATAATGAGCAAGAAGAGGAGGAAGCGTTCATTGTCCCGAGAGGGCAGGGCCCGGGGGTGGCTGAGCTCTGGATATTTTCAGGTTATAGAAAATGCATTCCTGTTTGAGAGCTCTCAGGAAACTTTGGGCAGCCTGTAGTTAGTCACCTCTTGCCTGCTGTGATATGGGACTAGGCTTGGGAAAAGGCAGGGATGGGCAAGTGGAGTAAAGGAGGAGCTCTGGTCAGAGTGGGGATGCAAGATGGAGGGAAGGGGGATGGGCTGAAAGGCCTCATCTTGGCTTAGTTCTGTGCTAAGACACCTTGGGGTTGGGCAGCCTCATTGGGTGTTTTGTTCCCAGGACACAGCTGACATGGTTTGTTGTTCAGTCACTTTTCAGTGAGTGACCTTATTTTATGACCCCATTTGGGGTTTTCTTGGCAGAGATACTGGAGTGGCCATTTCTTCTCCAGATCATTTTACAGATGAGGAAATTGAGGCAAACAGGGTAAAGTGACTTGCCCAGGGTTACCTGGCTAGAAAGTATCTGAGGCCTGATTTGAAAGAAGAGTCTTCCTGACTCCAAGTCAGCACTCTATCCACTGAACCAGCCAACTGCTCACCTCGCAGATAGTAGGACCTAATAATTCTTTCTTGTCAAATGAATGAACATTTGGCCTGGGAAAGAGATTGAAACCCTGACATTATTGCTGCTGTCAAATATCTGAAAAGCTCTCATGAGAAAGAGGGATTAGATTTGATTTGCTTCGACTGCAGATTTGGACTCACTCAGGCGATGGTGACCTGGTGGCGACAGTGGAGGGGGCCAGCCCTGGGTCACTGCAGATGGCCAAGCACTGAGTGAGGGAGGAGTGGAGGAGGCTGAGTATGCTTGGGCCTGGGTTGCCCTGGGGTCTCTCCCATCGCTTAAGATTCTCATGGCCTGCGGGGCCCTGCAGATGTCTCTAACATGGCATCATCACTTTTTATTTTTTGGATGGCAAAAATAGTCTAGTAAGCCCTTGAAACGAGGGACAAAATCTCAAAAAATAAGCACGTGCCTTGTATTCCCAAGTAAGGGCTGTGTCAGCATGGAGAAGTTTCCGGTGTTTAGTAGAGAGGAGGTGGCCAGGAATATGAGAGCTGATGATCTTTACCTCTTGTTCAGTTTCGCTGTGTTAACAGGACCTAAGGAGGGCTTGGCTTGGAGGTAAACACTGAAGTCATTTCTTGCTGTTTATACAGTCTTTTAAAACTTGTTAAAACCCTTTTACCCCATTACCTCACTGGATTGTCCTGCCTCTGTGACTCAGGGTGCTAGGTGACTTTCTGAAGGTCACTGGTGAAAGTCAGCAGGATTATGAAGGCCCAGCTTTTTTCATAGCTACACATATGTCAGCTCCAGCACATTGGTGTGTTAATGATTGAGAGTAAGCTTAAGTCGGTAATATTTGCTGGTCTCTGGCTGGGGCCTCAGGACATCAGAGTTTCAGCCCCCAAGAAGGGAGATTCCCCCCAATTCCCTAAGAACCAGGGCCTTTGGGGAGGCTCTTATTGACTCCTGGTTGTGACCTCTGAGGCATGAAGAGCAGGTCTAGACTCCTCTCCACAGACCAGCCTTCAGAGGGTTGTGAGGCCCTGCATCCTCTCCCCACCTGCAGCTTCTCCATACATCTTTTCTGGGGAAGAGAATACATCAATTCCCATTTATTCAGCTCACCTCCCAGGCATGGGGAATTGGAATCTGAGGGTCTTTGTGGTTTGCTTGTTTGGTTTTTTTTAAAGGAGGTAGCAGGGCAGCTAGAAGGCTCAGTGGATAGAGCACTGGCCCTGGAGTCAGGAAGACCTGAATTCAAATCCAGCCTCAGACACTTACTAGCTTGGTGACCCTGGACAAATCACTTGAAAGAAAGGGAAAAAGGGAGGGAGATGGAAAGAGACTTCAGAGGCCTTGGACTGGCATCCTTTCATTTGGCCAGGAAGTCAGTGACTTGTTCCAGGCCCCACGGTTGCTGTTAAGCTTCAGAGGCCAGATTTGAGTTGAAGTTTCTTACTGGAAAGCCAGGACTCTTTCTATCAAGGTCACACTTGAAAATAGATTTGGCCTGTGTTCTAAAAAGGCTTCAGATGCTTATGAGGATCTGTACCAAATGTCTTATTTTCTGGCTATTTTCTCTTCTGATACCATCTTCATATAATCAGTAAGTAAATATTTATTAGGTGCTTACTGTATACCAGGCACTAAGCTCCAGGAATGCAAAAAGAAGTAAAAAGCAGGCCCTGCCATCAGACAACTTACAGTCTGATAGAGGAGACAACATGCAGACAGATCCACAGAATAAGCTTTGGATGGGAGAAGTTGCTGTTGGCGTTATTCAGTCATTTCAACACTGTCCTACTCTCTCTGTGTCCCCTTGGCAAAGATACTGGAAGAGTTTGCCATTTCCTTCTCCAGCTCATTTTACAGGTGAGGTAACTGAGGCAAACTGGGTTAAGCGACTTGTCCAGGGTCACACAGATAATAAATGACTGAGGTCAGATTTGAACTCAAGTCTTTCTGACTTCAGGCTTGGTACTCGCTCCACTGCCTTGCCTAGCTGATGGAATAAATAGGAAATAATTAGCCAAGGAAAGACACTTGAATATAGTAGGGACTCAGTATGTGTTAATCAAATCTGGCAAGGGTCTGGTTGGCCATCGAGTCCAGATGACGAAACCGGGGTCGTAGAGAATATGAGTGATGTTGCCCAGGTCACCCTGGTAGTGATAGAGGCAGGCTGTGAGCCCTTGCTCTGCCCTGAATGGCCTAACCAGATGTTGCCTGCCCTGAGAAGGCCAGGTGAGTGCAGTGTTCTTTCCCCACCCTCCTGATGTCATCTCAACTCCAGGGGATGCCAGGTGGACTTCAGGCAGTGCCTGCAATTTGAGGTGATGCCAGGCAGGCTTAGTTTCCTTGTGGATGGGCACGTCCTGTGTGGAGTTCCCAGCAGCCTGTTTGACTAAGATGGTGCCTCCAGGTGTGACTGTGGGCTCCCGGGCGCCAGTGGCCAGCTGCTGGCCTTGGAAGCAAGATGCTCTGTTCACTCTCTTAGCCTTTGTTCTCTCTCTCCAGTGGGACTGAGTTTGAGGCTCCTGATCCTCATACCAGTTGCTCCCATGTGTGGGTCTTTCTAAGGTTTACAGAGTGTTTTCTGTGCAACAGTTCTGTGTTATCACAGATAACAGTTCTGTGAGGCTGGTTGGGTGGCCAGGATTATTCCCCTCATTTTAAAAAGTAAGGTTGTGGAGCTGACACTTGCTTATTGTCTTAGCATGACAAAGGATCAGGACCCATTAGAACCCAGGTTTTCTGACTGAACTCAGCCCTTTTCCCACTCCCTCAGGCTGCTTCTATCCAAGAACTGGGTCTGAAGGTCCTGCTTGCAGACCTCACCAGCTCTGTGACCATGGAGAAGTCCCTTCCCCTGTCTGAGGTCCGTGCAGACAGTTGTGGGAGAAAAACGCCACAAAATCTGTGCCATTCATCCCCTTCTTCAGCATGTGTGCACGGTGCCTGGGGAAAATGTGAAAGTTCATCACTAAGATGGCGCCTGGTGTTGGCTTTGGCTGGTTAGCAGAACTGGATCCCTCTCCTCGCTAGCCTGGCTTCCCTAAGGGGAAGTGAATTGGTCCGGTATCCTTGAGGAAGTATTTGCTTGGGCTTAGCGGCTTAGCTGGTTCTGAATGTTCCTGGCCTGGAACTTTGGAGAAATCTTTAGGAACAAGAAAGAGTGAGTTGTAATCAGGGCATTATGTCCATGCTTTTAGAAACACTCTAACTTTTTGGCCTTCAGCAGTATAATTAATAACACCGGTAGCTAAGCCTGCCAGTCCTTTTTTAAAAAGTATTTTAAAGCTCTTTAAAGGAGCGAATGGGCCTCCAGGACTCTGCTTTCTCTTGCACCTCTCAGCACCCTCCCCAGCCCCCCACCCCCAAATGCTGCCTTCTCTTCATTTGTCAGTTCGCATTCCCATTAGATGTTGGCTGTGATTATTTTGTGATTGCCGAGAGCTCGGCTCTTTGGAATGCTGCCATAATTTACTTTTGATTCTTTTTTCTGAGCATGTTGACTATGGGAAGGTGGAGCCTAGGCACTGTGTTGTGAAAAGAACCCAACTGCATTTGGTTGGCCTACATGAATCCTCTGGGGTTATTATGTTGTGATTCTGAGTCATGGTTAAAAAATGTGTTCTGATGGTGTCTGCTCTGACTTTCTGAGGGAATTAACAGAAGCAAAACAGTTGATTGGCTTTGGTGATGCCCAGTGCTTTTCAGGGGAACCCTGAAATACTTCTCTAAAGCCACGTTCTAGCCCCTAAAACTCTAGATTCACATGGATCAAGCAGGGGTTGGGGACTGGACCCCAAGAGTTTTCAGCGTCCTCCTTCATAGTTTCCTCTGGGAAATCTTCCAGTACAGTTTGTGTCTAGCTTTCCACAAATGGGGAATAACAGACTCCCTGGCTTTTGTACAAGCACATGAGGTAACAAATACATATTAGATAAAGGACAGCTTTTATTCTGCCCTCTCATCCGCCCCAAAGAACTCATGGGAATTCATACATATACAGAAAACAAATTTTGAAACTCACAATAGCCTGCCCATAAACCTCCCTCACATGTTTGCCAGTGGGGAACATCCTGCCATTCTGATGAAATCTTTTCTTCCACCGGCTCCTACAGAGTCTTCAGGACTCATAGTGCCACCCTGTGGTCTGCACTTCTTTCAGAAGGAAACACATTTTAGGGTTAGTTGATGGTTAGTCCTGCTCTTATAGTACCTGCATTGTCTGAATGAGTCACTCTAATGGAGGAGGGGGCAGCAAGATCCCAATTTCTTTGCTCTCTCATATCGAGATGGTGGTGGCTCTCTTTCCTCTCCAAGAGGCATAGTGCCTGGGAACTCTCCTTAAATTTGAGGTAACTTGCAAGGCCATGCTACTCCCCACAAAGGCTGATGCCATAACATTCCCTTTCTGTAGCTAGAAGGCTAGCTTCTTGGATCACATTGTCTAAGAAATCAAGATATTGGGGTACATGAATGCACACATAGACACACCCACCATGATCCTTATCTCCATGAGAGGTCTTTAGGAATATTATCCATAACTCTCTGCTTGGACCATGGGACAAGCCTCTGTCTGCAGGAATTCCTGAGGCTTCACCATAGCCCTGGCCACTGCCATCTCTTGGGCTCTGAAAATCCACTCTTAGGCCCCTGATCTTTGCTCAGAAAGGGAATCAGAACATACTCGGGACCCTGGGTAAGCCCCTGCAGCATGGTGTGTACCTCTTCTGAAGAAGAACTAGCCATTAGCAACCCCTGGGGTTGGAGTAGCAAACAGTTCTTTCTCCTGCCTTAGTCATTCTAGAAGAAAGGCAAAAATAGATGAGAGTGACCTCTCTGTACCTTTTTTTTTTTCTCTTTAGCTTTTTCCAATGTTTACTGAAAAGAGCTGGAGCTAGAGAACAAAAATCCCTCCCCCCCCAACAAGGATACATTTTTCCCTGCAACACCCCTCCCCCCATCCCTCTCAGCTTACATGTGAATGTGGCCTCACCAGTGAACTGGTCTTCTCTTGCATGCCAGAAAGAAGGAAACAAGTATTGCTTAGGTACCTACTGTGTGCCTGACACTCTGCTAAGCATCAGGGCTGCAAAGAGAGCCCCTGCCCTCAAGGACCTTCTGTTCTAAGGGTCCAAGACAATGCAAGGCAGAGATCTGAGAAGTAGGAGTGAAGGTAGCCATGGTGGGCTGGGGGTGTTAGCATAGTTTTAAAATCCAGAAAAACAGGACAAAGGCTAGGAAGAGAGGAAAGTCAGGCCAGCCTTGGCCCTCCCCTAGAGCAGAAGCACCAGGACAGACTCACCCCTGGGCATATTCTAGGATGAGTAGAGGATGAGCCTCAGGAGCATCCTGAGGAAAGTTCCAGGATGAACCCTGGCTGCTGGGTTGACCCACTTCTGGGGTGGATCAAGCACATGATTCCTCAGGGCTCATTCTCTGCTCAGCTTGGCCACTGGATCTTGGGTAGTGCTTCCAGCTTTTCACAGACTCCAAGATGTGGCCTGGACCACTCCCCCTGCCTCCACCACTTATCGGTTCGACAACAGAAAGAGCGGTGCTATGTGTTCAAGGCCATATGGCAGGTTGGCTGCTGGCTTCTTCACTCCCCACCCAAAAGCTGACAGCAGTTCTTACTTCACTGCACTAGGCACCAGAGAGAGTTTGAGTCTCTTTTGAAGGCTTTTCTCCACCCCATAGTAAGGGACAAGAAGCAGTCATAGAATTCCCTATGGCCTAGATCAACAGAGAAGGGAGCTTCCCAAACTGTCTCAGAACAGGTCCTGCCTCTGAGACCTAATCACAGCAAAGATAACAAAAGATGGAAATAGTTAGTATGGCAAAGTGGAAAGACAAGCATACTCATGCATTGTTGGTGGAGCTATAAATTAGTCTAACCATTTAAGGAAAGCAGTTTGTAATTATGCAGTGAAAGGGACTCAAGTGACAAATATGTCACACAGGTTCACTGCCCTGCAATCCCGTCAGGTTGAATTCATCAAGAGAATGCCCTTGTTTAAACTTTTGTACAGGGAAAGGTACATGAGGCCAGTAGTGTGAGAGTTCTGCTATGACCCAGGCCAGTGGGTGGTAGGTACAGTCTCCCCAAGCTGTGGGGTTGGGATGAGTCTTCTGGAAACTAACTGTGTGGGGGCAAAGCCTCTTAATCTGGTGAGGTTGTCTCCCTGGAATGAGAGTCAGGGAAAGGTGTTCCTGACCAGAAGATCAGAGAAGCCCTCTTGGAAGAGGTACAAGTCAGAAATTCTAGAGGCCAAGCAAGAGAAGGGGAGCAGGTGGGCCTTGGATGCCTCCCTAAGGAACATGGTAAGCAGGGCATAGGTCTGGGAGGTGTTAAGAGATCAAGAGCTTAGAGCTCAAGAGATCAATCTAGTTTAGGTGGGACTTGGAGTACCCAGGGAATGAAAGCTGGACCACAGGGAGAGTCACTCAATCAACAAGCACCAAGCACTGGAGACAAGGAAAGGCCAAAAGAAAAGTCCCTTCTCTCAGGAAGTTTGTTCTGCTATGTATTGACCAGATAGAGGAACAGGAGGAAGGCACTGACATGAAGGATGATGGGGGGAAGGTTATCTTGTGGAGGGTGAGTCTGGAGCAGAGACTTAAAAGAAGCTAGGGAAGATAGGAGGTGGAGATTGGGAGGGAGAGTCTTCCAGGACTAGAAGAAATAGGAGGCAGGAAATGGAGGGTCGTGTATGAGGACCAGCAGGGAGGTCTATGACACAGAGAGTATGGGGAAGGAAGAAAGGTGGAGAAGACTAGGAAAAATGTTGAAGGGATGGTTTCAGAGAAACCTGAGAAGACTTGTACGAATGGATGCAAAGTGAAGCGAACAGAACCAGGGAATGAGTTATATAGAAACAACAAGCTGGTAAAGATAATCAGTCGTGACATACTTAGCAATGGATCAACACAATGGTTCTCCGTTCATCTCAAGATGAAGCTGGGCCTGGAGTCAGGAAGACTCGAGTTCAAATCAGGCCTCAGATACTCACTGACTGGGCAGGTCATCTGCCTGATGTTTGCCTCAGATTCCTCTACTGTAAAATAGGGATTAACAATAACACCCATCCCCAGGGTTGTTGTGAGGCTTAGCTCAGTGCCTGACACGTAGTTGTGTTCGTCCTTCGTTGCCGAAGACCACGCCATCAGAGAAATGATGACATGACTTGCACTTGACTTTGTTTTGAGTGAGGGAGGCTGTCCAGGTCACCAGCCTCACTTCTCCTTCAGAGCCATCTGAATCCAGTGACCACATATTCATCAGGATGACTAGAGATGGCCCAGGATGCAACGGGAGACCTTGGCCCCTTTAGGCCTAGGTCTGTTCAGGTACTCACTTAGGGTGTGGTAACGCCCATTTAGTGAATAGACTTCTTTAAGAAGTAGTCAGGGCATGGCCCCTTTAATGAGCCAAAAAAAAATTAACTTCCATCAGGCTGGGAGGGAAATAGCAACAGTTAATATTGATAATCACTCTTAAGCCAGGAGGGTCCAGAAAACAGCCCTTAGGCAGGGGCCTAGTGTTGTCCAAGCTATGGGCTTCAGAGTGCAGTAGGTTTAAGGTTTTGGGAAAGGGAAGGAGAGGAGAGGGGAGGGGAGACTTAGCTCCGTGCCTCGCACATAGTAGGCACATTATAAATGTTGGAGTTGATGAAATATACTGTCTACCTCCAGATAGAGAGTTGGTGAGGCCAGAGTGCAGACAGAAGCATTTTTTTTCCTTCCTTTTTGCTTTTTTCTGGGCATGGCTAATGTAGGAATTTGTTTTGCATGACTCTCCATATGTGTAACGGATTCTGTTTTTCTTGCCTTCCCAGTGGAGGGGAGGGAGAGAATTTGGAACTGAAAATAAAAAAGAAGGGGGAATTGCCAGCAGTGCTTTGGTTTATATGAGCCAGTCTTCAGTTATTCCTTTGAGGGGGCTTGGGAGTAGAAGGAGCCAACTGGAGTTTGTCTGAGCTAAGACCGACAAGGACAGATTTGAGAGCTACTGGTGGCCCAAAGGGACCTGGGGTTTTCTTGGTCCCAGGAGCTCCCTCCAGCCCTACTGATCAGCAGCTGCCCTGTGACTTGGTGACTCAGAGCAGTGCCTGGGCACTGGACAAGGGACTGTCTCAGGGTCACTCAGCAAGCAGGGGGCAGAGGCAGGACTCTGACTTGGCCTTTTTCTAACTCCAGGCCACCTCGACATCTAGTCCTTTCCTGCCAGCTCACAGCTAGGGCCTCGAGTCAAGGGAGGGAGGGAGACAAGTGAGGGGAAGGATCTGGGTGCGGGGGGGGTGGGGGTGGTCAGGACAGGACGAGGCAGAGTCAAAAGGCCACCTTGTGTGGACAGGTGGTAGAAGCCTGACCTTGGCATTGCCAATTATAGGAGATGGGGAAGTATTTAAGGGATGTGACATCTATGAAAGGCAGAAGGATCCACAAAGGAGAGCAGGGCCTGGGTAGTGATAAGGACCAGACCTCCGAAGTTGTAGATCCCAACCCCTACTTCTGCAGAGAAGCAAACTAAGGGCACCCAGCTGGGAAGGGTCCCAGGATCCCCACCAGGAGCCTGTCTAGTCTTGCTTTCCCATAGCCTGCTGGAGACTTGTGAAGTTGAGGGAGGACCCTGAGGAGTTTTCCTGATGGATGCTGATGGAGCCATCCTGCCCCCCACTCACCTGTGCTGGTGGCTCCCGTGGATTCTTCTCTGAATCCTTCCCTACTCATCCAGCCAGTCAATCCACAAGCACTTAGCAGACCCCTCTGAGGCCAGCCACGTCATCTCATTTATTCCTCTCAGTGGTCCCGCAGGGTGGCTTAAAGTGACATATAGCCTTTTTTTCTTCTTCTGCAAAATAGGCACAATATGAGGATCAAATGATAGAGTATTTGTAAAAGGCTTTGCACATTGTTATACCTGCTGCTGCTACTACCAGGAGCTGGCCCCATTTTACAGATGAGGAAACTGATTGCATTGGAGAAAAAGACTGTAGAAATAAAGTTAGATTAGGGGTCGGAGGCCTGCTTCCTGCCTTTCTTGGGTGAGTCACTTCATTCTCTCAGACTTGTGGACCTCTAAGTGTCCTTCCCTGCTCTGTGTCCTGATTCTCACTTCTGGTCACTAGCAGAGAGGGGGCCCTGCCCAACCAGCCTCCAGCACACTGATAGCTACCTACCACCCTTTGTGTTCAGGACTGACAGAGCAGGTAAACAGGCCCCACTGGGCCACAGCAGCACCCCAGTGACGAGGCTCCCGAATAGGGGCTTCTCTGTTGTTGCCGTGGACTACTGGGTTGAGTAGGTGGGCAGGGCCAAGAAGGGGGGGAGAAAGGAGAAAGAAACAAAGAAGGAGGGAAGGAGAGAGAAGAGGGAGAGGGAAAGAGGAAGGGAGAAAGAATAGGGAGAGAAAGAAAGAGGGAGGGAGGAACACAGAGACAGAAAGGAGGGAGGGAGGAAGCTGTTGTTTCTTGTGAGAGCTAGGGTGAGGGGGGTGGGGGACCTCTCCAGATGTTCTTTTTAATAGGATTTCATGTTTCATATTTAATCAAGATTGTCAAATATTGATTTAATCTCTGCTCTCAGCAGATGTGATCTGAGCACGTTTCTGTGCTAATTAGCTGGGGTTACTTTGTATGGGGGACTCCTTGCTGGCAGGACCAGGCTGCTGAAAGACTCTTGGTGGGTGTGGGAGGGGTGAGGCCCTGCGTGGCTCAGCTTCAGGGCACAGGCCTCTGGTGACACTGGAGTGACTTTGACTTTGCCTTTACTCAGTCCCCTCCTTCAGTGCCTTGGTATCACATGGCTTGTGGCCCCAGAGAGCTGCTGGGCTCCATCCTGACCTTTGCCCTTTGCTTAGGCAGGGACCCTGTCTCAGAGGGGCAGCAGCATGTGGGAGGGTTATGATGCCTTGAAGAGATTTGGGGGAGGAGAGGGAATGGGAAATCTGGAATCAGAGGTCAGAGGGACTGTCTGGGACTGACTTAGCGCCTTGTCCATCTGCTATCCCTGGGCCTGAGTGACCTCTGCTGTTACATGGTGGGGGAGGGAAGTGATGGTCCCGCAGGGTCCCATCCAGCCCAGTTTCTGACTTCCTATGAATCACTAAGAGGGTGGGACGAGGTGAGCCCCAGCACCTTCTGGAAGCTGATTAATAAGCCCCACCATCTGTGAGTTATCTGAGTGCAGCACAGAGCCTTACAAGCTCTTCTGACTTCCTCATCAGGACTGAGTTGCCCAGTGCCCTTTGCCTGCCATCCCATCTGTCATTAGCTGCCTGTATATATGAGGGTCTCATCCAGGTGACTCTTTCTTAACTAAACAAAATCTGGCTTGAAAAAGAGAGTAAACTTCCCTTCATACCCCAGTCTGGGTCCACCCTTCTAAGTGGGGCTGAGCCCTCCTCCAGGCTGCAGCCTCCCCACTCAGCCATGCTTGGTACCAGTGACCACAGACCTGTCCGTTTGGAGCTCAGTCATATTTAGACTCAAGGGCTGCTGGGCATTGTCACTGATGTTCTCAGAGCTGGTGGCCAGGAGTCCAGGATGCAGTGTGGACATCTCAGAGGCACGGTGGTAGAAGGCCGGGCGCCCTCGGCCTTTGGAAACTGGAGCCCCCAGCCTTCTCTGACACTCGCTGGCCGTTGGGCCTTGAGGAAGTCGTTTTCCCTCTGAGCCTCGGCTTTGTCATTTGTGAAATGTGAATAGTGATCCCCACCCTGCCTGTCTTGCAGAGATGCTTGTGAGGAAGAAGAAGCTTATCTGTAAAAGGAATTCAGAAATGGCAGAGCAGTCTGTGCCTGTTAGAGGGATACAATAGGCATGAGGAAGAGGTCTGAAGAGACAGTGAGGGCAGCAGGGCTTGGCAGAGCTTTACAGGGCCAAGCCTTCCTGCTTCCCCGATGGCCCCGTGAGTGAGCTTGCCTGGATCGGGAGGATCAGCTGAGACGCAGGGGCGGGCTTGTTGCCCTCTCTGGAAGCAGGGGGATGGACCAGGAGGCCCCTCCTCAGTTCACTAGTCAGGTACTAGGAGCAAAGCCCTGCACACATGGTCAGGGCATCCTTTGGGGCCTGACTGATGGTGACTGAGTGGCCAGGACGGGGCCTGGAAAGACTTAGGGTTACCAGAGAACTGCAAGAAGGATGACTGGACTAGAAACTGTAGTGAATGACAGTGACCAAGCCAGGGAGAGCTGAGAATGCCTTCCCCTTCTTTTCAGGGCTGGAGGTCAGCCTCTGGTGAATGCCACTTCTCTGAGCAACTGCTGGGTCAGATTTCTTTTTATTCTTTGTTATCAGGGATAGCTACCAGGGTAGGGGTGGAGGGGGCTGTGTTGGGATATGAAAATGACATAGAAACACATGCTATCAGGAAGAAAACTTTTTTAAAACTGTGACAGCAGAATTTCCCTGGTCCCTCTGCCCACACTCTGGAAGCTGATTTAATAAGTCTAGCATTAAGTAGGTGGTCCCTCTAGATCAGGAACTTTTCACCTGTTTATTATTGTGCTGAAATGCATAAAATGAAACCTATAGAAATACAATGGAGACCAAAAGTTAGTGAAAATAAAGATACTGAGTTTTGTCTGTCTGAGCTTACTGACCCTGGGCAATGTCTCTACTTAGCTATGCAGACCCCAGAGTAAGAGCCCCTGTTCTGTAGCTGATTCAGCCACCTGGACCAGACTGGTGACTGAGGTTCCTGTGGGGGTTGGGCAAAGGGACTAATCTTTGTTTCTCTCCTTCATCCTCTCCATGTCTCTTTATAGGATGGCTTGGGACCTGTCTCTGCTTCCCAAGAACCTCCTCATCTGTTATTAGATAGAAGGAGAAAGCCGGGTTGGAGCTGTGGCCCCCCTGGGAGTGAGCCTGCTGCCGGCCTCCTGGGATGCATCATGGTGCAGCCCTCCCCAGCGATGTTGCTGACCCAGGCCGCGGAGGCACCCTGGCTTCACCCTGGCTCTTGGGAGAACGTCTCCTTCATTGCTGTCCCCAGGGCTCTGAGCAGCGGCTAAGCTTCTCAGGTCTAGCTCCTCAGAGATGCACGGCGCCTTCAGGAGGACTGTAGAACCCAGCTGTATTTTTGGACTATGACGACATATCGACCCATTCAGAATGAAGGTGTGGATGTGGGAGGTGGCGGAGGAGGGAAAGGGAGCGACTCTCTCCCGGGTCCCCACGGAGGGGATTATTTTCCTTCTGGATTCTGGGTGCAGAATGGCAGCTCGCCGCAGCCAGGCCCCCCTGCCAGTGAGAATGCAATAGCATCGCGCTCCAGTGCCACGACCCCTGCGATGCCCAAGATGGGTGTACGTGCCAGGGTGGCTGACTGGCCCCCAAAGCGAGAGGCCCTGAGGGACCAGGTTGGCTCCAGCCTGTCCCAGGATGTGGACAGTGCCAAAGCTGGGAGAGAGGGCCTCCTGCCCAGGCCCTCTCAGAATGGCCAGCCCCTCTCCAGTGGCTCCAGGGTTTTGGGGTCTCGAGCTTTCCACCGCGTGTCACGCAGGAGGTCCAAGGACGTCGAGTTCCAGGATGGGTGGCCGCGGTCTCCAGGCCGAGGGTTTATTCCTCTGCGGAACCGAAGCAACAGCGAGATCACCCTCAGTGAGTGTGATGTGGAAGAGCCCTTTGAGGCGAGGGGCTCTCGGTACATGGGGGGGCTGCCTCTCTTCCGGGAGTATGGCAGCACATCATCCATTGACGTGCAGGGTGTCTCAGAGCAGAGCCTTTTTGACATTCTCAATGAGTTTCGCAATGAGAAGCCGGAGCCCCATGGGACGGGTTCTGAAAAGCTGAATGAGCTGCTTGTGGCTGACATGGGCCCGGCCTCCCACCTGCACCTTGCCAGCAGCTCGAAGGCAGCCATCCGCAATGGCCAGGCCCACAAGGATGACTTCCTCCTGCAGTCCAAGGACAAGCTCCGGAAGAAGGCCGCCAAAGGTGGGGACGCAGGCGACTCCTCTATCTTCCGGAAGCTAAGGAGCACTAGGAATGACAGTGAGCCACCAGGGAAGGCATTTGCTGAGGCTGATGATGGTGGGGGTGGGAGCAGGCTCCAGGAGAGCACCAAGCCTTGGGTCTGCCAGAAGAGCTTTGCCCACTTTGATGTACAGAGCATGCTGTTTGACCTGAATCAGGTCGCTGCCAACAGGCTGTCAGCGGCAGCCCAGCGGCGGAACACAACAACAGGGGCATCGGCGGCGTCGGCAGGCTCGGCGGCCGTGTCCAGGGCCTATGCGCTGGGAGGCCCGGACCCGTCCTTCCCTAGCACGGAGGACCTGAACTACAAGGAGAATCTGGAGCAGGACCTTGGAGACAGCAACAGCAATGACCTGCTCCTCAGCTGCCCACACTTCCGCAATGAGATCGGGGGCATGAGCGAACGCAATGTCAGCTTCTCGAGAGCCTCTGCTGGTTCACCAGGTGGGGGGAGCGCACCAGAGCCCACCCTGGGCACCTACTGCACCAATGCCAGCATCTCGGTGCTCGAGGCCCCCAGGGAGGGCCAGAGGAGCCAGGGCAGGCTCAAACTCTACAGCATTGAGCATGTGGACTTGGGTGCACGCTACTACCAGGACTACTTTGTTGGCAAAGGTGAGAGCTTGAGACGTAGTGGGATGAATGGTGGTGCTGCACTTGATGTGGGGGTTCCCACACCCATGCCTCCTCTGACCCCAGCTCCACATCAACAGTCCTTTTGGAAGGGAGTCTGGAGTCAGACTAGGTTCATGGTAGGCCTGCCCACTCTGTGGCTCAGTGAAGAAAGAAAAGTCCTTGGTGTCCCCTTTTGTGAAAAAAATGTGAAACCAAAAGTAATTAATGATAACAAGAATCAAGAAAGCAGGAAAGGTGGGCCCCTGGAGCTAGACTACACCCCCTTTTTTCCCAAGTATAGCATCTCTATGTGCAGACACTGATTGTGATCAATCAGTAAGCATTTATAAAATGCCTACTGTGTGCCTGGTATTGTAAGACACACACACAGGGCAGAAATGGTCAGAATCATGACTCTGTTAATGAGATCTAGTACTTGGGATTTTCTCTGGGCTTGAGACCAGCCCCAGTTCCACCAGCATGCCAGGGTTCTGGGATGTAGCTTTAACTCCCTCTCCTCAAGCCTGGCCCATGGAACCTGAGGTACTTGTTCCTCTCTCTCAGAGCACGTTAACTACTTTGGCGTGGACGAGAAGCTGGGGCCTGTGGCAGTGAGCATTAAGCGGGAGAAGTTGGAAGACCACAAGGACCACGGCCCGCAGTATCAGTACCGCATCATATTTCGGACGAGTGAGGTACGTGCTCTGCCCTGTGCCCCACAGGATGAGGAAGGCATGTGTCCCCTGCTTCATGCCTAGACCAGCCAACAATAGGCCAGTGAACTCTGTAGTCAACAGTTGCAGGCCCCAGAGACATAGAATTTAGAGCTGGGAGAGATCTGAGAGCCCACCTCATGAAGCACCCAGGCCTGAACAAGGATGCCCTCTGCCTTGGGATCATGGGATCATTCTCTTTGCAGACTCCCACTTCCAGAGACCTCACTCCCTCTCCAGGCAGGCAGCCCCTTCCACTCTGGACAGCTTTCAGTTGTGGGGAAGCTTTTCCTTCTCTACAATCCCAGCCAACCTCTTTCAGAAGTAGCTCTCACAGCTGGGGCTGCACTTGAGTGTGGCCTGACCAGAGTACAAGGCACATGGAAGCCTGTCTTCATTGGGCAGTGCAGCAGATCCCCCTAGCTCTCTCTCCCACAGAGGAGGAGTCTGCCAATGAGCCAGATCTCGCCTATTCCAGTTTCTGTACAGCCCGTGACAGATTTTACATTTTAAAATGCAACAAAACTTCATTTAAAAATGTCAAAGCTGTCCTTAGCTCTCGAGTTGAACAGACAGGCTGTGGTTTGCAGTCTCTTTTGTGGGCCTAGTGGTGGGGCCCCTGCTTTCACTGTCACTGCTCATCTTTCTATCTTGTCCATTGTCTTCCGGTGCCTCACAAGGTGGCCATGTGTCAGGCCCTTGGCTGCAGTGAAAAGGATGAGGCCTGGGATTTGACTCACCCTCCATGTTTAATGACTGAGAGACCCTGGACGAGCCAGTCAGCCTCTGTGAGCTCCCTTCTCCTCTGTAAAGTGATTAGGAGCTCACACTCTTATTTTGAGGATAATACTTTTAACCCCTGGAGAAGCAGGTGTGATGAAGGTGTGAGAGGACAACAGCTCCCTTTACACAGCCCCTCCAGATGTTCAGAGCTGCAGCCTCACAGTAACCCCATGAGGGAGGTGATAAAGTATTCTTACACCCATTTTACAGGAAGGAGGAGCCCCAAGAGGCTTTGTGGCATCCACAGCCTCCCACAGCCAGCACACCTCCTGACGTTGGCCCCTCGGAGGTCCAGGGGTCAAAGTGCCCTGGGCAGCCCTTGATAACGTGGCACCTGCGCTTGACAGCAGACAACTTGCTGTCAGCAGGGCTTGTTTCCTCCGAGCAGATGGAGATGTATGAGCTGCTCCCAGGCATTTTGCCAGAGAAGTTCATCTAGATTCTGGAGTGATTTTCTCCAAACCCTGCCATGGTTCTGGAGCCTCCTCGAGGCCTCAGGGTGGCCAGGGAGATGGGAGCCTCAGGCCTGAGCTGGGAGAGTGCTTTGTGGTCCAGGGGTCCAGAGCATTTGACAGGATCTGACCAGAAAGATCCAGGGGCAGTGCCTGGCTAGTGCAAAGAAGGAAATAGAGGCTGAGGGGGAAGAGGAGACCAGGGAACAAGGGCACGGTGCTAAGGCCTTTACAAATATTATCTCACAACAGCCCTGGGAGGGCAGTTCTTTTATTATCTCTGTTTTACAGATGAGGAAACTGAGGTAGGCCGTGGTTAAGTGACTTGCCCAGGGTCATACAACTAATAAGTATCTCAAGCTGGATTTGAACTCAGGGCTTCCTGACTCCAGGTCTGGCACTCTACCTACCAGTTGCCTTAATGCTTTAATGGTTAAAAAAAAAAAAGACATTTCCTAACCATGATAACTGTCTAATAGTGGAATGGACAGGAGGCCAAAGGGCCCTCCATTCTTGGAGGTCATTGCTAGGGATGATGCACATGCAGAGCATTCTGAGTCAGGTCCAACTTGGTCCCCTCCCCTCAAGGCTTTACAACCCCAGTGTCCTTCCTTGAAGAGGGTACCCAGCACCACTGTGCCAGGCTGACCCCTAGTCTCTGGGCCATGTCAACTCAAAGTCCACATTAGCCTTGGGGCTCTGGGGCCACTTCGGCTCTGGGGCCACATCCTGCAGGAGGCTTTTCTTTATCCCTGCATCTCCCCTACTGAGGGCTCCCTCTGTCATGAAATCCCTTTGAGTCACTGTTTTTTATATCCTTTATATGAATTGATCTCCTAGTGCTTGTTTAAAATTGAAATTTTCTTCTTCCCTCTTTATACACCTCCTCCCTCCCTGCCCTCTCCAGGCCTGGTCTCAGGAATCCCTCTGAGGCCTGGGAGAGGGTTGAGTGATTCTTGATGTCTCCTCTCTTGTCTTTCTTGATCCCTGTGAATTTCTGAGTCTCACCTCTGCTACTCATCCTCCTACATTATGGCCTCTTTGTCTCAGGAGATGAACTTAGGTAGAGTTCTACCTCTCCCTTCCTTTTTAATCTGAAGACTTTGTGTTCAGCTTCACAAGACTTCTGGGAAATGTGTTAGGGCTTCCTAGGCATGTTAGATGTCCTATCTCCTGGTTAGGAGGCTGTCCTTCCTATACTGTCATCGTATTTCCCCTGGGGCCCCCCAAATCTCCTAGACCTGGGCCTACAGTCCAGAGTGAGCATATAAATCAGGATGCCCATTTTGGGTCAAGCTGTGGGTGTAGGTGGGCCATGTGCCCTGGGCTGGGCTTTAAGGGATATGAGAGAGGAAGAGAGCAGCCGCCCAGGGCAGGTGACAGAGTAGGAGGGCCAGAACACAATGACATGGAATGCTAGGTGGGAAGGTAAGGGAGGGAGAGGACTGCCAGGCAGGGCCAACATAAGGGCTGGCTGAACTTAGGGTGCTGCTGTGCCACCTATCCCTAAGACCACACCCTCCCACCCCGCAACCAAATCCTAGCCTCAAGGCTTTTGTGGAAGTCCAGAGCTAGCTCTGAAGGTCAACCCAGGAAGAGAAGGGCCCTGCAGGGCTGCTAAGGGACAAGGAATAGAGATTTCGTGATATGTTCCCATGGCATGGCAGAGGAAGACCCTGATCTGATCCCATCCTTGAGCACCCAAGGTCCCACTGGAGGCCATGACCTCTTTTTCCCTCTTCCCTTGTTGCCCCTCTGCTCCCTTCCCCTCCCCCTCCCCCTTCCTCCTTCTTCCCCTCTCTTCTCCCCTCCCCCATCCATCTTCAACTGAGCAGAGAAACTTAGTATTTTGTAATAGTTGGTTTCTGGATTGTCTACCTGTGGATAACTGATGGGGGACTCTGCTTATGGCTCATACCAAGGCAGTTAGAGAGGCAGAGTAAACCAGTGGTAGGAACAGTGACTTGGGATCCAAAATCCTCCTTGATGCTCCTTTCCTCTCTAGGGGCCTCAGTTTCCTCTCTGTAAAGCGGGAAAGCTGACTCAGATGCCCTCTGAGGTCTTGGCAGCCCCAAATCTGTCCTCTAAGTAAGGGCAGGATCTGCATGGACTTCTTAGAGTGATTTCAAGAGGGGAGGCACTAATGACTGGGACAGTTAGGAAGGCTCCTTTGGGAGCCAGTGTTTAAGGGAGCTACAAGTTACCAGGTGCTGAGGAGGTGGCATTTCCTAGAGGGTTCCCCGAGATCTCTGGCTCTCTGAGGATCTCGTGGTCACAGGTCAGGTGCTTCGCCAGCCCCAGAGTCCCCTATAAAAGTGGCCATTATTATCAGGTGCCACTGTAGGACACAGACAAGACATATTGGGAAACCTGGGCCCAAGGGTGAGGCTGTGAGAGTGCCTTGCCTTCTGCATCTCTGAGTCCACGTCCTGATGAATGAGGCAGTTAACTCCCTTTCCTCTCTCCCTGGGCAGCTCATCACTCTTCGGGGCTCCATCCTGGAGGATGCCACTCCAACTGCCACCAAGCATGGGACGGGCCGAGGCCTGCCCTTGAAGGACGCGTTGGAGTACGTCATTCCTGAGCTCAACATCCACTGCCTGCGTCTGGCCATGAGCACTCCCAAAGTGACCGATCAACTGCTGATGCTTGATGAGCAGGGGGTGAGTGGTCAGCCATGGATGCCTCTGGGCTGCTCAACTCAGGGCTGCCTCTTGGGCTGGATGGAGTCTGACTGCCAGAGATCAGGCTCACACCCTTGTCTGCTGCCTCCTTGGGAAATGGGCATGTTTTTAGGAGATGGTGAATTCTGCCTTGGAAGCTACTTGATCAAGGAAGCCCCTTTGCAAACCCCTTCCAAGCTCTCCAGGGTGTAATCACTCTGCATTCCCCCTTTTTATGGGAAGAAGCTCCGAGGCAGGGAGAGGTGGGGAATGAACCATCTCCTGGGATGGTGACTAGGGGGAACAGGAACCACATAGCAGGGGGTGATCATGTTTCTAGCCCTGCCTTTCCAAATGACTGCTGTACTGGACTCAGGATCATGTCCCAGTGATGCTGGTCCTCAGGCTGTCTTTCCAGAGATCCCAAACTTGATCTCTGGGCCTTTACTGGTGTTTTTGGTCTAATTCAACCAAACTCCCCAGTTGTCATGTCTGTGGCTCATATCTGATGTGAGGTGGCACTGGGCAGGGGGCCCTGAGGGCTAGATCTGCTCTGTGTGTGCCCCAGGCCGGAAGGGAGGAGAGTTGGGACACAGCCTAGTTCTCTTTCCCCCTCCTGTGTGGTGGGGCTCCTAGCCACCTCGGTCACGTCATCCCCGTGTGGATCCCTCCTGTGTGGTCCTAAGCCCATCCTTCTTTTTCCAGCTGTGTCGGAAACACAAGGTCGGCATCCTGTACTGTAAGGCTGGCCAGAGCTCTGAGGAGGAGATGTACAACAATGAGGAGGCTGGCCCGGCCTTTGAGGAATTCCTCTCGGTGCTTGGAGACAAGGTCTCTCTCAAGGGCTTCAACCGCTATGCTGCACAACTGGACGTTAAAAGTAAGCAATGGGACCCTTCTAGAAATCAGGCTTGATATCAGTAGAGAACCAGCTGGGGAGAGGTAGAGAATGGGCCTGGGGCAGCTGATCAGCCCCAGAAACTTTCTAAGATATGGGACACTGAGATGGTCCAGAGGAGGAGGCCCCTGCTGGACAGCCTGCTTTGTGGTCAGTTTTCACATGGCTAGCTAAATGTGTCCTTGGAAAGGCTTAGCTATTGAAATAGGCCAAGTTATCTGCTCAGAGGACAGGAAGCCTGGCGTTCAGCCCTGGCCCTCCCATTGCCACTTTGAATAACTCTGGAAACATCATTTCTGCAGTTCATCCATCCATCCATCCGTCCATCAGTCCCAATCCCCACCATATTTTCCAGGGTCAGGAGGGGAAATGAATAAGATAGAGTACTCAGAGGCTTGTGGTGTCTTGCATCAGCCTGGTTTAACCCCTGGTTCTGCTCCCAAAGGCCCATCTGCATCTGTCTGCTTCAGGGTTGGCGGGTTTTGGGGGGAATTAGGTCGACTGCTCAATTCTCCCAGCCCAGTGAGACTGAGGTGGGTGCCTGCAGGTTGGCCTCTCCCCTAGTAGGGCTTCTGCTGGTGGATGTGGCCAGGGTCCCTGCCAGAGCTGGCTGTGCTGGGGTACAGGAGGAGGTCTCCCTCAGACTCCCTGTTCATTGCATGTGTTGCTCCACTGGGATGTTTCAGGTCTGAGGACTAAACCAAGGCCTATTTTCACTTCCTTTGCCTGACCCAGTTAAAGCTCTTCACTGCCCACCTCCAGCCTATCTTTCCAGGCTTAATAAATAAGTTTTTTTCCCTTGATGTACCCTGGTTTAGCCAGCCTGGCCTTCTCAGTGTTCTTCCCACACAGCAGGGCATCTCCCCTCTCCATGCCTTTGCATGGGCTGTCTAGATAATCAGCATGTCCTCTCTGGTCCCTCCACCTCCATCACTTGGCCTCTGCTTTAGTATTCTTAGCTGCCCTACCATGGAAGCTCCCTGAGGCCAGGGGCCCCTTCATTGTCACCGTGTCTTCAGCACTCTGGACAGCACCTAGCCCCTAATTACTAAGCACTGATTGCTGTGATGGGTGGGTCTTTTTTCTCGATCTTTCAGCTGATTCCACTGGAACACATTCTTTGTACACAACTTACCAGGAGTACGAGCTCATGTTCCACGTTTCCACCATGCTTCCCTACACCCCCAATAATCGACAGCAGGTCAGTGTCCAGCAGGGCTGGGGGGCCGGAAGTGATGTGCTGTGGTGTGGCGTGGTGCAGAGCTGGGAACCTGCCCTGGGGAGAGCCTTCACAGGCATAAGGCTCCTGAGGCTGAGCCTTGCTTGGGGCCTTGGTCCATCCTGTGGCCCCACCCTCAGCTGGCTCTGTTAGAGGCCATGGTGGATCAGTGGTATCTCTTCTGAAAAGGATTTGACCCTAGAGAAGGTACTGGGGCTGCCCCAGAGTGTGCCAAGGACTTGGTCCAGATGTGGGATATCATCCAGGGAACTGGGCCTGGAGTCAGGAAGACTTGTGTTCAAATGCAGCTTCACACATTGACTAGCTGTGTGTCCTTGGGCAAGTCTCTTCACCCTGGTCTACCTCAGGTTCCTCAACTATAGAATGGATTTAATAATGGCACCCATTTCCCAAGGTTACTGTAAGAATAAAGTAAGATAACAAATGTGAGGCACTTAGCCCAGTGCCTAGCACATAGTAGGCACCGTGTACGTGAGCCGTTCTAGCTTCTTGGAAGTTGGGCACAAACTTCCCACATTTGCTGCTGCCAGCTCCCTGGGGCTGTAACTCAGGGTATTTCCCCCAAAATTCTCCCCAGCTCTTACTTTTCCTGTTACTGGAAGGGGAACTACCCTCCTCCCAGTCCTGCAGGCATCATCCTAGACTCCTCCCTCTCTCCCACTCCTTGTATCCAGTCTGTTGACTTCAGCACCCCCTTATCTCCTCTGATACTACCTCCCCCCTGGTGCAGACCCCCATCACCTCACACGTGGAATGTTGCAGTAGCTTCCAGGGGGGGTCTCCATGACCCTGCTGTCTCCCCTCTCCAGGCCTTTCTGCACTCAGCCACCAAAGGAATCTCCTGAAATTCAGATCTGACCATGTCACCCTCCCAGCCCCCTCCATCCCTCCAGGATTCAATCTAAAGTCCTGGATCTGGCATTCAGAGCTCTCTGTGACCTGACCCCTACCCTCTCTGCCTCCTTCCCTTGGACAAGGCCGTCCTCCTCTGTCTGCCCCTCATGCCTGGTGCTCCTTGTCTTCTCTAGGCAGCCTTCCCTGACCCCACCACCCATCTGTGCTGTTGTTTGCTTCTGGTCCTCACTACTGGGCTGTGAGCTCCTCAAAGGCAGGGCCTGTCATTGGCCTTTCCTTTGTGTTCCCAGCACTTCCCATAGAGCCCGGAACACAGTAAGCACTTAATAAATGTTTGCTGACTGAGCAGCCACCAGGCCCAGGTGGCCTTCTCTCCTCCCAGGGCTCTGGAGGATTGAGGCCTGAAGTAGCCCGTCCCAGTGGTATCCTACTAAGAGAGGAGTCCTGGCTTTCTATGGAGGCTCTGGTGGCTGTGGTCCTCTCACTTTAGATCAGAGGAATGTCCCAGTTCATGCAGTTAGGGTTTGTACAATGTGCATTAACACCAGCCAGGGCTGGAGAAGAGACCTAGACCAGGATGATGACTGTCCATCTGATTGACTGCCATCCTTAAGACAGATTCTTTCTAAAGCAGGGATTCTTAGCCTGGGGGCTGTGATCTTGGAGGTTTTGCTTTTGGATTTTACATTTGGGTAAACTATCTCAATGAGATTCCTTTGCTTTGTAATCTTGTGTATTTTATTTGAAGCACTTAGCAGAATGATTCTGGGAAGGACTCCCTGGGCTTCCCAGCCTGCCAGACGGGTCTGCAACATAGAAAAGGTGAAAAGCCCCTCTAAAGAAACCCAAGTCTTGTCTATGGATTTAAAAACTTTTTTTTAAATAATATTTTATTTGTTCCAATTACATGTAAAAACCATTTTTAACATTCTTTTGAAAAAAAATTTGAGTTCTAATTATTTATTTTTGAGGAAACCAGTGAAAACACACAACTACACACACACACACACACACACACATACACACACACACACACACCTTGTCACACCCCCTTGTTAGACACTAGGAACCTAGGACTGACTTGATTTGGTGGATGCTAAACACTGGGGCTTCTGATCTACCACAGGAGACAGAGCTCTGTGAAATCCTGCATTTGGACTTTGGGGTGCATGAGATGAATCCCCATACACAGACACAGAACAAGGCCATTGCCTTGTTAGAGAGAAAAGTGAGTTCTAGCAGTTGGAAGCAAGAACATTTTCTCTTTCTGGGGAGGGAAGGTGATGACATCCTAAGAGAGTCCTGGATCTAGGTCACATTTCATGAGGAACCCAATGCAAGATCCCCATTGCTTCACCACTGACAAAGAGGCACATCTGGGAAGCCTTGGCAGACCTAACTCAATGTTATTTTTGCTTGGGTAGAGAAAGCCTTAGCATTTCATAGAATCTGAAGATTCAGTATATCCTTATTAAGCAAACTACTTTGTCTAGGGTGCTGTGCTTAGCACTGGAGGAGAGACTGAGTGTGGGTTTACAGGATATTAGAGCCAAGAGACAGTGTTATTGATTATCTTACCCAGTGCCTCAATTTCCTCATGCAAGGAAATTGAGCCTTTGAGGATGGTGGCCCAAGGGAGGTGTTGACATTTGCCCAAGCTCACATGGGTGGTCAGGGCAGAGCCTGTAGTCAAACCCAGGTTCTTTGGCTCCAAATTTATCGTCCATTTGTGGTCCCATTGTCTTGAAATCCAGAAGAGACATGATCTGTGCTCTTCCTTAGAACCCACTCCCAATGCTTGACCGACTGTTAGAATGTGGGCTCTCATGACTGATGAGTTTCCATTGTAGGTCTTGGATGTTGGACCAGTCTGTCCCAGGTGGGTGTCCTGACTAATGGCTTCTCTGTTTTTCTTTTAGTTATTAAGGAAACGACACATAGGAAATGACATTGTGACCATCATCTTCCAAGAACCTGGAGCCCTGCCTTTCACCCCCCAGAATATCCGTTCACATTTCCAGCACGTCTTTATCATTGTCCGAGTTCACAACCCTTGCACTGATGCTGTTTGTTACAGGTAAACTCACTTGTGTCTTCCCATTGCCTGCTCTCGTTGGGCTGGAGCAGCTCATGCAGAAAGGTGGAAGAATGATGTTCCCTCTTAACCTTGGGCAGGATTGTAGAACAAGCTAGTCTCCAGCTCCCTCTCAGTTCACAAAGAGAGAGAAGAGAGAAATGGAGAGGAGAGAGAGAAGGGAAGAGAAAGGTAGGGGAGAGAGACAGACAGACAGACAGTGGAGAGAGAGAGGAGGAGGAGGAGGAAGGGGTGGGGAGAGAGGGCCCTTAGCAGGGGCTACCTCCCTGGGTGGGATGTGAGTGACTCTGTTTTGCTTTCCACAATGGAGTAGTTAATTGTGCTGATTTAGCATACATCTAGCTTCATGTGTAAAAGATTTTGTCTGGAGTGGGAGCTTCATCTCTTTGCTAAAGCTTTTAAGGCTGTTTTTAATTCAGTTTTGCAAATACTTATTATGAGACACTAGACTGTGTGCAGGGGATATTTCATAAAGTAGGTGTAGTCTCTGCCTGCATGGAATTTGCAGTCAAGGAGGAAACAGGCCAGAATGATCTGTGATATAAGTTAGAATTAGGAGATGTCATATAGAGGGAGTCCAGGGGGTGGGTCACTTGGGGAGAAGAATACTTGGAGGAAGCTGAGCCTGGAGGGGATGAGGTAACTTCACATACAAGGCTTTGAGGGGAGATATCAGCTGCATTGCTGTGAGCTTGGCCTGGATTCTCAGGCTACTTCAGTAGACCCCATATCTGCAGGAACCATGGAGGCTTGACCTCCATGGGGTCTCCTCTCCTGTTGTCCATGCTGCTGTGCCGTCACATAGGTCTGTAGGGAGTCAGCAAACTCACCATCACACCACCACCAAAAGGGTCTTACTCCCAATGTCAGGCTCTGAAAGCCTCAATAGAAGCAATTGTAAGTATTTCCTGTCACTGTTACCCACATAAGCCTTCTGGCCTGTATCGTGACTCTGCACAAGTTCTTCAGTCTTAAGGGGGTTTGTGAAATTCACTGAAAACGTCCCTTAAGAGTCTCCACAAGCCCAGCTGAATGGCTCAGAGAGGTAGATGGAGATGAGGGCTGCCTGAATGACCAGCTGTACTTGTGTGCCAAGTTTGACTGAGGAGAAGTCCAGTGGTGTCCCTGACTTCTGGGAGTTTGTATCACCTGCTGCCTCATGACATTTTTAGCCATGGGAATGAATGCCACAGAATTTGAATCATTAGACTGGAAGAGACCTTTGGAAGGACCTTCGTCCTATTGCCTATGGGTGAAAATAAACTTTCCCAAATTATCCTTAGCAGATGCTACTCTGCCCTAATTTTATACCCCTTGGAAAAAAATTTCACCAGCTCTGGGGAGGGTCTCACCATCCAGAAATTTTTTGTCCTAACTGACCTCCATCCTTCTCCCCTTGGTCTGTCCTCTGGAGATGGGGAGCAGCTGTTGGCCATCTTTCAGATAGCAGTCTGCATTGCCATAATTAAGTCATGCTTCTTTTCTTTTTATAGATGGAGTTTTTCTTAATTAACATAAACCTATTTTCTTCCTTGTCCCCTTCATTAAAAAAAAAGAAAAGACAAATTTTAAACAAATGTGCCTAGTCAGGTAAAACAAATTCTTTTGCTGGCCATGTCCAAAAAGCCTGTCTGCATCTGCACCCTGCGTCCCTTAGCTCTTGGTCAGGAGGTGGGGTAGCATGTTTCATCAGTCCTGTGGAATCATGGTGGACACAGCTTGGTTTGTAGTGATTTGTCTTTACTGTACTGTTGATTGCAAGAATTGTTCTCCTGGTTTTGCTAACTGTACTGTGCACCAGTTCATAGTTCTTCCAAGGTGTCTCCGAAGCAGTCCCTTCATCATTTCTGATAAATTAATACTATTCTGTTACATGAATACATGCTAAGTTGTTCAGCCATTCCCCAGTTGATGGACACCCTCCCCTCCTTAGATTCCATGTCTGTTTTCTAATGATTAGTAGATGATTTCTCTTCCCAGTGAAGTGAAGCTGAATGTGGTTATTTCTTTCCCCGCAGCGTGGCTGTGAGTCGATCCAAAGATGCCCCTCCATTTGGCCCTCCCATCCCAAATGGAATCACATTCCGCAAATCCGATGTCTTCCGAGACTTCTTGCTGGCTAAAGTGATAAATGCTGAGCATGCTGCCCACAAGTCTGATAAATTCCACACGATGGCCACTCGGACAAGGCAGGAGTACCTCAAGGACCTGGCCGAAAACTGTGTCACTAACACTCCCATTGACTCCACGGGGAAATTTAACTTAATATCACTCACCTCCAAGAAGAAGGAGAAGACAAAAGCTCGGGCGGGTGCCGAGCAGCACAGCACAGGGGCCATCGCGTGGAGGGTGGCTGCCCAGGATTTTGCACAAGGGGTAGAGATTGAGTGTATATTGGGGATTTCGAATGAGTTCATCATCCTCCTGGACCTACGCACCAAGGAGGTGGTATTCAATTGCTTTTGTGGGGACGTCATTGGTTGGACCCCAGACTCCTCCACGCTCAAGATCTTCTATGGGCGAGGGGACCACATCTCCATACGTGCCTCCGAAGGGTTCCCTGAGGACATTAGAGAAATTGTCCAGAGACTCAAGGTAAGGAATCTGAGAGCCTCAGGAAACAGGGTCACTGGGGGTCAGGGGCAGCCCTGAAGCTAATCAGCTCTAGCATTGCCTCACACAGGGCCACATCTTTCCATGGGGGCTGTCCGTGGTGTCCTCTCAGGCTGGTCCCAGACAACCTACTGGCGGCAGACCCCATAGCATATCTGAGTCTACTGCTTATGTTTTCATCTGGGTCATGGCTTACATACTCAGCGATAGAGAGGTCCTTCCAGTATGTTCCCACCTGACCACTTGCAGGCTTCACAGGCAGCCATACCATATCTCTTGTCCCAGAACACCACCAGGATGTCTTCACTTTTGCAAGTTTTCATTGAGTCATCATTGTGGGGGATATGTGTGAGCATTTAGGAGGTGTGTTTAAGGGTGCATTTCCTCCAGCATATCCCTCACATGAAAACCAGCTTCTTGGCCTCTCCCCAGGTTGAGGAGAGGGAGCCCCCTCTGCTAGACATTTCTGCCCAGAAGATGTTGCTTACTGTACAAATGCCAGTTACCATTCTGAATCATCCCTTACAGAACTTACTCTATGGGCTGCATGACTCTGAGTAAAGTGGAGGACCCTAGGAAGCCTGCCCATATTCTCATGAAAAATCCAGCAAGAGCCTGCAGAATGTGTCAGGGAAGTGTGACGTGACCTCTCTCATGGCTTCCCTCACATTGGGAAAGGTCCACATGTGCTATGGATGAGCAGACACCTGTGGATTTGTTAGTGCTACCTCCAGGGGGGCTACTCCTTCAGATCCCCTCTCTTTCTGAAGAGCTCTGAAATATCCACATTTCAACCCTCCTGCCTAAGATATCTGAGCTAATAGGGCCTTCAAAAGAGGGGGCTCCCTGAATTTTGATAGCAGAAGACCATCAGAAATGCTGTGAGGGCTGCTCTATGGTCTACCCAGACCAGATTCCCGCTACTGAGGAGGTTAGGACCCAATCTCTATGGGAGGCCATGGTTGTATTTCCTTGGAAATGGGCTGAAAACAGCAGGTTCAGAATGTGTTCAGGAGTACTCCAGAGTCAGTCCTGTTTCCCGGAGAATCTCCCATCTGGGAGTTGAGGGAGACCCTCATCCTGTGCATGTTTTTGGATCCCCCCTCAGACAGTGAGAAGTTCCCCAGGTATACACGAACATGCACATGCATACACATACACACACACATGCACATCCCAGGCCATGTTCAAACACTTTCCTGAATGTTCCTCACAGGTAATGACCAGTGGCTGTGAAACGGTGGACATGACCCTGCGGCGGAACGGGCTGGGCCAGCTGGGCTTCCATGTCAAGTATGATGGCACTGTCGCAGAGGTAGAAGACTATGGCTTTGCCTGGCAGGCAGGACTCAGGCAGGGCAGCCGGCTGGTGGAGATCTGCAAGGTGGCCGTAGTCACACTGACACACGATCAGATGATTGACCTGCTGCGGACCTCAGTCACTGTGAAGGTGGTCATCATCCCCCCCTTTGAGGATGGGACTCCTCGGAGGTGAGGCCGGAGGCCCGGGCTGGGGGCAGGGGGTTGGGGGAGGGATGAATGGACCAGCCTCAGGGCTGGCACAAAATCCAACAGCTGCCCCCTTCTCCGTGTTTTCCTCACATTTGCCCCAGCCCCCGTAGGCATCTTCTGACCTCAGGCTGAGGAGCCCTGGTCTAGGTGTACTTGCCCTAGGAACTGAGCAGTATGTGTGAGCCCCAGTGGAATGATGGGCATTGAGTTGGGAAGCTGCAGGAGGACTTGAGGGGTCCATGGAGAGGCAGAGATGTGCCCTGGAGAGAACAGCAAACTTAGGGTCAAGAGGACCTGTGTTCAAATACTACTATAGACACTTACTAGTTGCCTGACCCTAGGTGAGACCCTTAACCCCTTTTGACTTCAGTTTCTGCATATGTAAAATGAAGTGGTTGGATTTGAGGCTCTTTGTGGTCTCTTTCATACTTGTTCCCTAAGCAACTCCAGACTGGGGTGTGACAAAGAGCTAGGGAATGTCCCATTGGTTTGCTCCTCAGCATCCTGTTGTCTTGCAAGCCCTTCTTTGTGTGTTTTAGAGGAGGAGGGACCAGATCATGGCTCAGTCTGTAGCTGCTTGACCATGTGCAAAGCCCTTCTCCCTTCTGAGTGTCACATTTCCTGGCCCATCTATTGGAGACGGTGCTTATACCACCAGGCTCCAGACCTAGGACAGGAAAAGAGCTTAGCAAAGCTGGGTGGGCTGGGGAGACCTGGGCCACCCAGTACAGACACTTCAAGAGGTCACTGTCCCATAGGGGCTGATAACTTAGGGAAGGGATCCTCGGACTTGAACGCAGGGCTCAAACTCCACAAAACAATATCGGGTCTCTAAGTGCTACCCCAAGAACAACCAAGGACCAAGGATCTGATCTGAGGACTGATACCAGAAAGCATAGACATGTTGGCCTTTGAGTCACAGCCAAACAGTCTAAATCTGTGCTCAAAGTGGAGCTCACTTCTCTCCTAGAAGAGAAAGTCAGTGCATTCAAACACCCAGGTTATTGGGAAGAGGAGTGTGTTCCTCAAAGAAGTAGAAAAAAAAAGCACAGCAAGGCAGATTAAAGGCACAGAAGAGGCAAGAGCAAACCTTGACCTGAGGCGGGAAACTCGTGATTGAAGAGGGTGACCCAGAGGGGAAAGATGGGGACCCTTGAGCCCAGGGTGCTGGGCACCAGGCTCTGAGGAGGGAGCAGCTGCTTGTCCATCCTGTCATAAGGATGTAAACCTACAAATGGCCTCACATGTAGGATCCTCCCTTAAGGGCAAGAGCAAGAAGAAAGAAAAATGGCATTTTGTGAGCCCCTCACTCATAAAGGAGGAGTCTGGATGATGGTACCAGTGAGCAGGACGGATGTCTTACCAGACCATCTGTCACAGATGTGACTGAGAATCTCCCAAGACTTGTCAGAACTAATGACTCCTACCCACGTGTGGTGATTCACATGGCCATAAATGGTGCTGCCAGAAGGAATCTAGCAAACAGTGCTAAGGATTAGAATGTCTTTGCCAAGAGTCTGAAGACCCTCAGGGGATAGGAGGCTGCTGCCCATGCAAGGCAAGGGTCTTGAACAAGGCTGTGCCTAATAGCATTGGAAATTTGAGATCACAGTTTGAGAGATGGCAAGCTTCAGACCAGGGATGGAGTGCATCTGACAAGGGCTGAGATAGTATTTTTCTTTGGAGTCTTTTAGACCTAAGAAAAAGAAGAGTGAAGGACAGGGTCACCCATATACCTGTTGGGCTACATACCATAGAAAGTGTCCATAGGATAAGAAAAAGTATCCTGGATAATCAAAAATTTGCAAACTTGAGGAAATTAATTAAATTAAACCTGTGGTCTCAGATATCTCTACACAGATGCCCAAAAGAATGGGTAGCAAGCAAATCAAACCAAAGATCCTATCTCAAGGAGGCAAATGTGATATCATGGTTATCCCTGAAAATGGCAGGGGAATACCCATGACTGGGTCCTGAAAGGGTCTGCCTAATTTTAAAGGAAAGTGGGATTAATGAAAGGCACAGGTGGAAAGACTGACAGTGTAAGCCAAGAAAAGATTCTTATGTGAGAAACTCCAGGAAGGAGGGACAACATGGTGGCGAGAGTTTGGGTGTGGATCAACAGAGCTCCAAACACAGATGATACTGTCATGGAAGTAAGCTACAGACCATGCAGACAGAGAGGAAATGGACGTGTCCAAGAAGCTGACAGCAGGCTTGGTTCCAAATAGGAGTGGTGAGTGGCTTCATTTTTCCAGATATCTGCTGTAATACATTCTCTGCCTAAAACAGAATCACTCATAACTTCTTAGCTTGCATGAATGATAATTACATCCTACAAAAGGTGAATTTAATGAGGGGGACTTTTATCTGGTAGCTGGTATGGGAAGATGGGAACCTCAGGGGGAAGTGACTATTTTGGTATTTAGGATGGGAAAGGAGAGGAAAGCTGGGCATAGGCTGACATGGTAATTCAAAGGAAGGGACAGTAGGGCAATCTTTGGATTGAAAAAGACCGAAAAGTGGCTGATAAAGTCTTGATGCTCGAGATGAGGAGTGAAACAGAAAGCATGTATAGGCTCTTAATGAATTTGTCACCAAGCCCAGAAGCATTCTATGTCCAGACAATGAGGGACCTTACCCACTATAATTCCAGAGCCTCTGGAATCTGAGGCAATTCTCAGATTCTCTCTGAGGGGCTCTGACTCTGAGGTCTGCCGGACCAAAGAAGGCCACGTGTTACCCTCATTCTCAAAGAGGAAGCCAGAGGCTGCAGACCACTCCCTAGTGAATTTGAGTTGGATTCCTTGAAAATTCTCCAATGTGCTTTGAAAGGGTACTTAGTGATTGTGTAGAAAAGGAAACAGCGATCAGCACACGAAGGAGAGAACCTGCATGATCAGTGTTGTGTCCTCTTTCAATGGGGTTGCTGGACTGACTGCTAGATCAGGGACCACAGAAGCTGTCATTTGCCAAATTTGATCTGATTTAATTTTTAAATTGAGTGACAGCATTTTGTTTTGATGCAGCAGACATTTCCCAAAGATGTGATGTCAAATCCGAGGGTACAAAGGCTGCCTTGTGTCCTCAGGCTCTTGGACCTTGCGTGTAGTGAAGAGGCAGTCTACTTGCCGAATGAAAACTGAGCCTGGGGTCTGACTGACAAGAGCCGTTGACTGGCCAGAATTGTGAGCCTCAGTTTTGTGTTACCTCAGTTTACACAATTCTTATCCTTAGGTAGTTACACTTTTGCCCATGCTTTCTTCTCTGTGTAACATTCCACGTCAGTCTTTCCATGTTCTACCAAAGCATCCTACATCGATAGCACAATTCTCAGCATACAGTAGGTGCTTAATAAATGTTTGTTGGCCAACAAATCAGGGGACTCATTATTGTGCTGAGCGAGGGGACAAGAAGTGACCAGTCCCTAGTCCTCCAGAAACACCCGTCTCATGGGGTAGGTACCAAGTACACAGAGATAAATGCATGGAAGCTGCGACCCTTAGGGTGGAGAATCCCCAGGGACTCTGGGACTCTGCCAAGGCCTCATGGAGGAGGTGGCCTTGGTCCTGGGCTTGGAGGAAAGCAGCTGAGGTGAGTAGGGAACAGACTGCAGGCACAGTTCCGGAGGCGGGAGATGGTGGCAGCTTGCCCTACTGTCGTGTAAAGGCACTTTAGTGGTCTGGCTGTATAAATGAGAGCTGGTACCATTACTGTTACAGTGGTGGTGATGGTGCCACCAGTGATGCTGATGCCAGCCTGACTGAGCCCAGCAGGAATTGCCTTCTGCCTGTGGGGAAATCTCAGGACTCGGCCAGCAGTCCCATCCCCTGCACCACCGCCCAACCTGTGCCTCGGGGCGTGTTGTTACCTGTGAGGTTTTTGTGTCAGAAATTGAAATGATGATGCCAAGGCATTCATCATCAGGATAGAGGCTTCCTCTGACTCCCATTTCTTGTCCTGAGGTGACACATTGTGCCATGAAGAGACTGGAGCCATCCTGGAAACAGCTGCCGGAAGTCCCCTGGGAGGCCAGCTACCAGGAATGTTCCCTTTTAATACCCAGACTACACTGGGCTCATTGGCCTTGGCTGGGTCCCTACAGAAGAATCCAGGCACAAGCTGTTCCCCAGCCCCCTATCTTGGCCCTCTGAAGCCACACATCCTCTGACTGGGAGAGGCAAGTTAGAACGCAGTGGCTGGGTGCTTGTTGTGAACGCTTCGAGCATGCACATGCACACACATGTGCACACGCACCTGTACAGCTGTATTTGGATAGGCTGCTGCATCGGGGCTTGCTTGAGTCATGGCTCCTAGGAAAGAGCAAAGACACTGAGGCCCCAGGCCCAGGAGGCAGGCTGGCCTTGGCAGGCGTGTGGAAAGGAAGCCAGCCTGACAACTGGTCCAACAGGTTTCAGGTTCCAGCCCCTGCTTTTGTCTAGAGAAAGACCATATTGTGTTCCCTTCAAGTATGGCTAGGCTCGGCTGGCAGCAGGGGCCTTTGGGGTTTTGAGTCTCACCAGGATGCAGAGCCCTCATTTGCTGCAAAGATAACACAGAACTCTTGGTATCTCCAACGCTTCCCTTTGACCTTTGTCCCTGGGCTCACATGCCCAATAAGCTGGGAGAGGGAGTGAGCAGTATCTGGGAACCAAACCCCCCCCATCCACCCCCCCCACAGAAGAACAGTCCTGTCAGGGTGTCCCTCCTATACTTCCTAGGGCCATTAGGGCCTAGAACCAGAAGAGATCTCCAAGGCCCTCCTTCCCACTTTACGGGTGATACCAGGGTGGAAAAGCGATGTGCCCAAGTTTACAGGAAAAGGATTGAAGCCAGCCCCTCCAGCTTTGGCCATTAAGAATTACTGCATCAGTCACAGCATCATTCAGTTATGTCTGACTCTGTGGCCCCTCTGTGGGGGTTTTCTTGCCACAGCAGCTGAAGTGGTTGGCCATTTCTTTCTCCAGGCATGTCCTCATTTTACAGATGAGGAACTGAGGCAAATAGGGGTTAAGTGACTTGTCCAGGTTCACACAGCTCGTAATTGTCTGAGGCTAGATTTGAACTCAGGTCTCCCTGACTCCAGGCCGACTATCTAGGCACCACGAGCTGCCTCCAGCAGTAATAACTAGCAACAATTATGACTAGCATTTGGATGGCACTTTAGGGCAACCAGAGAGCTGTATGTATTCTCTCATTTTATTCTCATAGCAACACTGTGAGGCAGGAGCTGTTATGTTAGCCTCCTGTTTTAGATGGGTAAACTGAGGCTGAGGGCATTTAAGCAACTTGTCCGAGGTCATATAGCGGGTGAGTGTCCAAGGCCGGATTTGAACTCAGGTCGTCTTGACTGCAGGCCCCTCTCCCACATCTGTACTGTTTGGTCCGCAGCTGCAGGTCACATTCTCTGGGGCCCCACCACTGCGGAGGTTCCGATACCCCCCACTGGTCCCATGGGTATGTAGGTGGGAGATAGCAGGAGTGATTCTTCAGGCATGCACCCATTTGTTTATTCAGCTGGTGGCAGTGCCCCAACCAGGCGGGCAGGCTCCTCTTGACCCAGGAAGGCCCCCCCATATAACTTGTTTGAGGAGCCCTGTGCCTGGCAAGCTGTTTATGATGGATTGATTTCATGTTGAGAAAGTCACCCTCAGATAGATTGAAGAATTCGACCTGTCCCAGCCAAGGCTGTCTTGGCAATAGGTTTGGAAATCTTGCATTGACAGCCATGTGAGTGGGGGGAAAGCAGGGTGCTTAAGTCACAGGGTTCCCCATTCTGGGGGAGGCCCCTGGTAGTATCAGGTGAGGCCTGGCACCTGGGAATGCTGAGAAGTCAGAGTGGGGAGGGCAAAGCATACAAAGGAGGGATGGGAGCTCAGGAATGAGTTTCCAGAGCTTTTAGCTGGGGAGGCAGAAGCCTTGAGGGGCATGTAGAGGACCTGGGGAGATTGCTTCACCTTTCCCTTCCTGTGCCATATCCTGAATACACCTACCCTGAAGCTGCCCTGGGAACAGAAGGTCGGAAGAGAAATCTGGGACATGGATGGTCCTCAGTCTGGGATCACCAGACCCTGAAGGGTGGAGTGAACCCAGATGGACACCTGCCCTCTAACCGTGCTTGTCTGGGCAGCAGCATCCCCCAGCTGCTGTTAGCCACCCCTGGGACTGACCGGAGCTGGGCCTTGGAGCAGGCAGGCTGGCTCCCTCAGAGGCCTGGAATCAGGAAGACCTGAGTTCAAATCCACCCCCAAACACTTTGTTTTGACTCAGTTTTCTCAGCTGTGAGGATCATACCAGCCCCTCCATCTCAAGGATCAAATGGGATGAGAATTGTACCTCACTTAGTCCAGCGCCTGGCACATTCTGACAGGCCCCATCAGAACCTAGGCAAGCTATGACAGAAGCCTCTGGCCAAGAAGGCTGGTCATGCCTCAGTTGTACCATCTTGTTCTCCTTGTGGTGGGGCACTGAGGCTCACAGCAACGCTGGGCCCTCCCTTGGTCTATTTTTAGGTTGTTCTGCCTGTGTCGTTAACACCTGCAAAGTAGGTCATGTGTGCTTGTGTGGCCTCCTTTCCAGGAGCAAGGTGGGTCATAGCACTAGAATCAGGGCCTACAGCTCGCTAGTGCTGTGATGTGAGGGGAGCAGCCTCAGGCTGAAGGTCAAAGCTGAGCCTCTGCTGCCACTCTTGGGATGAGATGCCTGGGCCTGAGACTGCAGGTGGTCCCACCCTCCAAGTCTGGGCCTGAGCCAGGCAAAGCCTGGGGAGTTGGCTCAGAGCCTACCTCGCCTTTTTGAGCCACATTTGGGGAAGCGAGGCAGAATTTTCCAAGAAAGTGAATGAAGGTTCATGACCCACCTGCAGAGTTCCCCAGGCAGGAAATAACTCTAGTTTCTCTTTCCAGGGGATGGCCAGAGACCTGTGACATGAATACCTCGGAGCCTAAGGCAGAGCCAGAAAGCACAGCGGCCCGGCCCCCATATCGGAGCAGCTCTTCCTGGCAGTGGAGTGGGCCTGCTTCCCACAACTCCTTGCAGGCCTCCAAGTGGGCTGCACCCGGGACCACAGGCCATGCCCAGTCACTCAGCAGGCCACCAAAGCCCACTTCGGGGGTCCCTTACCGGGAAACTCAGCCACTGCACAGCAAACGGTAAGTCGTCTCTGACAAAGTCCAGAGCCATGCTTGCCCACCCTGGATGGATAGGTCTGGGTTCCAGAGGACCCCTCCAGGCTTGAGCAGCTGTGAGCTGCTGGGGGTATCTCTGACTGCTTCATGCGGTATGTTTAGGACAGCAGAGTGGCCAGGGAACCCAGAGCTCAACCACTCTACTCCTTCCTGAGCAACTCCATTTTCCCCTGATTTGCTGTCCCTCCATTTCTGAGACTTTCAGCACCTGAAGGGCTCTCAGAGCTCATCTCTTCTGGCTTTTTACTACCTGCAAAATCCCATCAGCGCCTTCCCTGACAGATGATTGTTCAGTCTCTGCTTACCCAGTGATGGGGAGCTCTCCATCTCACAAGCCACTCTACCCCCTGTACACATACACTGCAGTCATACTTAAGACACTCATACATAAACACATATACACACTCACACACATACACTCATGTGTACAGATACACTGCATTCATACACACACAATACACATATTGCACTCATACTTAACACACTCATACATGCATACATATACACACTCACATACATAGATTCGTATGTACACATACACTACATTCATACACACGCTCATGTTCACCCACAATTTTTATCTCTAAGCCTTGTTACAGTCTTGGGGAGTGGCAGGACAAGCATTCTTCTCCCCATTTTACAGATGAGGAGACTAAGGTCCAAATAAGCTCACTGAGTTATCCACAGCCACACAGCTCCCTAAGGCAGAATAGGGCCTGGACGCTCAGGTCTCAGGACACTGGGCCCATGTGCTGCCCCTAGAACCACACTGCCTCCTTCTTCTCAGTTGCCCCTGTCTCATCCTAGGCCTGTCAGCTTTCCAGAAAATGCCTATCCAGCCTCACCAGCAGGGGTGGACAGAGTCCAGCCTTATCGACAACCTTCGGGGAGTTTCTCCACTCCAGGCTCAGGGGGAGCCTCCTACACCCGCTACAAGCCATCCCCGGAGAGGTAGGGGGCCCCCAGCCATCAGCCAAGCCCCAGGGGACACAACTAGTTTAAATCCCCTCACCAGGGTTCGTGGAGGAGGAGAGGCGGCATGGGGGGAGGGGTCCTCAGTCAACCTCAGCACAATTGCCTGTTTTACGACGGCTTTGTCCACACTGGAAGTCAGGAGTGACCGTGTATTGATTCAAGTGGGACTCTGCCTTAGATGTGAAAGTGCTGGTGAACCTTGAGTCCCCGCCCTAGTCACTGAGCTGGGGGCAAGCAGATAACATGGGGCATTCAGCATGTTTGCTTTATGCAAATCCTCAGCCTGGTCCCTGGGTCTGTGGGCTCATTTCTGCCACCTCCTCCTTTGTTCAGGTCTAGTGATAGTGGATGATGCCCAGAATGAGTGGTGGATCCCCGGGGATGAGGGCTTGTGAGAGAGCATAAGTGTGTGTGTGTGTGTGTGTGTGTGTGTGTGTGTGTGTGTGTGTGTGTGCGCACACGCGCGCACGCACAGGTACACTGTGAGAGTGAGTGGCAGGGTGGCACAGGTGTGAGACCTCAGAACGTCAGCACCTGCTTGACGAAGAAGGAATGGCGCGTGAGTGTGGCTGCACGCTGTGCCTCTGGTCACTCTGATGCACTGCTCTAGAAGAGCATGGTGGTCACCCCTTGTATTTCATGGGAGGCCTCCTGCCAGCAAGGCTCAGGGGTGCGCACCATCTCCCTGGGCCTAGGGTAACCAGAATTAGCCTCCAGGGGGGAGCTGCCCTCTCCTCTTCTCCTCTAGCAGAGAGTGTCTTCAGGGCAGGGCTTGTCCCAAATTAGGGAGAGGATGAGCCTGCCACCCATGGAAGGGCACATGACCTACTCTAACCCTTCCTAATTGATACTGAGTATGTCCTGTCACCTCTGAGCCTCAGTTTCTCCATTTGTAATGCAGAAATAATGCCCTGGCCCCCTCCTCCAAGGTCAGAAAATGTTTGCCACTGCGGTGCCCACATCCTGCTGAGGAATGTCTCAGGACAGTCACTTCCTAGAGAAAGCCCCTGATCGAATATTCCTGGGGGCCAGTAGTTGCTGAGCTGTTCCCAGGACTTCTGTTCTGTCTTCAAGCAGCAGCTGTCTCACAGCTCCTTTCCATTCAGTAACCTATCCTCCTAGACAAAAGCCTCTAGACTCCATAGCACCCAAGGCAAACAGGAACACAACGGGAGAGAGAGGGGAGTGACATCCATCCCTTGGGGCATTCTCATCATTGCTGGGTAACACCAAATTGGAGTTCAGCAAGTGATTCGTCCCTGAGCTTGACCCCACATCCTGGAGCCTGGTTGTGACTGTAGAAGAGGGTCACAAACTCCAAAACACATGTTGGGAAGAGATTCCAAGAGTGTCTCTACTGTGTTCTGGGAGGCCAGACCAGGGAGTCAGGGGAGAATCTGCCCACCTGACCCATCTCCCTGCCCCTGGAGAAATGGCTCCCACTGATTTTTCCTTAATACTCCTGAGCCTTCAGAGCTCCTTGGGTCTGGAGGAGGAAGGAGGCTGAGAAATGATCTGGTCTGGTCTCCCTGTTTTGGAGGCTCAGAGTGAGGGCCACATGAGCACAAGGGTCACTGCTTCTGTAATCATGGACTCCATGATATACCCATCGGTCCTGCCTGGGTTAGACATTCAGAAGGCAGCCCAGCCCAGCCCTATTAGAGAGGACCAGACTGAGGTCTGTGAGGAATGACCAAGGGCAGAAGCTAATGGACCTGCTTGGCCCATGCTTTGCTCATGCGGCCAGCCTGGTGCATCTGCTCTGTGGTCCTGTCCCATCGGGTCCCACAGGAGGTCTCAGGAACAGCAGTAAAGGGACCAGGGCAGGCTGGGCTCTCAGGAAGCCAACAAGCATCTGTTAAACATTTAGACACGTAAGCCAGGCCCTGCACCCCGTACTGGGCACACGGAAGGGCAGATACAGTCCCTGCCTTCACTTTGGGTCTCACACTGTGATAGGAGAGACTGCAGGCAGACAGCCAGGCTTGGAGCAGGTATAGACAGGACAAACAGCAGGGAGGGAGCCAGTGAGGCTGCCTGTGGAAACTGGGATTTGGGCTGAGCCCTGAGAAAAGGAACTAGGACAGGGGAGGAGGGAGTGAGCACCCAGTGGGGCTGAATGCAGTAGTAGGTGGGAGCCTGCTGGGTATATCATAACAACAACTTGTAGATGCACAAGCATACACACACACACACACACACACGGAAGGGTTAGAGCAGGTCATGTGCCCTTCCACAGGTGGTAGGCATGGCACTGCTCATCTTCTCCCAAGCCCTGAAGACACTTTCTGCTAGAGGAGAAAAGGAGAGGGTGGCTCCCTCCTGGAGGCCAATTCTGGCTCTGAGCACCTCCTATTTACATAATGCCTACTATGTGCCAGGCACTGTGCTGAGTGCTTTCCAGATATTCTCTTGTTTGATTTTCATTACAACTCTGGGAGGGAGGTGCTGCTGTTATCTGCATTTTACAGTTGAGTAAACTGAGGCAGATAGGTTAAGTGACTTGCCCAAGGTCACACAACTAGGATTTCAACTCAGCTCTTCCTGACTCCTGGTCCAGCACTCTATCCACAGCACCACCCGACTGCCTTGCTGGAATTTCCTTAGGTATGGCTCAGATCTCCCACAGTCAGTCATGTTAATTAACCTACTTAATTAAACACCTGTTCTGCTAAGTGCTGGCAGGAAGGCAAAAAACAAGGCCTGCCCTCATGGAGCTTATGGTGACATGAAAACCACAGAGCATCACCAGGCCGTGGTCAAGGTCGGTTGGGGGTGGTGAGCAGAGGGGAGGAGGCCACCAGGTGAGGGCCTGGGAACTCTCGTCTCTGCTCACTTTGCTCTGCGTTGGTCTCTGCTGCCCAGCATCCAATGAAACAATGAAATGTTCTCCATGGCAAAATCACATCCCATTCCATTCAATTAGTAGCCCGTGTTCTGCTGCTCCCCCACTGAAGGCAGCCTCTTAACTGCCTTCCTTCTTCAGGTTTAGGAAGTTTGCTTGGGACTACCCTCCTCCCCTAGTATTACCCTCCCTTCCCTGCCTGTATCCTTGTTAAACACCTTTCTACATCAAGGTGTGTGTTCACCTGTCCTTTATCTACTTCAGAAAAGAATAAGGTTCATCTGATTCCCACTCCTTTCCTCCATGTTTGTGTCTTCTCACACAGCCAGTTAGGAAAAATAGCAAATGTTCTCCCCTTCCTACTTTCTACACCAGCATGGTCCTTTGCCCTTCCTTTCTCTTTCTACCTTCAGAACAGACTCAGTTTGCCTTCCCCTGCACTGTCCCCCTTCCCCATCTTCTGTTTTTCCCATTTAACTCCCTTAATACCCTTTGAAGATGTTAAGATTCTGTTTCCTCTGCCCCTATGAGAATGTTAGCACAGCATCATCATATGGCTCCTTGCAGTTATTTAGATATGGTTCCCTTTCCAGATTTCTCCAGACCCGTGCTTGCATTTCATAATTCCTATTCGCCTCTGGTCTTTTCATCAGAAGTGATCAAAAGTCCTCTATTAAAGGTCCATCTTTTCTCCTATGGTTATTCTTGGTCATTAGCCCATACCTTTGACTTTGGAGACCATGACCATCCAAGATTGTAAACACTGATTTCTTCTGTGATCAAGATGGAGGATCTTTGGTTCTTGAAGTCCTTCTCCCTGGCAGCTTGCAGTACATCTTCTGTAGAAGCTCTGGGTTTGGGCTGTGACATTATTGAAGGATCCCTTCAGATGGGGATTGTTTGATTCTTTCTATTTTTCCATTACCCTTTGGTTTCATTAATGCTTCTTGAAATAGAATGCCCACATCTCTTTTTAAAATAAGTTTTTATCAATGCCTTTTGGTTTGGGGGCTTTTTATTTTACATCACCATGGTTTCCCCTAGTATTCTTTCCCTTCCTCCTCCCAGAGAATCATCCCATATAACATAGTATTTTTAAAATACAAAAAAAATGAAAAAAGGTGAAAAACTGATTGGTATATTGAAGAAAGTTTGAAAATATGGGCAGCGTACATCTCTTGTGGCCTCTGCAAAGGAAAGGGTAGAGTGTCTTCTCATATCTCTTCTTTTGAGCCAGGCTTTTCATAACTTTTTATAACTTTGCAACATGTGTGTGTGTGGTGTGTGAATGTATGTGCCTGTTGTGAGTGTGTGTATGTGTGTGTGTGTAGTGTGACTGTATGTAGTATGTGTGTAGTATGAGTGTGTGTGTAGCATGTGAGTGTGTATGTTGTGAGTGTGTGTATGCATGTGTGTAGTGACTGTAGTATGTGTGTAGTATGAGTGTGTAGTGTGTATAGTATGTGAGTGTGTATGTTGTGAGTGTGTGTATGTGTGTGTTGTATGAGTTTATGTGTGGGAGTTGTGTGGGCTCTTTCCATTTACATTGCTGTCAGGCAAAGAGGTGGCATAGTGAGGGATAGGAGCCTGGATAAAGAAGACCCAAGTTCGGATCCATCAGAGACACTTACCAGCAGTATAACTGTGGGCAAGTCACTTAACTCTGTTTGCCTCACTTCCTGTTCTGTAAAATGAAGATCACCACAGCACCTGCCTAGCAGGGTTTCTGTGAGGCTCAAATGAGATGACAGTTATGCAGTGTTTAGCAGCGTCTGGCACGTAGTAGGCACTATTATAAATGCTAGCTGGTATTATGGCTGGAGTAACCACAGAATTGTCATTGATGGTAAGAGAGTGGCTTTCTCTAGTGAGTGGGATGTGCTATACCCTGCCACCTGTGCGGATTCTGGGATGGTTCCCTCAGAGAGGGGGCATTCATGTCCCAGAAGCTCCCCTCTACACCGGCCCAAGTTCCTTTTGGCTCATGGAGCCGGAAGAGTTGGGGGGAGCTAATAGAAGAGTCTTCCCACCCACCCAGTGGATGAGGGAGCCAAGGCCCACCAAGACCCAAGGATGTGCCAGTAGGCAGCCTGTAGGTAAGAGTTACAGATAGAGGCAGAACTTGAACCCAGACCCAGTCTAGTTGTAGATCCACAAGCCTGAACTTTCTTCTTGGCTGCTGGCTCATTTCCCAGTTGTCTCCGAAGCTTTTACCAGTGTCACTTCAATTCGAAGACATCTGTTTGGCTCCTAATTTATGGTGCCAGGCATGGTGCCAGACACTGACGGTACAACCAATTATGATAAGCATGTTTTAAGCAGCTGCCATGTGCCAAGCACTGTGCTCGATACTGGGGACCAGATGGAATACTACTGTCCTCAAGGAGTGCGTGAGAAGTGGGCACAGGGCATAGAGAGAACAGTGTACGGGGACAGAGGCATGGGGAGAGATCCCTGCCACCAGTGCCGGATTTAATGATTGTGTAAAGGACGGGAAGGAGCCTAATGTGTGCTGAGCACTTCACAAATATTATGGCATTTGATCCTTGCGACCATCCTGCAAGGTAGAGATTATTTTATCCCTGCTTTTCAGTGCAGGAAACTGAGGCAAGCAGTGACTTTCCCAGGGTCACACAGCTAGTAAGGGTCTGAGGTTGGATTTGAGTCCAGGTCTCTTGGACTCCAGCAGGTCAACTACCTCAGTTTTTAAGACCCTTAACCTTTGTTGGCAGATCCCTTTGGCAATGTGGGATGTCTTCTCAGAATCATGTTTTCAAATGTGTAAACAAAAGAAACCAGTTGTATCGAAAGACTTTAATAAAAATATTATTTAAAGGAACAAGTTTACAGACACCAGGTTAAGAATCCCTTCCCACAATGAAATATGTAGTCCATCCCACCTGGGTAGGGGCAGGACCTGGTGCCTCTGTGAGTGGTGAAGAAACCGGCCATCCCAGCCACCATCACCTTCTCCCGCAGAGGCCAGGCAAAGCCCAAGAGCTCAGTAAATGCCTGTGTCTTCTGCTGCCAGCCTAGACCCCGCAGCCACATCCAAAGGAGTGAGTCTACAGAAGAGAGAATCTGGCAAAAGTAAGCTCCCTCCACCAGGCTTCTCAGGATGTCAGGTTCAGCATCAGAAACTGATCTTATCAGTAGATATGACATTAAAATTAGGGCAGCAAGGTGGTGCAACGGATAGAGCGCTGAGCAAGTCAGAAAGACCTGAATTCAAAAAGTGGCCTCAGACGCTTACCAGCTGTGTGACCCTAGGCAAGTCACTTCACTCTGTTTGCCTTAGTTTCCTCATGTGTCAAATGAACTGGAGAAGGAAATGGCAAACCTCTCCAGTGTGTCTGCCAAGAAAACCCACCTGGGGTCACAGAGAGTCAGACACAGCTGCCCAGTTCAACAACAACAGATCACCATCTGCTTTGCTACTGTCCCTGGGGACTCTGGGTAGGATCTTCCTCTCTGCCCTGTGCTGAAGCCTTCCTGAGGAAAGGTTGCTCCTTGAAGTCAAGGGTTGTCTCTGTGGTTCGCTTTGTGTCTGCGTAGAGCTTAGTGGAGATCTTGGCTCTGCTCATTCATTCTGGGGGGGCAGTAAGGCACAAATCTGATATGGTAATACTGAGTACAAGGGGACAGGCATAGGAGAGAGGTCCAGAGCAGACTTTTTTCCAGGAGGGGAAGTCCGTGCCAACCGTTACATTTCCAGTCCAAATGTGGGGGGGATTCTTTTCCCATACCTTCCCCCCACTTCTCACCCCTCTCCAGCAAGCCCCAGATGGGGTCCACTGGACACACATGGATCAATCTGTGGTCATCCTCTTGAGGAGGGTCTGTGTGTGTGTGTGCATTGTGTATGTGTATATGTATGTGTGTGCATGTGTATATGTGTATTGTGTATATATGTATACGTGTGTGTGCACATGTAGAGCCGAGATCAGGGAAGATGGCGCAGAGCAAGTGAGCCCATGGCAGTCGGTCACCTTCAGCATCCTGTTGCCTCCTGCCAGCTCCTTTCAGGGCTCAGCCTCGCCTTCCTGGCAAGGAGTTCATTGTCCATCTTCCTTCTTACTCATCAGATCTCACCAGCCACTCTCCGCCCGCTCCCCAAGTCTGCATCCTGTATATTTATAACCTGCTCAGTAACATGGAGCTAGGCTGCTGCTCAGGGCAGGCAGCTTTTCTTCCCTGAGTGATGTGTCGTGAACTTCCAGCCAGTCCTTCTCCATTCCTTCCACAGATATGCAGCCTCCCAGCATCCTCTGCTGCCGCTTGAGCCCCACTATGGCCATGAAGGGCTGTCCAGCGGCGACTCCTCCTCAGGCGGCCTGACCAGCCAGGAGAGCACCATGGAGAGGCAGAAGCCAGGTGAGACTCTGAGAGGTGCCTGCTTCCTTCCTCCCTCACCTCCTTCTGCTCCTCCCATTCCCTCAGCATCTGGTCACTATTGTCCTGCAGGGACGCTCCAGCCAGCCTGTTTGTCCCCTCTCTCTTACTAAGAGCTGCTGTCAGAAGGAAAGAGGGAGACAGAGAGAGAGTCAGAGAAAGAAACAGGGAGAGGCAGACAGAGGAGAGAGAGAGAGAGGAGGTGTGGGAAGAAGGAAGGAGGAAAGGGGGAGGGAGGCAGGTGGGCCTCTGGTGAGGTGCCCAGGTGCCAGTCCTTTGCATCCACACCAGAGCCTCTGAAAGGAAGGCCCCACCTCTGACGTCCTTGTTTTTGCCTCCTTGCTGGTGCTGGGAGCTGTCTGTGCTTGTCCCTCAAAGTGATTTGGGGCCTGATTCTCTGTGGCAGGGAGAAGGTTCTTAGACTCTCCCTGCCCCCTCTCCTTGATGGCATCAAGTTTTGGCAAATGAAAATACTGAGATGGGCTGTTGTAGGGCCCAGCTTCAGACCCAGAGATGAGGTTAGTAGGGCTGCTGTCAGGCACTTCCTTCCCTTGGTCTTCTGCCCAGGGCTCCCACTTCCCCCAGGACCCTGCCGCCCCCTCTCTCAGGTATTTGTACTTAATGAGGGCCAGCTTTAAGACTGAACTGTTCCTACTGATCCTATTGGTGATCCCGGGTCATGTATGTGCTTCACATCTTCCTCAGATGAAGATACTGAGGCTGAGAGGAAGTGGTCCCATAGGCAGACTCAAACCTCCCTCCCCCAGCTTTTTGGCTCCATGGTCATCTCTTTTAGAGAAATGAGACTGGTCAGTACGAGCCCAAAGGAAGTGGCCCTTAGTGTGGACCGGTCACATACCTGCATGGTCAGGGGGGCAAGGGGTGTGTGGAGTGTGCATCAGGTCTTCTTTCACCCCTCCCCAGACCCCTCAGGTAGACGCTCCCGTTAGTGTGAATGGCAGCCGTAGGGGCATGTAGAGTCACAGGTGTAAAGTCAGAAGCTGAGTGTCTCAACCTTTTTGCTGGGCCAGCTGGGAAGGCCCAGAGACCCCTCTTAGAATCATGTTTTTAGATGCATAAAATAAAATTCATGGGCTTCCTGAGGAAACCCAGCATAATGAACTACAGTTATGGAAATATTTTTCAACCAAGTTCACAGACCCCAGACCACTGCACACAGGGAATCTGCCTAGTCCATTGAGAGATAAAAGGAAGTGATTTCTCAATGTTTGCAGAGCTGCTCAGGGACTGAGCAGGGTTCAAGTCTAGGTGCTTGAACACCCCTGCCCCTGCCCCTGCCTCCTGCTCCCCCAGGAGGCCAGTCCTGGTTTAGTCTGTCTGTGGCCCTCTCAGCCTCTCTCCTTTTCCAGACCCATTTGGACAGTTTGGTCAAGGTCTGTCATCTGACATCTGCCCTAGCTTAAGAAGAGCTTGCTACACTGAAGTCTCCAATTGAGTCATTGCTTCTTCTTCGCACACCATGTCAAGCAGGGTGGTCAGGAAGAGGGAAATGGCTTCTGCTCTGTGTGGCCAGGTCGACACTTCACTAGGGCGATGCTGTGGACGAGCACATTTGTTGTCCCAGCCAGGCCTGCCCCCAGCTGAGCTCCAAGAGGGCCTCTCCCCCATTCCTCCTAGCAGCTGCCCAAAATTGGGAGGGGGCTTGAAAAAGCCTCCATGTCTCCATCATCGTCTCCCAGAAGAGGGCCATCTGTCCTGCCCAAGTTCTTAAGATGGAGGACGGAGCCAAGGTGGAGACACTTGCCCCGCAAAGTCCCTGCGATGCCACTTTTAGCTGTATCTTGGCGAGTCTGAGTGTCTGATAATGACATTCACAGTCACTCTCTCATAGGGTTGATGGGAGGATAGGACTCTGCAGTCCTGCCGCGGGAAGGGGAGTAGGGATGGGTTTGGCAGCACCCCATCCCCATAGGTGAGGCCCATGGGGGAGGGGGCATGGTGGGGGCTGCTCTGAGCCATCCTGATGGCACGTCCTTCCAGGCTGGATAGAGTGTGATCAGGCTACTGATTGCATGCTGCTGTGTCTCTGTGTGGGGTAGTGGAGCATGAGGAGGAAAAGGTCTTGCATTGCCTGGTTGTCCCTGGGCTCCTTTGGCTCAGGCTGGCATCTCCTCCTCCAGCGAGCTGCCCACCTGTGGCCCTGGCCTGTCCTCAGCCATGCCCCTGCAGCAGACGTGGATGAAGGCATGGAGGGTTAAAGAAGCTTGTTTTGCTCCCATCTCCCTTTCTTCCCCCCAGCCCTGATGGGCAAGAGATCATGGCCTAGAATCTTCAGGGGCAGAGTCATCTGCCTTCATTTGTGGGGGCTTCCTCTGGAGAGAGGGAGCCATGGAGCTCACAGAACAGAAAACCTGTTGCTTGCTTCCAAGGCCAGCCAATCAAGGCCCAGGAGTTCCACCTGGAAGAAACCCATGGGAAATATGCAGGCCGGTCCTGGAAGTCATGTCTCTGAACCTTTGAAAGCATCACATCCTTTCTCTGCCTCTCAGTGGAGTACCTTGGACATCTGCAGATCACAGGCAGCTGAGCCTTGGGCCTGGCTTCTTTTATGCTTAGGACAGTAAAAAGCAGGGTCATCCCATTTGAAAAGCCAGGCACATTTGGTCCTAGCTGATCCTCCACTGTGGCGGCTAACACCAGGCCTGGGCAGCCTCCAGGCTTGCCACAGTGGGGAGGAATGCTTGGTATACTCATTTTGCAGCTGAAGAAATGTGAAATGGGGAGGGGGTATGATGGGCTCTTACCCCCAGGCCACACTTCCTCTGCCCCTGGCATGGGAGGCCTTTGGGCACCAGGACACCCCTGACATTGAAGCCTAGTGGTGGGTACCTCCTCCTGTTCACCTTCACATAAACCCTCCATGAAAACTCAGCCTCATCTCCCTGCACCATCCTGTGTGCATGGCTGGGCTGGCATCTGTGAATAGTCCCAAGTGAGTCCACATCCTTTGTGGAAGAGCGGGTCTGCATGTTAGTAAGTGCCAGAGCAACTGGAGACCTGCGGAGCCTGTGTCTGCCTGGAGAGGTGCTCGTCCTGAACCACACGGAGACAGATCCTAGGGAGCTGTCTCCGTCTCCATGACTTGTGTTCTTTTGGATCCTCTTGGAATAACACTAAAACCATGCCATGGCATCTCTGCAGCATATTGGGGTCTGCAAATATCTCATCTGGTCCTCACAACAGGCCTGGAAAGTGGGTGCTAGCTGGCTAGTATGAGGAGGAAACTGAGGTTATCCATCAGGAATCAGAATCTCAAACCGCAGGCCCAGGGGCCACTGTTAGCTCCTCCCACATTCTGTAGGCCTGGCTCCAGCCCAGCCACCCCTAAGGTAAGTCAGGTATCCCCCCACCCCCAATCCTCCACACTTTGATCTCCTTTCCCATCACCTGAGGGAGGGCAAAGGAGGCCAGTCCTTTTCTCCTACTCAGAGCCTGGTGGGAAGCTGTGGACATCTTCTGGCCAACAATGACACTTAGACGTTCATCTTCTTGCTCCTTGGCAAGTGTCTTGCTTCCAAGAGCCGAGTAAATCAGCGGATACAGATGTGTCTAAGGAATGATTTTCTCCTGTCTTAGTGACTTGTTGATTAGTCTCCCTGCACTTTCTCCGGGCTCAGTTTCTTATCTTTTCACCTGCTGCTCACAAAGTCTTCATTCAGCTGTAGCCATCGAACCAGAATAACCTTACTACGCTCACTTTGGGCCTTCGCTCCATCCACCATGCTGCTCCCTCAACCAGATGGACCACCATGTAACCAGCAATTGGTTGGCCCTTCCCTCTGCTCCAGGGGACCAAGATGTGGCTGCTGTGGACTCACAGGTTTCAGGAAGGCCAGGGTGCCCAGCTCCAGGAGCAGGCTCATTGAGCTATTTTTTAATGCTCATTCCTCTGCCCCTAGTCTATCTCTTAGAAAGGGGCCTATGGGCTTGTCAGAGCAGGCCACTTCTCTGTCCTCACATCTCTCCTCCAACTGTGTCTTATTGGTGCAAGGCAGCAGAAGAGAAGTGTGAAGCCTCCCTCGTCTTGCCAGGAAGGGCCAGAGGGATTGTTTGCAAAGAACAGAAGTCAGCAGCCTTTCTGGTCTCTCTGTACCCATGAGATCCACCAGCCCCCCATGTCATGTGGGAAGGGACCTCGAGGGTCAGGTAGCCCTTAGTTTTACAGATGAACGAACTGAGACCTTGACCCAAAGACTAACTGACTTGATTATTCAATCAGATGGTTAATGTCAGGAACAGGGTTTCAACCCTCTGGTTCTAAAGTCTGCGATGGTCTGCTGCCTTGTCTAGCCATCTCATTTGAGAGGGTCTCTGGGCCTCATAGACCTGTGCTCTGAGCCAAGCCCCTGCCAAACCAGGAAGCAGGTGTCCCTGATGCTGAGGGTCCCCATGGTGCCTGTGGACACACCAGCAGCATGGGCTTCATGGCATTCCTAGTGTGATAAGGATTCTCAGAGAGCAGGGGAAGTCCCTAGCTCCAAGACTGGATAAGGGCCAGCAGGCTGCCTGCCTGCTCAGGTGCCTAACCAAGGTGGAAGAGGGCCGAACCTGGAATCCTGAGCCCTGGGTTCCAGTGCTGCCTCTGAGCCATCATTAGAAACTTCTTGGAGCCTCAGCGTTTCTATATGATCATGCTTGGCTTCTTGCTGCATGGACTTGTTGTGTCATGTGCTGGGCTTATTGTGGGGAGCCCCCGAAAGCAGAGATAATGGAGAAGGCACCCATCCACACACTTTTCAACAGCACTTCGGGCTTGAAATAGGCAGAATTTGAAGTCCAGAAGAACTAGGTTCAAGTGCCAGCCTTAATGTTTACTAGCTCGAGGCCCTGAACCCACCTGAACTTGACCTTCTCATGTCTCATGGGATTACTAAGAGCACCTGTTCCACAGGGTTGTGATGAGACTCACCAGAGCATCTTCTTAAAACAGTTTGAGCTTTAACTCATTAGATCAATACTGTTGTATATTACCACACCAAACCAGGTCTGGGCAAATGCCATGAAACTGGCCGAGTCTCTGACCAGACAGAAGCCAGCATGGGGTTCATCTGTGAAGCCAACAGCTGCTAAGGGGAGCGAGACAGTGGCTGAGGGTGGGAGAGCCTCTGGGGCCTCAAGTGAGGTCTGCTTCTTGTGAGTTCAGGGCTCTTTTCTCTTACAGATTTGTTGTTGAGTCGTTTTCAGGCATATCTGATGCTTCATGACCCCATCTGGGCTTTTCTTGGCAAAGACACTAGAGCAGTTTGTCATTTCCTTCTCCAGCTCATTTTATGGATGAGGCAATTGAGGCAGACAGGGTGAAGTGACTTGCCCAGGATCACACAACTAGGAAGTGTCTGAAGCTGGATTTGAACTCAGATCCTCTTGACTACTGTGCCACTTAGGTGCTTATCTCTTATGGATGCATGGTGGCAAATCAGAACTGAGGGTCAGAGCTAGAAGGTACCCTAGGCACCATAGTAATGAAAAAGAACACTGAAGCCCAAGAACCTGAGTGTGCTCCTCCCCCTCTCTGTCTCCCTCCCCACATCCCTTCTCTCTCCCTTCCTCCCTCCTTCCCTCATCTCTTTCTCCCCTCTTCCTCCCCCTTCCACTGTTCCTCCCTTTTCTCTTCTCTCTTCTTTCCTCCTCTCTCTCTCTGTCCCTCTCCCCAAACACACAGAGGCACTGTGTGAACCCAGACAAGCCATTTGCTCTCTCAGTGCCCTGGGCAACTCTTAAGATTCTGAGTAGCCTTAAAGGTTTAGCACTGAGCTCATTTCCTGTAACTGATAAAATCGTCGGTCTGGTCAAAAGAAAAAAAGTTTCCTCTCTAACCCTGGTTTAATGCTTTACCTTGTTGGAGTCTCCGCTTCCTCTGCTGTAAACTAAGAAGGTTAGGCTAGCTCAGGGCTCCCCTAGCCTCAAGCCTCTGGTTTCCACCCTCCTTCCTGCACTCCCTGTCTAGTCTGAAAGGACATCAATCAACATTAGAGCTTTTTACGTTCTTTAGCTTTGCAGAACTTTCTTTTTCTCTTTCTTCTCCTCCGTCTTCCTTGGAAGGGACGGCTCTCAAGGCCGCCACAGTGGGATGGTCAGCTCTCAGGGCCGCTGCAAAGGCACAGACGGCTCTTGGGGCCCCTGTAGAGGGACGGATGGCTTGAAAAGTGGAGACCATATCAGGACAAAAGTAGCAGTACAAGTGTGTTTTTAAAAGTCAGTCAATTTCCCTTATTTTTCTTGGGTTTTTACCTTGTGTTTTCTTTCACAACATGACTAACATGGAAGTATTTTGTATGACTGCACATGTATAACCTCTAGCAAATTGCTTTGCTTTCTCCATGAGGGGAGGAAGGGAGGAAGAGAATTTGGAACTCAAAATTTTAAAACACTGATGTTAAAAACTGTTCCTACAAGTAATTGAGGGGAAACAAAATATTAAATATAAAAGACAGTAAATTCTAGCGTTCGCTACGTATGTACGTAGAAGCTGAGACTGCTTTGGGAAGAGGATTGTAATTTGCCACTTGGTCCCTGCGTGCCCTCAGAGCACTGATGTCCTGTCCTTTCCTGGGAGGATGCTCAGACAGATGAGCCCAGGGTCTCCCCAGGGCAGGTGAGGGACAGTGTTTCCGATATGCAAGAGCCCAGAGCTGAGCAGCCAAGATAAGGAGAGATAGATGGGAACGGAGACCAAGTAGCCACCGGCATAGGTATCGGGGCATCGTACCCCAGTCACCCCTGTAATCCCGGCTCTTCTTCTCCCCTGCAGAGCCCCTGTGGCACGTGCCATCCCAGTCTCGCCTGTCAGCCATGGGTGCAAACAGCGGAAGCAGACACATCAGCAGACAGGACGTGGCAGGCAAAGATTCCCCCAACAGGCATTCCAGAGTGAGTCAGCATGGCCTCTCCCTCCCTGCCCTCCTGCTGGCAGCGGGTGGGGTCATCAGCACACCACCTGGAGGGATGGCCACATACCTGGCTGGGGTGCCAAAGCCCTCTTCACTTTGGGGGGACGCTGTTGTTTTGTGTGGTGTGTATGTGTGTGTACAGCGATGTGTGTGCTGATCCCATCCCCCCCCCACTTGTCCCATATTGGGAGTTCTGCTGTCAGAGTCTCTGCTGAGCGACCTTTGCCTCTCTCAGCTTCAGTTTCCTCATCTGTAAAACGAAGGGGTTGGATGACTTGTGGGGTTCCCTTTTCACTCCAGCTCTAAGATTCTTTCAGGCATCCAGGAGCAGTTCTTCTTTTGGGGAGCTGGGGATAAGGTGCCCAGCTGGACTTTGGGGGTGTTCGCTGTGGTCCTCTGGCCACTTTCAGTTTCTGAGATACAGACCCACGTCCCAGAGCCCTGCACCTTACGAGGTGGGCTGGGATGAACCTTGGGATCTTCTCTCCCAGACAGGGGGCCTAGCAGCCATGGAGGCTGGGGGCACGGTCTAGTGGGTGGCGCTTGGGGCAGGGGTCCCTGGAGCTTTCAGGGTGGGCTGGTTGTGTGACCCTGGGCGAGGCTCAGAGAGGAGCCCCTGAGACCCCCATGGGTCGGTGGCGTGGGGCTCCCAGCTCCCCTGGGGCCAGAAGGCACCTTCCTGCTAGACTGAGGGTGCTCAGGGGCTCCTCATCAGTCTGAGCCCTGTTCTGGCCAGGCTGCTGGGGGAGAGGTCACTGAAAGGAGGGCCCACAGGAGGGGCAGTTACGGGGTGCAAGGACTCAGGCCCCGCCCTGTTAGCCAGGGCTGCTTGTGTCCCCAGACACCACAGTGGATTGTCATGTCTAGAACTGCCTAGAGCCAGCAACATGGCTGTAACGGGCAGAAGGAGGGGTCACCTACCTCAGAGGAAGCTGGAACCTTCCTCAGGTGGCCCTTGGGATCCATGAGCATCATTGGTTAAGACAGAAACAAGACCTCAGAAGGATTTGTGATTACAGGGCCCAAGTGGACCAAGTTTTAGAAGTGAGTCTTGGGGTGTAGTGGAAGAAATACTGAGGGGGCAGGAGAGTCTCACAGGGAAAAAATTAAGTTAAAACTAAAAAAAAAAAAACAACCAACCTTTTGAATAAAGAAACCTTGTTTAGGAATCAGACCTGGGTTCTAGGCCCAGCTCTCCACCCTTCCTCTACCTCAGTGTCCTCCTGTATAGAAAGGAACCGGTGCTCCCAGTACTGCCCATTTGGCAAGGTAAGGGCACTGGGGAGGGCAGAGGACATACTAACATGTATTGGAAACTTCTTGTGGCTGTCAAGGAGGATGGGCAGCTGCTGAAGAAGCTGGGAAATCTGAGGCAACCCTAGCTTTCTACAGTCTTGGCTTGAAAAAAGCTGCCTCTTATGGGTTGGGTTTCCCCTCTTTTTCCTCTTCCAGGGAAAGCAGTAAGTAGACCCCATAACAGGGTGGCAGACCCCCCCTTGTCACAGGCAGTGTCATGTTTGGGCTTCATCCCAAAATGCAGGCAGGCCCAGGTTCATCATTCCCATTTTACAGATGAGGAGAGCAAAGATGAAACATGCTACTGCAGACCTTGCCCACTTAGGGCAGTGAGTGGCCAGTCTCCAGCCAAGATGACGCTCCCCTTGGGTCCGGGAAAAGTCCCAGATCTCTGAGGGCAGGGGATGAATGGAAGGGAGCAAAGAGGAATGCTCCCCACTTTGCCCAGAGGTAGCTCACAGAGCAAAGGCCAAGACCACAGGACCATCTGTGCCCAGGCTGACATTTGTCTATGGAGAGAAGGGGCAGCTTCAGATGGGTGAGGCTCCATGTCAGGAGAACAATCTGAGTCATTGGCCCCAAGGAGCAAACCCATCTTCCCAGGGATGCCTCTCCTGGGGCTGGGGCTTTGGAGTCTCCACACCTACTACGTGCTAAACATGCGTAATGCAAAGAAAGGCGAAAAACTTGCCCCATCCTTGAAGAGCTCCCTGTCCAATGGGACTAACACTTACTGCACACAACTGGGTACTGACAAGATAAACTCAGGTTACCCAGGAGACAAGCAGCTGTGGAGGGAGGATCCACAAGGGCTCCTGTACCAGGTGGGATTTGAGCTGAAACATGAAGGAATCTGGGAGGTAGTGGTGAGCAGGGAGAGCATCCAGGCATGAGCACAGCCAGTGACAAGCTGTGGAGGCCGGAGACGGAGGTTCTCATCTGCAAGATGGCAGGTGTCACTGGAACAAAAGGCATGTGGAGTGGAGGAGGTGTGACGAGATGGAGAGGAAGGCAGGGCAGATTGGGAACGGCCATTCTGGAGGCAATAAGGGGAGGGAGTGATTTACATTTGTACCTTAGGAAGATCCATTTGCAGCCAAGTGGAGAATGGGCTGGGCTGGAGAGAGATTCGGCAGGGACAGTTGAGTGACACAGGGCAATGCCGGCAGGGGCAGTGTCTGAGCAGAGGAGGGGGCACATTGGGGAGATGCTCCCAAGGGAGCATATATGGGGGCAGAGGGGACATTGTAGGCCTGGGGAAAGGGATGCCCTCCCCGCTAAGGGGAAGAGAAAGCTCTGTTTGAGGCACATCGAGTTTAAGGTATCTCCTGGCTGTCCAATCTGAGATGTCTGAAAGACCCTGAGAGATTCGAGAGTGGAAGCTGTTGTGGTTCAGCCATTTCTCAGTCTTGTCCAACTTTCCCTGACCCTGTCTGGAGTTTTCTTGGCAGAGAAATTGGAGGGGTTTTCCATTTCCTTCTCCAACTCATTTGACAGATGAGGAAACTGAGACAAACAAGATGAAATGACTTGCCCAAGGCACCCAGCTAGTAAGTGTCTGAGGCTTGGGAAGAAGAGTCTCTAGGCCTGGTGCTCTGTGCACGCTGGTGCCACCCAGGTAGCCCCTTGGCAGGAGGTTAGAGCAAGGTAATTAGATTTGGGAATCCTCATCGTAGCAATAATGAATGAATTGATGGGAGCCTGTGAGATCATTCAGTGAAGTGGACCAGAGGGAGAAGAGAATAGGGCCCAGCACAGAACACTGAGGGTCCCTGAGGTCAGAGGGCATAATGTGGAGGAAGAGACAGAGAAATAATGGTCAGAGGGGCATGATGGGGGAGGGAGGGAGCTGAAAACTGAGAGATAAGAGGGGGACCTTCAGGGTCTGAGGTTGCTGAGAGGTCAGGGAGGATGGGGACTGAGAAAGGGCCTTTGACCATGACTTTTAAGAAGTGATGGATTAGTTTGGAAAGAGTGGTTTTGGCGAGATGACACCAGTACAGCCAAGTGTGAGAGGGAAGGGAGACATAGGTAGTAGCTGGCAGCCAGCTTTCCCCAGGGAGGAAAGCCAGAGGAGGATGGGCAGCTCCTGGGGGAGCATCTGCCAGGGTTTGCACAGGAGTATTCGCTCCATTTTACAGTTGAGGAAACTGAGATCATCCAGTACAGATGAAGTGACTCACACTTTGCCTTTGCAGTATCCTAAGAAGCCAAGCTGCATCCTCATTCTATGCAGACCAGACACTGGGAGTGTTGTTCCCTGATGGCTGCACAGGGTGTGAAGGGCAGGGGGTAGTGGGCACTCCTGGGGGTCCCATCTGTGCCACGCTGGGCCCTGGACTGGCAGCAGCAGCTTGCACATGGGTCAGCTTCCAACAAGTAAATCCGTGAGACCATCTTCTGTGCAGATGAGGAAATTGAGTCTGCAAGATGTGAGGCACAGGGTGTCGAGGTCAGGTAAGACAGGCGGGACTCTTACAGAAGAGGAATCCACCTGTTAGAGAGGTGAAGTTCCCTGGGACTGCTTGGACCCCTCCTACTGTTTTGTGTTTATTCTGTGCAGAGTGTGTGGCTGTTGTCTGTGCTGAGAGAATAGGAGGGTCCTGAGTGTCCCCAGCCTGTGATGGGCACACAGCAGCTGTACTCAGAGAGCCTCTGTTGTGTTCCCAGGGCGAGCCTCAATACTCAAGTCATTCCAGCAGCAACACGCTGTCCAGCAACGCTTCCAGTAGCCACAGTGACGAGCGCTGGTTTGACAGCCTGGACGCCCTGGAGGCTGAGCAGGATCCCCTCTCCAAGGGCGGCTCCAGCGACAGTGGCATCGAGACCACCATCTGCACCGCCAGCCCTAGCGGCCTGCCACGGCCACCCAAACTGCAGAAGCCCGCTTACGGGGGCCATGGGGACAAGAGCCTCTACCATTCGGACAAGCGTCGAGAGAACTTGTCTGCCAGCGGCCAAGGCAAAGGCTACCGGCCCAAACTGTATTCAGCCAGCTCCGGCACCCCCTCAGGACCTGTGGGCCCCGGGAACAGCCATGACCTGCTCAAGCAGCCCAGGTAGTGGTCAGGTGGGGCCGGTGGAAGGGGGTGGAGATGGGGGAGGGGGGTGGGAATATCTGGAATCCGGGCAGCTGAGCTTAAAATTGGTCTTGGTCTTACGGGTTTGGACTCACTGTCCTCGAAGAACTTGGGACCAGGTCGTGAGATTACCATCTTCCCTCCTTCTGGGCAGGACCACCTGTACCCATCCTCCTCAGAAAAGGCCCCCTCTGCTCCAGGCCAGGCAGCACCTGTGGGGCATCTCTGGGGATTCATGGCCCTGCCCTTGTCCTCCTCATGTGAGCGTGGGAGCCAGGGGAGGGAGAGAAGAGATGCCTAGTGAAGGGAGGGGTTGGGGGGAAGACCCAGGGCCCCCAGCCAATACTGTCTCTCTCATGGGCATCCTAGGACCCCTCTCCTGGAGTTCTCCCCAGTGCCAAACATGGCCCTGTGGGAAGAAATAGCCCCCTGACTACCCTCACCACACACTCCCCTTCCCTGACACCCAGGCTTCCCCAGGTAGCTGTGCCTAGGTGATCTGGAAACCAGGTAGCTGAGCCAGAGACATGGCATATGCGCCACCTAGCGTTGGAAACCTTCTAGTGCCCGCTGAGTCTTGACCTGCCAGGTTGCGGTTTGGTCCAGGGCTGCTGCAGCCTCAGAACCAGGTCATGAGCCCAGGGGCCCCATCCAGGGCTGCCCATTTGACTGGGCTTTCTGGAGTACTTGCTGTATGATCCTGGGCTGAGCTGGCCTGGACTGGAGGAGTGAGGGAGAAGGAAAAAAGGAAATGGCCTCCTTTTCCCCCATTCCCCAAGACCCACCTATTCCCCATCCCTACACAGGCAAGCCGCTCTGACCTTGGTCAGCTGCTGTAATCTGGCATTTGAATAGATGACCCCAGGAGGGCTCTTCACGTTTGGCTAGGCAGACAGGATACCCTGCTGGGGGACATCGTGAAGGGCTGAGCTCGAAGAAATCCAGCCTGGCCCCTATCAGAGCCTGCTGGCCAGGGGCCCAGGGAGGCAAGTGTAAGGCCAGAAAAGTCTGCAGAGCACAGGAAGGCAAGGAGTACGGACAGTCATAGGAGATAGCTCTTGTGCAGCATTACCAGAGCATGGCAGGGTTTACAGAGCCCATCTGACCTTCACAGCATGCTGGGTAGCAGGTGCTGTTGTTGTCCCCGTTTTACTGATGAAGAAACTGAGGCAGACAGAGTGGAAATGACTTGCCCAGGGTCACATTTGTAGTGATGGAGGTTAGCTTTGAACTTGGCTTTTTCAGACTGTAGGCCCAGCACTTTCTCCAGTGTGCCATCACTTGTGGCCGCCTCCAAGCTCTGGTGTCCTTTCCTAGCAGGAGATCAGTCATCCTTATGTTATTGGACTCTTACTGAAGCCCCCTGACTGCTGGCACTTCCCCTCCCACCACTGATCCACCTTCCTTCCCCACAGCTACCAGAACGCCTCCTGGGGTTCGGGTCTGAGCTAGGCTTCCTCTTGCCTCTAGGCCACCCAGTGTATGGGGCCCACAACAGCCTGCTTACAGCCTGCTTTTCCAGCTTTGTTTCATACAGCTCCTGTCACCTCCTCCCCAGCTCTCTCCAGCCTCTAGGTGTTTGCCTAGGCCATGCTCCCAGGTTCTGCTCAGCTGCTACTTCCACCCCACAGCCTGCCCCACCTCCTTCTGAAGCTGAAGGATCTCTCTCCGGTCAGTGGCTTCTCTCACACACTTGGCCCCATCACCTACCCCCTAGCCTCTGTGCACTAGGTCCCCACTTTGGTGCCATGAGGAAGGTTGGCATTTATCTCAGTAGACAAGGCCACCAGGACCTGCCACAAGCCCAGCCACATTGTGGGCCAGCTGATGAGCTGGCCATGTTGTCGGCCACTCTTCCCCATCTCACAAAGGCACCTGAATGAACACTTTCTGATCCTGAGACAATTTTAATACCAGTGCTGCTGAGGCTACCCATCCTTTGGGCTCCTCTCTTGCCAACCCTGCCCTGCTGGTGTGGCTCGACCAGTGCACTCTCAGAAGAATAAAGGTTCTAGGTATCCTCCCAGAGGTCCACAAGAAGGCCCTTGATTGGAGACAGCAGGCCTGTGTTGCACCTTACAAAGGAAGACTCGTATTGAGGAGAAGCATGAGAGATAAAGTAGAAAATCACCTGGCAAGAGGGAGGGACCACCCTGGCAGTGGCACTGGCACTGCCTCTTGAGTCTTCTCTTGAATTCTTTCTTAACACCAGCAGGCTAGGCCAGAGCAGTAATAGGGTGCTCACATGGGTTGTCTCATGTGATCATCACAGCTTGAGGAGGGGTGGCCTGGCAGTGGCCCTGGCATCAGAGGTAAAGACCTGCCACAGTGGACATCCCAGTACACTCCACTTAGTGTAACAGCCTGTCTGCCTGGAAGCGGACCTCTCCCAGACAGCATCCTGTAGTCCTCATCATGTTTGTAGAAGTCCAAAATCCCATAGTGGCAGATTGTTCCCATTGATGACCTCTTGACCCTGACGGAGCTCCTCTGCTCTGAGTCATCTGAACCCTCAGCTCCTATGCTAGGCATCTGGCCCCCTGAACACTGATGGGGGCTGTCAGTGAGAATGAATGAGCCATGCTGCCACTTGGGAGGCCTTGGGGATCTGTGGGATCAAGGCAGACGCCAGTGAACTTCTCAGCAGCAGGAACCATTTTTCAACTTTTGACTTGAAAACCGAACCAGGTGTTTGTTGCAGATAATGAGGGGGCTGGGCTCTTTCCTGCTGGCCAGTACCCTTCCTCCCCTTCGGAGGACTTGGGCTTATTTGGAGCTCAGGGCTAACATCCAGGTGTTGGCCTCTGCTATCTCTGTAAGCCTGTGGTTAGGCCCAAGAGGCCTTGCTACCATCAGTATCACCTACCCCCAAGGCCTGGCAAATTGAGTGTTAAGGGGGCATGGCATCAAGGGGTGGGATAAAAGAAATAGGACTTCCCATCCCCCCACCCTGGCCTGCACCAGAGTGAGCCCCCCTGCCCAAAAGGCAGCTCAGATGGTATCAGGGAAATGATAGTTTGGCATCAGAGGCCCTGGGCTCTGGACCCTCTCTGACCCCTGTGTTTTCTGTCTTGAGTCTTCTCTTGAATTCTTTCTTAACACCAGCAGGCTAGGCCAGAGCAGTAATAGGGTGCTCACATGGGTTGTCTCATGTGATCTTCATCACAGCTTGAGGAGGGAGGTACTGTGATTTTTAGAGATATGGAAACAGAGGTGAGGTGAGGTCATGTGCCCAGGGTTACACAGCTGGTGAGTGTGGGGGAGCAGGTAGTCCCTGAAGTTTCTACCAGGCCTCCTGTGCTGAGTACATGGCAGCAGGTGCAGCAGAGGAGGCGATGATCCCTGAGAACTCCTAGGATCAGATCTGAAGGCAACCCAGACACCCATGGGCATAGAGGAGGGGGCAGGGCATGGGCTCGTTTTTCCTGGGAATGCCACTTGCTGAGGCTGATTTCAAGTTTGTTTTGTTTGTTTTTTAGTAACATGAGCTCCAGAACCGCCTACCCTGCTCAGGTTTACAAAACGCCAGCGACGGAGAATTCCAGGGCCCCTCCACTGGCTCAGCCCATCCCCCTCCAGCTGTCCACCTCAGTCCCCAAGTCCTTCTTCTCCAAGCAACCCATACGGAACAAGTACCCCACTGGATGGAAGAGACCAGAAGAGCCCACTCCTCGGCCCCTGGCCTTTTCTGACCCCAAAAAGTAAGCCTCTGACCTTTGTATTTCTTGGATGACCTCTAACAAAGTACCTTTTCCCCTGGTTTGTAGATGGCATCATGATCAGACCTGCTGGGGTTGGGAGCTGGGCGGAGAGGCTGAGTGAGGCTAGAGTTTGGCCCTCCTGGGACATTGGAAGGCTCTGAGAAGGCAAAGAGGGAGGATAGGCAGGCAGCAGGTGGGGGTGGGGAGGGAGGCTGGGGCAGTGCTTTTGGCAGAACTGACCTCAGTGAAGATTCCAGTTGTCCTGGCACTTGTTTATGGTTTCCAAAAGCACTTTCATGTATGCTCATGCAGTTCCTCAGCAGCCAGGTGAGGTGGGCAGCACGTGGCAGGGCAGGCAAGGGTCACTGTCTTCAGTCTACAGACTGTAAAACTCAGACCTAGAGAGAAGCTGCTTCTTTCAAGGCTGCACAGCCAGGGAGAAGCAGAGCATGATTTCAGTGGAATCCTGCCATTGCTGTCCTGCTCTAGGTGCCCAGTTGCCTCATTAGCCTCTTGGCATTAACATCCCAAACCAGCCTAGGTGTGGAATTGTGCAGACTCAGGGCTCTGGGACCCAATGGGAATCAGGCAGGACCTTGAGCCTTAGTACCCATGGACACACAAGAGAGAGAAAAGGGGGCTGGGAGTTGGCTGAGAGAACCTTGGCCTCAGTTGAGGCTCCGTCATCAGTGGGCCATGAGTTGCATTCACCAGTTGGGCTGAGAGCTCGGGGCAGAGGTTACTGAGTCATCCAGGTGATGGTCAGTTCACATTTCACCCAAGGGCCAAATGGAGCGATCCATTACCCAGTGACAACCCCAATTTAGCGTGGGCATTCTCGTGTAATCTCACAGAGCCGGACTGTACGTCACCTCTTCAACAGAAGTGGTAAAGGGCCCAAGCAACTAAGCTGAGTCATGCTGAGGGTACTTAGGAATGAAAACGAAAGGACAGCAAGCAGAAAAAAAATGAAAGAGATCTGCAGGTTTAACCACAAATCATTAAGGACAGTAGAGCTGCCATACTTGAACCACTGCCTGAGTCTAGAGTGTGATTTCTTGAGGAGGATGGTGCGGAAATGAGCAGAAATGGGGCTAAAGAGAACAAAGGTGGGGAAGGTGGCTAGGTTAGGCCAAGCATATGTCGACGAGGTAGCATGATTGTGGGGGCATGGTGGAGCAATTCCCGAGAATGGCAAACAGGAAAAAACATTCAGCCTTGTGAATACCAGAAAAAGACACTCAGGCCTGCATCAGCAACCACCAGGCAATACATATCTACCTTCCCTACTCTCTAAAATGTCTGCACGTTGTCCACACTCATCACCAGCATGAGGTTTTTAGTAGGAAATAGTGAGGCTTTTGCAAGGTATATTCCAGAGCAGATCTCATCTTTGCCATCACATAATTGACTGAAAGATGTACAGAATCCCAGCATTCCACTGCTTCTGCTGTATATGGATCATCAAGAAAAAATCTATTTGTTTGAGTAGAAGCCACCTTAAAGTCCCTCTTCCAACGAGAGGTCTCCCATCCAGAGGTCACAGTTCTTCGCATTGTCTTGAAAGAGCTATAACTCCAAGCTGAAATAACCTTCCTTGCTGCTCTGACCATGAATGTTAGGGAAGGCATAGAGCAAGGACATGTTATGGTTCATTAGTCATGTGCCACTTTTTGTGACCCTGTTTAGGGTTTCCTTGGCAGAGACACTGGAGTAGTTTACCATTTCCTTCTCCAGCTCATTTCACAGATGAGGAAACTGAAGCAGACAGGGTTAAGTGACTTGCCCAGGGTCACCCAGCTAGGAAAATGTCTGAGGCCAGATTTGAACTCTGCTCTTCCTGACTCTGAGTCTGGTGCTTCATCCCCTGTGCCATGTAACTGGCATTTTGCCATCCTCAGGAATCAAGGAGACCTGCTGTCAAAAAGGTGTTTGCTGTTAAAGATGGAAAGAATCTAACAGAGTCCAAGTTCAAGAGAGATTCCCAACATTTGAATGCTTCGATTTGTGCGTGATATTGGGCTTCTTTGGAATTCATTCAGAGCATCTCGAAGGAGACACTTAAAAGGAATTTAGCCCAACCATCCACACTGACAGCCCCTGGGTCCTCTCATCATGGTACCCATCTTTGGTGGATAGAACAAAGAGAAATGAGTTGGGCCCACAAAGAGAAGGCTGGATTGTCTCCAGTCATTCACAGATCTCCCTTAATGACCCTGAGCCTTTCCTAGAAACAGAGGTCCATCCCTTTTCCCCCAATCCTCTGATTGCATTAGTATTACCCAGGGGCATGGGCAATGGAGAGGCAGACCCATAGTGAGGGTCCTTCAGTGTGCAGCACAGTACCAGAAAGTCTGTGAATCAAACCCAGAGTCAAGGGGAGTTATTGTGAGAAACCCATGGTCAAGAGAGATAGGATGAGAGGGATGACTGTTGTGCCCCACCATTAGCCTCATGATGTCAAGAAAAGTGGCCCCTGAGTGCAGGGCCGGAAGACAGGGGCAAAGGTCCCACAGGTCGGCCCTGGGTGGGAGACAGCCAGCACTTCTAGAAGGAGCAGCCAGCTCAAGGAGATCACACACATCCTTTGGGGTGTTCGTACGTCCATGATGAGGCAAAGGTATGGGGCAGGGGTGGTATATCCAGCCAACATCTGCCTGGGACTGAGCAGAGCAGACTGAGTCCCCTGGGAGCTCTTCAGAGAACAGAGAACAGACAGTTTTGGGCCCCCAACCCCAATCTCTATTCGTCTCCTCACTAAAGAGCCCTGGTTCCTTGCAGTGAGTCTCCTGGGTAGGGACTGCAGTCATCTCCCCCTCCTGGAGACCACCCTGTCTGCAGTCTTTCTCACCCCGTTCTTAGGATGTGCTGCTCATCACTGCCCACAGTCCTGGTACCCTCTACCGCTATGAGCACAGCCTGGGCTTTTGCAGAAGTCAGCTACCCCTTCCCTTAGTGCAAACTGTGGCATTTATGTCCCACAAGTTTCACTGCCAAGGGTATGGGGAGAATGGGGCTGAACTTTGTGGGTGCAAGGCTGCTGAGGCCCAGGAGCCCTAACCTGGGTGTCTGTGGCCCAGCTGAGAAACAGCACCAGGGCAGGTTGGGGCCCCAGCTTGGCTGTCTGCAGCTGCTTGGATGGATCAGCAGACCATATAGTCTCCTGTGCACCAGAGCTCTGCCCCCTGGTCTCCTCCCTCCTGCCCTCCCCAACATAGCCCGAAAGGGAGGCCCTGAATCCAGCAGCCATCCCAGCCTTAGGCTAGGCATTGATGGAGCTAGAAGGCAGGAAGGCCCAGGGCCAAGCAGACAGACAGATGCTCCGTGTGCAGGAGCCCAGGGATGGACAGTAGTCAGCATCTCTGTGGCACCGCTTATGTACTGGGCACTTTGTGATGATGATCTCATTGGGTGCTGCTCTTATCCATGAGGAAACTGGGGCAGGTAGAGGTTGAATGATGAGGCGAGGGTCACCCAGCTGGATTTGCACTCAGTGCCTTACGGCCACTAGGGTTCCCTGGGCCACTCAGCCTTCTCCCATATGGCAGGGAAGTCAGAAGTCGTTCACCTCCTGGCAGTGGGCAGTGTCTGTCATTCTGTGTAGGACATTATAAGATTGGGCATTTTCTGTGATTGTGTGGAACCGATGCCTAATTAGCTTAATTTGCATGGCCTGAATGGGGACCTCCTGGGGGGGACCAGAGACCCTGAGGGAGCTGCAGGAGCCCAGGCCCAGCCTCTGCAAGCCTCCTTCAGATGGCCTGCCTCCTGACCCGCCTGGCAGCTCTTCTAATCTGCTTGGGTTCTGTAGGCCTCTCTGTGGAAGAAAGCAGGGACTGGCATGCCCTGCTGCCTCCCCTCAGGACGGAGGATTCTGGGAAACACTGAGGAGATGTGGGGTGGTGAGGGGGGAGTCTCCTACCAGGATGTGCCCAGAGGAAGCGTCACCATTCTCTTCTCCCATCCTCAGGTGTAGGCAGACCCTAGGCCTGCTCTTTTCATCTGGTGGGGGAATTCTTGGGGATGAGAAAGAACCAGCCACCTTATCTTTCCCTTGTTAAGGTCTTCAGGCAAGCTCTCCCAGCCCCTCTGCCCTGGAGATGCTTCATTCCCTCCACCTGGTTTCTAGGTCACTTGTGTGCCACGTCAAAGGCTTTGTCACTGAGCACATAAATGGTGAAGCCCGCGGTCTGTCTGTTCTCAGATCCTTTTCTGCTACTGGCTGTCATGCTGAAAGCCTGGAAAAGAAAGCAGAGATTGTTTCATGTTGCCTTGGGTCGGAGCCGGGGAGAGGGGGCCTTGTGACCTGGGTCCTAGGCTCAGAAAGCTTCACTTTTGATCAGAAAGTGCTCATCCCCTCTCCCAGAGAATCCAACACAATCCAAAGTGTCTGAGGCCAGTTTTGTCATTGCAGAAAGCTAAATAAGTCCTTGTTAGCTCAGCTTGCCCTTCCCTGTGAGGGAGGCCAGTCAAATTGAAGCTTCACATACAGGCCATGTGAATACTGTCTGCCACCACCCCCTTCTCTATGGGTGGACCCGTTCCCTTGGGCTAGCATTCTATGGAAGGACACCATGTATTCCACGAATGGTCTCAGAGTGGACTTCTTCTACCTGTCCTCTCCTGTCAAGGGGAGGTCGCATGAGCCCTTGCCATGGCTGGGCTTCAGGGGCCCTGCCCAGCATCCAGCCCTCAGATTCACTGCTTAGTGTCACCTCACAGGCCAGGTGTGTTTGAGTGGCTCATTCTGGCTTCCCAGCCATGGGAGACAGCCACAGCCAGAGGGCCATGTCTCCTCTTTGCAGGGAGAGCATGATCAGTGAGCATCCCTTTTGGGGGAGCAGTGGGTCATGCCAGGCCATGGCTGCATCGTTCCCCTCATTTCTCCCCAAGAACCCTTGCTTGGTGGCAAATGTCTCAGTCTCTCCTTTGGTCCTGCTCGATCCAGGTCCTCTTCACAGTGTGGCCGCTGCCCACCCTCTCCCATTGCTTCAGATGCCCTCCCCCCGACTCTGCCACAGATTCTTCAGAGACCTGGGGCTCCCCTCAGCCTGCCCCCATGCTCTCTCTGCCTACCTGCCCCTGCTCACCATGCCTCCTCCCCTCCCCCACCCACCTTAAATGCTTCCTGTCATTAATTCCTCCCATTCCCATAAAAGCAGGCCATGAAATGGGTTTCCTTTCTCTACCATGTCTCTGGATGCTAACATTTATATGATGCTTTGTGGTTGGCAAAGCAATTTGCAAATATTATCTGCTTTCTATATTCATAACAACTGTGGGAAGAAGGTGCTAGTATTATCCCTGTTACAGATGGGGAAACTGAGGCTGACCGAGATTAAGTGAAACTTGCTCAGAGTCACACAGCTAATAAGTGCCTGAGGGCACACATTCTAACTCAAATCTTCCTGACTCCATCCACTGAGCACCCAGTTGCCAGTACCCAGCTCCCACAGAGATAAGGGCTGTGGGGCTTCCTATCTGACTAGAGGGAGAGAGGAGAGGCCAGGTACCCCCTGACCCTGTCACCATATTGTTTCAGGCAAATCGATATGAACACAAAGAATGTCTTTGGGCAGCCCAGGCTAAGGGCATCCCTGCGTGATCTCCGCTCACCTCGGAAGAATTACAAGTCAACCATCGAGGATGACCTCAAGAAGCTCATCATCATGGACCCCTTGACCCCAGAGCAGGAGCGGGATTCTTCGGTGAGTGCACAGGCCCCTCCTGTGGGGGTCACCAGTGCCCTCTGTAGGCCAAGCATGAGCCTTGGGAGTACCCTCAGTCTGGAACTGTCAGTCACAACCTCCTGCCAAGGAAGGAAGTAGCCCAGTCGGCCACACGTGCTCCACCTCAACCCCTTCCTTGTGAGGCAGCCTGCATCTTGTGTTTATCATTGCTCAGTTTAACTAAGAAGTATGAGAATTTCATGGGGGCTTGGGATCGGGTGGTCTGAATGTCTGTGGTAGGAGAACATTGAAGTGAAGGGTGTTTGCTGCTTCTCAGCTGAAGGTCAGAGGCTGTGTACCTCCTGACAATATTAACCACAGAAATTCAGTCAGAGGTATTGTTCCCTGCACAGGAAGCAGAGAGGGCATGACATGTAATCTGCCAGACGGTGGCTGGGTCAGGAGGGTCCTGCCGGGTGCCAGGGGGAGGGACCTGAGGCATTTACCCAAAGGTGTCAGACCCTGTCCCAGCCCTTGGGGACGTGATAGTCTAGTTAAAAAGACACGTTTTGTGTCCACCCAAAAAAATAATCACTGTCTCAGAGTTGGGAGAAATTCTCGCCTTTAGAGAGCCCATGGCTGGCCCCCCATTTCTGTGGTGTCTCTAAGCTTAACTCTTCCCCACAACAGCTGTGGAGGCATCGTTAGCCCCATTCAGTAGATGAGGAGAGTGAGACCTGCAGAGTTAATGTGGCTTACCTAGGTTTATAAGTGCCAGAGCCTAGATTTGAACCCAAGGCCTGTGAGCTTGTAAAGAAGGAGGCAGGGGAGGGGGGCCATGTGGAGGAGCCAGAAATGGAACCAAGTTTTGAAGAAGGGATTTGGTGAAGGAGAAAGTAAGGGGCAAGTCTGGCTGTCAGCAGTGGGGCACAATGAGAGTCAGGCAGAGGAGAGGTGGGAAGAGCACATTGGACACCTGCCTGAGATGTTTGGATATAAAGCTGAGAAAAAAACCAGACTCGGGTGTTTTGTGCGGTCCCACAAAGCCCCAGTATGTCTGCTGCCCACCGTAGACTAAAATCAGTGCTTGAGAAGGGTTGGTGCCTTGCAGGAGACCCAGGGAGAGGTTGTCACAGAACTTTAGGCAGGAGGGAAGGAGACCTGGACTCAGACCTGGACAGAGGGAGAGAAGGAAGTTTGTACCAGGTGCCTACTGTGGCGTTCTGTGAAGTGTTTTACAGGGATCTCATTCGGTGTTCACAACATCTTCTCAAGATACATCCTCATTTTACAATTGAGAAAACTGAGACAAGCAGAAGTAAAGTGCCTTACCCAAGGTCACTCAGCTAGGAAATGTGTGAAGCTGGATCTGAACGTAGGTCTTCCTGACCCCGGCCTGGCCCTCTGTCCTCTGGCAGGAGGGTTGTGGGTGATGGAAGGGCTGAAGTCCTTCCCAATGAAGCCTGTAGCCATGCCCAGGGACTTTGACCTTGTGCTGTCCTCGGCTCTTTCAGTCCCCCCAGAAGGCACTGCAGAGGACCCTGTCTGACGAGAGCCTGTGCAGTGGCCGGCGGGAGGCCTCGTACTCAAACCCCCCCTGCTTCGAGCCGGGCCTGCCCAGTGATGTCCTCTTCACAAGCACCTACCCCTCGAGCACCCTGCCCTCCCGACGACAGCACCAGCACTCGCACCCACTCCCAGCCAGTGGGAATGGCTTCCCCGAGAAGAAATGTGAGCACATTTTGACTGTTGGCCCTGGGCCAGGAGTGGGTGTGGGGGGCAGAGGTGATTCTGGGACTCTTTCTCCTCACTCAGTCAAAAGCTGGTTCAGCCTGCAAAGGCCTGAAGGTGGAGGGCAGAGACTAATGATGAGACATTCCAACTGGGAGAGGAAGCTTGGTCCTCTAGCTTGGCACACTTGACTGGGGGCCTGAAGATGGTTAGGCATCCTCTCCCCTCCCTCTTTTTCCAGTCTCTACATTCCCCCACGCCCCATGTTTGTAGAAGGAAGGAATCATGGGAGCCTGAGCAGGGTAAAGGTGGCGGGGCAGCCCTCGGAGCACATTGCCCCTTGATTCATGTAGCCACCGTGACCTAAAGCTCTGGCGATGTGGGGGCAGGCAGGTCCACTTGGACATGAGTCATTTACTGACCACAGGAGCTTGTTTTGAATCTCGGGAGAATGAAAACCTCCACTAAGCGTCTCAAGCTCCTCAAAGTTTCATTATTTCCCTTTGCTGTGATCTGATCTAATGTGACCATAGCTTTCCAAGCCAGTAGGAGAAATGATCAAACCTGGGCAAAGGGGAATGTGGGGGAGGGGCTGCCTCTGGGGGAGGTCAGGAATGCTGGGGAAAGAGATCCCTGAGGGAAGGCGTGGGATAAGGGTACCCAAGACATGTTGGGGTGTTGATGCATCCCTCAGAGAGGTGCCAGATTTCATTTCCCACCAGGAGCAATCTCCTCAGACCTCCTAAAGATGGGTGGACTGAACCCTGGACTCCATGCCTCCAGGCAGGGTGAGGGCAGGGAAACCAGGGAAGGATCAAGGAAGGCATTTTGAAGAGCATCCTCAGGGAAGATGGAGGTGAAGAGTATGATTGTGGGAGGGGCCCCCTGTAGGGCTTACAAAACCAGCCTCTCTGGGACTAGAGTAGGCTGGCATCAGCTGTCATGCCCTGGCAAACTGCCATTGAGGGAGGCTTCTACCCAGCACTGGATAAACATCTTTGGCAGAGGAAGAGTTAACTCAGAGCTGCCTCTTGCCCGCTGGGCCCCAGAGCTCCTCCCCTTCTGGGCAGCAGCCCGAATTCTCCCCGTGATGGAGGACACTTCTCTTGCCCACATGGGCCACTTGGAGGGGAGTCCTGCGTGTTGCTAGCTATTGGCTGCTAATGAAGGACCCTCCAGTGCTGATGGCCCTTGTGGGAACACAAGAATGTAAGACCAAAGGTGGCTGTCTGATCAGTGCAGCAACCTGAGCCACCACTGTGATCAAGTCCAGGGAGCCAGGGGTCCTGGCAGGGTCAGCGGGAGGAGACAAAAAGGGCTACTCTCCACTCCCACACATAGCCCCTGGTCATTGCCTTCATTCAAGCTCCCTCACTCTCCTTTGCCCAGCCACCATCTCTGCCTCAGAGCTCTCCTTGACTGAGGTGCGGGACCGGCCAATGAGGCGCCTGGACCCTGGGATGATGCCCCTCCCTGACACTGCTGCTGGCCTTGAGTGGTCCAGTCTTGTCAATGCTGCAAAGGCTTATGAAGGTAAGCTCCGTCAGATCCCACTCCCTCCCTTTCTTCCTTTCCCCTTCCCTGGACAGTGAGTGGTGAGTGGCATATTCTCTGGCCTTACCCAGGAAGGGCCCGCCACGTAGCCATGGCCCTTTGCTTGTCCAGAGCTTGCTGTTCCAGATCCTATGGATGCAGCCCTTTCTGTCCCAAGGGGCAGTTCCTAGGTTACCATGAGTCTCCAGGGAGGCCCTTACACATGTTCATTCGGTCTTCTCCCTGTGGGTGCTGGGTGTCCCATGTTGGAGTTCTGTGGGACCTTTTTTGGGTGCTCTGAGTCAGTAGTGGTCAAACAAGGAGACTGCCCAGCCCCAAACCATTTTTCTAGGAAAGAAACCAACTTTTGTCAGGTCCCTGCTCTGGGCCAGGCACTTTGCTAAGCACTTTACAGATAACCTCTCATTGATCCTCACAGCAACCCTGGAGGTAGGTGCTGTTTTTATCCCCAGATTTTACAGTTGAGGAAACAGAGGCAGACAAAGGTGAAGTGATTTACCCTGGATCACAGAGCTAGTAGTAAGTGTCTGAGGCTGGATTTGAACTCAGGTCTTCCTAACTCCAAGTCCAGCGCTCTGTCCACTGTGACACATTTATGTTAAGGGTAAAGGAAGGAGTGACATGAGCTTAACTCTAACATGACTCCCCAAGCTGGACAACGTCAAGGGTTCCCTGCCTGGCATGAACCAACCTGGGTACATCACCTCCTGACCCCTGAAGAGATACCTGCCCTCTCTTTCACCAAACAAACTCCAGAACTTCGTGCTGGATGCAGAGGATGATGGGGTGGTTCTGGGGAGGGTGCAGGAGCAAGGCACTAGCACCTGCTGGGCCATGGCTGTACTAGCATGGGGCCATGGGGAGTGTGCACTGATTTGGGGATCCACCTCAGATCGGCGTGAGCAGACAAGCTGTGCCATATGGTACTTGGTACCCAGCTTCGGAATCCAGAGCTTGTCTTTCAGTGGCCCTGAGGCCTCCACTTCTCACCAGCCCTGCTTGAGCTCCCCTCTTAGCCCTGGGCGACTTGGAGCAGCTTGTTCAGTTCCAAGGACCTGCTCTGGACTGGGCCTTACTAGGCCCAGTCCAGTGAATCAGGTCCATGGTGAGACACTCGTGGACCATAAAATCTAATAAAACACTTTATTGATAAGATTTTAAGAATACAGTTCCTTGTTAAATAGGTTACTAGCTCAGATAAAATGTGTCTCTCCATCCCTGCCTCCACACCCCAACCTTCACTATGACAGTCAGCAACTATGAACCAGAAAGGCATTTTCAACGTGAATTCTGCTAAAATCACAAACACCATCCTATCTCGAATAGACCAAGCCTTCTGTGTCTCAGGGGGTTCAGAAGCCAAATTAATTATCATCCCCCAAACAGCCCTTCTTCCTGGTTACAGGGAAGCCAATCTGCATAAAGCAGGTGCACACCTAGGTCCCAAACCAGCATGTCCTCTACAACTTCTCAGGATCTGTCCAGACTAAAGCATCCCTAGCTGAGAGTGACCTGTTCCAGAAGGCCATGCCATTAGGTGGTATCTTCAGCAGCGAATATTTCTGGATTACCTGTTGTGTTTAGACTCCTAGCATCAGCTACTCTGAGGGGGAAACAGGGATAAGACCAAAATGATTCCATTCAATTCAACTATTAAACCCCTGTCATTGTCCCAGGCCACACATGGAAATGAACATCTGCTCTGAAAAAGTGTAGACTCTACAGATAAGTAAATGCTAAGGACATAAGGACAGCTAGTTGGCTCAGTGGATAGCACATCAGGCCTGGAGTTGGGAAGACCTGAGTTCAAATCCAGTCTCAGACATTTACTGGCTAGGAGACCCTAGGCAAGTTATTTCACCTTGTTTGCCTCAGTTTTCTGATCTGTAAAATGACCTGGAGAAGGAAATGGCCAATTGTTCCCGTATCTACCAAGAAAACCCCAGATGGGGTGATGGATAGTTGGTCATGGTTGAAACAACTAAACACGTACATGAGTATTTTCAGGAGGGAGAACACTGACTGGTGGGATGGTGGGATGGTAGGGGGCCCCTGAGACGTGCTTTGAAGGAAACTAAGGATCCAGCAGAGCAGAGATAAGGAGGGAGTACATCGTTGGCCAAGACATGAAGGTAGGAAATTTAATGCCATGTGAAAGTAGCCGTCAGCAGGCCAGGTCCACCAAGTCACTGACTCTTTGGTTCAGTGGCTGTTGAGTCTGTCCTGTCCCTGCAGTCCCGTGCACATCATCTGTTCCCACCTGCCATTGCCTGGCCTCTGCCCACAGATGCCCAGAGAAAAGGCACAAGCTTCTTCCCAGGGCAGCCCACCCTCCTCTGCCTCACTCTTATCACTAGGAGGGTTTTGTCCTGTGTCCAGCCTGAATTCTCTGTGATCATACTCCCTGTTCTTTCCCCAGAGTCAGGCAGCACAGTCTACTCGTCCTTCCAGTCATTGAAGCGTCACCATATCATCTCCATCCCCAGCCCTTTCAAGCACTCCCTTGCTAGCATGACTACACAGCCTTTTCCCACACTGGCCCTCTTCATCTGCTTTCCAACTTACCAGTGTCTTTTCTGTAATGTGAGGCCCAGCAATGAGCGCAAGGATGCAAATGGGGTCTGACCCCACAGTCAGAGCATGGTTGGACTGCCTCCTCCCTAGTCCTGGCCATTAGATTTCTCTCAGTGTAATCTAAAATCACTTTGGCTGATGGAGCACTTTGGCTTAGGATCTTCCTTAGTACACCCGCCCCCTAGCCACACCTCCCCTGTCTTACACTTGAGAAGCTGATTTGTTAAAGCCTTTTATGTTTATTCCTGCTCCCAGGTTGGCAAGCAGGTGAGAAGTGGGCACAGATAATTATAATGCCAGGGCAGATTAATAAGTGCCACCTAAGTAGTTAGAAACCAGGACATGCAGAGGACGTGAATCTCCATCTCCTCCCTGCTTGCTCCTCTCTGTTCCCTTCTGGAAACTGCTCTTTCAGGTCTGACAGAGCACACAATCCCCAGGGGGAATCTGTCCCAACCTGTCAGATAGAGCTGATTCTGCAGGAAGCCCTGCCCTGGGCCTCCTCCTTGAGGAACATCAGAGAGTGGGGCCTGGCAGGAGCCCTCCTCCTGGAGGAGAGGCAGAGAGAGACAGCAGAGCAGGGCTGCCCAGCCTTGGGGCCCTCACCGCCCAGGACAGGGCAGGCAGGCAAGCAGGGCCCACGGCAGGTAGGAGTTGGGTCCCAGCTACATATGGCAGAGCTGCCCAGCCTTGGGACCTTCCACCACTTAGGAGGGAGCAGGCAGGTCCGACAGCAGGTAGGAGTCAAGTCCCAGTGACATCTGACAGGACTGCCCAGTCTTGGTACCCCCACTGCCCAGGACAGGGCAGGCAGGCAGGGCCAGCAGCAGGTAGGAGTTGGATCCCGGCTACATATGACAGGGCTGCCTAGCCTTGGGACCTCCACCACTCAGGAGGGAGCAGGCAGGGCTCACAGCAGGTAGAAGTCGGATCCTGGCTACATCTAGCAGGGCTGTGGCTGGGCTGGCAGGTATTTCCCCTGATGGCAGAGCCATCACCTGGCACTTCCTGCCAACCCTCATTCCCTGCGCTTGTCCACCTTGCCCCTGAGATCCTAGAGAGAAGATCAGCAAGCTCAGGCCTGTCTGTGCCTCCTCAGCTCTCTCTGAATGTAGCTGTGCCTGGTCCTGGAGACACTGCCTTCATGCCAAGCAGTGCCTTCCTTCCTTGCCCAGTGGGGGCTGGGTCTTGATGTGAGGCTGTGGGCAGCAGGGCCTCTCTCCAGCCACAGTCTCGGCAGTCTTACTGCACTTGGCTGAGATAGGGGAAGCCAGCAGTGGCATGGTTCTCGGCTGCACACCTGTACCATCACAGCGTTCAGATGTGCCCCTTCTTGTAGATCTGGAGTCTCTCCCTCCTGAGGCCTAGCATACCATGCCCTCCTTCCTGGTTCCCAGCCCAGGGGAAGGGCTTTGAACCAGCCTCAGCTTCAGCTGCCTTGTTGGCTGGCAAATTCAACACATGAGTTGTAAGGGCTGTGCTGGGCCCTGCATTGCTCTCAGCACCAACACCAGTCCCTGCTTTCCGGAAGTTTGCATTCTGATTGGGGGAGGGGAGCATGGTGGGGCCTTCTTTCTGCTCTGGGTTAGTGCACTTGACTTGGTCTCCTCTCCCCTACAGTGCAGCGAGCCGTCTCTCTCTTCTCTCTCAATGACCCAGCCCTGAGCCCCAACGTTGCACCAGCACACAGCCCGGTCCACTCGAGCCTGGAGAGGACGCCCACCACCCCCCGGACAACCCCCACAATGAGGTGAGATACCACCACCCTCTGGGGTGTGAGCAGTCAGGCAGCAAGCATTCATTAGAGGTCTTCTGGGTGCCAGATACTAGGCACTAGGAATAACAAGGATGGCCCATAGTAGCCATCCCCTGACAGTCTAATGGAGGATTCCACATGCAGATATACTGACAAACGACAGCCAGAACCACCAGAAGGCCCTCCCAGTGGGCCTTTGGCAAGAGCCTGAGCTTGGGACACACATCAAAGGAACCCAAAGATTCTGAGAGATGTGGGAGGGGGTGAAGAGGGGGGCAACAGCTTAGGAAGAAGCAAGAAGGCAAGAGATGAAAGGCCAAGGACAGAGAGCAGAGAGCCTGTGAAGGAACCAGTCCACAAAGGCTGGCCAGATGTTGGGGAAGGCCTGAGGAGTCAGTATTTTATGTTAGAGGCAATTGGGAGTTACCAGCAGTTCTTGAGCAAGGGAATAACGAGGAAGGCTTTGTTGGTAGCTGGGTGAGGGGAGATTGGAGGGAAGAGAGGCTGGAAGCAGGGAGACTCCCGCAAGAGATGGTGGTAGTCTATGTTTGGGCAATGGCAGTCTGCATGGGGAGAAGGAGATGATGTCAGGAGTGAGGTACAGCCTCATTGGCTCTTTGAAGTGAGAGAGAGGGCAGAGTCTAAGGGGGTGGTGCCCTGCATGGAATGGGGGGATGTTGGAAGGATGCTAGCATTAAGAGGATGTATTACATCAGAGAAACCTGCCAGACATCCAGAGGGTGATCATTGCCTGGCCGGCCTTGGTGATCGGAGCCCAGAGCTCACGCACTCTCTTAAGATCCTGCTGTAGGGCTCCATGGAGGTCACTGCAAGATGGCACTGGACAGGGGAGTGCTGTCCTAGGAAGAAACAGTGAAGGCTTTTCTCCCGTTGGTTCCTTACCCGCTCAGTGTCTCCTAGCAGCTCTCAGAGACCTCAGTGCACAAGAGTGGGTGCTGCTCTTCCTTCCTCCACTAAAGTCCTAGGAGCAGGCAGAAATGAATTAATGCATTTGAGTAAAGTTCTTGACAGTCACCAAAGAGGCCCTTTTTGTGGCTGAGACCTGAAAGCTCAGGGAGGGCTTCTCGGAGAAGATGGCCTTGGCATCCGGGTTTAGGGATTTGAATAGGGATTTAACAGGCAGAGAGAGTGTCCCACTCAGTCAGTCAGCAAGTATTTATTAAGCACCTCCTGTGTGCCAGGCACAGTCTGATGGGGGAGACAGTGTACAAACAGACACAAAGCAAGCTTCATTCAAGGGATAATTAACAGAGGAGAGGGGCTGCATAAATGGGGAACCAGTAAAGTCAGTGGTCAGAGCAGGGGAGGGAGAGTGGTCCAGGCCTGGGGAACAGCAAAAGTCGAGAAATGGAGGGAGGCCAGGGGCCCTGGATGGAAGAGTACACCTCTACCAGTATGACAGGTAGGAGGAGCAGGTTAGGAAAAGACTCTGAAGGTACTTTGTACTTGATCCTGGAGAGGGACCTGGTGGAGGCAGTTCAGTTGTACGTCTCTCCTCTGGGAGTGGGAAGTAGGGAGCCAGTGCTGGTCTTTGAGCAAAGGACATGACGATGCGTCATTTCTCTGTAAGCAGTAGGTGTTGGGGTGGGGGTGACTGGAAAAGGAGGCAAAGTTAGTAGCAATAACAGCCAGCATATAAATGGCACTGTAAGGTTTGCAAACCTCTTTACAAATTTCTCATTTGATCCACACAATGAGCCTGGACTGTAGGAGATACTGTTATTCCTGCTCCACACATGAGGATACTGAGGCAGGCATGATGGCTGCCCAGGGTCACACAGCAAATATCTGAGGTCGGATTTGAACCCAGGTCTTCCTGACCCTTAAATCTGGTGTACATTTACCAGGCCATCTCTCTGCCTTGAAGGATCAGCATGCAGATAGAGGAGAGTAGGCGATGAAGGGGAGCTGAGTGAGTTCACACCCGGTGTGAACTGTGGCCTCAGAAAAGCAAAAGGTAGTTCATCAGCTGAAGGGCAGGAAAGATGAAGGGAGGCCCTGGCTCTAAGTGAGCTTGAGAAGAGGAAGTTTGGCTAGTTAAGACAGGGAATGAGATGCGGAATTGGCAGCTTGGAAGATGGTAGAGTAGCAGTTAGCAGTGCTGTGAGCTCACCCCAAAACTCTTCCAGATAGACCTAGAAAATGCTTCAGGCCAAACAGTGGTTGGACAATCCAAGAAAAAATCATGAGACATTTTTCTAACCTAGATCAGCTTAGGGAGATAGAGAGGTCTGTGGGAACTGGGTCTCACCAGGAGCACACACTAAGAGTGCTCTAACACGAGACTGTGCCATGGGCAAATGGGAGCTCCAGACCCATAGTGGGGTCTGGAGCCCAGAACAGATGCCACCTGGCAGCTTTGGTACCCACTACTCAGTCCTAGGTCATCAGTGCCTGCACCAAGGGATGGCATTCTAGGGTAAGGAATAGTGAGTCAGTCAAGTCCAAGATCAGGACGCAGGTTGAAGGAATGTACTAACCAAGAAGGAGTAGCATGGGTTCAGTCCGAGGAGCAGAGCAGGGTGTCTAGCTTTTAGCCTAGTCTAAAACCTGCAGAGGAATAACCGTGGCAGGAGTCCCAGACCAAACAGAAGCCTCACTCCTATCACTTGGCGCCAGCAGAGGCCCTCAGCTGGCTGATACAGGCAGAAGCAGCAAGACACAGGGGCAATGACCAGACATTTGGGGAGTACTGAAGCATGCAGGTCCCCAATCTATACCCAGAATTCTGGAATAACTCAACACCCAGGACCCCAAGGAAGCACCAACAGGACCAGCCTAGGCCTTCCCTCTAGAAGGGCGGCAAAGTCCAGCCTAACATCTAATTAGGCGTCAGAAAGTAGATGGCAAAATGGGCAGATAAAAGAAGAACCTTGCCATAATAAGCTACCATGGTGTCAGGAAAGCTCAAAATATAAATGTAGAAGGAAAGAATGACTCCAAAATGTCTACAAACAAAGCCTCAGAAGAAAATGCAACTTGGACACATTCAACCAGATTCCTAGAAAACATGAAGCAAAACTTTCAGGAAGATTTTAAAATATTTTTCTAAAGGAAAAAAGGGAAAGGATGGATGGATGGATGGATGGATGGATGGATGGATGGATGACAGGCAAGAACCAAGAGAAGGGTGGGTGGCTGGCAGGCATTGAGGGAAGGATGAGTGAGGAGTAGGAATTGGGAGGGTGCAGTGGCAATGAGGGCCTCCCTGAGCCCAGATGCCATGAATCTGTAGCCCCTCCTCGTGGGCTGCCCTCGTTCTCGGCTCCCGGAGCCTGATGAAGTTCCCAGGCTTCAAGACAGTGGAAGCAGATACCCAAGAGCCCTCCCCCGCTTCATCTCCTCCACATCTGGAGAGCATTGGGCCCCAGACAGGCTATGGGCTTAGTCAAGCCTGACCCCAACCAGCCTCCACTCCTTCCCACAGGCCCAGGCATAGAGTGGCACTGATGCCAGGGACCAAGCAGGCAGAGAGCTACCCCAGGTTCAAGTGACTCATCTAAACCATGGGTTGGGACAGGAACAGATTGTCTCGTCTACCAGCCCAAGAAACTGGTTGGGCTCAATTTCAGAAAACCCAATAACCAGATAGGAATGTGTGGGAAGTCCCTATGAACCACGTGCCCAGCTGTGGGATCCATGGGCCAAATTAGGGGGCAAGCCTTTGTTTATGTGTAGGGTACCAAAGGGGGACATCTAGTGGTGAGAGTTGGCCATGGCAGCCAAGAGCTCCAGGCCTGTTGGGGGTTCAAAAATTGAAGGTCTTCCCCTCTCATTGGGATAGCATCAGGAAGTAGCTACTTCCAGGGCAGGGATTGCACACCCTAAGGCTAACACTGTTCTATGTCTCTTCTCTGCATCTTCCTTCCTTGCACCGTCTTACTAACCCAGAACCTCTACATCAGAGGCCTAGTGTGGGGCACAGGACCCAGAGGTCACACACCCAGCCTCCTGATCACCAAAGCCTCTCATAGCCACAGGCTCTCCCATCAGGCCCCATGTGGATGGTACCTTTCTCAGCACATCTCTGGGCTGTGGCTAGCATCCCTAGGGGCCTCAGGCCAGAGTGAATGAGAACTTGGCAAGGAAAGGCTGGGCCCCTGGCTCAAAGCATTCTCGCCTGTGGGGCTCACCTCCCTGTGGGCCTGCCCAAGCCCTCAGAGCTGTGCAGGGAGACTTGGGTGAAGCAGGCAATTCCTCCCTCCCTCCACCCTGACACCCAAAGCTCCCTTTGTGCCTCCCCTCCTTGGGCTTCTGTATGTAGGAGAGGGCTCCGGGGGTTTGGTCTTGAGCATGACTTCTCAGGGCAGGGGCCATCTTGGGAAACTGCTTTGGAAACACATGAGGAACGTGACAGAAAGGTTGGCTTGAAGCATAATGAAGATTCTGGAGCCCCAGAGAGCCCTTTTGGCAGAGGCAGGGGCATTTTGTCTAACAGATATGGATGCCACAGTGGAGCCCATAAACCTCAGCGATGCCCAGGGATGGGGGTTAGGGAGGGAAGGTGACAGGGTGGTCACCAAGCCCTGGACTGAGAGACAAGAAGGGCCTGAATTCAAACCCATCCCCAGACACAGATTCTTATTTGCTGTGAGGCACTCCATGCCTCAGTTTCCTCATCTGTGAGTAGGCTTAAATGAATTAGTGTTTGTGAGGTGCTTAGCAAGCATCAAAAGGCTTTGTACCTCCTTATACAAGAGGGCACATGGTCATTTGGGGTCTGGCAGGGGATTACTGTCTCCCCTAAAAACCAGGCCCAGATCTGATGGGACTGACTCTGCCTCTCTCCCTGCCTTCAGCGAGGAGCCCCCAGTAGACCTGCCTGGAAAGGTTTACCAGCTAGAGGTGATGCTGAGGCAGCTACACAGTGACCTTCAGAAGGTGAGAGCAGCGGGTACCCAGGGGCTGGGGTCAGGGTTCAAGTCTCCCCTCCACTAGTCTTTCCTGTGCTGTGTGACCTCAGGCAGGTACCTTGCCATCTCTGGGCCTAAATCTAGCATCCCGTGCTCTTTCTTGATGAGTTCTCCGTAATGCAGCCTTGCAGACAAAGCGACGGCTGACTACTAGCCTGTCACTTCCCAGGCACCACAGATGTCACATGACCCTCTACATCCCATCCTCTTATGCCCAGCCCCTCACATCCTTTGTTCTCTGTAGGAGAAACAGGACAAGGTGGTCCTGCAGACAGAGGTGGCCACCTTGCGGCAGAACAACCAGCGCCTACAGGAGGAATCGCAGGCAGCCAATGAGCAGCTGCGAAGGTTTGCTGAGATCTTCTCCAGCACTGTGGAGAAAAAGGAGCCCTAAAGGCAGGGGACTTCTGGGGCCTCCCCCACCCCCTGCCCTTTCCCTTTCCCCCTCTTTTCTTGAGTTGGCCAGTGACCATCCCTGGAAAAGTCAGGGTTGTGGGGGGCCCCCCCATCCTGTGGGCAGCTGTCCCCTACATACCCCGTGGCACATCTGCTGCTCCAGACTGTCCCCAAGGCCAGGGTGGAGATGGGGTCCTTGGAGTCACCTGGGCTTGAGGACATGAAGAGGCTCCCCCACCCAGAGGGCCCTGGGGCAGTATATCTACACTAGTGACCAGTCTTCCTCAGTCATAAACCCTTGAACCCACTGGCCAGCCCTTGGTATATTGAGTTCCAATGCAATATAGAAATCCTTTGGACCAACAGGAAGGGTGGGGAGAGGCAGGGGACATGCCTCCCCCTACCTGTCCCCTCTCATCAAGTTTCCGAAAAAAACCTCGGAGCACTTTTTTTTCCAAGCTGAAGTACTTTCTAGTAAACCCAAGATGAAGAAATCCCAATGTTCAGAGTGTAAATGTTCTTTATCGAGACACAGAAAGAGAGCAACACTATATTTGTATAAATAGAACAGTTTGTAACCTTTTTTCTAGGAGGCTTGTCTAGCAGCCAAGCGTGGCCTGTTTGACCTGTGGTCCTGGGAGGCTATTGATGGGTTTACCCCCTTCCCTCTCCCTGGCCCTCAGGGCCTGCTCAGCACTGATGCCAAACTACTGAGGACTGCCCCCAACCTGAGCTCCCCAAGCCCCACTCCATTTTCCTGAACTCTCCCTCCCACCATTTCGTCCCTGCTGAGGATGAGTGGGAGAATTAGAAAGGCCTCAGGCTCCTTGGGCCCTGGTTGAGGCTCCTCTAAGACACACACTGGGGGGCAGTCCCTCCCTTGCTACCTGCAGCTTCCCCAAGGCAATAAGGAAGATGGGTGGTGGGGGGAAACAGGCCTGACTCTCCCTCCCTCCCCCTACCCACCAGCTACACATGGTACTATGCTGGAACTTAGGAAAAGAGCAGCTGTTTTTTTCTTTAAAAAAAAAAGTATAAATATAATATATATTTATTTTTTCATGCAAAGCCACCACAGAACAATTCAGTAGTAACCCTCTGTGGATCTATTTCCAGCCTCATGCTGAGGACACAATCTGCAAAGCCAGGTTTCCCATGAATCCCCCCACCCCAGGCTGGGCCTTGCCAGTCGCAGCCCCAGGCCCATGAGGCTGGAGGACCACTGAGCAAGGAGGCAGGTGGACTCCTGTGTCATCTGGCCCAGGGTCAGAGAAAGCCAAGTTGGGGTCTGGAGACTTGGGCTGTGGCTAGACTGGTCTTTTTCTCCAAAGAATCCTGGTCCCCTTCTCGGAAAGAGGGGTGTGCTTGGCAGCAGATCCTGCATCTCCTCTTCCTTCCCTGCCATGGTCACAGGCAGATCTCTGGACCCCAAAGCTGCACCTCCCACCCCAGCTTCGATGTTCAAAGATGGGGGCCATCTCCCTGGTGCAGGAAGGGGGAGGGGGAAGGGAAAGGGGTGTTAACTACATCTTCCTCCAATGTAATTAGGCCCCTTCAGTTTTAAACCAGCTCAGTCCTGATTGGAGGAGAGAGAACAGGGGATAAAATATTGGAGATGGGAAAATGGATCCATAAATCTCCAAATTGCCCTTCCCCCTGCCAGATAGGCAACAAGGAGGCCCTGGCAAGGGTGGCTGATGCTGCCCTAGGCCCTCCCATTTTCGGTCCAGTGGCCTTACTGTGACATCCCTCCTGGCCCTTCTCCCTGGGGTCTCCCTAACAGGCTCCCCTCCAAATGCTTCTATCTCCCCCCATTCCTCATGTCTAGGGATCATTCGAATCATTCTGGGGCGTGATTGTATACATTGACCAAGTGTAAATTACGGCTGTTGCGGTTTTGTTATCATTTTGTAAGGATCTATACAGATAAAATCTGTCTATTTAATTTTGCCCCGACATTTTTCCCAACAGTTGACAGCAGCACCTTTTCTTATGTCGACTGTTTCATTTTTTTGTTTTTTATTGGAGGGGTGGGGGGGTGGGTATATTCTTTTCTTTGTCATTGTTTTTCCCCCCAGTCTTAAGATTAGGGGTCTTGTTTCTGGAAGTTTCAGAGGAAATAAATGTTTCATAGAAATTGCTTGTTCTTGCTGCCTGGATGACTGAGATGAATCAAGAGAGAGGGGACTGGCAGGTCCACCTCTGGAGGCATCTGCTCAAACACTCTGGGCCCACACTGGCTACCCCTTTGTAAGGGAGAGCAATCTAACAATGGCACAGGCCTCCGGAGGAGGAGAGAGAGTTCCCCATTTTGTGAGCTGTGCAGGCAGGGCCTGACAGCTAACCAGAGCTGGTCAAGATGACCCCTTCCAACTAAGTCTGATTCTGTTGCTCCAGCCTACTGTCACCTTTGGACATGGCCCACTGCCCCTTTGTCACAGTGAGTAGGTTTGGGACAGGGAATGAAGCCAGCTGCCCAAGACATTGGTCTCCTAACCACCCCCACCGCCCCTACATTCTCAAGTTCTGGGTGTTACTCCATGGGTTTCTGTTCTATGGCTAGCCAACAAACCCTTGCCTGCCTTCAGGATCCTAAGACTGTTGGCGGGGGAGGTAGAGAGCATCGAGATGGCTGCTGTCCTGGGTCAGACCAGGTCTCCTCCCTGCTAATGGACTGGAATCTATCCCCAGCTTGAGTGCCATCCACCCACAGACCCCTAGCTAAGGTCCCAAACCCTCCCAGACTGTCCTGCCAGTCCTGGGCAAATCCCTAACCATAGAAAAATCTGGAAGCCAGGCCTCAGCTCAATCCACAGATTCATTCCCCTGACTCCCAGCCATAGAGTGGCAGGTCACAAACCAAGTCTCTACAACCTTGAGCCAGCTGATCCCTAAGCCACCCACAAGCTGAGCTTTCATGCTGACCACAGGCTGACCTCCAAAGGATAAGATGAATGGCCCCACTGCCATGTACCCAGCTGAGAGCCTTTGCCTCAGCAGCAAGTGTTGAGGTCCATTGGAAGTCTAGGAAGATCTTGAGCCCCAGACTCTATCAGTGATGGCCCAAGTTTAAAGAAAATCATGGTTTCTTTCCTGAATCCATACATCATGAAAGGGCCAAAGTCTATCTCAACTCCTTACCTCCTCCAATGGGAATCTTTCAGCCAGAGTTATCCAAAACTGAGCTTCTGAAAATAACATCTTAAAATGGCAGATCTGAAAGGACCTCAGAGAATCCCCTGGGCCAGTACCATGCATCAGGGAAACTGAGACCCTGAGGGGGAAAGAGGCTGGGGTGCTAGCATCCCCATCCCTGAAGACATCCTCTGTCCCTCTGCATTTCCAGGGAAGGAGGTAGGATCTGGCCCCCCCCCAGGAGTCTAGCTCCAGTTGGGAGATTAGGTAGGAATGTGATATTCACCTCCAGGTTGCAGTAGCCAGCATCTCCCAAGCACACCCTCACTCGCAGCCTATCTCCTTACCCTCCACCTCATCTCTCCATCTGCTTCTCTTGGACACCCTCTCTCATCTCTGGCATTTGGCTTTGCCAAGCTTTCAGGGTGTCTCCATCTGAGCCCCCAGTTTTCAGTACTGCCCTCTCTGGAGTCTGACCCTCTCTCCTGATTCTACACCAACTGCTTGCTTTCTCTAGGTCCCTTTCTCCCCTCCACGCCTGTCCATCTGCATCTGTCTATCCTGCAATCTGTCTCCCTCCCTTGCCCTGTCTGTTTGCCCATTTCTCTCCTGCTAGGTCACTTGCACTGTTCCTGGCCTCTCCTAATCTGTCTCTTTTCCCCTCCCCCCTTCTCCCTCTCCTCTCCCTCTGTTGCTCCCCTATCCTTTGCCCTACCCTTAGTCACTTGGGGGTGAAGGTGAAGGGTGGACTGTTGTTTACACACTCTCCCTTCTAGCTTTGAGGTGAACAGTATGGAGATATAATACTGATTGGAGGAGCCTCCGGAACTGGCGAAAACTGAAGTAGCTGCTGTTCTCCCTGCACCCCCCCCCCCCAACAATCCCTTCTCCCACTTCCCACCCTCTGTCTCTGTCTCTTGCTGCAGCAGCTGCCCGTTGCCAGGACAACCACAGCTGGCTGGGTGTGTGTGTGTGTGAGGAGGGGGGGTGCTGCAGTCTCTATCACCCCATCCCCCCTTCCCTTTCCTTCCCTTCTCTTCCTAGCAAGGCAGGAGGGGGTGGGGGATGGAATCAGGGCGGGAGATGGGGAGAAGCAGAGAGAGAAGAGATGAGGATTGGAGGAAGATGGGGAGACAAGGAGCGACAGGGAGGGGGATGGGGAGAGGCAAGGGAAATGGGAAAGAGGCAGGGTGAAGAGGAGACTGGGTATGGATGATGGTGGATACTAGGGAGGAATGGGGTGTTGGAGAGACACTTGGGGTGACAGGAAAAGGCTAGAGGAAAGTGGGGCAGACGGGGTGATAAGGAGGGTCTGGGGGAGAGGAAAGAAAAAGTGGAGGAAATGGGGGGTTGGGGAGGGAGACCTAAGATGAGGAGTGATACCCTGGAAGGAGCCTGGAGGTGTTGGAGAAAGATTAAAGAGCAGATGAGGAGAAGGATGAGTCAAGGAAAAGAAGCAAGACAAAAGCTGGACTGGGGCCCTAGCTGCCTCCTCCCTCCCTCCTCCCTCCTTCCCTCCCTTCTTCCTGCCTTCCCCACCCCAACTGGGCGCCAACAGAAGGAGGCAGCGGCCAGGGCACAGCAGGGCCAGGCCCAGTTTAATACACAGAACAGGGTGATCCACAGTAGAGGCAGGCAAGGGGGGAGACAGGCTATGCAGGGAGCTGGGAGGATGGGGCCATGGTGCCAGGAAGCCAGGGCCAGCCCATGGCGCCCTGGCCCCCCAGGATCCCCCTCTCCCTGGCCTTGCCCACTTGCCCAGGAACCCCAGCATCTTTTGGATACCCCAACAATTAAACACACACAACCACAAGAAACAGCTGCCCCCCTCGCCAATTGCCCTCAAGATGGGCATCAGGGTTCAGGGAACCCCCCCCCCTTGCCAAGGGGCCTGGTCCTTGCCTGGCAAGGGGATGGGGATGGGGAGAAAAAAACCAGTCCGGGTGCAAACTCTGTGCTTCTCATTCTGGCGAGCGCTGGAGCCCGCCTTGCCCGGCCCCTGCCACAGTTTGCAGTGGGCATGGGGGAGCGGGCACAAGGAGGGGGCAAGGGAAACAGGACTTTAAAAACCATGGTTCACATCATGCAACGCCCCCGGTGGGCACCGCGGGAAGGGGTAGGGGGCAGGCTGAAAAGGGGCAAGCATGGTGCCTGCCTACCCAGAGCATGAGGTGGGAAACAGTACCTGCTGCTGGGGCGGGCCCCCATGATGGGACTAGGCCACCAGCTTCCCCACAGAATTAAGGGAGGGGGCCGAGCAGGAAGTTGGCACAGGCCCAGTGGGAAACTCGGGAGGGGGGTGCCCACCGTCCAGGCCCATCAAGCTGTATAGGTCTCTCTCTCTCTGTATATATTATTTTGTCTTTTTTTTTTAAGTTTTTATCTTTTTCTCTAGAAAAAGGTTCCATCCATGCCCCTACCACTCCCTAGCCGGTGCCCGCCCCCTAGTGCCCGCCCAGAGGCGGGTTATGGCTTTGAGGAGAGCAGCATCCCCAGTACCCACCACCCAGGAGTGGAGGCAGGGCTAGCTTCCCCCACCCACGAGGGAGGAAGCTGGAGCTGGCACATACTCCCCTCCGTGGGGGAAGGGAACCTGACCCTTTTGTGGGCCCCATCCAGGGGTGGGGCTCAGAGTCAGGGAAAGGGGATGGGCAGGTGAGGGAAGGGGCAAGTGAGGACCAGGCCTAGGTAAGGGTGATGTAGGCTGATGCCTTTTCCTTCAGGTGCCGGAGACACAGGTGACAGCTCCAGCTTCCTGTGGGAAGGCCAAAGGTGGATTTGGTTGGATAAAGAGGAAAGGACCCTGGCATCCAGATAGCCCCTGCTAACTCCTCATGCGTGCATCCCTCTCTCCAGATGCTCTGTTCTCCTGTGCCCTGGGTCACACCCACCAGAGACCCTCTCTCCACCCTACTCTGTGATCAGCTCCCCAGCTCACCTTCCGGGGGCTCAGCCATGGGGGGGCTCAGGCAGTACATATGGTAACCACGGTCACAGTCATCACAGAATAGCAACTGGTCCTGGAGGGTAAGACCCATGCGGCTGGCACCAGGCGGCATGGGCACCCGGGAGGGGGGGCGCCGGAGGCCCTGGGGGGCGGGGGGAGGGGGAGGGAGGCTCAGGCGGGGTGGAAAGAGCCCAGGGCTCCAGTCCTCCTGACTCACTTGTGGGACCTCAGACAAGCCCTACCCAGCCCCTCTCCAAGCCTCAGTTTCCCCCTCTGTTCAAGGACCAGGTGATCTCAGGGGCCTGTGGTTCTCTCCATCCCGCCAGGGAGTGCAGAAAGCCCTGTGACATGGGGAGGGGGAGGATCTGCGGACATCAGAGAGCCTGGTGCTGCTGGACAAGGTGAGCACTCACATCATTCTCTGAAGTGCCACACAAGCTGCAAGATTTGCATTCGATGCACTGCCAGCGGTATGTCCTTACAGCCGCAGTCATGTTCACCGTGAATTGTAAACAGGATGGGTGACCTGGGGAGTGGAGTCCAAAGTAGGCTCAGCATCCCAGACTCAGAAAGTCTCTGCCCTTGGAGCTGGGAGGCATTGACAAAATTGTGGTTGAACCCAACCTCCTTCCCAGATTGGAGCCCCCCTCACCCTACAACCTCCTCCACTGAAGTCCTTTGTACTTGGATACCTCCAGTGATGGGGAGCTCATTTCCTTTCGCTGGGCTCTCCCATTATTGGAGTTTTTCCATACAGTAAGCCAAATCAGTCTGCACTCTGCATGCAATGCTCCTAGTTCTGGAATCTCTGGTCACACAGAACATTTCTGTTCCTTCTTAGGAGAAAGTATGGTAGAGTCAGAGGTCTCAGGTTCAAATCCCTACCTCTGATACTAAATCCTATACTAACATATACTATACATAAACTATATGTTTATTACATATAAACTATACTAAATATTATGTCAGTTTCTTCATCTGTGGAATATAAAAGATAAACCAGGTCCCTGAGGTCCCATCCAGCATGATCTATGATCCTCCAAATGAGTCCAAGGACCTGAGTTTGAGTCACTTAGTAGCTGTGTGATTACTTTCCCTGCCTGAGCCTCAGTTTCCTTATCTGTAAAATAACAGGGGCAACCTAGAAGTCCTCTAAGCCCCCTTCCATGCTATAATTCTGTGATTCCCGATGACAGTTATTCCTCCATATGTTTGAGGATGGAGGTTACAGATTATATGTGTTCCTCTTCTTTATCCTGTTCATATCTTCTCTTGAGGCAGTGGTAGGGTCAAACCCCGCTGTGCTCATTCACAAGACCTGCGTTCAAATTCTGACTCTACCATTTACCCCAATGTCATTCTTAGTGACCTTGGGCAAATTACTTCTGTTTCCTCCTTTGTAGGGTGAGGGGTCAGCCTCTAAAAAAATTCCTTCCATTTTAAAAATTATATCGTTTTCTGCTTTATCTGTAGAAATAGAAAATTGATATGGGAAACCAGAACAAAGATTTCCAGCTAGGAGGGTCCCTAGATACCATCTAGGGGCAACTCGGTATTGCAGGGGATAGAACACTAAGTCTGGCATAGGGGAGACGAGTTCAAATACAGCCTCAGAAAATTACTGGCTATATGATAATGAGCAAGTCACTTAAATTTCTACTTCAGTTTTCTCATCTGTAAAATCAGGATAATACCAGCACATATCTCCCAGGGTTATTGTGAGAATATTTGTAAGGTGCTTAGCAGTGCCTAGCACATAGAAAGTACTAAGGAAATGTTTATTCCTTTCTACCTTCCCCCCTCTGATCTAAGTACCTCCTTTTATAGAGAGGGGAAATTGAGATCTAAGGAGGGGGAGTAACTTGGCCAACTCAGAAGTAGCAGAAATAGGTCTCAGGTCCTCTGAAGTGGGTGCTCTTTCCAAGGCACCATAATCCCTCCCCAGAAGGTGTCCTGTTTCCCAATGGTTTTCCCTATCGTTCTTGGCAGACCATTTGAACAGCCAGTGAGTTATGTGAGATGGAAAGCGTTGGAGTGGGGAGAAGACAAAATCTGCACTTTGAAGGCACCCACAGGAGGAAGGATTGGGTGCCCATGTAGTTTTCTAGGATGGAGAGGCCTCTAACTCTCCCCGTCAGCCCAGCCCTTGTGCCATTGTGTCTGAGGAGGAGAGAGAAACTCCAGCTTAGCAGGGTATGATGTCTATGTGGGCACATGTAAAGATCTCCTTCCCCTGGTGGAATGGAGGCTCTGTCAGGGAAGGAACTGTTTCAGTTTTGGCTTGCATGGTGTCTGCCACATCACAAGTGTTTATTAAATGCTTAAGAATTGGTCGTGCCCTGGAAAGACTTTGATTTCAAGTCAGTGGGTGAGTTCCAGTCCTGGCTTCTGCGTACTAGCTGAGTAACCCTGGTTCCTATTGGTGGGCTTGAGTCTCCTTCTCTGTAAGATAAGGAGGCTGGACCAGAGAACTTCTGGGGTTCCCTTCTGTTTTAAATGCCATGATCCTAACGATATCTCTGACCCAAGATACCCCAAGGAACCACAACTCTCTTCTCTAGGCATCTCAGGCCTGCAGGGATAATGCATGCCTTCTGGGCATCCTGTGTGCCCCAGACTTCCCCTGACCCCTGCCTGGATCCTCTATGGTGGGAGTTACCCGATCGGCCACAGTCAGCACAGGAAATGAGGTCCTCAGGACACCCCGTCTTTTTGGAACCGCCCAGACAGAAGTCACAGTAGCCATTGGGGATGACTGTGCCATCTGGAGCCTTCTTAGCTGTAAAACAACAGGAAGGCTTGGGAGGTCCAGCCTGCAGGAACAAGGGTACCAGCTTGGTGCCCCCCAATCTTCACTCTGCCTCTCTTACCTGCTGCTCTCTCCCAGTCACAGTCTGTCCTGTCTCTCCCTCTCCTTCTCTAGGTTCTTTCTCCAGCTCTATCTCTTTCTATGACACACTGTCTGATTCTCTCAGTGTCTGTCTCCGTGTCTCTGAGGCTTTGTCTCTGTTTCTCTTTCTCTGTCGCCCTGTGTCTGTCTCTCTCAGTCTCTGTTTCTCTTATTTTTGTCTCTGTCTGACTCTTGTCTCTCCAGCCAAGGAGGAAGGTGATTTGGAGCAGGGCATATTTGGGAGGTGGGTTACCTGTGTGCTTTCTTTGGGCTTCAGGAATCCAAGCCAGTTCTTTGTAAAACTCTGGGGAGGCAGAGAGATGGCTTGGTACCACACACTGGCACCCTCAATGCCCTCCTCCCCTGGGATGGAGTACTTGGATGAGGCTGCCTTTTTTTAGGCAGGACGAGTTCAAAGGCAGGGCTAGGCTGGGGCCACCCACAGATGCACACAGAGCCAGGTGCAGACAGAGGGAAAAGGAAGGGGGAGCCCCAGCATCCTCAGCAGAGAAGGGCCCAATGCAGGGTCTAGAGGACCTCTAGACTCCATCCCTTTACTCTCTGTCCCCTTCCTGGGAATCTCCACTTATCGGAAGGGAGGGGAAGGGATGGGAGGGGGCTGGAACTCTGACTGCCCACTTGGCTCAGCAGGCTTAAAGCCCAAGGCTTCCCCAGGTGCCCCCAGGCCCAAGAGGAGGGAGGGAAGGAGGCTGAAGTGGAGTGTGTGTGGGGAAATCATCCATCGCCCCCCATTGGCATCTCCCCACCCCCTCCCTGATCTCTAATTGAAGAAATAAATCAGACCCAGAAATCTTCCACCCGGGCCAGGGAGAGGGCTGGTTGCCATGGAAACCCCAAGGATGGTAAAGGCGACCATGATGATGTGCCAGTCTCCCAAAGTTGGGGAGGAATGTGCCGAGGCACCTGGCCCAGCCCAGCCCAGCCCCCTGGGCTTCTCCTGATGCCCCCCAGGCCCTGACCCCCTGGCTCACGCTTGTGGTTGTTTTTCCGGTGGAAGGGCAGGGTGTGCCGTTCTGCGTTCTCCTCGCCCTCCTCTTCTGCCAGGTGGGTGTGGGTGTAGTGGTAGCTCAGACCTGGGCGGTTCTTATAACGTTTCCCGCAGACTGGGGGGTGGGGGATGGGGAAGGGAGGGGGGCTGATCAGACCTGTCCCCACCACCCCTCTCCTGCCTTCTTCACACTCACTCATTCCCCGACCAGCCCTAGACCCTCCAGCTTGGCCCTGAGGTTGAAGGGGCATATCACAAGAGCCACATCAGACCTGTCCCCCCTGCTAATCTCCTGCTTCCTCTGGCCTCAGACCATTCCGGCAGGGTACAGAGAACAGGAAGGAGGCTTCTGTGGGAACTTTTGCCCCATTCCCCAATAAAACAAAGGGACCTGCTTTTGGTGGGTCATCTCTCCTCCCCCGGGGCCCATCCCTGTCCCTTGCCATTAGCCCTCAGCCCAAGATGGGGGAGGCTCTGGGGGCCCCTCTCCTCCTCCCCACACCTCAAAGGGACTCACTATCGCAGACATACGGCTTGTCCCTGTCCTCCAGGGAGGTAGTGTCTTGGCGTTTCCGAAGCCCCCCAATGCCATACGCCTGGAAGAAAAACAAGGAAACTTGGAGGGTCTGGGGAGGAGAGAAAGTAAGAAACTGGAAGATTTGATGCCTGGATTGGGAAAACCCTGAGAGGAAAAGGGTAGGTCAAAGAAGAAAGAAAAGAAATCCACATAGCCAGGAGTATTGAGAGGGAAGTAAAATAGAAACATGGGAATGTCAAGGAGTTAGAAAGGGGGGCCCAGAAGGGACCTAGGAAGTCAAAGCCTTAGGGAGATAGTAGGGAGGAAGTGGGGTGAAGGTAATGGAAGAGGCCTTGAAGGGCAGTGCCAGACTTGTAGTCAAAGACCTGGTTTTGGGTTTGAGCCTGTCACTTAAACTATGGGCAAGTTATTTAAGCTCTCTTGGCCTCAGTTTCCTGAATAGTCCAATATGGATTTGGACTATATGGATTTGGAGGTCCTCTCCAACTCTAGCATCCTGTGGGGGAAATGCTGGGCAAAGCAGGTCTGAGGCCCGGGATGAGAGCAAAGCCCATGGAAAATGGGCCAAGGATAAAAAGACAGAGATGGGCTCAGCAGGCAGAGACTCTGGCTTTATGGGTGGCCCGGGAAGAAGCTGGGCTCAGGCCTGGAAGGAGAAGGGGGAGGGAGGGGGGAGGAGGGGAGCAGGGGGAGCCGGGCCCCAGCTACCTTCCCCTTGGCTTTGCTCTTTCTGCGAGGAATGTCGTCTTCCAGGTCCTCCACCTCAAGTTCATGGGGAAACTCTAACATCTGTTGCTTCTGGGCAAGAGGAAACACAAGTTTTCAGGGAAGGATGCTTGCTGAGGCTTTAGGAGAGGGCAGCAGCATCAGGGATGGTGGAAGAGAGACCTCCAGCTGGGGCTGCCCCCAAGTTGGGTCCCCAAGGAGGTTGAGGGTCAGGAAAAGGACTCTGTTAGAGTGAGGGGGTGGGGAGGGAACCTTCCACACCAAAAAAAAACTCAACTCAGGGTGAGAATATAGGGTAGAGAAGGCCCTGCAAGGCTGAAGGAACTAGGGGAAGGGGATTGATGTGGGAAGGCTGAGGAGGGCAGAGAGGAGGGGACAAAGACTCAGAGGCCCTCGAATCTTAATTTTGAGAGGAGAGCCCCTGGGAGTGTGGAGACCTCTGAGACTGAAGGGTGGGCTAGGGATGCCGATTCCTTACAGATGTGGGGAGTCAAGGGAGTTTCTGGAGCAGGAGACAGACATGAGTGACACTCCCAAGTGTCATCTCAGGAGGATGGTCAGGGTGGCCTTCTCATATGTGCTGGAGGGGAGAATGTGGCTATTCCAAAAGAAGTCTGGAGGAGGGATAGGGGCAGGGCTGGAGGGCAGGCCCCACCCCCCACCCCACCTGACAGTCCATGATGGTTTCTTCTTCCTTCAGTTCTATCTTCTTCTCTCCTGTCTCTGCACACAGTAGGGCCTCCAGGACTGGCCCTTCAGGGAGACCCCCCTCCTTCTTCAGGGGTGTTTCACAGTCTGGGGAAAGGGTGGAAAACAGGGAGGGTCAAAGAAATGTTGTTTTCCAAGGACCCCTTTCTCTCTCCTCTCTTTCTCTCTCTACCTTCTCCCTCTTCCTTTTTTCCTCTCCTCTCTCCATCTCTGTCTCCCTCTCCCTTTCTCCCTCCTCCCTCTCTTTCTCTCTCACCCTCCTCTTTTCTTCCTCTGCCTCCCACCCTCTCACACACACATACACACATCTACCCAGCCCCCACCCCACCCCACGGAGTCTCTCTAGACAATGTGACCCAAATCCTGACCTAAAACACTGGGGCACCTTCTAAGATGCTCACAGCAGTACGTACTAAGTCTGGAACTAAGACAGACATGCTCCCATGGAGCACCCCTTAGGGGCATACCCTCAGAGACTCACTGAGTTCCTCAATTCTGAGTTCTCATACACTCAGTTGCCATCAGCCACACAGAGACACCATCACAAACATGACTTCAACAGAGTACATATGTTTGCCGAATGCTTTCTCAGCATGTAGATTTCACCCTGCCAGACACCACACAGACACACAATCACAACACAATCACACAGATACACATACAACCATGACACAAGCACAGAGACACACAATCATACACACAACCACACACATAATCATACAGACACAATCACAGATACAATCACATACAACTACAGGCACATAGACACAGTCATACACACATAACCACACAGATACACAATCACAAACAACCACAACCACACACAGACACACAATCACAAATGCAACCACATTTGCACAGTAGCTTCCATCTAGCTCTTGGAGATGTTTTACATACATTCTCTCATTGGAACACCTCAAAATAATCCCTGGGGTACATGCTGTTCTACAACTGAGGAACTTGACTTGCCCAAGATCTCACCACAATTGTCTGAGGCAGGATTTGAATCCAGATCTTCCTGATCCCAACACTATTAAGTCATTCTGATTCTTAGTCACCGTCAGGTGATAGGTTACCGCACAGATAAAAGGGAACTCAGAGTACTTGAGTTCAAAACCTACCTCCCACGGTGGCAAGGTCCCTAGGTCCCTGCCGGTCTCATTCTATGCTGTCTCTGACATCCATGACAATTTGCGCCCCGGGTGCCTCTTCCCCCCAGACTCAATACCACCAACACAGGCCCTGGGGGGCCGCACACGCTCAGACACAGGCTCAGGTGCTCACGCTGGGCCACGCTCACACTGGGGGCAGGGGCTGGGCTGGGGGCCCCCCACGGACCGATCTTGTACTCGCAGGGTCGCAGCCTGGGGTCCTCCAAGATGTTGAGTCTTCGTTTCTTCCTCCAGCAGCGGGCCGGATAGGTGTAGATCTGTCCAGGGGCCAGCCCTGGAGAGGAGAGGGGCTGTTGAGGCATCTGCCCCCCTCCCCTTCCCCTTTCCTCCTCCCTCTCCCCCTCCGCCGCCAGCCCCAGCCCTCCTAATCAGGCGCCCCCCTTTCCTCACCGGGCCCGCGATGGGTCTTCTCCATCCAGATGTAGCAGTTGTTTTGGGCTACCCCGGTCTGCGAGTCGAGGAAGGGCAAGCGCATGCTCCGCTCCGCGCACAGGCGCGCGTTGTAGCTGCGGCAATGCTCGATGGCCTCGCGGTAGAAATCCTCGCCCAGGCTGTGGGGAGGCAAAGCAAGCAGGGTCAGCCGAGCAGGTGCCTCTGGGTCTGAGGTTGGAGCCCGGGACGCCTGGGGGCCCTCGAACCTCTGGGAACGCCCCGGGACTTCGAGAGACCCCGGAACACCTGCGTCCCGTTTGAATGTTCGGGTGGACCCTGGGCTTCAGCTGGGTAGGGTTTAGGGAAGGCGCTGGGACACTGTGGCCCAGTCACCAGAGGGTCTGGGAGTCACTGAAACGTGGGAAGTACCGAAATCTCTAGGTCCAGAATATCTGGAGAAAGCTGGAACTTGGGGAGGTGCTGGAACGTAGTGGGGGGAGGGGGGACTGAAAAGCAGGAGGTGCCGGAGAGTAGGCGCTGAAAAGCAGGGGCTTGGGCCTAGAACATCTGAATTGTGCTGGTGTGCGGGGAAGTGTCCTGGAACGTCGTGGTAGCCCTCAAACTTTGGGGAGTGGCTGGCATATTTGGATGGGAAAAAAAGAGGAGGAGCTAAAGTCTGGGATGCCGCCGGGGCGGATGTTCAGTGGGCGGAGAGAGGGGTAGAGCCCTTCCCTCCCCTAACCAGGCTCAGACAGCTTGACCCTCTCTCCCCAGCGGCTGAGCGCTAGGTGGTGCCCACGCCCGCAGGCATCCCCGGCATCGCGAATGTCCTGGGGTGGGGGTGGAGGGGAGTGAGCGCCAGCACAGTCCCTCCCCCCACTTTAGTTCTCCTACAACGCCACCCCACACACACCATACACGCGTATATTATACACCAGGTAGACTATCCCTACACTCCTTGGTGTACTACCCAGAGGACAGAAAACCTGATACAGTTACCGCCCTCCCCCCACCCTAGCCTCACTTCCCCCCTCCCCCAGGTATGTCGAAATGGAAGGGATTTTGCAGATCAGCTAATCCGATCCCATTGTCTACACAACCCCAAATACGGGTCAAGGGGGTCACTAAATTACACACTGACGGCAAAAGAAGACAATTCCTCTCCTTTGGAAAAGAGACAGGTAGCGGAGGAATTCGCATCCCCATTTGACAGATGAGGACACTGAGGCTCCCCGAATGACAACCACACCAAAGGCCTTGTACACAGTAGGTGGTCGATAGGCGTTTGTTGAGTTGTTTGGGAATATAGATTAACACAATGCCACTTGAAGATTCACAGAAGAACAAACCACTGATAACACAATCCAAGACGAATGCACAAATCTCCGTTACACACACGGCCATACGAGACAAGCACACAAATTACAAGAGACACAATCACAATCCCCCCTACACACACACACAGACACACAAACACAAAAATCCCACTCCGAGACACACGCTCTGCAACCCCCGCCCTGTGGGATGGGATGGGGCGGAGGTGCCGGGCTCACCACCGGACTGGGCTGGGGTTGACTGTGGCCATCTTGCACCTGGCCAGACCCTCGCCCCGGTCACCTCAGAGCTTCGGGGTCTGCAGCGCCCTGGCCCTGGCGGCCACTCCATTCATTCTCAGGGTGGGGGGTGGGGGCGGGGACATCAACCAACATGGGGGGGGGTAGAGGGACTCCCCGGGGCATGCTGGGAAATGTAGTGCGGGGGCGGTGGGGCGGAAGGTGGAGGAGGGGGTCGGTGCTGTCACTAGAGGCCAAATCTAGGTCTGGCCCCGGGAAGGAGAGGCCCTGGCAGCTCGTGGGGGATGGGGACAGAGTGGTGTGAGGCCTGGGTCAGGTGAAAATCCGGAGACAGACTCCTATCTTGGCACTAACGTGGGCACTATGTGTAGTTAAACCGTGTGTGAACCACATATACCTTTACTGACACCCAGGTTCCGCTACCACACACAATCCACAATTACACAACACGCAGCCAAACACATAATACAGAAACATACAACACAATTATATTAATACAACTCTACACCACAAATTGACACACAGATCACACTGACAGCATTGGAATACACAGAGACAACTGGACCCCCCCCCCCACACACACACACACGACACGAAAAGGCCTCCTGATTCACATGCACAGACCCCCACACACAATCACAGACTCATACAGGAGCTTACAAGCAGCCGGGGCGCGCACAGACCCGCAGAGCGCGCACACAGGCCACACGTGCTGGCGCGTGCACGGTCGCCCCCCCCCAGCCCCCTTCGGTCGCCCGGCCCCTAGCTTCCAGGTCTCGCAGAGACAGAGATAGAAAAGACAGAGATCAGAGACTTCCAGGAAACCCAGTAACCCTCAATTCTCCTGCTGCTTGCCCTCGGTCTCACGCGGCTTCCCTCTGACCCTCACACCCCTTCAACCCCAAGGTCAAGGCCAAGCTCACAGGGTGGGCCAGGAAGGGGGGCTGTCCCGGGGCCCCTTTGTGCGCCTCCGCGTCCCCGACAACCCACGGGCACGCGCCACTCCCCAGCCTCCTCCCCCTCTTCCGGGCACGCGCCTGTCACTCCTGGGGGAGGAGCCTGTGGAGCCAGGGAAAGGGGCGCCCCCGCCCCGTTATACTGGAGGGTCCACCGTGGGGGGGGAACCCAGGCGGTTGCTGCTCCCAGTTCCCTTCACCAGCCTCGGAGGCTAGCAGGTTAACAAGTCCCAGAACCAGTGCCTAGGGTTGGTGGGGATGGTGAACCCCCCCCTCCCACCCTCCAGCAGATCCACTTCCCTTCCCGCCCCCAGCCCGGACTTGGGGATCTGCAAATTCCTGCACTGAGGGTGGCGACAATAGAGACGGCTTGGAAGGTGGAGGGGGGACAGGTTCAGCTGCCAAACGTGCCCATCCCCCGCCCCTCCCAATAATCCCCAGCTCCTATCAATCCCAAGGCTTGGGGGATGCGGGGGGGAGGCGGAGGGCGCCCAGGTGTCAGTGGCACCCATCAATCTCCAGGAAGGGAAATGGGGCAGACACAAGACTCCAGGGCTCCTGTCCCCGCTCTGCCCGCCGTGCCCAGCCCCGTGCCCGGTGGGAGGAGGGAGGGAGGGAGGGAGGAAGGGGAGACTCACGACTTGAGGGGGTTCTGGATGGCGGTGGCCATGGCCCGCTCCCCGCCCCCGGCGCCGTAGCCACTCGGCCCTCGGGACCCGGCTCCGGCCCCTCGGGGCCCCGCGCTCCGCTGGCCGTGCCCGACCCCCGCCGCTGCTGCCGCTGCCACCGCCGCCGCTGCCACCGCCGCCGCCGCCGCCGCCCCCTCCTCCTGCTCCTGCTCCGCCGCCCAGCGCGCTACAATTTCATTCATTCTTCGGCTGCGGTGAGGGGAGGGGCGGGGCCGGGGGGCGGGGCCGCGGCCAAGGAGGAGGGGGGAGGGGATCAGGGACTGAAGGGGGGCACGGGGGAGGGGGAAAGGGGTGGACTGGGTCTGCCAATCCTCGCACCTCCCGGGGGACGTTGGGAGATGGAGTCCTCTCAAACACCCGAGTGGGGAGGGGGCCAACCTGGGAGAACTCCAAATCCCGGCTGCCCTGCGGGTTGCCCACTCCCCCAGGGCGCCGATTGGGCAGCCGAGGTACCGGGTGGGGAGTGCCGAAGGAGGCCGGAGCATCCTTTCCCTGGAGCTCTCCTTCAGGCACAACGTCCCTCTTCCGGCCAAGTCAGGCTATGTGGGGTAGAGGGAATGTATGGGAATCCTGTGTCCCCAAAACTCATCCCCAAGAGACCCAGTTCTATAGGCATCCCCGCTCTGAGTATATCACCCATATCTTGTCCCCCACTTCCTCCTTTCTGAGATTTCCTCTCAGCAGACCAGCGGCCCGTGCCCGGGGCAGAGATTCAGCCCAGTGGAATGGAAGGGAGTGAAGAGCGCTGAGTTTGAAGGTAGAAGCCCTGGTTTGGGATTTCAACTTGGTCACTTACTCCCTGTGTGATCCTGGACACATTCTTTCTCTTCTCTCCCCGCCCCGCCCCCCCCCCCCCCCCGCCTCCCATCAGTTCACTCATCTGTAAAATGAAAGGGGTATCTAGAGTATCTAGATAATTCCTGATCTACTTGGAGATGAGATACCCCTCCTTCCCCCATACCTTGCTCCCTTAGGGAACACTCCAGAACCCAAAACTAAATTGTGGGACTCACACTAAAGGGATGGAGAAGGTACCCTAATGTGAAAGTGGAAGCATGCCCCTGGGCCTGCCTCGAAACTGCACTAAGTCGTTAGCCTTTCTCAGACTTCAGGGCTTGTAACAGAATAGACCTCCGACAGGCAGTGGTCCTGGGAGCTGTCCTCAGTACTGAATCGTCCGAAGCCTTGGGAGAATGACATAACCCTGAACATCTGAGCTGGAAGAGTACTTAAGGACCACCTATTCCAACATCTATTCCCCTGCCTAGTTCTCCAATTAAACAGGGGGAGTCGAAGCCCGGAGAGGGAAAACCTGATGCAGTAATAAGTAATTGAGCCAAGACGAACTCCAAACTCCAGATCCTGGACTCTTTTCATTCCATCCAGAATCCTTTGCCAGGGAAGGTCTGGAGTCCCCAGGAGGAATTGAGGGAGGAAAAATGAGACAAACTCCCCCACACTGGCATTTACATTTTTAGTGGGACCTAAAAGAGTCTTTGGAGCCCAACGCTGTCAGTGGATTGATGAGGAAAGTGAACCCCACAGAGATCTTTGCCCAAAATCACATGTTGAAGTAGGTCTCCTGAGACCTAAACCTTGGGCTCCTTGCTACATTAGATTTTCTAAGTGTGTTTCCATGTGCCTGTGTGTCTTTGAGTGTCCACCTCCTCAACCTATATATAAATTTTTCATCTTAACCTTATATTCTCTCTAGATTCCCAAGGAGTTTGTTTCCTCCCCTTTAAGAAAGCCCCTTGGCCTGCTCCAGTGCCCAGGGGTCTCCCTCTCCAGAAGAATCCCAGAATTTTTTATTTGTCAGGAAACTCAGAGTCCATCCTGATTCTGAGTTTTCCCTGAACAAGCCACTCCTGTACATATCTAACCAGTGGTCATCCAGTTTTTGTTTGAAGACAGAGTTCAAGTCTTTACTCTTCAAGTCTTTAACTCTTTGTTCTTTATTATTGTCTGTGCCCTCTTAAGCAAGAGATTTTCTTCCTCCAGACAGGAGAAATCCACTCAGTCACATGAGAAGCCACTCATTCCACCTTGCATTACTTCTCATTGTTAAAAAGTTTTTCTGAACCTCAAAACCAAATTGGACTATTTTGCAAATTCTGCCCCTACTCCAAGTTCTAACGATTGGGGCCAAGCAGAACAAAGCTAATCCATATTTACTACACTAACTTCTCCTGCTCTCTTGAGTTCTTAAGAATCAGTGGAAGCTAAAGACATCAGAACTGGAAGGTTCCCCACCCACCACAGGAGAACACTGGACATACACATACACTCACACATACACACACACACACACACACACACACACTCACACAGAGCTCTTGGCAGAGATGATCTCTGACACAATAATCTAGCGCATAGGTTCCTAAATGAAAAATAAAGCAGAGGGAAATAGACAAGGGAGATAGCACAAGGGAAAAGGAAAGTCTGGGGCTTAGAGATGGAGTTTCCTTCCACCCTTCAGAGAGTTTGTCCTTTCAGACAGCTTGTCAACTGGCATTTATGAAGTGAATATTAAGTGCTGGGCACTGTGCTGAGAGCTTGGGATACAAAGAAAAGCAAAACCCAAACAGTCAGTGCTCTCAAGGAGCTCCCAGTGTGGTAGAGAAACCACATGCCAACAACTGTGTTACAAACTCCTATTTCTTTTGTCTCCAGGCTCTCAGGGTGAGCTCCATACTAGCCTGGGAAGAGAAGAGGAAGAAGGAATGAGGGAGGAATGATTCTACTTCCTGGCCCCTTTTCAGTCCATTTTCCACACAGCAGTCAAATTGATATTATAAAAGTACAGGTCACACTATGCCACTAACTTGCTCAATAAATTTCAGTGACTCCTCATTATCTCTAGGATAAAATGAAAACTTTTCTGTTTGACTTTTAAATCTCTTCACAACTTTAATCTAGCCTACATTTCCAGACTTATTGCATATGATTCCTCTTCTCCCACTGGATGGTTCTGTTGATCTGACTTTGTTGCTCACCCATGATGTTATCCACATTCCTGCCTTTGTACAAGTGGTTTTCCTTTCTTGTAATGTCATACCTCTTGAAAATCCTAATTCCCTTCAGAGCCCAGCTCCATTGTCACTTCCTAAAGTGAAGTGAAGTCTTTTCTGATCCCTTCCCCCACACACACACCAGAAATTAACTTGTCCTTGTCTTGTATCCTTTTTTTGAATATTATATTTGTACATCTTCCTCCATCATATATAAGCCCCTTGAGGGCAAGCACTGTTGTATTTTTTTGTCTGTCAACCTAATGCCTAGAGTGATGACTGGCACAAAGTTGGTGCTTGTTGATTCACTAGTTGGTTGGTTGGGCCTGTTGGGTGTAAAGGGGCAAGGGAGATTACTCAGCAGGAACTTGGAGATGAAGGTGTGGAGCCAGGGACTGAAGTCAGAGCTGAAGGAATTTGATACTCATCAGTGTAGGGAGTAGGAAAGTGAGTTAAAGACCTAGAAAAGGGCAGGAACAACTCCATCCCATCCTGGAGCCCCAGGCACCCTACGTTTTTTCTGTTCTGCATTTTCCCCATGCCTTTCAGGTCCTTTCCTTACCTAGAAATGTAGGCTCAGTCCCCTGTATCCTCTTGTGAAAACTTACTGAAGCCATTGGCTGATTCTAGGCCAGACAGCTCCCCTCCTTCCTTCCCTCCGTCTCCTCCTCCTTCTCCTTCTCTTCTTCTTTTTCTTTTCTTCTTTTTCTCCTTTTCTTTTTCTTCTCTTCTTCTCCTTCTCCTTTTCCTCCTCCTTCTTCTTCTTTTCTTCTTTTCTCTGTCCCTGTCCCTGTCTCTATCTCTGTCTCTGTCTCTCTCTCCTCTCCCCTTTCTCCCCCTTTGTACTCAGCCTCCTAAGAATCCCTCTTGTCTTGAGAACAAGTTAAACATTGCCTCCACCACAAAACAAACAAACCAGAAACAACAGCAAAAACCTCCCCATGCCTCAGATCTCCATAGCCACCATGGAAAGCCATCAGTCTCAGATGACTTCTCCCCATCCTTGGTGCCCCACTTTACATGTCTTCCCCTTCTCTCCTCTCTCCCACCCCAGCCACATTCCAATAGAACATAGTATAACATCTCCCCCTTATGGCTTCATTTTCACTTGAAGAGTCCCCTGGAATACTGTGTTAACAATATGCTTTGTGGCCTCCTTCTCTCTTAGAGGCCCTCGGGGAACTCGGTATCATGGTGCCACCTTGTGGCACTTTTCTTTCTCAAAATGTAACCAGGGAATGCTGTCTCCTCTTTGCTCCTGCTTGTATTTAAGTTCAGATTAAGAAGCAAGAAAGCCTTGAGTCCAGAGGCAGGCAACTCTGGGGAGAATGAATTCTGGTATCTTTTCTTGGGGGAGAAAAGCTGTCCATTCACTCTCCTTTTCATGAGTATGTTTGGGAGTCTGGTGGAAGTGGGAGAAAGGAGCAGTGGGGGAGAGGGGGAAGGGTGTGGGTGCTGACCTTGAAAACTTGTAAAATCACCAATAATAATTAGCCTTAACGTAGGGTATTAAGGTTGGCAAAACACACTATCAATATTACTGTATTCTTGCAATTTACTTATTTTATTCTTACAATCCTGGAAGGTAGGCTTTACAAATAAGAAAACTAAAGCAGCCAGGAGTTGCCCAGAGTCACACAGCTAATAAATGTCTTAGATCAGATTCAAACTCAGGTCTTCCTGAATTTCTGTCCTTTACAATATCTCTGACTTCCTCTCCTCAGCACTCTAGGGCAGGCCCTCATCATCCCATACCTGGACTATTGCAGTAGCCTGCTGGTAGATGTGCCTACCCCATGTTTCTTCCCACTCCAATCTACTCTCCATTCAATTACTAATGTGATTTTTCCTAAAGGGCTTGTTCTACCACATCCCCCACTCCCAGCAAAATCAGCTCCAGTGTCTCCCTATCACCCCCCAAATCAAATAGGATATCCTTTATTTGGTGTTCAAAGTCCTTTATAATCTATCCCCTATTTACCTTTTTAGTTTTCTTGCTCCTTACTCCCTCCCACCTACTCTCAGTCCAGTAACACTTTCCGAGGGGGGCAGAGCCAAGATGGTGGGGTAGAAAGACTCACATATGCTAGCTCCGAACCCACAGCCCATGGATTTCCTCTAAAAAGAACTCCCAACAAATTCTGGAACAGTGGAAGCTGCACAGCAACACAGTGAAGGAGATTTCCGTTCCAGAGAACCCTGAAAAACCGATCCCAAAGGTCCATTGTGCACTGGACGGGAGTGGAGCCCAGCCCTGCCCTGGCTGCCCGGCAAAGAGAGGAGCAGTTCCAGCAGATCCAAGCAGGCTTCAGGGATGGAACCTCCAGCGGCCGGGAAGGTCCCTCCACCCACAGATGCACAGGTCAGTGAGAGAGATGGGCTGAGAGGGGAGCGGGGTGTCTCCGGGACTCAGGCCCCCTCAAGAGGCAGCAGCAGAGGCAGCAGGCGGCCAGAGGCTCCCAGAGCAGGCAGGAGCTCAGCAGCAGCTCCATTACAAAAGGTCTCTGCATAAACCCCCTGAGGGAAATGAGCCTGGGAGGCGGCCCTGCCCCCACCTGAGCACCAGAAATTAAGCTCCCATTGAATAGCAGCCAGGCCTGCCTCCAAAAGTCCTGAGGCTGGGGAGCAGCATTTGAATCTCACACCCCAAAAACTAGC
>CM053771.1:21972886-22057872 GCA_028658325.1 Potorous gilbertii
CTACCTGAAAGCCATGATCAAAAAAAAAGAGCCTAGACATCATCCTTCATGAAATTATCAAGGAAAACTGCCCTGATATTCTAGAACCAGAGGGCAAAATAAGTATTCAAGGAATCCACCGATCACCACCTGAAAGAGATGCAAAAACAGTAACACTTTCCGTGGCACAAACAGGGCACTCCATTTCTCAGCATTTTCTCTGTCTCCAATTCCCAGAATGTTCTCCTTCCTTATCTCCACCTCTCACCTTCTCTGGCTTCCTTCAAATCCCATCTAAAATCCCACCTTCTATACAAAGTCTTTCCCAATTCCCCTTAATTCCAGTGCCTTTCCTCTTTTGATTATTTCTAATTTAACCTGTTAATAGTTTGTTTGTACTTAATTGCTTGTGTGCCATCTTCTCCATTAGATTATGAACTCCTTAAGGACAGAAATTGTCTTTTACCTTTTTCATATCTTTACATGCACTTAGTACAGTGGTTCTCATGTAGTAATAGTTGTAGTAGTAACAGTAGTGACAGTAATGGTAGTAGTGATGGTAGTAGTAGTGGTAGTAATAGTAGTAGTGGTAGTAGTAGTGGTAGTAATAGTAATGGTAGTAGTAGTTGTTGTTGTTTAATCATTTCAATCATGTCTGACTCTTCATGATGCATTTGGGATGTTCTTGGCAGAGACACTGGAGTGATTTGCCATTTCCTTCCCTAGCTCATTTCACAAAAGAAGAAACTGAGGTAAACAGGATTAAGTGACTTGCCCAGGGTCACATAGCTAGTAAGTGTCAGAGGCCAGATTTGAACTCAGAAAGAGCAGTCCTCCTGACAGCAGGCTTGGGACTCTATCCACTATGGCACCACCTAGCTGCCCTCTCACACAGAAATGTTTAATAAATACTCATTGACATTGTCACAGTGATCCCTCATTCCAAATGGTGGCCTGAACTTGGACTTTCTCCCTGTGTTTAATGTCTCTATGGGTCCCAATGTGTCTCTCCTTGAAAGCTGCTGCCCCGACCTGCCCCAATTTATCCTGACTGAATCACACTTCATTAAACTTAATCCATCATTTCAATTTGTTAAGGTCTTGTTAGATCACGCTTCTGTCCTCTAACATGGTACCTACCCTTTCAGTCTTGCATCATATACAAAGGTAATGCCTATACAGGCTTACCTGAGAGATATTGGGGAATTGGTTCCAGACCACCACAATAAAGTGAATATTGTAATAAAAGAAACCACAACAAATTTTTGGTTTCCCAGTACATATAAAAGTTATGTTAAACTATACTGTAATCTATTAAATGTGCAATAGTATTATGTCTAAAAAAACAATGTATATGACTTAGCTAAAAATACTTTATTGCTAAAAATACTAACCATTATCTGAGCCTTCAGATATAATATAATCCCTTTGCTGTTTGAGGGGCTTGCCACTGTGGTCATGGCTGCTGACTAACTGATCAAGGTGGTGGGTTCTGAAGGCTGAGGTAGCTGTGGCAATTTCTTAAAATAAGACAGCAATGAAGTTTGCCACATCGATGGACTCTTCCTTTCACTTGAACACTTAGAAGTTATTGGAGGGTTATTCACTGGCCTAATTTCAATATTGTTGTATCTCAGGGAATAGGAAGGCCCTAAGGAGAAAAGAGAGAAATTGGGGAATGGCTGATCTGTGGAGCAGTCAGAACACAGACAACATCTATCCATTAAGTTTGCCTTCTTATGTAGGGGTAGTTCATAGCTCCCCAAAATAATTACAATACTAACATCAAAGCTCACTGATCACAGATCACCATACTGAAAAATTTTGAAATACTAAATTACCAAAATGTGATAGAAAAATGTTGTGAGCAAATGCTGTTTGGGGAAATGGTGCCAATAGACTTCGAGAGGCAGGGTTGCCACAAACCTTCAATTGGTAAAAACAAACAAACAAAACCCACCAATATCTGTGAAGTATAATAAAATGAGGTATCCCTGTATCATCTAATTATTGATCCAAATCAGTAATTTTGTTTAATGTTAGATCAGGACCAAGGACAGCACTGGGCAGCCATCACTAGAGACCGCCCTCCAGGTTGACATTCATTCCTTCCTGTGTTCAGTAAATACTTTTTGCTCGTTTGTTTTCTTCAGAGCCCTTTGTTAGTCACTTGAAAGTTACAAAGACAAATAAGTCACAACCTTTGCCCTTATTTATAGTCTGGTTAGAGAGATAATATCCATTCACAGTTAACTAATGTTTGGTAGAATGTGAAGAAAGCATAGGCACTCAGAGAGACTGGTTCTTTCATTTCTCAACCCTCTTTGGGTCAGGTCATTCAAGTGACCATAAATCCTCTTAACTGTACTATCACCCAACCCACCAAGCAACAAAGTTTTACTAAGTCCTTATTATGTACACTGGGGAAGGTATTAAATTTATATAATGCCTCCAGTCCCTGCCCTCTTGGAGTTCCTAGTCTAGTAGATATACTGGTCTTCAGATCTCAATCTTGTCCAGAAGAACTTCATGAGAGACTTTACTGAATACCTAGAGGTAGCTAAGTGGAAATAGTGGATAGGGTGTTGGACTTAACTATGGAAAAGTCTTAGCTGTGTAACTTGAGGCAAGTTACATTGCCTTTCTCAGCCTCAGTTTCCTCACTGTAAAACTGTAACAATAGTGTCTACTTCTTGGGGTTGTTGTGGGGATCAAATGTTGGGTGTTAACTTGTTGTCATTGCATTTTGCTTCTGCTGCTCTGCCTGATGTTAACTCTATGAAGCAAGATCTGCTACCCAGGATAAGTTCCTCCTTCTAAACTCACCACATGTGGCTAATTCAAACCTTGATGGAGCTTCCCCTTCTCTCTGACTGGAGGGTTGGAGTACCACGCTCCTCCTAATGCCTTCCTTTACAGAAGGCAGAAACTGGACTTAGCTCACTCCACTTTGCATCTGCTGCCCTGTGGAACAAAGTGCCCCAGCACCAGGTATCCCCTGGTGTCCCATCCTCCTCCACCCACTTTCCTGCCTCTTTTTGCATGTTGTTCTCCCCTTTAGATCAGAAGCTCCCTGAGGGTAAGGACTGTCTTTCCTTCTATTAATTGTATCCCTAGTGCTTAGCCCAATGCCTGACATATACTAGGCACTTAATAAATGTTGATTGAATTGGAAGTGCTTGGCAAACTAAGTTTTTTCAGTTGTTTTTTGGTCATGTCTGACTCTCTGTGACCCCATCTGGGGTTTTCTTGGCCAAGATAGTGGTCTAGTTTACTATTTCCTTCTCCAACTCATTTTACAAGTGAGGAAACTGAGGCAAACAGGGTGAAGTGACTTGCCCAGAGTCACCCAACTAGTAAGTGTCTGAGGCCAGATTTGAACTTAGGAAGAGGAGTCTTTCTGACTCCAAGCCCTTGTCACCTAGGTGCCCATGTAAATGTTGTTGATGATGATGACGATGGCAGAGTACTGGATATGTAGTCAGGAAGACTTCAGTTGTGTACCTTGGACAAATCATTTAACCCCTATGCCTCATCTATAAAATGAGGGGATTGGACACAGTGGCCTCTGACATCCCTCCCAGACTTCAGTTCATGATCTCACTGGACTGCAAGAACATTATTTCCCCACCTTTCCTCTGTTTTACCTGTCTGTGTCCAATGGTCTTATCAAAAAAGGAGATGGGGTTAGATGGTCATGGCTTCTTTTCAGGGAACTGGTGTTGATTCCCTTTCTAAATGCTCTCAAAGCTTCCCTTCAGTTGTCCATTCTGAGAGGGGAGGTGAACCAATTAGGATTCAGTGACTTGCCTAAGGTCACCCCACCATTAAGTGTCAAGTGTCTGAGGCCACATTTGAACTCAGGTCCTCTTGACTCCAGGGCAGGTGCTCTATTCACTTCGACACTTAGCTGCCCCCTAGTTGTCCATTTTGAATTTATTTCTGGGGATCAAAGTCCAGTTCATTGACTCAGCTTATAGAATCCATTATCCTTTCCTTTTTGAAAATGGGGACAACATTTTGCTCATCTCTCATCCTCAGACACCTCTCCTCTGCTATAGGATTTTAAAATCACACCTGTAGTTTCATTTAGAATTCCCGGTATATATTTTGTCATGGTCTGGCCACTTGGACTTGTTTAGAGTGAGAAAGTATTCCCCCATTTTCTCTTCTTCCATTCCTAGCTTCAATACCTTCCCTTCTCTCTTCAGGCCTTAGTCTCCCCATTTGGTCAATGAGAGAATGAACAAGAAGGTCTTTAAGGTCCCTATACACTTGGATGTTCTCAAGTTCTGAGATTCAAGTCTAGGGCTTTTTTCACTAGACTAGACCAGGAAGGGTAGATAGGATTTCAATAGATCTTGGGGTAGAGAGAACTGTGCAGTGTAGGGTGGGTGTGATCATTTCTGGTATAAAGAATGGGATGGAACAAACTGTGGAGGAAGGAGAACAGAGGATTTATTTAAGCCATGGTGAGGCATGCAGTTGGGCTGAATCCTTGTGTACTTCAAGCAAGTGGTCTGAGATAAAGCCAGCTTGTGGAGGGACTCGAAGGCCAAGTTAAGGGGATTCTTTGGGCAGCAGCACTCATCTAATATTCCTAAACAAAGGTGAGGTGATACATCCTGTGCATTAGGAAGCTTCATCTACTATGATATTCTGTGCAGTACGGATTCAAAAGGAAGAGAGCAGAGGTACGGAGACAAGTTAAGAGATCATTAAAAGACTCCAAGTGAGAGGCTACTGACCAGATCTACTAGAAAGGGGGCAGTGAGGATAGAGAGAGGGGAAAGATGTAAGAGATATTACAGAGGTGGACTGCATTGGATGTGAGGGATGAGAAAGAATGAGATGTTCTGGAATTTTAAAGGTAGGTGACTGGGAAGATGCTGGAGCTTTCACTAAAGATGGGGAAAGCCAGAAGAAGGAGATTTTGTGGCATGATGTTCTGTTTGGCTCTTAAAACAGTGAGTACAAGGGACCAGGGGGACAGATGGCAGACAGCCAGAAGGAAGACTGCGATGACTGCCTAGGGCTCAGATTGAGAGAGAGGTCTAGGCTGGGTTAGCATTTGCCTCTAAGGAAAAGCAAAAGTCCTTGTTCAGTTCAATTCACTTTAACAAGCATGTGCCAGGCCCTGTGCTAGGCACTGAGAACACAGAGAAAAGTGAAATAGTCTGTGACTTCAAAGAGTATTCATTCTAATGTAGGGAAACATGGAACTATCTAAGTAAATATAATCTCTGTGTGTGTGTGTTTGTGTGTAGACTAAAAATTGTGTAGAGAATGGTACTTGAACTGAGACTAGAGCTTTTATGAAGCAGAGGTGAGGAAGGAGTCCCTGCTTAACAGGTAAGGAGCACAACCTGTGCAAAGGAATGGAGATGGGAGATGAGATATCATGAATAGGAAAGAGCAAGGAGGTTGCTTTGACTGGAATGTCCTTGGGGGTTTTATGTGTAGTTACCCCCTAGAAAGTAGCCCCAACTCCTCAGAGTCATTCTGATCCCACATTTCTTCAAACTCCTCACACAGCACCATGGTGCCACCATCCTTAGTTCCAGATATTATTACTCTGGGTCTAAGATAGTAGAGTGCTGCGTAATCTCAGAATCAGGTCAGACCTGTTTCATGTAACAAGATGAATCATGGGACATGTGTAATAAAACACACAATGAACATATAACAAGACAAAATATAAGGGGATGAGATAACAAACATCTATTTATCACTTACCATGCACTAGGCACTATCCTGAGTGCTTTACAAATATGATCTCATTTTACTCTCAGATCAGTCCTGTGAGCTAAGTGGAAGTAAGGGGAATTGGAAAAGACTTTGTACAGAAAAGGTGGGATTTTAGGTGGGATTTGAAGGAAATCAGAGAAGGTGAGGTGGATGTAAGGAAGGAGAACATTCTGGAAATTGGAGACAGTCAGAGACAATGTCTGTTGTTCTTATTTTACAGCTGAGGGAACTGGGGCAGACAGGTTAAGCGACTTGCCCAGGGTCATACAGCTAGTAAACATCTGAAGCCTGATTTGAATTGAGTTCTTCCTGAATCCGGGCCCAGGGGTCTATTCACTGAGTCACCTAACTATGCCAAGATACTGTGTATAGGTAACATGTTAATATAATATACATTATATAACTGTAACAAGACACTATATATATGCAAGAAGATTCATTACACTTATCCATTACATGTAACCAAATGTATTGTGAATATTTGACAAGACTTACTGTGTACATAACACACACTAGGATTATATAACAAGTCATATAAATATAAACTACATATCCTCTTCTCGTCTATTAGACTGGAAACTCCCCAAGGACAAGACCTGGATCAGGTTCTTCTATTTCTCTTTCCCCCTCAACACAATCCAATCCAGCACAACTCAGCAAAAGCTCAATGATAACCTGATAGTGGAATAAGTTCACTCAAGTCTCCAAATGTAGGAAGCCTTTGCCTAAAAGGTTGACAAAGAAGGAAGATACTGGATGCCGAGGTCCCACTTGTCTCTAAAATTACATTAACCTGATGTCTGCTGAGCTCCCTATAACAACAACACCAACAAGTTCCTGCCTCCAATAGCATGAACTCGGCTGATTCTGGATCAGGGGCACTAAGCTTATTTCAGAAACAGGCTGTGACAATTTGAAATAATGCTCCAAAAGACATTCTGCATACTCTCTGACCCAGCAATATTGCTAGTAGGTCTATACCCCCAAAGTGACCAAAGAAGAAGAGAAAGAACCCATATATACAATACTATTTGTAGCAACTTTTATTGTGGTGGCAAAGAACTGGAAAATGAGGGGATGCCCATCCACTGAGGAATGGCTCAACAGGAGTATGATTGTGATGCAGTGCTATTGTGCTGTAAAAAATGACAACAGGGATGTTTTCAGAGAAAATGGGAAAACTTGTATGAACTAATGCAAAGTGAAGCAAGCAGAACCAGAACGTTTACACAGTAAAAATATTATGATCAACTTTGATCAATATGATAACTGACTAAAATTCCAAAGTTCTCATGATGAAACATGCTACTCATCTCTGAAGAGAGAACTGATGGACGTACATGGCAGATCAAAGAATATTTTCTTTCCTGTTTTGCTGTTTGTTTGGAGGGGAAGTGGGGGTGGAAAGAGAAATGTATAATGCAAAAATTTGTTTTGCACGATTCCATGCAGGCCGCTAGGTGGCGCAGAGGATACAGCATCGACTTTGAAGTTCAGAGTAACTCATCTTCAAATCTTGCTTCAGACTCTACCTAGCTATGTGACCCTGGGCAAGTCACTCAACTCTGTTTGTTTCAGTTTTTCTCATCTGTAAAATAAGCTTGAAAAGGAAATGGCAAACCAATCCAGCATCTCTGCAAGAAAGCCCCAGATGCAGTTAAAAAGGTTTGGTATGACTAAAAAAATGGACAAATAACAAAAATTCAGGCATATCTTAGAGATATTTTGGGTTTGATTCCAACCACCACAATAAAGTGAATGCTACAATAAAACAAGTCACACAAATGTTTTTGTTTCCTAGTGAATAGAAAAGTTATGTTTATATTATACTGTGGTCTATGAAGTATGCAATAATATTATGTCTAAAAAATAATATACATACTTTAATTAAAAATACTTTATTGCTAAAAAAAAATGTTAACCTAAAAGAAATGCTAACCATCATCTGAGCCTTCAGTGAGTCATAATCTTTCAAAAAATTTAATTAACTTTTAATTTTCAACGTACACTTCCACAAAATTTTGAGTTCCATATTTTCTCCTCATCTCTCTGCTTACCTCAAGACAGTGTACATTCTGAGTACCCTTTCCCCCAATCTGCCCTCCTTTCTATCACACCCCTCCCTTCTCTTATCCCTTTCCCCTCTATTTTCTTGTAGGGCAAGATAGATTTCTATACTCCATTGCCTGTATGTCTTATTTTCCAGTTGCATGTAAAAACAATTTTTAATATTCATTTTTAAAACACTGAGCTACAACTTCTCTCCCTTCCTCCCTCCCCACCTACCCCCATTGAGAAGGCAAGTAATTTGATATAGGTACTACATGTGTAATCATGTAAAACACTTCCATAATAATCATATTGCAAAAGACTAATTATATTTCCCTCCATCCTATCCTGTCCCATTTATTCTATTCTTTTGACCCTGTCCCTCCTCAAAAATGTGGACTTCTAATTACTCCCTCCTCCCTTTTGCCCTCCCTCTTATCATCTCCCCTCACTTATCCCCATTGTCCCTACTTTCTTGTAGTGTAAGATAAGATTTTCATACCAAATTGAGTTATTTCCTCCTTAAGCAAAATCCAATGAGGGTAAGGTTCACTCTTTCCCTCTCACTTCCCATTTCTCTCTTCCCCTCCATTGAAAAAGCTTTTTCTTGCCTCTTTCATGTGAGATTCTATTCTATTTCTTTTTCATTCTATTTCTCCCTTTCTCCTTCTCCCAGTATATTCCTCTCTCACCTCTTAATTTTATTTTTTTAGATATCATTCCTTCATCTTCAACTCATCCTGTGCCCTCTCTCTTTATATGGTTGGTTGTTATCCTTCATTCTCAAAGAGGACCAAACTGACATCACCATGATAAAGTGAAGTTTCAATGTGTATGACTGTGGCTGCTCAGACCAATACGAGCTTCTAATGCTCTACCAGAGACTGGGCACAGATAGTCCATGTGAACATTTGGGGTGGTTACTCCAAATTTGCGCATCCTAAGTTTCCTTTGTGCTATTTCAATTCTGCTTTGCTCAAAAAGCACAGCACCTTTTCTGATGTGGGCAGGCCATGCTTAGTGGTCCTGTGCCAGTGTCACCCATACCACACAATCAAATCCAAAATTCTTGAGAACTTGAGAATGTCTTTGTATCACTTCTTCTGATCACCTGCCCCATGCAAGTTCTCCATAAAATAGATTTTTTGGCAAGCGTACATTTTGCATTTGAACAACATGGCCAACCCATCATAGTTGAGCTCTCTGAAGCATAGTTTGAATGCTTGGCAGTTTAGTTCAAATAAGGACCTCTGTAGGATACCTTATCCTTCCAGGTGATCTTCAGAATCTTTCTAGGACAATTCAAATGGAAGCGAATCAGTTTCCTGGCATGGCACTGGTAGACTGTCCATGTTCCACAGGCATACAACAATGAGGTCAGCACAATGGCTCTGTAGACCTTCAGTTTGATAGTCAGTCTAATACCTCTCCTCTCCCAAACTTTTCCTCTGAGCCTCCCAAACACTGAGCTAGCTCTGGCAATGCATGTGTCAACCTCACTATCATTGTGTACATCCCCAGAAAGTATACTACCAAGTAAGTGAACTTATCCACAACATTCAAAACTTCTCCATTTGTTATAACCAAGGGTTCCACGTATGGATGGTGTGGTGGTGGCTGATGGAGCACCTGTGTTTTCTTGGTGTTAATTATTAGGCCAAAATTAGAACAGGCAGCAGAGAATTGATCCATTCTTTGTTGCATCTCAGCTTCAGAGGCTGCATTGAGTGCACAATCACCTGCAAACAGAAAATCATGCACCAACATTCCCTCCACTTTGGTCTTGGCTTGTAGCCTTTTCAAACGGAAGAACTTAGCCATCAGTATAGTAGTTGACTTTGATGCCATGTCCATCCTCCTTGAAAGTATTTGACAACATGGCTGAAAACATGCTAAAAAGCATGAGAGCAAGCACACAGCCCTATTTCACTCCACTAGTGAATGGAAAGGTATGAGAGCATTGTCCACTGTCAAACCCAGGCAAATATGCCATCATGAAATTGACATATAATACTGATGAACTTTTTTGGGTAATCAAATTTTGACATAATTTTCCACAAGTCCTCACAATTAACAGCGTCAAAGCTCTTGGTCAGATCTATCAATGCTGTGTACAGACCTCTGTTCTACTCCTGGCATTTCTCTTGGAGTTGTCGGGCAGCAAACACCATATTGACAGTTCCTTGGCCCTTTCTGAAGCCACACTAGCTCTCAGGTATATAAACAACTTCCAGGTGAAGGATCAGCCTATTAAGGAGGACTCTAGCAAGAATTTTTCCAGCAATGACTAAGAGAGTACCTCCCCCACCCCCCCACCTGCCATGATTTTCACAATCTATTCCATTTACCTTTATAGAGATGGAGAGTGGAGGCATCCATGAACTCCTGGGGGATAACCTCCTCTTGTCATATAACCGGGAAAATTTCAGTCAGCTTTTCTATGAACAATGGTCCCCCTACCTTGTAAATCTCAGCTGGAATAGAATAGGCATCAGGTCTTTGCCACATGAAAGGAGCCTAATGGCCCTCAAAACCTCGTCTTCAGTTCAGCTAAGGAGGGATTGACTTCAATCTGAGGTAAACAGTCAATAGTCTCAGCATTGATTGATGATGATTTATTTAGAACACTATGAAAGTGTTCAGCCCATCTCTCTAGGATCATGACCTTATCAATGTGGTTCCATCAGCACTGAGTACTTGTGATGCACCATTGGTTTTTAGTCCATAGATAGCTTTCAGGGAATCATAAAAGCACTTTGGACTGTTACTATTAGCATAAAACTGAATTTCACCTGCCTTCTTACTGAGCCAAGAATCCTGAATCTCTCTAAGCTTTGTTTGTAATTTACTTCTGTTGGAATTACATGCTGCCTTCTTAGAAATGGAGGAACTGTCTTGCCGGTAAATTCTGTGGAGTTCTCATTTTTCATACACACACACACACACATACACAATCTCTCCAACTACCCTAATACTGAAAAAAGTCTCAAGAGTTACAAATATTATCTTTCCATGTAGGAATGTAAACAGTTCAACTTTAGCAAGTCCTTTATGATTTCTGTTTCTTGTTTACCTTTCATGCTTCTCTTGATTCTTGTGTTTGAAAGTCAAATTTCTATTCAACTCTGATCTTTTCATCAAGAATGCTTGAAAATCCCGTTTTCATTAAATAGCCACTTTTTCCCCTGAAGTATTATATTAATTTTGCTGGGTAGGTGATTCTTGGTTTTAATCCTCTCTCCTTTGACCTCTGGAATATCATATCCCAAGCCCTCTGATCCCTTAATGTAGATAACTTTGATAACTTTGGTTATCTTGATTGTGTTTCCACAATACTTGAAATGTTTCTTTCTGACTGCTTGCAATATTGGAAGGGACCTCAGAAATCAGCTAGACTACCCTTTTATGGGTTATTATCCCCATTTTACAGATGAGGAAACAGAGGCTGAGATTAAATGACTGTTCTCTACCTATCCAGAAGGATCCAAACCTGACTCTCCTGATTTCCAGTCTAGTGCACTATACCATGCTAGTCACCCAGTCTCTGCTTGAAGCCCTCCAGTGCCCAGATCATTGATTCATGGAGCGTCTTGTTCTTTGGGAATTGAAAGCCCAAGCTCTGGAGCGGGTCTTCCAATAATTTTTCAGGCTTCTCATTGATTATCTAACCACATCCTTTGCCCTAGGCAGATTGCTCGATAGGGTTTCCCATCATGAATTTCTCTCCAAGGAGCTAACCAGCTATACTGGGAATAGGTCTTGGCTCTCTCAACTTGGCACCTTTGTTCCCAATGGCCCCTTGTAGATCCAGGAGAACCAGACCAGTGAGGGCTCTCCCCAATTCTCTGCTCATGACCCACTCTCTAATCTTGAACCACTTTCCTCTCAGGACCTGTTTTTGTTTGTTCTAATGGAATACTAGAGAAGGAGAGAAAGGCCCCAGGCTTTTTTTTTATCCAAGCTCCAGGCCATGTGGGGGAAACTCATTCCCTAAAGGAAGTTTCCCTCTGGCAAGATTTCAAAGCACAGACCTGGGTCTCTAAGAAGTAGGGTGACCTGGGCTTCCCTAAAACTGTGCTGGTGGAGTTGGAGTAGAGAAGATACAAGAATCCAGGCTTCACCTGGCCAAGAAATCCAGGAAGACTGGGTTTCTCCAACAGTGTTCCCAGTGCCAATGAGGCCACAAGGGGGCGTCTGAGGACACATTCCATGGGCACATGCCCAGAGAAGACACTGCCTGTGGGGTGCATGGGACACAAGAGAATTGGACCCTGCCCTAAGCAGGAGTCAGCTTTCCATCAGAGGTGCAGCAGAGGCTGTTAGCTCTAGGGTTTGGTTGTAAATGGATGAGGAGTAAAGAGTACCTACCCCTTCACCTCTTTGATATTGTTATTTATGGGTGTGGTTGAAACAAAGTTGGACTGGGAGGCAGGGAATTCCAGCCTAGTATCTGATTCTTGTTAGATCTGTGACCTTGGACTGGTCATTTCACTCTGAGCCTCAGTTTCCTCTTCTATTTTATTGGAAGGATATGCTCTCTTCTGGCCTCACAGGGTGGTTAAGTATTGTATGGAATATTAGGTAAGCTTCTAAGTCTTGGTGAAAACTTGAGGGGCATGGTAGGTGGGTGGGGGAGCATGAGGACAGAGGATTGACTTGGCAATACTTCTACCTCTGGGGCCTGGTCTCATCTACATCGGGACGAGGCCCCTAACCCCAAGACAATTCCACTCTTCTTCTTGCTCCCCACCCCCAACTGGAGCAGACTTCTTGGCTCTTGTAGAAAGTTCACAAGTTCACTGGGAAAAAGGAAAAGAGATTGGCAGAGAGCCCTGGGTCATCTGTATGTCCCTACTTCCCTGATCTCTTGGGGGCTGGGGCTAAAGGGAGTGAGGAACTAAAAGCAAGAGGTGCAAGAGCTAGGGAGTCAGCTCGATTCCTCTGAAGAGTTGTAATTTATAAAGGGTGCATGTGCAGATGGAAAGACTTGAGGATGTCAAGGATCTCCTATTCCCCCATTCCCATGATCTCATCCTATTCTCCATCCCTGTCCCCAGACTCATCATTGCAGGCCTCCACTTGCCCACCCAACCTGTGGCTGGTCCCCATGGTCCTTAGCACCCTACCCGACCATCAGTACTACATCCCTCCTAGTCCTTCTTTCCCACATTCTTATCCTCCTCAATTACCTAGCCCTGTCTCCATTCCTGTCCATACTCCTAAATCACTTCCCACTTCCCTCAATGCCCCTTCTGGCCCCCTAGGCCCCAGTCTTCACCCACCTCATCATAGCTCCTCCTTCAGCCGCCAAATTCCTCAAGGATTCTGGGAGCCTGGCCCCTCTCCTTTGTTTCTTCCCTCTTTCCTTCCCTGCCAACTTCACGAGTCAGTCTCTTGCAGTGGAATGTGTCTGGATTCAGATCCCATCTCTGAAATGTATTACTTGTGGAACCCTGGGCAAGTTACTTCATTTTCCTAGGCCTCAGTTTCCTCCTCTAAAAAATGAAGGGAGAGTGGGGAGGTATGCTAGATGGGAAGAAGGTAGGGGAACATGTGCTAGACCTCTGAAGTCCCTTTCAGTTCTACGTCTATCCACCATCCTCCACCCTCTTATTCCCCTCCTCCCAGTGTCTCTTCCACTCTGTGGCCTATTTATCTTCTCTGCCAACCCCACCTCCATCCCTGGTGATTCTCCTCCAGTTTGAAGACAAGCTCAGCCTTGACTTTTTCCTGAATTTGAAGATGATTCTTGTATATCTGTTTAGAAGTAGCCGAAAGGGCCTCTGATGGGGGTTGCCCCATTGAGAAATGGCTCCATTTGGGTGCTCTTGCCCTCGATTCCAGAGCTGGGGCATCATGCCCACATGGGCCTGCTGTACTTTCTTCCCACCCCCACCTTGGGGCTCTCAACTCCAGCTTTCCAGTTTGACCACAGCCTTCTGCTGGGTCTCTGCTATCTGACACTGGGGACAGGAAGGGGAAACAAGTCCTTTCCTCTCTCTAGCACTCAATCTCCTTAGCAATTAAGTCAATAAGAAAGTTGGACTGGAAGACCCTGTGGGGGAGGGGGCCTTTTGAACTCTCCATTCAAGGATTATAGGATAACTTGCCCCATCATCCTTCAGGAAGGGAAAGGAGATGGAGTTTAGGCCAGGAACTGGGAGGTAGGGATCCCAGGTCCCCAGGGACTCCAGTTGTGCTCTGTTCTCATACTCCCTTCTCCTGGGGGTGGGGGCTCAATTGATTTTTCATCTGTCCCCATTAGTCTAGGGACAGCTGGGTGGAAGGACTCACAGGGAAAAAGCATCAAGAGACAGAGAATTGAGGAAAGGATAAAATAACCTCAGGGGAGTCAATGCCTGAACCACAAACACATTTTTCTTTTTAAAACAACATAAAATACAATTTATAAACATAGTCCCAGGCAGAAGGATGTGGGGAACATAGAGACAGGAAGACACCATCTCTCCAGGGCATCAAAGGGAAAGGGGTCAGTTAGCGAGGGGCCGTCCTGGCTTGATCCTGGACTGGGCTTATGCCACCCCCATCTGAGTCATCTGAAGGGCTGCCCCTGGGAAGGCCTGGCTGTTTGTGAAGCCCCCGAAGCTTCAGGACCAGCTCCTTGGCAAAATCCTGGGTGAAAGAGGGAGGCAAGGAAATAAGAGGAAAAATTAACCCCACCCCCACCTTCAACCCTCCAGTGATTGATGGGCTTTGGGAAAGGGGGAGGAGAGGGAGGGAGATCTGGGGGGAGGGAGGGAGAGAGACTCAGAGGGGAGGAAGAGGGGTGGGGACAAGAGAGGCCTGGGCTACAGAGACATGAGATCAGGACTAGGGGAGAAGGGAAAAGAAGAGAGCCTGGACAAAGCTTAGACAGACAGATAGACCAGCAGAAGGGAGGTAATATTCCCTTCCCCATCTCTCCCGTACTCTGCAGAACTGAGAACAAGGGGCAGAACTTACCTCTGTGGGGTTCCTGCAGGTCTTTAAGATTACCTGGAATCCCCCCCCAAAAAATACATGAAATACACAAACCAATCTCTTCCAAACCCATATGATTCCTTCCTACCCCCAAACTCCACCAGAACATCAGAGCCCCAGAGAAATGGGAAGGAAAATTTTTAATGCTGGTTTCCAGAACAGGGGTGAAAGTAGAGGTGGAAGGTTTAATGCTTCTCCCAAGTGTGAGGGAAAAATCCTATAGGGACAGCCCCAAGGCCATAGAGCCTCTAGTCTCCTTTTCTTGCCTTAATCCCATGAGTCTCTCTCTCTTCTCTTTTTGTCCCTAAGATCCTTAGAAACCCTTTTTCATTTCTTGCTCCCTATGCAAGATACATACCTGAATTTTTCTACTCCTCTCCTCTTCACTCTCTAGTTCCAATATTTCATCAATGTTGACTTCATCAGGCATTTCTTCCTCCTGCAAGGAGGTCAGTTAGGGTTTGGGGATCCTCAAGTCTCTCATCTTCTGCCCCCCAAGACCCTTGCACCTCTTGTCCCTCTGGGACCCAGAAAATGCCAGAGCCCCTTCTTGGGGTGGCAAGGATGACCAGCTGACTAGGTCTCACTCCAGGCAGGGGCATGTGCAATGCAGAGATGGTACTACCAGGCATGGCCATCTGGGCAGAGCACTGAGAGAAGGCACCAATCCCCCCCACCCCAAACACATGTAATACTGTCCCCTACTATCACCACTGATGCCTCCCTATGCCTTGTTGGTCCCTTTCTAGTTTTTAGAGCCCCTTACTTCAGAAATCTGGCCTGCCTAGTGGGGAAGCTCCCTAGGTACCTAGCTCTGCCCACACCTCTGGTTACTTGTAGGTGGGTTTAGGAGGACTTGGTGAATATTGCCAAATCCAAGGCACCCTCTTCACCTCTGTTCCTCTGATCCTACAAATCCTGAAAGGGTGGGAATGGGTTACATTCCTGGGATTACATTTGGGTTACATCCCAGACCATCCTGGGAACTTCCAACAACAAAGAGCGTGAGTGGGAGACAAAGAGGGGTGCTCAGGGCACACGGGGGAGCAGAGAAATCCAGTGTCCAAGTTGGAATCCCAGAGCTAGCCAGGAAGCAGGCTCAGTCCTGCCTGGGAATGCCAGGGGCCTGGATTTGAGGTTGGGGGTGGGGGTGGGGAGAGATAAGTCTCTTGGGTCCCCAGCCAGAGGCCCCTGACTCTGCCCTTTCATGGAAAAGTCTGAGCTGGGGAGAAAGGAGGGAGGCGGGGAGCGGAGAATGGAATGGAATTGGAGCAGTTCTTATGGATCCCAGCTCCAGAATGCCTGGGTTCCCTTGGGACTCTGGGAGTAGAAATAGAAGAGAAGGCACTCAGCCTAAGAATTCAAAAGGGGACTCAAAGTCATTTGGGGATTCCTCTGCCACCCAAAGATGATGCTGTGTGTCTCTGCTGTCTCTGATCACCCATCTGGGTGGATAGTAGGATTGGGGGGCACCTGGCAGTTCTTAGCACTGGGGTCTGGGCTATCTGCCCAGTCTCTGGTCTGGCTTCCTGCCAGCCTCTAGGGACAGGGCCCAGCTGTGCCCCAGGGAAGGGAGACAGGAGGCAGGGGGAAGCAGAAGGAGGCTAGGGTACTGCCTGCCTTGGGGCTGTAGTAGTGGTGGTGGTGGGGAACAGAATCAGCTGTTTCCTGGCTCTGCCCCCCCCAATCCACATGGCATGGAGGGGTAGGATGAACCAGACTGGGAAATCAGACACTCCAGCTTCTGGAAACCTTCCAGTCCTTCTCCCAAACACCAAACATTGTCTTTCTGTTCCAGGCGGAAAGAAGTGTTGTTTACATAGGTTCCTGCTGGCTTGTGAGGTTGGTCCAAGACCATGAAGATGGTGGTAGTGTCCAGTATGTCCAGGATAGGGGGTAGCTATATCCTAGTATGGGGTCATGTATCCTTTCATGGCAGTCCCTTGTATACGTATGTTATTCTCTTAGCATGTAGTTGCTTCTTTCTTTCCGTGAGGGTATCTTGGAGGGTCTGCAGCAACCACTATGACTTGAATGTGTGTCTGTGTGTGTCACCCAATGCCCACATTGCCCCATTAATGTTTGTACCTGCCTATATGTGAGGTTTATCCATATTATTTCTGATCTCTCATGTTGATCTTTCCCTGGTCCTCCTCATGCTGCAGAGCCATAAGGGTAGGGTCATTAGAAAGGGGTATGGATGGTGGAATAGTTATGGAGAGGAAAAGGAGGGGGTAGGCTAGGCCCCAGTGAGGAGAGGGGCATAGGTAGAAGCAAAATCGAGGAAGGCTGATTTGGCGAGGAGAATGGAGGGCAGTAGATAGGAATAGACAGTGAGATGGGAAAGGCAACCACTGCCTTTTGGGACAAGTTTAGCTTCTCTGAGCCTCAATATCCCTATCTGCCAAATGGGGGAGGGGTTCTGCTGCATATTCTCTAAGGTCCTTTCCTGTTTGGACCTTCGAAATTTCACAGATTCGTACATTCTAACGTTGTAAGACACTAAGAGCCCATGGAAACCATGCCGAAAGGAGATGCAAACAACAGCCTTCCCAGGCTTGGAGTACCCTGCATCCTTCTCCCCATCTCTCCCCATCCCTGTCCAGAGCTCAAGCCTCACCCGACCCTGGTACAGCTCCTCCAGACGCCCATCGATCCACTTCTCCACATCCAGCCGTCGTTGCAGCTCCCGCCGGTCGTACTTGACAGTGACTCGGGCATGTCGCTTCTGCAGACCTCCAGGGCTACCTCCGGGACTTCCCCGGGCCCGGGAGGGTGACTGCAGCTTGCTCAGGACCCGCTTTCCGAGCCGCTGAGCAGCCATGCCCTGCGGCGGCTTCCCTAGGGATGATGGACAAGAGAGGCAGCAGCCGGCCACTCTTAAAAGGGGGGGAGGGGGCCGAGAGGAAGGGGGCGGGGCCTGGGAGGAGGGGGTGGAGATGGGAAAAAGAGCCTGGAGCAGGACCCAGGAACCGGAGGACCCGCCCCCACCCTGCTCTCTCTCCTGCCCACCACCCTCCTTCAAGGCTCTCTCAGCACTCTTGTTCTCCCTCGCTGAGGACCAAGGCGACCCGAGCAACCAACCTTCCTCCCACCCTCAGCGGTTACGGGGGTGCCAGTGACAGATCCCTATCTCACCCCACCCTGTATTTTGGCCCACCACCCGGCGAGTTGGAGGCGGGGGCGTTGTTCTCCAGATGCTCTAAACACAGCTGGAGCCAGCTGTTCCCAGATGGGGATGGCCCTACCGGGACGGGGTTGACTTATCTCCAGAGGGACTTCCCATAGGTGGAAGAGATTAGGTCCTTTGCCTCCAGGCAGTGGAATAATAGCGACATTTTTGCTTTTTCCTCTCGCAAGGAAATACCTGGGACGCCCTGACCCCGCCCCCGCTCTTGCCCTTCTTCGATTTATGGCAGAATGCCGAGTAGGGCTCCCTCCGCAAAAGGAGAGAGCCTTAAGATCCCTCAGTCTGAGGGCCTCTAGATTTCCCCACTGCCCTGCCCCCCTTATATATTACGGGCACTTACTAATTGGTGGGTGTGTCCATGTCCCTTTTCCTTCTAAAATGTCAGCTCCTTGAAGTTACGTTCCATCTCACTTTTGTGTTTGGTGCTTTGGCATTCTCAATACAGGGCGTCCCAATTAGGGCAGCCTTAAAACTACCCTAAGACCTTTGGGATGTCTGTACATGTTTGTCGGTTCAGTAAGATTGATGTATTAAAGTACCTATTGCCAATAACTTCGAGGCAGAAGGGCACCGTTAGTCCCATTTCATAGAAAAGATATCTGAAGCTAAGTATCAGAAGTTCTTCGTCCAGGGTCTCAACCGTGAATAAATAACTTAGCCAGGATCAGAGCCTTTGTCTTTCACCTCCAGAATCCACAGCTCCCTGTTCCTAGGCTCAGGGCTTCGTCTTGAAGTCCAGGAGAAGTAGCCTCTTGACCTTAACAAGGGACTCCAGTCCTGAGTGATCTAGGGATAACTCCCTAAGACTAAAACTTGCATAAAAGGTGGCGATTTGCATTGGAAGAGGGAGTTTTCTCACCTGGAAGTTCCCTATACTGATGAAATTAGAGGTATAATCAGTCGATCAACAAGCATTTTTTAAATACATTTATTTCGTTAAATACTTCCTGATATATAAAAAATGTTAACACCAATTTAAAAATAAATTTTGAGTTCCAAATTCTCTCCCTCCCCCCCCCCCCCCGCCCTTTATCAATTACACATTAAAGAAGCATTTCTTAAGCGGCCCCTCAGGCTAAATCGTCAGTACTTCCGACCCGCAGCTACAGCGTCGAAAGGTAAGGGCGGGGCCTTCAAATTCTCTAGGTCCCCAAACACCAAGTTCATCTGTAAACGCCTGGTCCAAGATCCTTCCTAGGACAAGGAACCCCTGGGAGTGGAAGGCCTCTGAAGTTGGGGGGACAGCAAGAAGGCGGCCAGCCAGTTGGGGAAACCCCCAACAACCATCCGTGGGCGTGGGGAGTCCTTGGGCGGGGACTCTGAATGCCCACCCCCAGAACCCGAGCCGGCACCCGCCCCTGAGGGGTGGGGCTCAGGTGAGGCGAGGGAGGAGGAGGAGGGTGCGGGTAGAGAGGGAGGAGCGCGCAGCGTGCGCCTGCGCCTGCGCCAAGGTGTGAGCGTACCATGTCTCCGCCTTTTTTTCCCCATTTAGAGAAGAGAGAGGAGGGGTTAAGAGCCGCGCTGGCCGCGTCCAGGTGCGGAGGGCGCCGAGGGGAGCGCCGCGCGCATGCGCGGGGCCTCCGCCCTGGCCTAGGTGCGTGCGGCCCCGCCCTTTCCCCGCCTCCCTACACCTCCGTTCCGGGCGATTTGCGCGCAGCGGCTCAGAAGGTGGGGCGCGCGCGCGGCGGCAGGACGGCTCTCGGGGCCGAGGACCAGCGAGCTCGTTGGGGACCGGCGGAAGAGCGCTCGCGCGCCTGCGCACACCGAGGCCACAGCCAGGCCCGTCGGCGGCCGCCGCGCTTCGGCCAACGACCGCGGGCTGTCGAGCCGCTCTCGGCGAACCTCCCCCGCCCCCACCTGAGCGCGAGCCGCGGAGCCCAATCCACGGCGTCGCGAGCCTCTCCGACCGGACCGTTCCCGCCCCGCCCCCACCTGAGCGCGAGCCGCGGAGGCCGTCCAGTCGGCGGCGGAGCGAGCCCCCTCTTCCACCCCCTTCCCGCTCCGGTCGGCGGCTCGCGCGGGGCGCTCGGAGCCGGGCCCAGGATGGGGCAGCAACCACGGCGGAGGCCGCCGCACTTCCAGGCCCTGCTCCCCCTGCTGGGGGTCCTGCTCCTGGCCGGGCCGGCCCGGGGCTTCGACGGCAGCGCCACCAGGCCCAGCGGCGCCAAGGAGCAGGCCGAGCTGCAGGGTGAGGGGGGAGGGGCGGGGCGGGGCGCTTTGTGAGCTGGCCGGGGAGAGGGGGAGGGCCGGGGAGGCGGGGGGGGGGGGGGCGGGCCGGGGAGGCGGCCTGGAGGAAGTTCCTCTTCCGGACGAGAGATGTGGGGTGGGGGGCAGCTGGGCTGGCGGGGTGGGAGGGTGACCGACCGCACCAGGGGTTTAACCTCTCGGCCTCAGTTTCCCCATTACAGGGGCGTTGTGAAGAATTGATATGTCAGTCCGAAACGAGTGTAGGTGGCCTGGTAGATTTGGCCGTCCTTACCTGTTTGGGGGGTGGGACACAAAGGGACACCTTTGGGTGAGGCGAGTGCTCCGGGAGGAAGTCAGTTGCCCAAGTTCCTTGTACCAGAGGAGACTCAAGGAAATAAAAGTTTTTTTTTTTAATTAATTTAGTTTGGAGCATTGGCTTTTAACAAGATTTTGAGTTCCAGTTGTTTTTTCTCTTTCCCTCTCTCCCCTCCCCAAGACAGCAAACAGTCTGATGTAGGCTATACCTCCACAACAACTGTCCTATTAAACATAGGGAATGAAAGTTCTGCCACAGTGTGAAGGAATGGGGTGTAGCCTGGGCCAGGGAGCCTTGGTTTGGGCTGTGGTGGCAGAGGCCAGGACCAGACATGGGCCAGAGGCAGCACCATCTATCCCAGGGGAGAAATGCTTTGTCCACTGAGGCAGAACTTCAGTTGTTGGTGAACCACTGAGGTCCTTAGCCCAGGGTGTTGGCCATCTTCTGCCTGTTACTTGGTATATAGGTTGGTTTTCCCTGCAATACCCGGACTGTAACTTAATCAGATTTCCTTTGAGCCATACGAGATAGGGGCAACCAAAGGTGGCCATTACTCATTTGGAAACTTGATCTACCTGGTTGGGCTGCCAGCCATGTTCCAAAACTGGACTGTGAAAGAAGATTTCTCTCCCCCATCCCCCTCCAGTCAGCTGAGATGAAAAGTTGTACAATAGCAGATCATGTATGCATACCTGCTGACCTTTTAAAAAATGTATTTCACTATTAGGCCGATTGATTATATTATATGCCCTCTCTTATCTAAGGTCAGGGTTATTTGGGCAGTTCAGTGCAATATAACTGAAAGTAGTAAGAACATAGGAGTCCTCCAGGATAAGAGAAATAAGTTTTTCTGGAGATTTGAAGGAAAATGGTATGCTTTCTATTTCTGAAACAGTTTATAGAAGACAGTAGTGAGATGGCTAGAAGAATTAGGCATCTGAGTCATGAGAGGCTGAAAACTGAAAAATTAATGTGCTCATGGATGACAGAGAAGCTGGAACATGGACATTTTTGCAGGAATGCCTAATTATAATAAGCAAAAAGGAATCTGGCCAAGAAGAATTTGTTGTTTTCCAAATTGCAGGCTAAGAAACTCTTGTACAGCAGTCAGTTAGGAATTGAGTACTGGGTTCCTGGGCCTTCCAATAGCCATCCGAATGTGCCAGTCACCTCATACACAAGCTTGGGCATTAACACCGAGTATGTGTTTTTCAAAAAAATGTCACTTTGCTTTTCTTTGATTCTTCGGTGGAATGTACCAGGAACTTAACAGTCACACCAATTGGGTCTCCAAGCCAATTTTTAAAGTGTCCTGCTGTTTATTAGTGAATTGTCCAAGAGGCTTATTTTCTTTTTGGTAATTGAATCCAGGAAAAGGCATCAGTGAAGTAAAAGGCACAAAGGAGCCCCAAGTTAAAAGGTGCCAAGTGATTTGGAGTCCATTTTTAGTCTTGGCAAGTCACTTCACCAGTGTGCCTCAGTATCTTTATCAACTGAAAAGAATTAGGACTAAACATTTTTTTAAGGGCCATGCTTGACTTTACAGTCTGATTCTTGTAGTTTTTTCTCCTGGATTTTGAGAGAGTGAACTTTTCAACAAGATTATGTAGTAAGGGTGATATAAGAAATAGAATCTTAGAATATTCAAATTTAAAGGCACCATACAAGTCCTATAGTCCTACCCTCTAAATATATAATGAAGTTGAGGCCCAGAGGGAGCATGATGTCATAGGGGGAAAGGGGTTCCTTTTTCTATATCACATATCTGTATAATTTCCTGTTTGGTTATTGTGTACCCATAGTCTACACTCGAAATTTACACTGTTCTCTAAATTTATCTGGTGGTCTTTGGAATCACCAGATTGAGAATTAGGTAATTATTGTGCTTCAGCTGGGTTTGGGAGAGTGTTTAGGAGGGATTAGTTTGGAAACAGCTTTGATGTCTTTAAGGTAGTATGTTTGATGTTCAGGGAAGCTTAATTGTTATGTTTGAGGTCATAATGGAGCCCTTTCACAGAGGAAACTGGATTTTCAGGTTGTTACACCTGTCATTTTGAAATGCTTTTAGATAGTCTCTTGCTGATTGGGGGTCTGCAGTGATTGGAAACCCGGAATTTAGAGATTGACTGTGATAAAGTCCCCAGAACGAAGAGTTCCTGTACTTTGTTTTAGAGCTGCCAAAAGTGCCTGGATGGATGTCTGGCTCTTTTCCACCAGAAACATTCCTTTCTGACTTGTCAGGACCTTTTTAGAACTGTCTTTCAGCTTGTGATGGTGAAAGCAGAACTTTTCTTTTTCCTTCCTACTTAACTGACCTGCTCCTTGTTTTGGGGGGGTTTTTTTTTTGTTTTGTTTTTGTTTTTTTTTTTTTACCTATCCCTGAGGTTTGTAGTAGTTAATGCAGAATAGTTGGTAGCCCTGGAATGGACTGGGTTGAAACTGTTAACTTGTCCACCGCCCTGGTTGGTAAGCAAGTAAGTTAGCATTTGTTTGGCTTTGTCTCTGGCTGAAGGTGGAGGAGTGAATGCTTGGCCAAATAAGGAATTGAATCACTTATGATTCATGAGAGTTGGAGATTGCCTGCTGTGTCCAACTAAAAATGACTTCATTAACTCCCTTGCTGTTCTCTGGAAGCCATCTCATCTTGGGGATGTGAGTGCTGACTCCCTGGTGACCTCCTTAGAGCCTCAGGAAATCTAGATTGTGAGTGGCACGATTTTTTTAAGTCCAAAATAAGGATTACATTTCACTCTGGGGGTTCTGCCTGTCACAACTTTTTGAAAGGCTTGCAGTGCTATCTAGTGAATTAAGGAAATTTTTGAGTTTACTAGAATGAACAATTCTTGCATTTGACATTTAAAATTAATATATAATGTAATTTTAGTAGTAATGTATCTTTTAGTAATACCAGAGGCAGTGGTGGGATCCAGAACAGCATCAGTGTAGTGGGAAAAACTGAATTAGGAGTCAAGGAGTCTGGGATTTACTCAGCTGTTATGTCAGTGATGGGGGTTTTACTGCTTAGGACCTTGGGGCTTTCTCTGTAAAATAAGGGGATTGGATAAGATTACCCACCAAAATTTAAGGTCCTCTCCAGTCCTCATGTATGTGACTAATTTCTAGCCTGGACATTAGGACTTCAGTGATTTTAAACATGGTCCAGCATATAGTATTTGGCATTGCTCCAAAAGGAGTCTAATTAAAGTTTTGTTTTTGTCTTTAAAGAATGAGGCCCAGTTTCTTGCTGTGCTGTTTAGTTTGCTTTGAGGATGGATGAAAGCTGTAGAAGGTGAAAAGCAGGGATGGATATAGGGAGGTGTAGTTGCTTGGTCGTAGTTAAGATACTAGAAAGTGTTTTTTTTAAAACATACCATGGAAGCAATCAGAGATTTTTCTGACTTTGGTAAAACAGTCTACCCCTTCTGCTAAGGTTTAATGATCCTTATAATTCCAGTTTGGTTTGTCATTACAAATGCTATTCTCATGCCCATAAAGATCTGAGTTATTTGGAAAGGTTTTGTTTTGCCTGCTCACCATAATGGTGACAGCCAGACCCTAGGAGAGGAAGTGTACTTGCCTGGTTGGTGGATTCTAAGTTAATCTTGAAACAAAATCGAAAAAGAAAGCAAATAACAGCTTTGGAATTTCACTTGATTAATTGTGTTGTAAATGAGCTCTGGCTGGTCGTCCTGGACTGAGGTTTATAAGGATCTTTTCTTCTTTAATGGTGGGAAGAGTACTTAAAGTCTGAGCGAGCAAAGTATGTTTATCAGTCTATCCAGTTCCCAGCATCACCTTTGTGCAGTAATTGACACCTAAATGATCTGGTTGGTTTATTTGTTGTTAAAAGAATTATTTTACTTGGTTGAACTGCTGGGGAGTGTCAGGTGTTTGGATAAAAGTCGGATTGGGAAGGGGGGGAGGCGGGTCTTGTATCTTGCCCCATACATTGCTAGTCACTTAAACCTTCTGTCTCTCTTACCTGGTCTTCCTGCTTGAAAGATCTCCTCCTAACTGGTATCTTCCCTCTGATCCCTGCTGTACTCCATGGCACTGCTATTCCCTTCAGGGTTTCCACCATGACTCTTCCCCCGAGCTTCTTGGAGCCTTCTCTTAAGGTTACCTTTCATCTACTCTGTAACAATATCAGATGAACTTATTTACATGCTTCTTTGTCTTCCCAGCACATAGTGAGTGCTTGTTGATAGATTGCCATAGATGAAGGGCAGCTGTCCAGTTACACCCGGACCTCCCTTTCTCCTGCAGCCATCTAAATTTCTGCCTGGCCCTGCAGGCTGGCCATTCCATTATCTAGCTTCACTTTATTTTCTGTTTCTTCCCATCCTCCAAAGTCCCTAATGACTTCAACCTAATCTCTTCAAGACCATATTCAGTTCGAAGACCTGGCTGTGCCTTTTCCTCCTGACTTCTCTTTTCTCTTCTTGGATCTGCCATAGATACCCACACAGTTTAGGACTGTTGTCTCAGATTGTTTGTTGTTTAAAGTGCTTCTAGTTTTGCTTCCCCAACTGGACCATTAAGTTTCTTGAAGTAAAGAGTGCTTCTTACTAGCCCCTGGTAGAGCACCTTCTTTGTATTATTTGGCAAATTCAGTGCCTGCCGTGTGTTGGCACTGGGGACACAAAAGCAAAAATTAAGTAATCTCTGCCCTAAAGGAGCTTACATTCTATTGGGGAAGACAACAAATACACATATAAATATATATAAAACATTTACCAAATAAATAGAAGAAAAAAATTTGAGGGGGAGGGAGACAGCGAGCATGGGAAACACAGAAAGACTTGCTGTAGATATTGACATTTGAAAGAAACAAGAAATCATGTGAGGCCGAGGTGAGAAGGGAGATTCCAGGCATAGAAAACAGGTGTGGAGATTGGGGGAGGGTAGGAGGGTTGTTCCGGAGGAGCAGAAGGAAGGGCCATTTGGGGTGAGTTCTGGCATTCAGGAAGATGAATATGAGGTGTATGTTGAGGCTGGAAAGGTAGGTTGAGGCCAGCTGGTAAAGAGCTCCAAGGGCCAAAGTGGAGCAGGGAAAGGCCCCCAAGTATTACTGACTAGGGCAGTGACAGAGTAAGACCTGCTCCTTTTGGAGGAGGACGGATTGGAGAGGGAAGAGATGTGAAGCAGGGGGACAGACTGGGTGGCTGTTTCTTAGTCCAAGCCAGAGGCGATGAGGGCCTAGAATAGAGAGAGGATGTGGCCAAGTGGATTCCCAAGGAGATCTAGTAGTATAAGTGACAAATAACTGATTGGATATGGGGAATGAAGCAGAGGGAAATTACTGATCACATCAAAAGTTGTGAGCCTGAGGAGGAGTCATTATAAGCACCTACTATGCATTAGGCACCGTGCTGCCAAGTCCTGGGGATACAAAGAAAGGCAGAAGAGGATCTCACAATCTAATAGGGGAGACAGTATGCAAACGTATGTATTAATAAGCTGTAGACAGAATAAATGGGAGATAATTTACAAAAGGAAGTCACTAGGATTAAGAGGAACTAGGAAAGACTTCCTGTAAAAGGTGGGATTTTATTTGAGACTTGAAAGAAGCCAGGAACAGGGAGAGAGCATTCCAGGTATGGGGACAGCCAGAGAAAATGCCTGGACACCAGATCTGGACTGTCTTGGAACAAAAAGGAGGCCACCAAATGAGAAAGTGTAGGGAGCAAGGAGGACGGGGCCCAGACCAGAGCCTAGATCCATCCCCACACACACTTAGGGGAGATGATCAGTAAAATGAAACAGCCGAGTTCACTCCATCAGGACTTAGCTGGGAATCTTCCTGATACGCTTCCTGATTCTATCGCTGTCATATCTTAGCCTCGCATTCATTCAGTGGTCTTGAGTCTGCCTCCTGCTGACTTCTCAAGCCCTTGTCTACACTGCTACACTTCTTTTCATCTGTTCTTCTCTCCTTTGCCCAGTATCCTCCAGCCTTACACACGGTCTCCTGTCACCCAACTGGGTTTGTTTGTTTTTGCCCTTGGAGATCCTTCCCACCCTTTAAATTACTTTGGTGACTGCCTCTTAGTGTTTTGCATTTACCCTGTTTATTGTAGTTAGGTGCGTCCACCTTCCCTTCCAGGCTGGTGGCTGCTTCAGGGTAGGGGCCATGTCTTGGTTAGCACTGCTGGGAGGTACTAAATAGATGTGATTGGTAAATAGTGTTATCTGAAGAAAGTGCTTTAAGGATTACACACACATTCAAAGGCTCCAGGCAATTCCCTGGCTTCCTTCAAGAATAATCTGAAATCCCACATTCTTTGGGAACTATCCCCTTTCACACTACCTTCCTCTATGCTGTATATATCATATATGGACCTGGGTTATTTATATTTTCTTCCTATTAGAAGGTGAGTTCCTTGGAACCAGGGACCTTTTAGCTTTTTGGGGGGGAGGGGAGGTGCAGATTCTCAGTGCTTAGGCCAGATCCTTGATCATAGTAAGAACTTAGTGAAGGTTGATCCATAGATTGATTGGTTGGCTGCTAGGGCTTTGGGATAGAAATATAATGAAAACCAGCTCTTTGCCTTGTTTCCATAGGGGTTAGAGAGTGAGATGCAACAATTATAAAGCTTCATTCATTCAGTAAGCATTTATTAAGTGCCTCCTGTGTTTTAGGGCACTATGCCAAGCATATTAGAGAGAAATAAATTACTGTAAGTTGTAGATGGAGAGAACACCACCAATTAGGGGGATTCCATAGGAGATTAATTCTGAGTTAGACCTAGAAGGGGAAGCATAGGATGGACTGGCATTCTAGGTGTGGGGGCCTGGCTGTGCATAGGTATTGGGCATGGGATTTAATGCTGAGTTCTGGTCACATTCCCTCCACACCCCAAGGTCAAACTGGAGGCATATTGCATAGGACTTTAGTTGCAAATGAGGAGAAGGGAATGTTTGTTGAGGGAGATTTGGCTTCTGCTTGGATAGTTGGGGGTAGGAGGCTGAAGAGTGAAGAAGAGGAAGTGATTCTGAACTTACGCTGTTGGGTCCCCGGAAGGATGGTGGTATACCCTAAACAGAAATAAGTGGGAGAGTTTGTCATCTACCAGAAGCATAAGCATATTCCCTAGTACCCTGAATTTTCATCTCTGATATGTGGGTAAAGGCAAAGCAATTTGTTATCGTGGTAATAATTGTCCTTCCATTATGAAATGAACTCCTGAGTAAAATGAGTAGCACCTTGGCTTGCACTATTTCAATGACCTGCCTAATGACTTGGGGAAAATAGGATCACCTGATACAAAGCTGAAAGGGACTTTAGAGGTCTATTCCAACTCCCACCTTTTTTAAAAAATTTATTTATTTTTTAGTTTTCAACATTCACTTCCATTTTCAGTTTTAAATTTTCTCCTCCCCCCTCCGCAAGACAGCATGATCTGATATGATATAGACTCTACTTAGACATATTAAATACATTTTTCACATTAGTCATGATGTAAAGAAGAATTAGAATTAATGGGAGGAACCATGAGAAGGAAGAAAGAAAACACTAAAAAAGGAGAGCAAATAGTCTGCTTCCATCTGTGTTCAGACTCCATGGTTCTTTTTCTGGATGTGGACAGCATTTTCTATCACGAGTCTTTTGGAGCTGTCTTAGATGTTTACATTGCTAAGAAGAGCTAAGTCTATCAACGTTAGTCATCTCACAATATGGCTGTTACTGTGTGCAATGTTCTGGTTCTGCTCACTTCACTCAGCGTTGGTGCATATGAGTCTTTCCAGGTCTCTCTGAAGTCTTCCTGTTCATCATTTCTTATAGCACAATAATATTCCATTACATTCATATACCACAACTTGTTCAGTCATTCCCCAGTTGATGGACATCCCCTCTATGTCTAATTCTTGGCCACGACAAAAAGAGATGCCATAAATATTTTTGTACATGTGGGTCCTTTCCCCCTTTTTTATGATCTCTTTGGGATATGGACCTAGAAGTGGTATTTCTGGGTCAAAGGGTGTGCACATTTTTATAGCCCTTTGCAGCCCCTATTTTTAACCAAGAATAATAAAATATGTCAATTTACGTTAATGTTTACAAAGTGCTGACTGCACTGCAGTCTCTCCAGAGAGAAAGAAACTTGGGCCCAGAAAGGTCAAATCCAGGAAGTATAGTATGGTGAATGGATCAGGATGACTTTGCTCAGTACAAGCCATTGGAATTAAAGTGTGCTTGACCGAATACTTTATCCCCTAAAAAGCTTGAGATGTGTGTCCTTGGAGTCAGCATTATTCCATGTTGGTGTCAGGTCTGTCAACATTTGTGACAGCTGCTTGGGCTCTTTTCTGGCTGACTCTACTTGGGAGTTCTTGCGAGTGTCCCAGCTAGGTTACCGAGAGGGATGGACGAGCTATGTAAGGGCAGAAAGCCCACGGAGCAGTTACTGAACTGTGGCAAGGATGGACTTCAGGCATAGTAGAGAATCTCTTGCTTTTGTAAATATAGACTTGAAGTCCAAATACCTTTCTGTTTGGAGCACCCAGAGCAGGAGGAGTGTTTGTCAAGGCCAGAATCATGACATGGTTCTGTTTTTCTAATTTGTTTAAAAAATAAAATTGTCCTGAAACTGAAGGTCCAGCTACTAGGCAGTCTCAGGTAATGTAAGTGGATGCTTCTGCTAATCTTCCCATCCTCTTCTAGGCTTGGGCGGGTGGGAGAGGGGGAAGGTGTGTACTGGCCCTGCTGATCCGGAAGCCTGAGTTGAGTCAGTGCCTGAAGCAGAGGACCCTCCAAGACCAAGAGAATTGTCCTGAATTTTTTTAAAAGGTGATGTAGTCTGCCTTTAAGGGAATAAGGCTGGTTGTATATTTGAACCTAAAACTTTAGTGCCCTCTTTTAAGGTTAGTGCCAGTCCAGTCCTTCAGCTGTCATGTGCTTATTTTCTTTCTTTGCTTAAAGCTCTCCTAGATTTCAGAACTTGTGTAACCTGTTTTGTGTGATACAATCAACAGTGCCCAGTCTGTTTCAAAATTACTTAATAGTTTATGCTTTAAATGCCTGCTGCCAGTATTGTGTGCTTTGCATCCGTCTCCCCACCCCAGTGGAGCACACAGTTTTTAAATCCTGCTTCCTAAAAGCAACGTGCTTCTTTAGTACTGTAAGAAGATGGCCTCAGACCCAGCACCCTGGCCAGGTGACCACTAATTACCTCCTTTCTCAGTTTTGGTTTTTTCATCTGGATGAGAATCATTGACTATTGGAGGAGGTGCCTCTAGCTGGGAATCATGTGCTCTTGAGACAGTACTTTTTAGTCATACTTTGATTAGCAGAAGAAATTGATGTGATCATTGATTGTTCCTGTTTCTCAAGGCTGTTAGAATCTAATGTTTGTTGTATTGGGTGTGTGTGTGTGGTAGGATTCTGACCCCTATTAGTAGGTGTGGGTGGATTCCAGAATGTATCTGTAAAGGAGGCTTGGCTTATCCAGAGAAACCTTGCTTATTTGAAATTTGACCTCAAATTTTAGTCTTTCTAGAGGAGAAGTTACTTTTATTCATAGAGAACCCCAGTTTATATGACTTCAACATAAATGTCTTCTGACCTGGCTGCTGTTCTTTTCTTCTCCCCTCATGGCTGTTCCATACTTAGGTTTCCTCATGGAAAGGACCCAGGATCTTGAGTTGGAGGACCAAGGCTTCTGCTTGCCATGCCACTCCAAGTCACTGACCCTTTGAGTTTCCTCAGCTGGAACGTACTTAGAGTTCTCCTTGCAGACCTCTATGCAAAGCATGGAGGAGTCATACATTTAAGGACACATGAGGGGCCAAGGACAGAAAAAGAGATTTGGAGGAGGAACACATAGGATAAGATGGGACAGGGGGAGAGGGAGGAGAGGAGCAGGGAGCGTGGCATCTCACCTGGGACATAGATCTTGAGTGGGATGGGATGAAGGTCCCCTCTCTCAGTCTGTAGTCAGGCCTCTGATCCTGCCGTGGTCATCTCTCTGACATTTGTTCTACTTTCACTTGGAGAATTTGTTTTTTGCTTGTTTTTTTCTAGATTATTTTTGGTGGGGGCATGGAAGATAGCACTGAACTGCTGGCAAGAGAGAGCACAGTACTGTTCAGTAAAGTCAGTGTAGGTGTTGTTTTGGGGGAATGTGGATTTCTTTCTGTTTGCATAATGGGGATTTCCATAAAATGAGAACTATCTGAGTAACACTTGCACCGTGCTCCTGTCACTGTGGCTGTCATGTGGCCTGGCGTGAGCATCAAGTTTAGGGGGCACTGACACCTTTTTCCTATTTGTGGCACAGCTAGTGGATGTTGCCCTTTGAACCTCAGTGCCCTTTCCATCATGATCCTCAGCATCCTCTCCATGCCAGCTGGTGTTATTAGGGGACTGTAGTAATGCCCTGACTGGTCTGCACCTGCCTGTCCTTTGGAGCTCCTTCAGTCAAATGTTCACACAGCTCCCACAGACTTCTGAGGCATGACCATGTGACTCCCCTGCACACAGACTCCCTCCTGCCTCTAGAATCAGTACCGTAGTGTGGCTCAGACTTCTCTTTCCAGCCTTATTTCACTTTCAGCTCTTTCTCTCATTATGATGTAGCCACACTGGGTTACTCACTTCCCTGTCTCCCTTTACAGTTGTGTTCCTGCAGGAGCTGGGTTCAGCAGACTGCCTGAGGCCTGGTAGTATCACTTACTCCCTGCTTGAGCCTTTCTGGGCCTCAGTTTCCTTCTGTGTAAAATGAGTTATCTGAGATGGGCTCTAAGAGGACCCAGGTAAAAGGGATTCTTTTCTGTCTTAGCGTTCCTCCTAGTCTTTCAGCTCTCTCCTTTGTTCCCTTTTAGATTATCTTCATTACATAGATGGTCTACATGTCCTGGGCTCCTCCCTGTCAGCATGGTGAGGGCAGGAACTTAATCAGTGTTCACTGACTGACATACAAACAGAGGCTGCGCTTGTCATGTAATGTTGGGTGCTTGTTTTTAAAAGTTTAAGCCCTCAGGGTTTAGAGGAAGGCCATTTCTCAGCAGCAGAGTGCATCGGGCAAAGTGGATCAGCCAGAGTATTTTCTGATGGGTTCTGTCTGTGGATTTGGTTTATGTTTGTGGCTTTGGGCACCTTCTGGAGGAGAAAAGGAGAGAGTCAGGTTCTTATTTTTGGTAACTGCGTAGACTAGAATGAATCTGTTGAGGAGGATCAGTGGGAGTGTTTGGGTTTGGTTGTATATCAGACCTTAAAACTGTTTGGTTAAATTCTGATGTTGGGTATGTGAAGCATCCATCAGTATTTATGAAATACTTCCTCTGTGTCTAGTAATACTGTGCTTTGGAGGAGATAGAGGAGATCACCTCCAAAAGAATCTCCATCTTAGAGTTTATAGACTAGCCCTGAATGCCCTATAATGTTTAAAAGAACAGTAAATGGTAAGACATAACCATGTGCATGATAGTGTGAAACAAAGTAGAGAAAAGAGAAATGACATGAACCAGAGTACAAAGGAAGACTTCCATGAAGAAGGACTGACTTGAATGGAGCCTGGAAGGCTGAAGAGATGTGAATGTGTAGAAAGAAGTGGGGAGGACATTCAGACAGTGGCCACAATGGTGATTGAAGGTGTTGACCCAGGTTATGTTGGAAACTAGTAGAAAATAAAAGTGGCAGAGGATAGGGTCTAGTTTTGCTCCCCTAGTAGGGGTAGGGGGTGGTGGCCCGGCAAGGACCTTGGCAGATAAACCTGCCATGTGGGCGACCGGCTGTGGAGGTCCTTGAGCAAGTAGGTCATAGAACGATTGCTTACTGCTCTAGTAGTGAGGGGTGGAGTGTAGGATGGGTTGGAGGGGAAAGTGCAAGACCAGCTAGGAGGCGCCAGTGCAGTTAGCAGGCTAAAGGTCTGCTCTAGGCAGAAGACCTTGGAGATGGAAGAAATTCCTCCTTATGATAAGATCCCCATTCCAAGTAGCCAGAAGAGAATATCTAGAAGGTTCTACTTAGCTTTTCTTTCTCTGTGCACCTGAAAGTACTTGGGTTGTTTTGTTTGCCTTTAGTGTTATCAAAATGAACATTTTCCTAAGTTATACCCAGGCGGAGACCATTAACATTAGCATGCTACATTCTTGTTCTTAAAAGAACAATGAAGGCTCTTTTAGATACTCTGCTTGACATTTATAAAGTTGTTTTCTCTCTACAACCCTGTTAATGAGACCAAAGATCCTGCTCTATGAAGAAATCAATTGAAGACATTGCGGATATTACCTTTGAGAACAGTCCTCTGGGGAGGGAGACATAATAGCTGTCTTTCAGGTGACTACGTTTGTCTTGCGCAAGGTGGATCTGAGCTCTCTACTTTGGGAGTGAAGTTGGAGAATAGTTGGTTTTGGCTTGATGTGAAGGAATATCTCCCATCAGTCAAAACATAGCAGGCTGCCTGTGAAAGGACCGAACTGTGTCTGGAAGTCCTTCTGGTGCCAGAATTTGGTGAGGCCAGCACTGTCCCCACTCTTTCAGTGAGATACTGTGACTTGCCTACAGTCCAGGACTAGAGCCTGCAGCTTCTGACTTCATCTGCTGTGTTTTTTCTACCAACACTGTGCTACCTTTCAAATTTTGCATGAACTGTGCTTTTAGAGGTTACCTCCAAGTAGCTATGGAATGTGGGGCTTTACAAGGGGATGTTAACATGCCAAGTTAAGTAGGTTTAATTTTTGTGTATTTCAGACTTGTGTCGTGTCCCAAAGGTGGTAGGTAGGTGCCGAGCCTCTATACTGAGGTGGTGGTATAACGTTACAGCTCAGGCTTGCCATTTATTTGTCTATGGAGGTTGTGATGGAAATTACAACAACTTTCTGACTCGAAAAGACTGTCTCAAAGCATGTGATGGAGTCACAGGTAAGAGGGTAGTATAGTAGGACTTAAGACCTAAAATCTCCAGTTTCCCTGGTATATTTACTGGTCCCTCACCATGACCTGCAAGAAAAGTGTTTTAAAACTGAGGAATATGAAGCACCCTCATCCAACCACTGAAGCAGTGTGTGCAGAGCACAGCTGTGTCAACAGATCTAAACATCGATACACAGTCTTCCTCCCTGGCTGGTCTTGGGAAAACCACTTCTCTCTGGGTCTCCATATTGATGGGGTTGGACTTGATGACCTCTGGGATCCCTGTCAGCCCTGGGTCAAAGTACCAATACCAAGCAAGTGAAAAAAAAAAACACTTGAGGGGGCCTTGGAGAATGGCCCCAAGGGCAAGCAGGGATGGCCCACCAGCAGTCTAGGATACAGTATGAAAAAGCACAAACGTATAGGTTGATTGTTCTTAATTTGGGAACCCTCCACCCTCTCCTTTTAACTAATGGACTAGAGCTCTCTACAGCATTCTCTAGAGCAAAGGAGAAAGAGAGTAGTGCCTAGTATGTGCCAAGCATTAGGATAAGTGCCTTAGAACTATTATCTGATTGGACAAAATTAGGCCATAAACAGTAATATCCACACAGAGTAGTCACATACTTGCTGCCAGGCATTGGGCTTATAAGCAACCGAGTATGATTCAGATGGAGGAGAAAACATGTAAATGACTAGGTCTGTAACACAGTCTGTCCTGAGAGATCCAAACAGGGAAGGCATTGGGGCTTGGGGGTCCCCTGGAAAGGGATCCTGGAGCATGTGGGGTTGGAGCTAAGAGGTAGAAGTGAGGAAGAAGCCAGGGCGGAGTCTGGCAATGGAGAGCTGTGTTCAAGGAGCTGCCAGGAAACTAATGCTGCTGGGTCCTAGAATGTGTGGAGCAGAGTAAGGGTGAGGTTAGGAAGACAGGAAAGAGCTGGTTTGTGAAAAGAGCTTTGTATCCCAAGCCTGCAGGGAATTCACACACTGTGGGTGGGGAGGATGGTGAAGCAGCCGGATGTACACTTTAGGAACAGCACTTTGGCCTCTAAGGGGAGGGTGGATTAGTGGGAGAAGAAACTGGGCAGAACAAGCAGGTTAGAAAGCTCTTGGGATAATCAAGGTAACAAGATCCTAGGCTAGGATTTGTGCTAGTGTGATTAGAGGTAGTAGGGAGATAGATTGGCAGAGGTGGGCATGTTGCACGAGTGAGAGTAAAGCGTTGAGAGTAAGCCTGGGAGGCTCTGGGGAGGAGAGGTTAAGGCCTTGAGCTGGGAATCTGGAAGCCCTGGGTTCAAGTCTAGCCTCAGACACTTAGTAGCTAGCTACTAAGGGTGAGTCACTTAACCTCTTCTTGGCTTAGTTTCCTCAACTGAAATGGGGTCATTGTGGGAATCAAATGAGATTGTCTTTGTAAAGCACTTAGCGGAGTGCCTGGCACATAATGTCACCTAAAAAAGTGCTTATTGCCTTCTTCCCTTCCCTGGACAGGCATTGGAAAGCTCAGAAGAGGAGAGGGTTGCGGGGCTGGGGTGGAGGGGAGTACTTTTGGACAGATTTGCAGGTTAAGGTATTCACATGCTTCATGTAGTGCCCAGGAGGGAGGCCAGGGTTGGGGGTGTGGATTTGGTAATCATCAGCATTGAAACCCATGGAAGTGGATGAGGTCATCAAAGTGACAGAGCGACTGTAACCACTAAGCATTGTTCTGTCATTTCTCTGAGACAGGTAAAAAGAGGAGGGCCTCTGTCCCTCAAATGTGGGCTGTGGAGTGGAGTGTGCTAGGAAGCCTTGGTCTCCTTCCTCGCCCGCTCTCGGTACCGAATTAGAAGTAAGAAGGGAATTTTAACAGTCTTAGGCAGCCATCTTTGTAAAAGATCATGCATTCCTCTGTCCTCTGAGGCCCAAAATTTAGCCTTGGGGTGGCTTGGTTGTTATTCTGCACTTCATTCTTGGTCCTCCCAGCCTTCTCTGCTTTGTGATTCTTTATATTCTTTTAAATGGAATTTTCCGTCCCGGCCTCTGCCACTGGCTGCTGTGGTGTGTTGAGGTTTAGATTCTACAATTGGGGCTGGTTTTCAGCCATGGGAATTGGCCAGGTTGGGCACATGACAGGCAAGATAAATCCACTTAGAGGTAGAGTAGATAGAATAGATTTGACATCTATGAAGGCTTGGGTTCACATTCTGTTTCTGATGCTAGCTGTGTGACCTTAGGCAAGTCATTAGCTCTCTCTGTGCCTTAGTCGCCTCATCTCTAGTGTCTGCCTCCCAACATTTTGATTGTAAAGACTTCAAACTTTAAAGACCTCTATAAATGCCAGTAATTTCTGATCACCCAGGCTCTTTGCTCTTCCTTTTTCTTTACCTGCCTAATGTGCACACACCCCTTTAGTGTGAGTTGTCCCTACTCACACACCCTCCAGGTGCTGAGCAGGGACTGGACAGCCAGTTCAGAGTAGTTTATTTTTCCTGGGTTTTCTGTGGGCACTCTGTACCCTGAATGATGAAGCCAACCATATTGTCCATTTATCTAGTTAGAATATTTGCCCCCAAATAACACAACAGCAGGTTATTGTGTGCCTCACAGAGCAGGGTGCTCCCCCATTACCTAAGCTTTCTGCTTGCTTTACCTCTGCCTGTAGTGGAGTCTAGGCTACTAATGGGAATCTAAGGCACTCAGACAGTTTCCCTGCACAGGATGGGATTTGCCATTTTGGTGGGGGGGGGGGGGGAAGATGACAGAGTTAGAGATATGACAGATTAACTTTATTTTGGCTACACTGCCCCCTCTCAGTTTCTAATGGCAGCAAGTTTTTGTTCCCTATAGAGAACTCTGCTAATGAAGCCCCAGCCAAGAAGAGTGGAGCGCATGAACCTAGCCCAAGTGGTAGGTTTAGGGAGGAACTGGGCTGGAAAAGAGGACCTAACATGTATCCAGATGGTGTTGTCAGACCATTTAAAACCTAGGGTTTGTGAGCCCATTCAAAAAGGACAGAGCTGGGGAGGGGAGAGATTGGATTTACCTTCCTAGGTAGGGGAGAAATCAACTTTCAGCTCAGATGTTTTCTTTTGGAAAGTATTATCACAGCTGTGATAAGGTCCTCACCTCTCCCTTGTTGCCCTGACAATCTGAAACGTAATACAAAATGGCATTTAAGTCCAGGAGAGACAAGAGTCAGGAAAGGGAGCTAGTTTAGCACAGGGATGGATGAAGGAAAACTTCTTGGAGAATGTAGCCATGAAGGGTGGGTAGGATTTCACTGTTCAGTCCTAAGAAAACATGGCTTTTATGGTGGTTGCTTAGAAACTGTAAAGGATAACTAGTCAATTGCCCCAGGATGTGAATGGTTAACCCTACCTGTGTTGTTTGACACCCTGCCCCTGTCCCTGCCCTGGCTTCTCAGTCTCATTGCAGTCCTTGATCTCAAGCTTTGTTTGTGCTAGGTTGCTTTGTAGCCCTGGCAGCAGTTGTCCCATACCTCTTGTATGCTTAAGGATACAGCCACGAGCCCGGGGTGAGTGGTTCTGTAGCTGGGTGCAAGGGTATGATGGGATGGATTTGATTAGCCTGGAGTTCCGTACTGTAGAAGCCTCCTAAGGACAGATCTTCCCTGGTCTACTGTTAGACCTGGCTGGATTGATGAAGGTGCCTCCCATGGGTGTTTGGATGGACTGTCAGCCACCTCTGGTCCTCTCACTCTGGGCCTGAGACTCCAGTACAGGCATACCCCTCTTGACGTTGCCCTGATCCAACGATGATGCAATCGCAATCGTGTCATTAATCGATTTTAACCAAACCCCCCTAAATCCTGTTGGGACATTGTTTGGGTTATCTCCTGAAGTAGAACAGGTGGTAACCCAGGCTAGCACTTGAGCTCCCGCCTTGCTTCTGGCAGAGCATTTCCTCCCATGAATCAGTGGTGTCACATTCAAAACAGAAATGGGCTGCCCACAAGACCATACGAAGGATCCCTACAGGCCTCATATCGACTTAAGTTTTAAGTGAAGTGTTAAACCTATATTTTATTGATTTACTTAGTTAAATATTTCCCAGTTATTTTAATCTGATTCAGGACACACTCAGGAGTCTTGTGGACTATTGTGTTTGATAGCTCTGCTGTAAACATGTTCCTACAGTGCTAACTGTCCTCTGCGATGTTGTTTTACCTAATAGCATGAATTTCTGAAACTAATAATAAGAACTCAACATTTACACACCCTTTCCTGTACCACTTTTGGGATCATGGTGCAAATATTATTAGCTCCATTTTGCAAGTGAAGAATTTAAGCCTGAGAGATGGAGTGATTTGCCCAGGCTAGGAAGTGCCAGGCAGCAGGTTTTGAACCCGGGCACTTGGTGCTTTTTCCACTGTGCAGAATTACCTTTCAGTGTTAAAGCGAGGTGAATGTGCCTGTATTAAGGTTCAGCTCATTCTCATCACCAGTTGATGAGAAATCGTCTGCCGTGATAGTCTTTTTGTCCTGTTTCCACAATGTTGCTATTACAGAGTCAAGCCTTTCTGTGTTAAGACTTGGCAAGAATGGGCTCATATTACGAATTCCTTAAATTGGGATCTTCAGTATGATAAGTCACTGAATTTTTTCTGCTGTATACCTACCTATGAAGTTAAGTTAATCATTGTTCCAGGTATTTTGCAATTTTTGGAAGTATTAAATCTGGAGCAAATTTCTTGAAGAGGGTAGAAATTTAGATGGGAGGGCTTCCTGCCACATTGAACATGTACCTTCCCTATGCTGCCCCCTCTCAGTTTCTAATGGCAGCAAGTGAAGTGCCTATGTTAGGCACTGGAGATAGGTCAGCTCATAAAGTTGAATTGTCCTTGGTTCCATTGGTAAAGCATTCTACTAGATTGTATTTTGGGGAGGATATTTGCAAGCTGTGACAGTAGATTTCTAACTGGAGGAGATGAGAGAGCTTGTCTTCCCAGCTCTGGCTTCAGTGAAAGCTATGAGGTTATCCTAGACACCTATCCTAGGTGTGGAAGTCTTGGAAAGGCCTTGTCAGGCTTGGCTAGGAGTTACTATTGGGGACCTGCTTAACTTTGAAAGCATGTTTTTGTGGTGCCAGTTTTCTTAAACATAAATGTTTTTTGTTGTAGCTCCCCCAAATCAAGATTCTGAAGCATTTCCTGGTAACGATTTCAACTATGAAGGTAACTTTTAAGATAACATGTAGCTAATTTACGTAGAGATACCATTTAACATAAAAATTTGACATGAATTCGGTGGGGGCTGTAGCTACATTGAGAACTTTGGAGGGGAGGGGGGCAGGTCCACATGGGAGGTCAGCTAGTGGTCTGCTTACCCCAAGGGAGAACTGGCTTGTATTTGAATGGGATTTGAGGTGTAACAGGATTTCCACTGATTTAATGTGTATATTAGAAAAATGTGCATTGAATGGCTTCATTGTACCTCACTGTGAGGGGCCTTTTCATCAAGGAACATAACCACCTAATGAAGATCTCTGTATGTGGGTGAAGAAGGGAGTGGGGTCTGAGATACCCGTACTGATCACACACCATTAGTAGTGGTTTTTCCTCATATCTTGTGGTTATGAAAATGGGATTTGAGAGGCAGTCTGACAGTCTCTGACTTTGCAAGGAGACTGTTGTATTTCTCATGAATTTGGGCCTTCAATTGCAAAGCCTAGACTGACGGATAATGTCGGTCATCTGTTGCCAGAATACTGTGCAGCCAAAGCAGTCACCGGCCCTTGCCGGGCAGCCTTCCCCCGGTGGTACTTTGACACTGAGAAGAACACCTGTGCTCATTTCATCTTTGGAGGGTGTCGAGGCAATAAAAATAGCTACTTGACCCAAGAAGACTGCATGACAAAATGTTTCGGTGAGTCTGGAGTACTCCAGCAAGGGGTTGTTGTGCAAAGGGAGACCAAAGGTATTGGACTGAGATGCCCCTTCTTTTCTGCGGGGAGGTGGAGAGTGGAAGGGTTGGATTGGCCCTAGGGACTAGAGGGGCCTCAGCAGTTGGAGTAGGTGCAAGTCAGGTAGCAGTTCCTGAGGCCTCAGGAAATTCAGTGGAAAGCTCCCTCCCTTTGCTCTTCCAGACTGTTGAGTCCTTTTAAGCAATAGACTCTTGAGAAAAAATTACAGGTAAATAGATAGTGCCCAGTTTTTTCTTGTGTGATTTCCCAGCCAATCTTTGTTCTTCTTTCAGGCAAGCGTACCCATAAATCATCTCATCCTGTTATGCCACATTCCACTGAAGGTAAAATGTCCTTCTGATTTTCTCTGATAAAGCTAGCTCCCTCCTCACCAGAGACTTGCTTCTGCACTCTTGGTCATTCTTGAGGTCACATTGCCATAGTTTCCTTCCTTGCTAACATAATAGAACCAAAGAGGGCTCCTTTTTTCTCTTGTTCCTGTACAAAAGGGGCAGATCAGGCTGTAGCCCAGATGAATGATGTTAGCAACTACCCCCAAGGCAGCATAGAATGAATGTACTAAAAAAAAGTTCCTTGAGGCTAAGGGGCAGGGGTAGGCCATGGTAAGGTGTGGAGGCCCATTGCCACTAACACTAAGAAACTACTTGGTACCTGTGCTAAATGGGAAAACTTCTTGGACTATCTCGAGTTTGGAGGTAGGATTGCTTCCTTTGGGTCCTATATCTCTGTGGGGAGGGCAGAGGGCTGTCTGTCTGCAGTTTGGGATCAGTGACTGGCCTTGTTTTTCCTGTGGAAGCTCTTTGACAAGTCACTGGGTCTCTGGTCTTTTGGGCTTGGCGCCTTCTCATCATGTTTGCACAGGCTCACCAGCAGACACAGGCAACTCCTGAGACCCTAGTTGTTAAGTTTGAGAGGTCTCAAACTTACTATTACCTTAATAGTGCTCAGGGGGAAAGCTCAGGCACCCCAAGGGTGGATGAGCTGTGCCAGGTGGGCAGGTCACCCTGGCCAGGCCACATTCCACAGGAGCAGTACCACCTGGCATCATTCTCTGCCTGGACAGTGTTACCAGCAGCTGAGTGCCCACTTCTGGCTTCTGGGCAGTTCAGTACAAGAGGGCCCAGCACCTCTCAGCACTGCCTTGGGTCTTTCTGCCTCAATTCTTTGCCAGCCTGAGGGTTACCAAGGCCCCATAGAGCTGAGTGTCCCCTGTATCCCAGGCTCTTAGGAGCCACAAACTAAGTGCCTCTAGAGTTGAGGGATGTGGTCCCTGAAAACTTGTACTATAGACTTGGGGCTCTCTTGGGGGAGGCATCCCAGAGTTTCTGAGCATACTGAGCGTGGGCTCCTGCTCCTTTCAGTTGGAAGGCATTTCTCTTTGGAAGTGCTCCCTCTTTCCCAGGATCCTTCTGGGAAAGTAAATAAAAACCCTAGAAAAGGATGTTCTCCAGAGTCAGGGTAACAGAAGAGACGGGGGGGGGGGGGGGGACACTGCTTCCAAGCCTGTCTCTCACACCTGCTGGACTGATCTTCATTTTTTGAAGCTACAAACACTGCACCTGCGCCTTTGTTGTCTCCAGCTATGGCCCTGGCGGTGCTGCTGGCTGTGATGGCAGCTGTCCTTTTGGGAGCCATGGTGGTCATCTTTATCAAGATAGCCCGGAAGCACCAGACAAGTGCCTTCAATACGGTGTGGAACCCTATAGATGACAAGGAGTACCTGGTGAAGAGTGCCTACACCCTCTGAGGGAGCTGAGGGTGCCCCACCCGGCAGGCAGCAGCGTCCCCCTTCCCCTTCCTGCTTGGCTTTTGGTCCCTTTCCATGCAAGCTGCCACAGAGCACAAAAGCCTTCAATGAAATGTAAATATAAGAAATTGTCGGGTGAGGGGAAGAAGGGAGAGCAAATTGTAGAAAGACCGTGTATTGGTTGTTTTTATTTCCTTCTTCTTAGTTTTTTAAGTGTGATTGATTTGTGTATGATTTTTGTAATTCCAAGAGGCAAGTAAGCACACCTCCTAGTTTGTTTGGGGGGCTGGGGGGAGTTGGGAAAAGGGCATTTTGGTTTAGAAATATTTTTAAAGAAATAACTTTTATTTTACGATTCTGAAAGGGAAGGGGTAGAGCAGAAACATGAAATATGAATAAAAGTGCCTTCTCTTTGAAAATACGTTTCAGCTGATGCTCTTTCTTGAATATACCTCATGAACAAACCCTTCTGTATTTCTGCCTTCTCTCTGTGGCCATCCCACAGAACAGTGTAGGGATGGTAGTTCACGTGTCTTTAGGGTCACTTTCTTCTTAACTTTCTGGGACACAGGCAGCATACAAGCATCCCCCTTTTTCTGCAAGAGCCCCCATCTTCTGACCTAGCTCACAGATGAGATGCCCTCTTTGGGCACCAGCACCTTTCATCTGAGAATGAGGACTGCATGCCATTGCACAGAGCAGAGAACGACTCAGATGTAGGCAGACATTGTCTTGACCAAAGCCATGTTGTGCTGGTGAGGACTGCCCGGCTGTGCCTACCTTAAAGGAAACACCTCGTCTAGTCTACCCTCATTTTTAGATGAGTTCCCAGAGACCGGAAGACAGGAGGGGTCTTGTTCAATATCACACAGCAAGCTAGGTTTGGAGTGGGCATCAGATCAGATCTTATTCTCTCTACCCCCAGGCTTGGGGCTCTGTTCCCCAAGGTTCTCAGTGGCTCTGGCAGGGTCAAGACACTCCTCAGACAAAACTCCAATTCTGAAAAGCCTCGGTGAAACATCCTAGACATTTGCCTTTTACCTTGGAAGTGACCCCTTGTCAGATGTTTGCCACTGACGCCAGGGCTGATCCTGTTGCCTGCTGGGTGTTCATTTCCTGCTTCCTTGTGGGGACTAGTTTCTTGTTCCTCGTCCCTGCCCAAAACAGGTTTGACCTGATAGCAACATCTGAGCAAACCCTGAGATCTGGAAACCTAGCTCTGTGCCTCCAAATCCTCGGGGTGGAAGGTGGGAATGGCAAAGCAGGGGTGGATGTTGGGCTTTGCCAGCTCTGTCTTATCCTCAGGTGTTGCCTCTAACCGGGTCAGCTGGGCCCTGTGGAAGAGCAGAGGGAGAAACAGATAAGGCTCAGACACTCACTGTGTCACCCTGGCTGAGTCATTCACATGAGTGTCATTTTCCTCACTTGCACTACCGGCCTCACCAAGCTGCTGCAAGAGGGCATAAAACAGGCAGCAGAGTGTGGAGGAAAGTTCTCGATTCTGAGTCAGATCCTTTATGAATCCCAGTTCTGCCTCAACTCTTATCTGTTACCAGGCAAGTCACAACCACCTGTAAAATGGGGTTAGACTATATGATCTCCAAGGTTCTCTCCATATCCCCAGCCATGACTATTGTATGTGTCGGTGGCACATTAAGAGTTCTAAGTTACAGGGAGACATCTCTGTACCTTTAAAAATCTACTCCAGATGGAAAAGGTCCCAAAGAAGCCCCTTTTGGCACAAAATTTGGTGAGGGCCTGGGAACCCAGCAGGGGAGGTAATGGTTGCTCGATAAGCTCTACCCTAGCTGGGTACACAGCCTCCTCTCTCTACTTCCAATCATGGCTCCTCTGCCCCAGGCAGGTTGGCCTTGCTCTCCCAGGGATTACTATACAACACTGGGCAACAAGTTTCCTTGGTCTAGAATGCCAACCTTGTGAGCACTGGGCGCGGTCCTCCCTTAGCCTCTCCTGATTACAGCAGTCCACACAGTTGCCTGCTCTGAGCCCGAACAAAGGTCTGAAACAGAGCACTTGATTTCTGAGGCTCTGTCCCAGGTCTAGGTAAATGGGAGATCTCTGAGAACAAAGCTATCACTTGCTTGTCTCCCCTGTCAGGACCTGCCCACAACTGAGCACAGTGAGTGAGCACTTGGCATCGGTGACAATGGTGGCCATGCTGCTCCTGGGCCAGAGGGGAAGCTTCAACACCTATTAGCACTGGGGGAAAGGGACCAGCAATTGAAGAAAGGATGCCTGCTCCCCACCTAGCAGCCCCACTCATCTATTCATCCAGTGTCTCCTAAAGACCGCCTCCAGCGCCACCTTGTGGTGGTGTGAAAGTGTTCTGGGCTTCTCTGGCCAATCTCTAGCCCCAGATGGTGGGGAACCACCTCCTGGGAGCTCAGGAACAAAAAACTCACGGCAAGAGGGCTGGAATTCCCCAGGTAGGAGCCACTTCTCAAGTTATAGGGGGCATCGAGCATCACTCACGGGGCTGTAATGCTGACACCAGAGGTTCACAGCAGCCAAGTGTCCCCATCTCCCGTTCTCCAAACCGAGTCATGGATGTGAAGCAGGCATTTTATTGTTACCGTTCTTGACCCAGCCCCCATGCAAGCCTCGGGCTACTTCAGTGCTTCCACTGGCACCAGCTCCTTCCCCATCAGACACCTACCCAGGTCACCATATGAAGCCTGAGGCAGCCGAGGGCCTCTGGATTTCTGAAGGGCCAAAGCATGTAATCACAGTTCAGTATTGGTCTTATCCTGGATTAGAGGGGTTCTCTTCTTTGGAGGAGTCATCCTTAAACGGAGCCCCTCAAAGTGACAGACTACAGATTTGCTGAACTAAAGAGAGCTTTAGTAAACCTCTCAGTGAAGACACGATAGCCTCTCTGACAAATATTAACTCAGGATTCAGGCTCATACAGGTGGAGTATATTTTCTCTGTACTCAGGCCCAATGAATATTGGGGAGAATGAGATGCCTGAAAACTGGTCTCAAATTCACTGTCTAGCCTAGAGCTCCGGGGGATTAGAAAGGGGAGTGTAGGATCACAGACCTTGAGCTGTAGGGGGCCTCTAGTTCAGCCCCTCTCAAGTATACTGGGAGGTGGAATCTGGGGTCCTCTTACTAATGTCAGAGCTGATGCCCTGTAAGTATCCTTTGGAAAGTGAGAGCAGAGTTCTTGCTGGTTCGACTAGGCCTTACTTCCTTTACCACAGAAAAAGAAAAAGAAAAACGTGGCAAAGGAGATCTTTGGTCTACCTTCTTCACTTTATAAGTGAGGTCCCTGAGGTCTGGAGACAGCAAGGCCATCCAACATCTCACAGGAAGTCATCATTGGAGGGAGGACTTCTAGTTCAGTTTTTCTCACTATACCATATTCCAAGCCTGCCCCAGATGGCTGTCAGCCCTCAGTCCATCCTCCTTAGCTTGGCCCTAGTTCTGTCAGAGAGCTGGGGCAGGAGCATTTGAGGAACGAGACCAGGGAGTTCAGCTGTGACCATATACACTCGGCCGGTGTTTGCCTGTAAGGCCCCAACTCAAGGCATTCTCTCCACTAGGGCAGGGGGCTTAGATAATGTGTATCTGTATGTCTGGGTTCTAGTCACATTCTGCAATACTCCCGTATTCTGAAGAAATCTTGGTAGACAGTGGGATGGAAAGTTGGCCACCCCATCCTCGGCGCTTTGCCTGACATTCCCCCATCACTATATTGCTTTGAAAAATGTCCCACCCCACATTTCAGAGAGCAGCAATTGCGTTTGCCACAGCCTTCCCGCTTCCAAAAGGAGCCAAGGTGAACTGGCAAGTAGGAGGCCAGGAGGGAAACAGGCTGGTCTAGGTCTATGAGAGGGACCCAACCGGTCAGCGAGTCCAGGGAGAAGTCACTTGCTTATGGCCACCCAGAACAAAGCTGGGATTTGAACTTGGCTCATTTAATTCCAAATGCTTTTTCTCCACTATGCTGCGGTATCTAGCACCATTTCTCCAAAGGCTTTCTTTAGGGAGAACTGGGGCTGGAGACAGGCCAACATCTGCCCGCCCCCACACCACAATGCCGATGCACTGTTGGAGTCCATTGGGCAAGGACATCGATGACAGTTTGAAGCCCCTCCCTGACCCGCCCTCTCTAGGGGACCTGGCAGCCCAGAGTCCAGCAATTCGTCCCTCTCTTCCGGGTCAGGCACAGCCTCCTCTGCCAGCCATGGAGTTCGACCTTTCTGCAGGTAGGGCTTTTCTGGTAAGGTAAGAGGTGAGGGGTGAGGGGCATTAGTGTCCCCACATTGAGCTCAGACTGGCTGTTTTACTATGTGCCAAGCCTTCTATCCCTGTTTACTAGTGGGTGAAATGAGTGACTTAGATTAAGTGATTGCCAACCTTCCCTACACACCTAATCCAATAGGAGCAGAAAGTAGCTTTCTTGGTCGGTGGGCTTTGGGAGGGCAGCCTGAAAAAGCAGTTTGAGGTGGGGGCTGGGGCAGAGAAGAGATAGAGTCTGGTCTGACCATACCTGGTGAATCTGCCCTCCAGAGGCAGATTCATTCTATGGAGAAGGGAAGACCCTGGCTGGAACAGACCCCTCTCCATGGGAAACGTGGAGTTTTGCACATAGCCTCTGGGTGGGATGGGAGGACCCCAGGTGACCTGCATATTCATGTTCCATCCCGCTGACCAGAAACTCTCTGAGCTGGGGATAGCCAGCTATTTTGGTCACAATGAGGGCCCTGTTCTCTGCCTCTGTGGGCTAAGAGAGAGAGGCCAGGGCCAAGGACCTGGCCCCTGTTGGGGAAGAGGGCAGACAACTTTTATCACTGGCAGCCCTAGGTGCCGATTCCAAGAAAAGCGAGAAGGGTGGTCTACCTGCCTGCTCCCCACATGGCCCCCCCAAGTCTCAGGCAGTCGGAGAGGGTATTACTAAGGCCAAGGTAAGGCCAGGGCAGCTTTTCGTGGGGCCAGAGAGGCAGCCAATGGTCAAGGGAGCTGAGTGGCTTTTTTCTTGTGCCTCAGGCCGCGCATGGTAAATCCTCAGACTCCAGCAACAGCAGCAGCAGCAGCTCTAGTGATTCTGACTCAGATGGGAAGGTAAGACGCTAGCCCCCTCTCCTGGTGACCATCAGGTTACCAAATGCCAGAAATGCCCAGAAGCCCAAAGCTGAGCGTGAAGGTGCTGGGTCTTGAAGAGAGGGCACCCAGAAAGAGATGGTCCCGTATTGCCCAACAGACCATGACCTCCTCAGGTTGACCTTGGAGCCCCTGGATGACAGAGGGCAAGAGACCAGCAGCTTGATTCAGTTGGCCTGGCCAGGGAGAGTTGAGCAGCTAGAGCCACCTCCCAGAGGTCTCATCATTTCTCCCTCCATACTATTTATTATCCAGCCTCCCGGGCCTGGCCAGGGCTCTCAGAAGGAGAAAAAACTGGAGAAGGTGAAGAAAACCAAGGAAAAACGAGAGAAGGAAAAAGGAAAGAAGAAAGCAAAAGAGGGGAAGAAAGGGTCAGCCCCCTGAAGGCAGCTGGGTCTGCATCCAACAGCCCTTGGAGATAATCAGCTCCAGCCCACCCTATGTATGCCCACCCACTCCGAGCCAATAAAAGGCAGGGACCACTCAGCAGCACCCCCAAGGGGTTTATTTCTTCCTGTAACAGATGCCCATGGGCAGCGGCCCCAGCTTTGGAGCATGCTGTGCAGTTAAAGATCTCTAAGCACCTTAGAGGATGAGGATTGTGGGAGGGGAAGAGGCTCTTTCCTAGGCAGGGGGTTTGGGAACTCGGTTCAAGCACAACAGGCAAGGAGGAGATGAATCTTTGTGTGTGTGGGGGGGGGGAACAGATTCCAGTCAAAGGGCCAGGGACTTTGTGGGGAGAGGGAGAGTAGGGCCAGCAGCTCAGTCCAGAGCAATGACCCCCAATCTTCCCACGGGGTCCACTTCCTGCTTCTTGCGTCTGCAGAGGTCAGCAGCCTGGTCCTCTCCAGTCCCCATGTGGGGCCCCTCACCTGACCAGGTGAAAGGTGAGCCAGTACATGAAGAGGGGCTGGACAGCTGCGATGGCCATTGTCAGGTACATGCGTAACTGGTTCCGCGCCCCGCGGACCAGGACACCTTCAGCTGCTACTTCGGACAGGATTTTCAGTCGAAGGGTCCGGATCTGAGGAGCAGGAGCGTGAAGGAGGTTGGAGCCTCTGCTTCCCTGGGCTCCCTGGGGGTGACCAGGCCTGCCCAGTGACTACATTCTTGGGGACCCCTCAGAGATTTTTGCTCAGAGGCATCCACCAAGCCTCCAGGGGAGGATTCCTGGGATAGGGTATAGTACCCACTCTTCTCCCCTTCCTTCCCCCTAGCCTCCCAGTGACGCCCTAGGCCCATGCTCACCATAAAGACGAAAATGGCCACACAACACCAGCTGAGCACCAGGTAGTAGCCAGTCCTCCCAAACAGTAGGCCAGTCACGACCCCACCAATCATCCTAGGGGCAGAGCCAGGCCAGCACCTCAGAGCTGGCCAAGAACCCACACACCACCGCCATAGCCAGTCCTGTTACAACCATCACTCACTCTACAACTTACCCTACATATTTGTATCCTGAGAAGGCCAGCAGGTCGATGGTGGTGAGGTCTGTGTTGACAGTAACCAGGTAGAGGCTGAGCAGGATGGCCAGCACCTCCACTGTGAGCCAGGCCAGGGCTGAGCTGGCCTGCAAACCCAGGAGGTCCGGGGAGAACCTGAGGGCAGGTGTGGCTGAGGGCCTGAGTCTGGGGTTGCTTTCTAAGACCCCACCCACACCCACCTCTCCCACTCCAGCCCCAGCCTCCTCTCACCTGTCCTGCGTCCCCAAGGCCAGGCCAGCAACCAGGATGTATGTGATAAAGGCCATGGCTGCAAATGAGTCAAAGGGGGAGAGCTTTACAATCCTGCTAGGGGCCCAACGTGCAGCTGGGGTACTCCCAGCCAAGAGGTGGAGGAAGGGAGCCGAACCTCATTTGCCAGGGGCAGAGGCTGGCATGTGCAGGGGGTACTGCTGGGAGGAGGTACCTGGAATGTAGAGATCTGGGGCGTTGATGTCAAACCTTGGGGCCACTGGCATGTCCTGCTGGTACTGAACCTCCCAATCCTGCAGACAGCACGCAGCCTGAGGTGAAGCCAGGGCCCATCCCATGGCTCCCCCCACAGCCCACCCTGAGCCCAAGCTGGGAAACCTCCCCCACCAAGGTGGCTGTGGGGGAGGGGGGAGGGCACCCCGATCCAGTGGCTCTCACCTGGTGCAAGTAGGGAAACACCAAGAGTCCCAGTTTCTTTCCCACATACACTGTGTCCACTGCAAAGTAATACTTAAGCTTGGTAACAGGAATGAAGCGGTCAATCTGAGGAGACAGAACAGACCTGATGCAGTCCTATGGCACAACCTGCCCCTGCCCGGTCCCAGCCCCAGCCCTGGCACTAGGTCCACTCACATTCCTGTCCACCAGCTCCTTGCCATGGGCAGCCAGGCTGCTCCCATAGGCTACCGCCATATTGGACACGGGGTCATCGAGGAAGGCTGGCTGTGCAGGGGAAGTGTAGCCCAGGCCCCCAGGGGTCCGGTGGGCTGAATAGCCCCCGGGCCCATGGGCCGAACTGGTGTCATGGAAGAGCTGGTGAGGGTCTGCCAAGCTGGGCTCTCCCATGGGCACCCTTCTCTTCATGGCTGCCAAAGGGAAACGAGAGATGGCACCACAGATGTAGAGTGGAAGACCACCTTACAGATAAGGAAACCAAGCCACCAAGAGGGCCTCCAGTGCCATGGAACTGACTCCGAAGCCAACCCTCTCCCCATGGAACCAGGTGGGAGGGCCACTGAGGATAGGGCACTGAGTAGAGTCCAGAGGATCTGAGTTTTCTAATTCGGCCTCAAATGTTGCCAAGCTGTGGGACTGGACAAGTCACCTAACCTCTACCTGCCTGGAAGGTTGTTGTGAGAATCAATGGAGGTGCTGGTCTCGAGGTGCCCAGCACAGTCCCGGGCAAGCGGTGGGCACTGCGCGAAGACCAGTCACTACTACTGTGACCACTATCAGGGGCAGCCTCAGCACGGCGCCTATAGCATACAGCAGGCGCTACATAAAGGCCGCTTGTTTTGATTTCCCAAGGTTTCCCACCCACTTTTTTAGGGCTGCCGTCTCCCCGCGGGGGGCGTCTCCTGCCTACCGACGGGGAAACTGAGGCAGGGGCTGGACCCATTGCCCGGACGGACAAGCGGAGCCTCCCTGGCGCAGGGGCGCCCCTTGCCTCAGTTTCCCCCTCGGAGCAGTCGGCGGCAGGAGCCCCGCGCGCTGGGGTAAGGGGAGGGGTTCTAGGTGTCCCGTTCTAGGAGCCGAACTTCCCAGCCCCGCCCCCGCGCCCACCCGCACCCAACGGCCACCACCTCCCCCGGCGAGGCCCGGCCCGGCCCGCGGTCCTCCCGGCGGCCCGCCATCCTTGCCCCGGTCCGGCCCGGTCCGACTGGCCACGTACGCCACTTACGGTGCCGGGCGCTGCCCGCCGCCCCGCCGCCTCCGGGTACCGGCTGCATCCCTGACCAGCAGAGCCGACCCGGCCTCGATGGACGCCGAAAAGGACCGCGCGGCCCCCGTACCGCGCCCGTCCGCGGAGTCGCAGGCCAATGGGAGGCCGGCGCCCCGCCCGGCCCGGCCCTCCTTCGGGAGGTGACCAATAGAAAGCCAGAGGCTCTTCGAAGGCCCACCCCCTCCCGCTGACATCCAGGGGGGGAGGGGGGACGTGGATCCAGTAGGCGGAGGAAGGACCAGATAAAAGTGTCGGAAGAGGAGTGGAGAGGCATCCGCGGCAGGTGAGGAGGATTCTGGGCGTAGCTGGGCGCGTGGTACGCCGGGAGTTGTAGTTTTTGCCGTGACTCTCCCCTGTTCTCATTCATTCAGTCATTCCATCAGGCAGGCAGGAGGCAAGGTAAACAGAGGCAAAGAGAGTTGACGTAGGAGTGGGAAAGATTCGGATTTAAGTCCGGTCTCTGACCCAGCCTGGCTGTGGGATCCTAGACAAGTCATTTAACATCTCAAGGTCTCAGGCTACTGGGAATTGCAGAAGAGAACTTATGCATTGTTAAAGAGCAAGTCCTAAGTGGGAGAGCCAATAAAAAAGGCAGAACTTAGTGGAAGATGCCCGGTGCTGGGGACCCCAAACCGAACGCTTCCTGCCCTCCAAGAGCCTACATTTTATTTGGGGAATTAACAAATGAATAATGATAACAAAAGATATAAAAGAAATAATAAAGCAGACCAAAATAAAGTGGAAAACTAATAATCATAGGTAGCATTTTTATAGTGTTTTAAGGTTTGCAAAGAATTTTCCATCAGTTAACACTGTAAAAATGCTAGTCTGGTGTTCTGTGCACTTCACCACCTAGCTGCATTTGTTAAATATTTCTCCCTCGATTGAACACACACTATTAGGGGGTGTAATGTGACTAATGAGATAGCAAAGCCAGTGAAGAAACTATGGTCAGACAGGTAGGAAGAGAGGAATGTAACTGCAGAGAAGTAACTTATCTAGGAGAGAATGGTCAACTGTTCAAAATATAGCAAATCAGTTGAGAAGGACAGAGACAGCCCTCTTGGATTTACAGATCCTTGGTATTTGGAGAGGGAAGTTTCAAGGGAGTAAAGAGGTCAGAAACCAGAAAAACACATTACAAAAGACTGAAGAGGCTAGGTGGAGGCTGTAAGCATGGAAACCTTTTTCAAGGAATTTGGCTGAGAAAGAGAGGAGACATCTAGAATAGTTAGAGGAAAGCTGGGTCTAGTGAAAGTGTTTTCTGCTTGTTTGTTTTTTAGGATCAGGGTGTCTTGGAGAGGTTGTAGGCAATAGGTAAGGAACTTGTAGCTACGGAGGGAGGAGATAGACATAATTGAAGATGCAATTTCCTGGAGAAGACTGGAAGAGGAAACCCCTAAGTCTAGGGGTTGGTCTTTCCAAGAAGGTCCACCACTTCATCAGAGACTGAGGAGGAGAAGAATAAAACTTGTGTCAAGGAATTTTGAGATGAAGAGAAAGTTCCTGTCCACTGGCCTCAGTTTTCTCCGTAATGCTTCATCTGAATGAGAGGGATAGGGGCGCTACCGGAGGCTTGAAGACAGAAGAGAAGTTTTGGGAAGGCTTCTGTGGGGAGTGAGATAGGGAATTAATTAGGGAGGAATAATAGAAGTCCCTTGAATTCAGGTGACAGGTAGTGAGGACCTTAATTAGATCAGTGTCTGTGTGAATGGAGAGGAGATGGGATAAATATTGTGGAAATGGAATGAATGGGTCTCAGTTACTAATCAGCTATATGGAGAGTGAACAGTAGAAGGTGACTTTAATCTTATAAACCTGAAAAGTCACCAGAGGGAAGGTGTCAGGATAGAGAAATTAAGAAAGTAGGAGGGAGAGAATTGATATGATTGGTCACTGTGGGACTGTTGCTCAGGAGAGAAATGAGAACTGGATGTGTAATGTGGGCAGAAATGATGAATTAATCCACCAGAGCTGATGAGATCAGAGAGATAACAGAAGAAAACCTAGGCTGGAGCCTTGGAGTTACACCCAAGTACTTGGGCAAGCATGTGGAACAAGAGTTTTCAGAGGGGAAGGAGAAGAAAATGTCACAAAAATGCTGGGAGGAGAGAGCCCTCAGGAGGAAGGAGTGGTTAACAATGCCAAAAGCTACCCAGAAGTTCATGGATAATAGGACTGAGAAATGGCCATTAGATTTATTTTCTTTTTGGTGGTGGGGAGAATAGATCATTTAGATTAAGTGACTTGCCTAGAGTCACTACTAAGTGAGTCTGAGGCCTAATTTGAACTCAGGTCCTCCTGACTCCAGGGCCAGTGCTCTATCCACTAGCTGTTAGCAGGCCATTGGATTTAGCAATTAAAAGATTATTGCTATCCTTGGGAAGAGCAGTTTGAACCAATGGTAGTATCTCAGGAAGAAGGGTAAGTGAAACCATACAGATACATCACTGGACTGGACTGAAATGCCTCTTTTTATTTCCTCCTCCCAGTAAAAACTTTTGCAGTCCCTGCACATTACCTGTGCCACCCTGGTGACTCTACCTGGGGCAGCTAGGTGGGGCAATGGATAGAGCACTTGGGCCTAGAGTCAGGAATATCTGAGTTTAAATCTGGCTTTAGACACTTCCTAGCTATGTGACCCTGGGTGAGTCACTGAACCCAGCCTCTTTTCCTCATCTGTAAAATCGGAACACACTGGAAAAGAAATGGCAAACCAGTCCATTATCTTTCCTGAGAAAAAACCCCACAAGCAAACTGAACAACTGAGCACTTATGAAGATAAGCATGTCACAGTCACAAGTAATTCTTCTCTCTCACAGCCCAGTGCTCACAAAAGTACTTCACTGTACCAACTCCATCACGGATGTGTACAAGGAAATGGCACAGCGGCTCACACACTCGGGTCTTGTGCAGTACATAAAACAGAATCACCTCTCAGGGTTACATGTAGTAATCAGATACACAGATGATACATGGGTAACACCTGCTTGACTGGACTTTCTTTTCTTATGTACTCCCCTACACTGTTACTAGGAGTATCCTCTGGCGGTGTAAATGGAGTCACTTAAAGTCCCTCCTTGTATCAGGACATTTCATAATAGAAGTGTCAGGTGTTTGATGGTAGTGAGAGTGTTTGGGGAGGGTGAGCATTATAGACATGTCAGGGAGAGATAGGATGGACCAAGTTTGTAATGGGTTTGTAGGGGAACAGGTGGCAGGCCCTGGCCCTTGGGGAGGAGTCAGTACCTGACCAAAGAACATCTGGTCACTACCTTGCTGATCATCCTACCTGAGTCTCACCTAGCAATGCACCAGGAAGTAAATATTGTCCCTGTTTGAGGAAGCCACCTTCCCTGGGGTGAGATGGTTTTGACTCAATTTGTGACTTGGAAGGGAAAGGGGGGAAGGGGAGTGATGCTTGATAGACTTTTCTACAAATGCCTTTTAAATGCAGAGAGAGAGGGAGAGGGAGAGTTGAGACAGCAGATTTTAAAGTAGTAGCTACAGCCCCCCAGGAAGTCAAGATTTCAAACCCTTTGGGAGCAGTGAATTCAACTACTTGGGAGTTTTAATGCTGTATCTTTTACTTTCTATTCCATTCAGGAAATGGTCTTTCATCTATAATGTTAGGGTATAGTCCTTTGGATTCACTTACTATTGGGGAGAATCCAAAAATCCCATGGGAATAGGGACATGAACCATTGTGTGTTAAGTTATGAATTGTTAGAAATGTTCATCTTTTCCTTCCTAGACTGGATCAGACAGACCCTGAGCTTAATAAAGCATGAAAGAGAGCTGGGGGCTGGGGAAGGTAGTCTTAGAGAGGAGGCACTTGGAGGTCAGGGAGAGGGTCCAAAAAGTGGGATTGGAGCTGAGTCTCAAAAGAAGCTAAGGAACACAGATGTCAGGAGCAAGGAGGGGAGAGTGTTGTAGGTATAGGGGACAGCCACTGCAAACACATCAGGTATCGTGTGAGAAACAGCAAGATTCCTCATCAGCGTAGCTTGGGCAGATCATGCTGGGAGGAGAATAAGGTGTAAGAAGACTGGCAAAGGAGGAAGGGGTCCGGTTATGGAGGGATATATATATATATATATATATATATATATATATAAGTGCCAAACAGAGAAATTTATAGTCGAACTTGAAAGTAATAGGGACACAGCAGTTCCTTGAGGAAGGAGGGGTGGGTGGGTGGGTGGCATGGTTAGGGCTGGGTTTCAGTAAGATCACGTCATATACAACCCAGAGTATCTGGTTTGCACTTAGTAGAAAGTACACATCACTGCATTCATAGGCACCCTGAGGATCATAAGTTAACTTGCTCACCAGCTAGATGGTCCTTACATAGCTGTTGAGTTGCTGACCCCTGAGCACTCTTGGTCTCCTCATCGAGAGTCTTATTCCTGAGCTTGGCCTTGGTCCAGACAAGCCATCAGCCTCAACAAGCCTAGGGGCTTGTGGTCTCAATCCTGAGCTAGGGGATAGCCCAGCTTGGCTATCAATGGCTCCAAGCCTTATGGTTAGCTGGTATTGCTTAGGGGGAGTATGAGGTAGGAAAGGGGTGATCTCTAGATTCAGTCATTCCCCCTCACTCCCCTGGCTGGATAGACATGTCTCTTGGTCATTAACCAATCAATTGGCAAACATTTAATAAGTGCCTACTGTGTACCAGGCAGTGTTAAACACTGGTCACATGACTTAATATCCATCTGGAACTCTGTGGGAGTGGCTCCACACAACTTCAGAGGGTTACCCTACTGACAACTTAAGGTTTGTTCTCTTTTGAGGGGACACCAAACGCACTTACTCAAGAAGACTGAAGACCCTTGTGGAAAGTAGGACATAACTTAGGGCGAGTCTTTTATGTGGCTTATACATTTGCTAGGGGTGTAGTGTGTAAGAAAATGTCTATCCTATACACACAGTAAACACATTGCTTGCTAACTTGTGTGTTTGCATGGGTTAAGGATGCCATCATCTCTAGAAGATGTTAGGCAAGAGCTATTCAGGAATTTCCCAGCCCAGAACCTCGATGGGATCCTAAAGAGCCAAAGAGGTAAGAGCTTTGTGGGGAGAGCTCTCAAAAATGCTGGGTTATGGGTTTGAATTCCAAAATTCTAACATTCCAGAATTTTCCCAGGAATCAGTCAAGCTACTGACCTAGAGTTTATAGATTCCGTTATCTTCCTGTATTTTTGAAAATCAGGACACTTCCCCCTCTTCAGTCCTATGTATTTCCTCCACTCATCAAGGTCATTCTTTCATATATCACTGATCTACGGCTCAGCAGCCCCACTCCCCAGTTTTTCTCTGCTTCAGAATGGAGTGCAACTGGGCCAGTTGATTTAAGACCTGACACCTGCCCAATTCTCTTAATGTACTAAGTAGGACAACATACCCAGGCTGACCTCCTTCCCTCACTGACTGTTCACTTATTCCCACCCCCCTCAAGCAAACCCTTTCAACGTTCCCCTCTTAGTCTACCCACACCTTCCACTGTACTCTCTGAAATGCTTGCCCCATAGGCAACAAACAGAGTTTCATCTGAGTATTTTCCTTTCCTGGTCCTTCCATCTTCTGGCATTCACAGACCTGGCTCCCTCCTGATGACAGCTTCCCTGGCCAGCCTTTCCAGCCTTGGTGGCACTTTCCCTCATAACCTCTACTCACTGGTTGAGGGAAAGGAGCTGGAATACTCAAGGCTCTCCCTATATGACCATTAATCAGGAACCAATCCCCCTCTGAAATTCATCCAATCCATATTTACCAATTAATCAAAATTCTGGCAGCTGAACACTCCTTCCTTCCTCAGTCAATGTACCTCGCTGATAATCTTTCTCAACTCCTCCTATAAGGAGGACTTCAACATGTATATTGCCACTCTTTCACACACCCTACCCTTGCGGTTCTCCAACTTACTCATTTCATAACCATGGAATCTTGAATTCATGAAAAAGGAGACCTATTTCTCCACCCCACCTCCGCCACGCACAAAGATGGTCAGAGCCTAGATCTTACTCACAAACACCGACTTCCACATTCATGTATCACCCTTGCCTCAAAGGGACATTTGCATAGTACCCTCCTCATTGGTGGAGCTTGAACCCTCACTGTTGACATGAGGGGTGTAGTTGAGGGAGGCAAGATCCTGGTCTTCTGACTTCCAGCTTCTGAAATTCCCTTATCTTATAATAATCTATTGTAATTCCATTTGTCATTCTGCCAGGAAAATCCTTCTTTGTCTGACCCCTGACCCCCAATCCCTAGACCCCTCAGCTCTTTTTCAGGTCATTCATTATCCCTGCACTGGGTTTACTCTTTCCGTTCAACTTCATATTGTTCTCTTATCTCAAGTTCTTTGGCCCCTTATCCTATCAACCTTGCCCTGCCAAGCCTCAACCCTGGGTTATTGCCACCATCTGCTCTCTTTACTCCTACTCACATGCCACGAAATGATGCTGACGAAAATCACTCTGTGATAACTGGGTCCACTGCAAATTTATGTTACATGATCTCAACTGGGCTCTCACTGCAACAGGGCAGTTGTTTTTTGTTCAGTCTTTTCAGCATGTTGGACTCTTCGTTGATCCCATTTGAAGTTTTCTTGGCAAAGATACTGGAGAGAATGGCTGTTTCCTTCTCATTTGACACATGAGAAAACTGAGGCAAACAGGGTGAAGTGAACAGTTAGGTTATGTCTGAAGCCAGATTTGAACTCAGATCTTCCTGACTCCAGCTCTAGGCACTCTATCCACTGCACAACCTACCTGCCCTTTTATACCTTCCTAATTGAATCACTATTCCAGCTCTTCCAAACTTTTTCATCCCTCCTCAAATCTCTCTTAGTTCCCCTTCCCCGCTCCCATCTCTCCCCTCCTATTCATCCCATATCACTAAGATTTCTTTTGCCATTTTTTCCTCCTTCATCCAAGGTGGCCCTTCTCCTTTATATGCATAAGTAATTTCATTCCATCCTGTCTTCTCTGTCAGATTGCCCCTTCCATCATCCCCACTGTCATTTATTTTGGTGTCTATCCACTGGCTACTTCCCTATCTACCACAAAAAGCCTCCTCCATCCTCAAAGAACTCTCTCTTGGTCTGTCCATCCCCTCTACCTACAGTTCTATAGCTCTCCTGTCTTTTGTAGCTAAACAACTTGAGAAAGCTATCTACCCTCAATGCCCTTACTTCCTTTTCTCACACTCCCGTGACTCCCTACAGTCTGACTTTTGAACTCATCACTCAACAGGAATTGCCCTCTCCAAAACGACCAACGATCTCATAATCACCCAATCTAATAGCCTTTTCTTTGTCTTTATCATTCTGGACTTCCTGAAGCCTTGGACACTGCCGATTGCCCTCTTCTTCCTGATACTTTTCTCCTAGATTTCCATGGCATCCATCTCTCCCAGTTTTCCTCTCACCTATCCAACTGCTCTTTCTCAGTCTCTTTTACTGGATCTCCATCCAAGCCAAATCCTATAGCCATTGACTTCCCACAGAGCTCTCTTGGGCCCTCTTCTCTTCTCTCTGCATACTGTTTCACTTGGTAATCTCATCACCCATGGATTTAATGATTATCCCTAAACAGAGATTCTCAGTTCTTAATTTTTCTTCAGCATCAATTAGTGGCATGTGAGTAGGAGTGAAGACAGATAGGAATAATCCCGAGTTGAGGCTTGGCAGGGTGGGGTTTTTGATAGGATAAGGGGCCATGGGACTTGAGATAAGAGGACCAGGTGAGGTTGAGTGGAAGGAGAACATAGCCGCCTCAGGGATAATGACCTGAAAAAGAGCTGAAGGGTCAAGGAATTGGGGGTCAGAGTGTGGACAAAGAAGAGTTTCCAGGTAGAATGAGAGATGGAATTACAGTAGATTGCTATAAGATAAGGGAATTTCAGAAGCTGGAAGCTAGAAGACCAGGATCTTGCCTCCCTCAAATCTTTGTCTGACCATAATCTCCCTGCTGACTCTGTCTCATTTCCAGCAGCCTGTTGGATATCTCAAACTGGAAGTCTTGGAGATATTTTATTTTTTTATATATATTTTATTTTTTTGATATTTTAGTTCTCAATTTATTTTCAGTGTTCTATAATCACTACCTTATAACTTACATTTCTTCCCTTACCTCCCTCCTTCTTCCACCCTCCCTGAGAGAGCATACAATTTTATATAGGATCTACACAGACATTACTATTAAATACATTTTCACCATAGTCATATTGTGTATAAGAATTAAAAATGGGGAGAAATCATATAACAAACCAAAACATAACACAAAAGAAAAATGATCTGCTACAATCTGCAATTGAATTCCCTAGTTCTTTCTCTGGATGTGGAAGGCATTTTGCCTTAAAAGACCATTGGGAATTTTTTAAGTCCTTGCATTGCAATGAAGTACTGAGTCTACCAGAAAAAAACTCTTGCACACTATGGTCGTTGCTGTGCACAAAGTTCTCCTGGTTTTGCTCCTTTCGCTCAGCATCAGATCATATAAGTCTTTCCAGGCCTCTCTGAAGTCTTCCTGCTCATTGTTTCTTATAGCACAATAGTATTCCATTACATTTATATGCCATAATTTATTCAGCCATTCCCCAATTGATGAGCATCCCCTTGATTTCTAGTTTTTGGCCACCACAAAGAGAGCTGCTATAAATATTTTTGTACATGTGGGACCCTTTCCCATTTTTATGATCTCTTGGGGATACAGTCCCAGAAGCAGTATTGCTGGGTCAAAGAGCATGCATATTTTTGTAGCCCTTTGGGCATAGTTCCAAATTGCTCTCCAGAATAGCTGGATCAGCTCACAGCTCCACCAACAATGAATTAATGTTCCAACTCTCCCACATCTTCTACAACATTTATCGTCTTCCTGTTTTGTCATGTTAGCCAATCTGATAGGTGTGATGTGGTACCTCAGAGTTGTTTTGATTTGCGTCTCTCTAATATATAGTGATTTAGAGTATTTTTTTCATATGACTATAGATAATCTTTAATTTCTTCCTTTGAAAACTGCCTGTTCATATCCTTTGACCATTTATCAGTTGGGGAATTGGAGACATTTTAAATTCAACATACTCAAAACTAAACTCGTTATCTTTCCTCAAAAAACCTTGCCTTCTTCCTAACTTCCCTTTTGCTTTGGAAGGTCCCATCACCCTCCTGGTCACCCAGAGTAGCAACTTCAATCATAAACCCCCTCCTGCCATATGCAATCTATTGCTGTATCTTGCCCTTTCTTCCCAGTCTGTTCCCCCTTCTCTCTTCAGACATGGCCATAAGTCTGATGCAAGCCCTCCTCACCCCATACATCTAGAAAATATTTCAGTAGCCTGCTGGCGGATTGGATTGCCACAAATCTCCCTACTCCAATCCATCCTCCACTCAGCTGTCAAAATGATCTGCCTAAAGCACAAATCTGACCATGTCACCCCTTTATTTATTAGATTGCAGTGGCTCCCTGTTGCCATCAGGAACAAAAGTAAGATTTTGGAGGGTGCATGGTGGCAGGGTGGATAGAGCACAGGCTCTGGAGTCAGGAGGACCTGAGTTCAAATGTAACCTCAAGTTCTTACTTAGTGTATGACCCCCAGGCAAGTCACATCCCCAGGTGTCTAAAAAACCCAAATTCTCCATTTGGCTTTTAAAGTCCTTCATCATCTCATTCCTTTCTCCCTTTCCAGGCTTCTTACACCTTACTCTTCCACCCTGATCCCATATACTCTGCTTCCCAGGGATGCTGTCCTCTTTACTGTTCCTGGAAGAAGACTTCAGCTCCTGACTAGGGGCATTCTCACTGGTCATCCCCTATACCTGGAACTCTCTCCTTTCTTACCTCCACTTCCTTCCCTGGCTTCCCTCAAGTCTCAGCTAGAGTCTTCCCTTCTTCAAGAAATATTTCCTGATTCCCTTAATGGCAGTGCCTTCTTTCTGTTGTTTATCTTCTATTTAGCCTGTCTCTAGCTTGATTGTTCATGGTTGGTTATGTGTTATCTCCCTGCATTAGACTGTGAGCTCTAAGGGACTCCCTTTTACCTTTCTTTGTATCCCCAGCAACTGGTGCACAGTAGACGCTTAATAAATGCTCTTTGATTGACTTCTGAATATCTCTAAAGGAGAGATCAAGGTTGATGACTCACTCAAATCCAGACACCACCCTTTTGATCATCCTTTTCAAGAGCACAGGATGGCAGAGGGGCTACAGCCACAACAATTGACTGCCTGAGGTCAGGGCCAAGCTTCCCTTTAGTCACAACTCAACTCCAGACTTCTGGTCTCCAGCCGCCTTCCCACGATGGAGACATCTCGGTACTCTTATCTCACTGCTTTTCCTTTATGTATTATCTTCCCTTCTTAGAATATTAGTTTCATGGAGGTCTGGGACTTTGATTCTGCTGGTCTTTGTGGCCTGAGCACTTAGCCCAGTGCCTGACATATGATGAGTATTTAACAAATGCTCTACCTACCTCCCCACCTACTTGTCCATCTAGGATGGTTATGTGCTTTCCTGCTACATCCTTACTTAGCTTGAGTAACAAACCCCGAGGAAGCATTTTTGTTCCACCCTTTCCAGTCCAAGGGTCTTTCTCCTTGGCAGGGCAAACAAAAGCGAAATAAAGTTGAGAGCTTGGCTGTGTGTGCATGCATGCATGTGTGTGTGTGTGTGTGTGTGTGTGTGTGTGTGTGTGTGTCTGTCTGTCTGTCTGTCTGTCTCTGTCTCTTTTATCATCTCATCCAGTCTGGGCAGCACTCCTAACCCTTCTTTGACATCTTCCCCAACAGAAGTCTTATAAACCCAGCCTTCTTGTCCTTTGATTTCCTTGTCAACTTGACCTCGTTCTTAGTTTAATTCCTGATATTAGTTCAGGTCCATGCCAGGCTTGTTCCTATCTTTCCAACTCTTCTCCTAATCCTATGATTCGTTCTCCCTGTATCCTCCAGACACTCGATCCTTCCATATTCTACTAATCCATCCCAGTTTTCCCTTCAGTCTCCTTTCATTAGTTTCATGACACCCTCTCCTCTTATGCCTCAGGTCCCCTTGTCCTATCCCACTCCCTGTGCCTTGCCCTGGGTTCCCCACACCCTTTACCTGCTCTGGGACCCTCTAGAGAAAATCATACGACTGACTGACTGATGCTATCTACTCTCAAGTAGAAGCCCTCACTGCTTCACAGCCTATGAGGGTTAGCTCACCATGCCCTCAAGCTCTTACCCTTTGTCTTCCTTTTCACAATCAAAATCCTACCCCCAATATTTCCTCATACCCCTCTTAGCCTCTCACCTGTACTATTGCAATAAGCTCCTCATTTGCCTCTCCCCTCTCCAAGCCATCCTTACCCCATCTGTCAAACTGGTTTTCCTAAAGTTTAAATCACTCCCCTATGCAATCCCTGTGATCTCCATTCATCCTTGGTTTGATATTTCAGGCCTTTCATCACCAGGTTCCCATCTAGCTTTCCAGTCTTATTGTATATTACTCAATTCTACATATGAAGTTCCTCATGGTGAGGTCTGGAGGGGGTGTATGAGACCCCCACAAAGACCAGGGTACCAGGGGCAGGTCATCTAGAAAAGAATTCACTGACAAGCATTGTTAAAGTCAACATAAAGATTTATTACGCTTTTCAGTGGTCAAGGGTTCTTAGGAAACCTGCCACCTTCGAGGGGTACAGGGAAAGTTTATATAGTATATTCTATAGTATTATTTGTGTCAAATATGCTAACTAGGTGTTTTGGGATGGGATTAGGGAGTGGTTAATTCTTAAAGGATCATGCACTTTTGATATCTACTGAGCAGGTATTTTACCCAAAATTCATTGGGAAATAGACCAAGGGGAGGATACCTGGGAGGTGTGATTTTTAGGCCTGAAATGTCACTAAGTCAATCCACAGTCAGGGCTGGCTCAGAAAAACCAGGTTGTCCTCATCAATGTCTTGTTAGACAAGATAAATGTAAGGAAGTATAGGTATGTTTAAGTCTAGGATATATGTGATTGATTGGTCAGCGAGTAGTAAATGTCATTATGACCCAGTGCACAACCCATTAAGCCAGTACACAGCTGGTTAAGTCTAATGAGTTCTATAGGTGCAGCTGGTTACTATAGCAAGAAGGTAGATTTCGGTTGTTGCTAGGGCAAGCTGTGTCCTTGAGAGAGAAATTGCCTGAGATGGTATTTTGAGGCTAGGGAGAAATATGATTTTTAAAGAGAAATGTAATTTTACAATTGGGGCCCAAGTACATGCACCCAAGCACCCCATTTCTCATACAGGACCATCCATTTCCAGCATTCATGCCTTTCTACTGGCTTTCCTGCATGCCTGACTTCTTCCTTCTTCCGTCTTGTAGAATCCAGTTTTGTCTAAGGTTCAGATCAAGCACTACTGTCTACTCCAGGCTTTTACCAATCCTTGCTATAGCCTTCCCTCACAGCAGCTGGAGACTCAGAAAAGAAAGTTTTCACCCCCCCCCCCTCCCAATTCCTTGGCATCATCAAATGACTCAACATCTATAATGGATATAAACATAACCCTAGCATTTATATAGCACTTACTATATGCCAGATATTATGTTAAGTTCTTTATAAATATCATCTCATTCAATGCTCACATGGGTGGTAGGTGCTATCATGAGTCCCATTTTACAGCTGAGAAAACTAAGATAATAGTTAAGTGACACACAAGCATATTATGCATAAATATACATACATGTTGCTTTGTAAAACATTAAAGTGCTATGCAAATGGCAGCTCTCATGATGACTTGTCCTTTCACTGGCTTTTGACACTGGTAATTACTCCCTCCACCTCCCTTGCCTTCTTTGCTTCTGTGCTCTTTCTCTGTTCTCTTCCTGCCTATCAGACTATCAGTCTCGTGTTTCCTTTTCTGGCTCACCACTCATTTCCTGTGTCTCCTACGGATCTATCCTGGGTAGCTCTCTTCTCTCTCTCTCTCTCTCTCTCTCTCTCTCTCTCTCTCTCTCTCTCTCTCAATACTCCCATGGATAAGACTCCCAAATCTCCATTTCTGCCCCAAGTCATTCTCCACAATTCCAGCTCCAGACTTCCTTCAAGACTTAGGCTTGAGGATCACCTTCTTCATGAAGCCTTTCTGCTGCTAGTGTCCTCCCTCTCCCCCCACCAAACTCCCTAATGTTTATTTTGCATATTTTATGCATGCACATATATATATATATACATATATATACACACATATACATACACACACGTTGCCTCCCCCATTAGAACATAAGCTCCTTGAGGGTATATCTGTCTTTATACTATCAGTGATAAGCTCCGTACCTAGCACACAATGATAATAACTAGCATTTATATAGTGCAATTGATGACCAATTAATCAACAAGCATTTATTAAGTGCTAATTAACAGAGGCAGCTGGCCCAGCACATAGATGGATGGCCTTGGAGTCAAGAGTGCCAGAATACAGCCTAAAACATTTCCTAGCTGTGTGACCCTGGACAAATGATTTGTAAAGTGCTTTACAAAGATTATCTCATTTTATACTTACAGCAATCCTAGTGCTAATTCTTCCTGAACACCCCACACAGCCTTTGCTGAGACCTTTTCAGGGCTGCTCATCCTCCTTTGGGGTCCACCAGCCACCCAACTCTGGTACCTCCTAGAAGTTATAGCATGTGCAGCGGCCACATGGTAAAGCAGCGTGAGGGTAACCGAGGAGCCTCATCCATCAATGAGTTAAGGGGATGTCTACCCTAGGCATGTAGACTTCCTCTACAGAACAGACAGATGAGGGCAATTTATTCCAATGGTCATGAAATTGACTGAAACAGGCACTTAGAGCTTGGCTGAGGATTGAAGATGCCAAGGTTATCCACTCTATCCTAGGTCATTCCATTGTCAGTCTTCTTGATTTTTGTCCTACCACGGAACTCCTGAAGGGAGAAGAAGGCTGACAACTTTGAGCAGTTCTACCTCACTTAAATCCGATTTATCAGCAAGTCATCAGTCTTTGTAAAACAAAGGATAAATAACACGAGTAATCCTGGGAGAAGGGGCTAATATTATCCCCATTTTACAGATGAAGCAGCTGATTCAGGCAGAAGTTAAGTGACTTGTCTAAGGTCACATAGCTAGGAAGTACCCAAGTCTGGCTTTAGGTGTTCTTGACTCCAAGTCTACCCATCTGGACACTGGGCCAGCTGCCTCTGTTAATTAACACTTAATAAATGCCTGTTGATTGGTCACCAATTGGACATAGCTACCTGGATATCCCTCAGACATCTCAAACTCAGACTTGTTTAATACCTAATTTATTACGTGTCTTTCACCCCCAACCTACCCTTCCTTCTGAGGAAACCATTCCCTGTCCAGTTACTCAGGTTCCAAATGACTTAGGCCTGATTGGGTTCTTTCCAAACTCAACAACCTTCAATGGCTCCCAATTGCCTTAATCATAAAATCCTAGGCAGGACATTTAAAGTCCTTTACTAACTCTCTCATTTAACTTTCCAGAAATTTTCTATTATTCCTGTTCACACAGTCTATGTGATAGACCTGTTCTCAAACTGAATATTCCTTGCCCCGGCTCTCTGCTCTTCATAGACTGTCTCCCTATGCCTGAAACACATATTCTCTCCTCCTCTCTAATTCTTAAAAATATCTGAAGCTTCATTGCTTCCTTCTACGTAGGGTCTAGGGTCTGCAAGCATTTTTTTTTGTTATTTCTATGCTTTTTATTTTTCTAAAGTATTTTAAAATTCTTAAATAATATTTTATTTTTTCTAATTACACTGGGAACTTGTTTTGAAAAAAATTTCATAACTGTATTTCACTATAATTGGTTTCCATTGTAATCCTAAGTATTTTATTGTTGTGTGCAGTCATGTCTGACTCTTTGTGACCCCATTTGGGGTTTTCTTGGCAGAGATACAGGAGTGGCCTGCCATTTCCTGCTCCAGCTCATTTTACAGATGAGGAAACTGAGGCAAACAGGGTGGAGTGTATTGTCCTGGGTCACACAGCTAGTAAGTGTTTGAGGCTGGATTTTAACTCAGGAAGAGGAGTCTTCCAGAGCAGCATGCTATCCAGTGCACCACCTAAATGCCCTGTATTTTATTATATGAATATAATATATATATATTTTATCATATGCATCTAAAAACATGATTCTGAGAAGGGATCTATAGGCATCACCAGGCTGCCAAAGGGGTCCAAGACATAAAAAATGATTAAGAATTCCAGTTTATGTGTTATGGTCACCCTCCTCAAATGGTCATGGGTTATATATCTATATGCACCTCAGTCCTTTCTTCCCCCTTCCAATTCAAAGTAAGATTCTAGAGGGCAAGCAAATACTGTTTTCTTGGGTCTGTCTCTAGTTCCCACCCACTATCTGGGGCATAGAAGAGAAAGAGAGCAAAATAAACATTTGTGGAAGTGAATTTCTCCCTGTGCTTTCTCACAACCAGAGATGATTTGAAGATGTCATTAAAGTCCCAGCCATCTCTAGTTCTTTAAACTTTCTTCTCCTTCAGTATTGAACTTGGCTCCCCCATGTCATCCAAGGCCTGGTTGATGGAGTGCCCAGAAACTGATTCTGAAGTGACTCCCCCCACAGAGTTGGTCAGCCATTTCCTGCCTGTTAAGTCAACTTCATTTTGGGGGAAGTTTGGTGCTCAAGGTGTCCCTGCCTCCAAAGTCTCCCATATCTGCTGGTGGGTGGCAGTTATGTGAAGTAGAAACTGCTGGCTTTTTTGTTCCTTAACCCAGATCCAGGTTTTCTAATTTTCGTCCAGCCTCTTTCTTAGGCAGACCTTTTGAACTAAAGTCTACAATATTTGAAATTTCTCTGAAAAGATAGATTTGACTAGAAATTTGACTGCTGTGTGCCAGGCTTGGGTTTGCTAAGATGATAGGCATAGAAAGGAAAAAAAACCCAAACCTCCCTGATATGGAGACTCTCAAAAGTTTGATTCAAGGTAAAAAACCAAACCCCAAAGCAACATTTATTAAGTGCCAGGTGCTTGATCAGGTGCTAGGAATACAGTCCTTGCCTGCTCTCAAGGAGTTCCCATTCTGGAGTAGGCATAGGAGGCTTCTCCATAGACTTTCTCTATCTCTTTATCCACTACAACAGAGGAGCTTTAAGACCCAAGTGATTTCTGTAGCATTCAGCATCTCTCAGAAAGGTCCCTGAGGGACAGCTAGGTGGCCCAATGGTCAGAGCCCAGGGTCTGGAGTCAGAAAGACCGATTTTAGTCTCAGGAACTTACTAGCTGTGTCATCCTGCCCAACTCAGCCAGTTTTGCCTCGGTTTCCTTGTCTATACAGGCAGATGCTGTATAAATGTCTATTGTTGTTTCATTAATCTTTGTCATTTAGGACTTTCTGCCTCAGTTTTCTCATCTGTATTCCGCACACTCTCCTTGTACTTCAGTACCTGACTGTCACATTCCTTAATCTCCCTCTCTTTCCCTCTATTCCCTCAACCTTGTGCCTTAGCCTTCACTCTCCAGAATCCTACCGTTTCTCAATAGCTAACCTCTCTCTTTCCCTTTGATTTCTCTCTTTTCTTTTCCCCTGTCCTTGCTGCTCCTCAGTCTTTCTTCTTCCTCAGTGTCCTACTCTCTGACCCCTTCCCTTGGATTTGGGGGTTACCCTATCCAGGAACAATTGTATGTGTGTCTCTAGGGCATGGGGATAAGGAGGAAGCACCTTGTGGTCCGCGATACTAGCTAGGAGGAAGCCTGCCTGAGTAATAATAGGTTTTGGGGTGGGGGTGGGCTGGGCGTAGGAGAGTAAGGGAGGCTTGCAATACGGGAACCGTGTCAAGCCGCATCTATGGGCAGGATTACAGAACTGAGCTTTAGGAGAGGTAGCTTGGCTTCTTGATGTAGCATCTGATCTTATTTCTCCTGAGGGGTAATGGGTTGATTGGAAAGTTAAAAACTGAGTAGGTTTTGTTTTCTTTCTTTGGTTCTAAGTTGGGCGTGCTAGCCATCTTCTCAATACCCGGCCCTTCTAGCTATTGCCAGATGTAGGAGGCGGGGCACATCTGTGTGGGGTCCTGGAATTCCAATTGCGGCGTCTGGGGAGATTGCCTAGAGGAAAAACACCACCCCCACCATTCAGTGCGCTCGTGGACTGGGCAAGGACGTCGGGGATCCTGGGGGAGCCCGGACACTGGAGGCCTTCTAGACGAGCCTTGCCTCGAGGAGGCTTCCCTGCCCCTTGGTCCCGCCCCTCCTTTCCCCTCCTCCGCTTTCTCCTCCTCTACTTTGCTACCCCACCGGGCCCCTCCCCGAGGTGGGACTCTGGCCGAAAGCATCTGGATCCAAAACTCGCTCCTCCCGTTGGCAGCTTCAGCCGGGCTTTGCTTTTCCACCCAGTGTCGGACACGTCGCCTGAGCCGCAAGACATTATGTTCGTCTCCACCGCAGTCCTTTTCTCCTAGGACGCCAGGGTTTCCCGGGTGGGAGTGGGGGGAGCGACCCTCTAGCCCTAGGGGGCCTTTGCTCCCCTACGTCTGGGTCTCCCCGCCGGAGGTGCGTCTCTCCGGCCCTGGGGGGGAGGCCCTCGCTCCCGGACGCCTGGGTTTCCCCGCCGGGGCCAAGTCTCTCTGTCCCTAGGGTGCCCTCGCTCCTGGACTCTTGGGTTTCTCCGCTATGGGCGCGTCTCCCTGACCTAAGGTGCCTGAATCTTCCCAGATCTAGGGAGTCTTTAGGACACCTGGGTCTCTCCACTGGGGGTGGGTCTCTCCTAGCCACTTCCACCCACACTCGCTCCCCAACATCTGGACTTTCCGGACCCAAGGGGCCTTTCCTCCGGGAGCGCGTCTCTCTGGATCCTCTGGCCCTAGGCTCCCTAGATCCCGCTCTAGGACGCTGGAGCCCGAGGGCCTGGGGGCGATGAATCGGAGGGCGCTCCTGGCCCTGGCATTGCTGGTATACGCGGGCTACCTGACTCTGGGGGCCCTTGTGGTATCGGCGATCGAGCGGCCCCAGGAGAGCCGACTGCGGGCTGAGCTGCGGGCTCTGAAGGGGGAGCTGCTGGAGAGCAGCCCGTGCCTGGACGAGCCGACGCTAGAGCGCTTCCTGGAGCGGGTGCTGGAGGCCGGGCGCCACGGGGTGTCGGTCCTGCACAACGCCACGGCGCCCAGCAGCTGGGACTTGGCCTCGGCGCTCTTCTTCGCGAGCACCCTCATCAGCACCGTGGGTGAGTCCCCCAACGAGGCCCCTCCAGGTCTCCTGCGTCTTTCGGGCTGATTTTCCTCGACTTCGCTACTCTATCCTCCCCTTCTGCCTTCTCCCTCTTCCTCCCCTGTCTTTTCTTCCCCTCCCCCCTCCCCCATACATGAACTTCCTCTTTGCTTTAACTTTTAAACTGGGTTTGGAAGGAGTAGGGGAGGGAAAATTCCAGCTCCTTTCAGCCTCCCCCTCCACATGTGAAGCTAGATCTTTCTTCCTAGCCAGGTCTGGAAGGAAGAAGAGATAGTTCACTGACAAGGCCCCAGTCCGAGACTAGTTTCCTCTCCCTGCCCCCTCCAACACATCTGGGAGGGATCATGTACTCTCTCTCAGCTGTGTCCTAGGTCTGGGACAGGTTAGACCTGCTCTGTGCCCTGGCAGGAGGCAGGGCCTGAGGTTTCAGCCTCTTGCCTAGCTCTTTGATCTCTGCCCTGCTCACTCCACTGACCTCCTACCTTCCTTGGTTTGCATGGCTGTCAACAGTACAGGGTAGCAACCTGGGCATGCTATAGCTAGCCGACCACTTCCTTTCCTCCATCTCCCAGCTTAAGACTCGGAGATTCAGTGGCAAGATCTAGCCCATTTTTTCTAAGGAAGCCTTGTTACCAGGCTGTAGATGGACAGCCTTGAGTGTACTGGGAAGGACTAGGACTCAGAAATTGTTTTTAAACCCCACCTCTTCCTCAAATAGATTATACAGAGGTAATTAGAGAAGACTTTGGAGGAGGACAGCTTCAGAGCTATGTACACAGGGAAGTCACAGTTGGGATGTCCCAGTAAAAACGGAACCAAATTCAACAGGCAGTGTGTTTTAGTGGACAGAATTGAAAATTTGGGAGTCAGCAAAAACTGGGCTCAGGTCTTGGCACAGGCCCCTGTGTGTTGCTGGGCCACTCACTTGATTTCTCTGGGTGTCAATTTCTTTCTGTTGAACAGAAGAGTCAGACCAAGCAGGGGTCTTTCATCTGAAAATCTAGGAGGCTAGAAATGTTTCATTCGGCACTCCCTATGAACAAAGTAGGCCAGAGTGGGCTGCTTGGGGGAAACTAGTTAGGAAGACTGATTTCAGAAAGAACTTGGCCTCAGTGATTATTCTAGAGCCTGGCCAGAAGTGGAGACAAAGAAGGAGATTCAAAGGATTGTAGAGTTTGAAGGGAGGCCCCTCAGCTCATTCAGCCTAGATGCTTCAGTAGGGTAACTGAGGCCCCAGCAGATTTACTGGCTTACTCAAATCCACAGTCCTTTAAGACCCAAGCTTGGAGATGCCACACTCCTCCTTTACTTCTTCCTTCTTCCTTCTTCCCTCTAGGTTATGGCTATACCACTCCTCTGTCAGATTCAGGCAAGGCTTTCTCCATCTTCTTTGCCTTGCTCGGAGTGCCATTTACCATGCTGGTGCTGACAGCCACAGCCCAGCGCGTGGCCTTGCTGGTGACCCACGCCCCGATGCGCTGGCTACAGTTCCACCGAGGCTGGGACCGAAGACTGCTGGCCCGCTGGCACCTGGCACTGCTGCTGCTGGGAGTGCTGACCATTTTCTTCCTGGTGCCTGCTGCCATCTTCAAGTACCTGGAGCAGGCCTGGACTTTCCTTGACGCTTTCTACTTCTGCTTTATTTCACTTTCCACCATTGGGCTAGGGGACTACGTCCCTGGTGAACAGGAAGGTCAGAAGAACAGGGCCCTTTACAAGGTTCTGGTCACAGGTAATCGATGGATCTATCACCTAAGGATCTGGGAACTCTAACCCCCCAGAAAAGGGTTGATTTAGGGGAACTTGGAGGGCATATGATCCTATGCAAAGGGAGCTATCTCACACACACACACACACACACACACACACACACACCTTAGTCTAAAAGGAAATAGCCAATGTCCAAGGTTCTATCCTGTATCCCACATAGGGGATCTCTGAAGGGTGGCAATCCATGGGAATGGGCAAACTGTTTCCATTGTCAATCTTTTTCCATTCCTTTCCCTCATACCTGTAGTGTACCTGTTCCTGGGTCTGGTGGCCATGGCCTTAGTTCTCCAGACCTTCCGGCATGTGGCTGACCTCCATGGATGGACTGAACTCATCCTGCTGCCCCAGGAGTGCCGTACTGAGGATGAGGAAGATGAGCACACTGATATCTTGGATTCTCGGGTTCAATCCACTCACCAGCAGCTCAACTCAGGCACCCACTCAAACTATGCTACCATTCCCCGGTAGCCCCCTTGCCCAGGCCCTGCCTTTGGGGCCAGGTTGTGGGCCTGGGGCAAGACTGAGCCCCCTTTTATCCTTGCTGTGACTGTCCCTTGTGTCTGATCCCTGAGCCCTGCTGCCCATTGGCATGTGATAATATTACAACCATTTTTTTTTGCACTTTAAAGCATTCCCCATCTCATTCAATGCCAGATGTTGCCCAAGTGTACTTGGGGGAGAGGGCTGGGAAAAAAGGGTATGGGATGGGAAGGAGTCTCTGGCTGAGTTCCAATTCCCATACTCACAAGAGTCTTCCAGGCTTCAGAGGTTCACCTGCCTAGAATGAAGAAAAAAATGTCCATGTTTACAACACTAGGAAGATGAACATCCATGAGAAGGATGACAAAATCCAATTAGGGAAGAGAAGTTGGGTTTTCTGAGTTCTGATCTTGCCTTGGCAAGTTAGCTGTAAAGCCCTTAGCCTCAGTTTCCCCTTCTGTATAATGAAGTTGAACTGTATGATGTGTAAGCGCCCTTTCAGTCTTGGGTAGGGTCCCTTTCTGAGTGTATTTTTCATATCCCAACCAAGCATCTCTTTCCCATTACTTTCTTAGTAGAGTGAGTAACTAGGGCTCAATGATCAGGACCTTGTACCAGGGCAACCAGATTTAGGGTCCCTGTCTCCAAGGGGCACTTTCCCTCTCTGGCAGTCAAACTGAAGGTAAGTTACATTGCTGCTGCCTCCCACCTGCCTCAGGCATGAATTCCTAATTATAGTTCCTTCTCTTAGTCTTTACACCTTGGTTATGATTCTTGCTTCTTCATTCTCAAAGAGGATCAATGACATTGAGGGTGATGGCTTGGATTTAAGTGAGGCTGAACTCTGTCTGGATGCAGTGGGAGACCTTGACCTTTTTAAATGAAGGTCTTTCTCAGGTCTCAGTTTGTCTGAGGCAATGCCCCTTCAGTAACTAAAGGTTAGGTAAGAATTGAAGCAAAAGAGACCTAGTTTTCTTTCATAGAGAGTAAATCTGGGAGGGAAAGAATTAAGAAGCCTTTATCTTTAGGGACCCCCTCCCCTTTTCTTCACCCATTCCTATCTGTTTTCTCTTTGATCTTTTATAAACCATAGGAGTGAAATGAGAATGCATCATGAGCTTGGGAGGGGAGAAGGGAGAAAGGCAATGATTTTTGTAGAATTGGAAGTAGGACCAGTGACCCCTTCCTCTATTCCTGCCCACCCCCAACCCCTAAGACTTATGCCCTTCCTCCGCAATGCACCAGGTCTCAAATCTGACCTCTGCCTTTTGGGGCTCAAACCTGCCCTGTCAGAGACAAAATTCTTAATCCAGTGATTTGGAATTATAAGCACATCTATTTCTAGAGAAAACCCAAAGGGAAAGTGGTCCAGTCCACTTACCTTTCCTTTGAAAATCTCTGCCTAAGCCATTTTCCACATACACTAAAAGTTAAAGAACGTCAGAATTCCCTATCAGCATCAGTCCCAGAGAAAGTGTATTCATCAGAGTAGTCATTCTCCTTCCCTCTAGTGGCCAAAAGTGGTACTGCTCAGCTCTTAGCTGGGTCTCAGGCAACTAGAGGAGCTTTAGAAATACTGTTGACTGACTGCTCATAATTGAATGAAGAGCCTCTTTCTCTTTCCCAATCCCCATACCGATCACCCCATCTCTGATTTAGTTTCCATTTCAAAAAGTTCGGTCTTGGAAAAGGCTGTGAAACTTACTGGCAAACCACTCCAGTATCTCTGCCAAGAAAAGCCCAAATTTGGTGAGAAGAGTCATATAGCTGAACAGCTGATTTAAGTACGAGGACAAATCACTTAACCATAAGTCTTCCTCGGTTTCCCCATTTGTACAGTGAGGAAAGTAATAGTACCTAAGAATAAAGCATTATATAAACGCTAGCAATTATTAGTGTTACTGACAAGATTTCTGTTCAGGTGGGGTCCAGGATTTGAGACAAAGATGCTGAGAAAATAGATTTTAAAAATAACTTCTGCAAGATCAGTTTGGAACAAAACCAGGAATTCCAACAGTGGCTGAAAAAGCATACATTAAGCATTTTTTGTTCAGCCATTTTCTTTTTCAGTTGTGTCTGACTCTTCATGACCCCATTTGGTTTTTCTAGGCAGAGATATTGGAGTGGTTTACCATTTTCTTCTCCGGCTTATTTTACAGTGGAGGAAATAGAGGCCAACAGGGAAGTGATTTGCCAAGGTTCACGAGGTTAGTAAGTGTGTGAGGCTCAGGAAGATGAGTCTTCCTGACTCCCAGACCTGTACTGTATGCACTATGGCACCACCTGGCTGGATTTAAATATATGCTAAATGTTGTGCTTATTTAAAAAACAAAAAGTAAAACCAAAAGACTTCAGGAAAACAGCCCCTGCTCTCAAAAGAGGTTAGATTCTAAGAGGTGAGTGATGGCTTCGGAGTAGGTGTTGATTTGCTGAAGTGCCACACTGCTTGAGAGAAACTAGGGCTAATTGATGGGCTCTTTTCCTTACTATTGTTTAGATCACAGTGCCCTGAAAATAGAAGGCTTTGGTGAGAGGAGGGAGAGAAGAGAATAGGGGCAGGGGGTAGGCAGATTGATTGAGGGCCCAGGTGCAGTTCTCTGGAATATGAAGCTCTTGGATTGGAGGGAGTACCAGAGCTGAAGAGGGTTAAGATCCCCAGGGGCCATGTCCTTGGAAATATTGATGGTACTGTGACCTGGCAAAGAGCAGAAGAGGTAGGGATAAGAGGAAAGGATTCTAGGCATGGACAACAGTCTCTGTTAAAGCGGAGATGAGAAAGGGATTACTGTTCATCCTTTGTGCGACAAGAGGACCATAACTACACCTCAGTGTCGAGGGTCAAGGTACAGTGTGTCTGATTGTGGCTGATTGGACCAATATGAACTCAGAAGGCTCCACCACAGGTCAGGAACCAATAGTCCATATGAACATTTGGGGTAGAAATGGCTCTAAAGTAGCCCATTCCAAATATTTTTTTTGAGCTACTCCAATTCTGCTTTGCTCATGCAACAGCGTTCCTTTGATGTGGGCACACCATGCTGGGCAGTCCTGTGCCAGTGTCTCCTATATTTCACAATTCCAAAGTTCTTCAGGGAGACCCTGAGAGCTTTCTGGTATCTCTTTCTGATCTTGTGTGAGTTGGCATTCCAACAACATGGCCAGTCCATTGGAGAGTTACAATCTCTGCAGTTCATCTTGAGAAAGGACCTCAGTGTCTGGTACTGCCCGGTGATCTTCAGAATCTTCCTAAGACAATTCACATGGAAGTGGTTCAATTTCCTGGCATGGCATTGGCATACTGTTCAGGTTTCACAGTCATACAACAATGAGGTCAGCCCAGTGACCTTTAGACTGTGAGCTTGGTAGTCAAATACCTCTTCTCTCCCACACTTTCCTCTGGAGCCTCCCAAACACTGAGCCGGCTCTGGCAACGTGTCAACCTCACTAACATGTACATCCCTAGAAAGTATAGTGCTAAAGTAAGTAAACTCATCCACAGCATTTAATATTTTTTCATTTGCTATAAATGATGGTTCCATGTATGGATGGATGGTGTGGAGGTTTTCTTGATATTAATTATTAGATGAAAATTACCACAGGTAGCAGAGAATGAATCCATAGTCCCTCTCAGCTTTGGAGGCTGCATCGAGTACACAATCATCTGTGAAGACATCATGCATCAACTTTCCCTCCACTTTCCACTTTGGTCTTGACTTGTATCCTTTTCAAGTTAAATTACCATCAGTGCAGTAGCGGATCTTGACTTTTCATTGAAAAGTGTCTGACAATATTGCTGAAAATGTTATGCTAAAAAGCAGAGGAGTAAGCCCACAGCCCTGCTTCACTAGATTGGTGACTGGGAAAGTCTGAGAGCCTCATCCTTAATTGAGAGCCCATGCAAGCATGCCATCAGTGAACTATTGTACAATAGTGGTGAACTTCTCTGGACAACCAAATTTTTCCATCCTCTTCTACAAGCCTTCATAACCGTCAAAGACCTTGGTCAGATCAAGGAACTTTTGTGTATAGATCTCTGTTCTACTCCTGGCATCTCTCCTTTAATTGCCAGGCAGCAAACACCATACCAACTGTTTCTCAGCTCTTTCAGAAGCCACACTGGCTCTCAGGTAGATGACCATCCTCTAGGTGAAAGATCAGCCTATTAAGGAGGACTCTGGGAGGGATCTTCCCAGCAATGACTAAGAATCTTACATCTCTCTAAGCTTCACTATCTGGTCATTGGATTCAATTGGCTCTGGAGGAGAAGTGAGGCTGGTGTCCTGCACAGCCCTCCCTCACTTAAAACAAAGTCAAGTGCAAGTCAGTATTTCCTTGATGGCATGATCTATGACAATGAAGGGTAAACACAATTCTGTGAGTAGATGCAGCTTGCTGAATGGGGATTCAGCTAGCTGGGTAACTCAACTCCTCCTCTCCTGTCTGCCTCCTCCTCCCATTCCTTCTCTCCAAAGGAAGGTAAATTTGGATGACCAGAAGATGCCTAGTTGACTTGGGTTTTACTGCTACTTCCCTCCCCTTCCTTCCCCTCCCTGCTGCACTTTCCTCTCCCTTCCCTTCCCCTCTCCCCTCCCCTCCCCTTCCTTTCCCTTTCCCCAACCTACTGTACTCTGAAGTTTTGCCACCAATGGGCCCCTACCTAAGGGCTCATCTGGACCCTCCTAGCTTTACAGTGATTGTTAATAGTAACTGTCGCTGTTTCCCTCCCATCCTGATGTCTTTCTTTTTCTTGGCCTCCATGCCCTGGCTGCCTCTTAAACAGGCCTATTTAATGAATGGGCATTACCTCACCCTAAGTGAGTACCTGCAAAGACCTTGACCTAAAAGACCCAAGGTCTCCCAGTGCATCCTGGGTCATCTCCAGTCATCCTGATGAATATCTGGTCACTGGATCCAGATGGCTCTGGAGGAGAAGTGAGGCTGGTTACCTGCACAACCCGCCCTCACTCAAACAAAGTCAAGTGCAAGTCCTGTCATCATTTCTCTGGCATGGTCTTCAGCAATGAAGGATGAACACAAACTTTTGATGGAATTAAACACTGTTTCTTAGAGATGGATGAATTGGGAAAAGGCCAAATTGACTGGTCTGCAAACAAGACTGGAGAAGTAGGTTAGGATTCAACTGTGAAAGGCTTTAAATGCCAACCCACATTTATATTTGCCTCTAAAAGGCCATAAGGATCCTCTGGAGTTTGTTGAGTTAGGGAAATGATATGGTCAGACATATCCTTGAAGAAAACCACTTTGTTGAGCAGAGAATGGATTGGATAAGGAAGGGGCTAGAGGGAGAAGCTTAAGTAGGAGACTACCTCCATGATCCAGGTGAGAAATGATAAAAGTTTGAGCTACAGTAATGGTCATGTGAGTTGTGAGAAGGGGACTTCTATGAGAGATATTGTGGAGGAAGAAACTTGGTTATAGATTGGATATGTGAGGATGGAAGAAAGTCAAGAAGTGCAGATGGCAAGGTTGTGTGAAATCTAGGTGACTGGAAGGAGGTGATGTATTCAATATTGGGAAGAAAGAAGAGAGATGACTTGGGAGCTGGGGGAAACAAGAAGGGGGCAACAAAAGTTGAGATGGCAGAAAAACTGCTTTGGGAGTCAGAATATGCTGGCACCTGGGTGCTGAATAGTGTCTTACAGATTGATCGTATGAAGGTGCTCAGATTTAATCCAGCACGGACTGTCTAGAGGAGATTGTATCTGGCCCGTTAATATAAGCGTTGCAAATTCTTAAACTCCTTAAGAGTCAACCCAGTATGGCGAATCTTTAATGAACTGTTTTTCTTTGGCTTTAAGAAGACTTGTGTTGAATTCTTTCAAGCAGTACCCGGCATGTCGGTATTTTGGGGTTCCCCAACAGAAGTTCAAAGGGGTCGGGGTCCAAGATCCATACCATGTTATCCCCCTCAGACAAATGGGACCCAAATTCTTTTGGGGTAAGTGACAGAGGTTTTGGCTTCTGTAAGTGCTTCCTTCTGACAAGGGCTGTAGAGTTTTCTCTGCCTCACAGGATCCCATTGAAAGGGTCAGACTTCAGAATCTGACTGATGCCAGGTCCAAAGGGCTAGAGATTTTGGACTTGGTCAGAGGTTGGTATATACCTCAAGGTGTTTAGCCTGAAATTCAAGAGCAAAAGGTATGGGTTCTGCCGCAAAAGAATTCAACTCTAGCCTTCTTTCAGTCAGAAACAAGGTTTATTTTAAAAAATCAATTTGAGTGGGTAAGATTTCAAGAATCCATCCATTTGGTAGATGAAATTGACCCTTTTCTACAGGGGAAAAAGATTTGTGGGAATGTTTGAATGGGATCAAGGAGTGTCCAATAGACTGGGTGAGCCTAGGTAACAGACAGGGTCTAGATGGGATTAAGAGTAGGAAATAGCCCGGGGGTGATCTGGAGGTTGATGGCTCATACCCTGGAAGAGACACACCTGGCTAGGAGGTTAAACCAATGAGGACTCAACAGGCACAAGAGGAAAGTTATCAGTGGAGGAATGAGAATGGGAGCAAGTAAAGCTTAAAAAGGGGAAAGCTACTGGGAGGGGAGGGGGAGGGGTGCAGTCATAGGTGCCAATGGGAAATCTTGGTACAATTGGTACAGCTGGCCAATTTAAAATTCCAAAAACACTTGTCACTAGTAGTACTGTACAGGTAGTCCAGCAGAAATTTTCACAAGCCCACCTTCAACAGAGATATTAACCTGTCCAGTGGCTGTGGGGCTTGGCTCCCAAGTAAGGGAATATTCCTCTGTGGGGAAGCAAGGTGTTCAGATGGAGAGAGTAGCCCATAGAGGAGTGGCCAGTATAAATGGAGTGGCATAAACCTCTGAGGAAGTCAAGTTGGGGAGAGGGCTTTTGCAAAGATGGTGAATGGTGGGAGATGAGAGTGGCATACCTAACACTCTTGGACTTTCCTCTCTTCCCCCCAACCCTAATGAGTTTCCCAGTTTAATTGGGGAGTTAACCCCCACCATGTGCAGAGGCCTAGTGTACTTGAGATATCAGGGAGGAGGAGGAGGAAAAGGATCAGCATTATCACTGTCAGTGCAGAGGAAAATGATTCCAAGGGGAGAGAAAGGGCAATTTTCCTGGAAGGAATTAAAGATGGCGATGACAAGGCCAAAACATAAAATGAAAAGGGTGAGTATAATTTTACATCTTTTTATCCACCTGTCCTCTGGAGGAGGCTGGAGCCTTTCTAAATAGTAACTTGAAGTCCTCCAAGGGCTCACAGGCATATTCTGGAGTCTCGGGGGAGGGGGCGGGTGGAACACAAGAGGTGACATTGGTTTAATACTAGAGGTATGAGTCCAGCTGGGGAGGCCCTCGAGTTTTACTGTCATTGGGGTGCTGAGTATAACTCAGTAGAATCCCTTCCAGTTGACATCTAATTGTCCCTTTTGGATTTTCCATGATTTTAAGTAGACCCAATCTCCAGGTTGTACTGGAGTGGAACACTCCTTTTCACGGCCAAGGGTTTTTGAAAGATGCTTATTAGCATGAATATTCTGTTAGAGCATTCCTAACAGTTCCTAATCGAGTTGAAAATTTGGTGATCAATGCTGTTCTGAGTCTACAGGGATGTCAGGGCTAAGCTTGATATTTTCCTCTGTGAGGTTAAGGGATCGAGAGGTGGGTGTCAATTCGTGGCATGCCATCTGGACTTTGTTCAAAGAGACACTATAGCTTTTAGTGCTCAAGAAGTTAAAGGCTCCTGAGGTAGCAAGTGAAAAAGCCCCCTGAGTGGGGCTACATATACAAATATCATCCCCATACTGAATTAAGCTACCATCAGCCAGTTCCAAGTCCCTTAAATCCCTTCCCAAAGTCTGGCCAAATAAATGAGTACTGTCTTGAAACTCTTGGGGCAAGACTTTCCATGTTAGCTGACATGGACTTGATTCCCCAGGAAGAGTCCATTCAAAGGCAAAAATAAATGGAGTGTGTGTGAAGAGGTATAGAGAAGATGCTGTCTTCGATACCCAGTGTGGAAAACCACTGGGTACCTCCAGGGTTCTGAGTGAGCAAGTGAGTATAGTATATGGGTTAGGGACTATGGGGTGTATTGGAATAACAGCTTTGTTAGCAGACCTAAGATCTTGAACCATTAGGTATTCTCCATTAGGCTTTTCAATGGGAAGGATAGGGGTACTACATGGTGACTGACAAGGGACAAAGATTTTATATTTAAGGAATTTTCCAATTAATGGTTGGAGTCCCTCCCAGGCTACGGGTTTAATTGGATATTGGCAGCAATAGGGCCTTGGAGGTGAACAACAGCTGGGGTGGCATGAGTAGCTCACCTTTGAATTCCCTGATCCCAAACAATTGGCTCAACTATCTCCCACATTTCTGGGGGAACATGGGGAGGTCTGGTAAATAGAGTGAAAAGGGAGATGGGAGGTTTAACTAGAGAAAACTGGCTCGTCAGTTTCACCATCAGGTGCCTTCCCATCAGGTGGGCAAGAGGAGAGGAAAAGGAAGGAATGTTCAAACAACAGATCCTCAAATAAGCAGGGAAGGGGGTACATCTTGAGACATCCCTTAGTTTTCCCTTCAACGCTCATGGCTCAGCCGGTTGAAGGGTAAGTAGAGCCAGAGTAATTGACTAAAAGAGAGAATGTAGCCCCGGTATCTACTATAGATTGGGTAACCTTACCTTTGACTTCAACTTTTGCCCAGGGCTCAGTGAGAGAGATGGAGAAAGTGGGAGTGCTGCCACGCTTCAGGTTCTCCCATCATTCTGAGTTGAGAATACTGGAGAACAGGGTACTTGGAGGCAGCTCCACTGTTTTTCCAGACTTGGGAACAATCCTTCCTCCAGTGTGCCTCCTGGTCAGATGGTGGGCACAGTCCTGGACGCATCGATTCTGGGGACTGGGAGGGCAAACCTCTCCCTGCAGGGGCACTCCTTGGACCAACCTCCTTCCTTGTGCCATTAAAAGCAGGTTTCCCCACTGCCCAAATCACCAGGAGTGCCACTGGATCTTTTCCAGCCATAAGAGTGGCAAGAATTGAGTGTATTTTCCATCTCTGGACCTTTCCCTGGGTTTCCTCTCCTTTACTGCAACTAGGTTTCTATTGTTAAAGACTCTAAAGGTCATGTCCAGTAACTGGGCCTGAGGTGTTTGGGATCCCACTGTCAATTTCTGCCATTTCCTCCTGATTAATACGTGCCAAGCATGGCTGCCCTTTCTATAGAGTTCCAATCTGACTTCATATGTTTCTTAATAGCTTCTACCATCTGGTCCTGGAAAAGAGTCGGGTTTTCCTTTTCTCCCTTAGTAATTTCCTTAATTTTTTAAAAATTTATTTGCTTTTGAAGTCCCATCCTTAGACTTGCAACAAGCAATTACCATATGATCTTTCTTTCCCCTATGGGAACAGCAGCCATTCCTGGGGGGTATTTCATGGAGTCAGAGCAGCCAAATGATCCCTAAATTTTTGGGCTTGTTCCCAGATTCTCCTCTATGGTACAACAGGTGGAAAAGACAAGCAAATCACCCCAAGAAAGTTCAAATTGAAGAGACACATCCCTAAAGCCCTCAGTTAACTTAGTGGGATCTTCAGAGAATCAACCCAGTTTCTCTTTCATCTGAAATGGATAATGGGACATGAACTCTAATTGTCCCATTGGTTGAGACATCTACTTCCCTTAGAGGAAAAGTCCCTGAAGGCGCTGTGGAACTGGGGCTTGGGAGGAAGAAGATAGCAAGTTCTACTTCTTGTGTGGGAGGGGCTGGGGAGTGCTGGCTGAACGAGATTGGACTGTAAGACTGGGGAAAGATCAGCTGGTACCAGAGGAAGGGAAGGGTCAGAGGAAGAGATGCCCCAGAGACTGCTGTGGGGCCTGGGTCTGGGACCAACAGGGAAGTCCAGGGGAAGGGGTCAGAGGAAGATAATGAGAAGGGGGGGCGGGGATCAGAGACTGAAAGGAAGGAGAAGGGAGCAGGAAAGGAGAAGGGAAGGAAAATGAAGGGGAAAAAGGGGTAGCCAAGGAAGGGGTGATATGGGAAACAGGAATCATTTATTGCTTTCTAGGGGTGCTAGGAACCCCCAAATTCAAGGGCAAAAGGCATGGATTCTGTCTTGAAAGACAGACTCAAGCCTTCTTTCAGTCGGACAAGGCTTATCAAAATACCAGGTGGGGTGGGAGAGATTTTAAGAATCTGTGCATTTAGTAGACAAACTGAGCTGATGCCTCAGGTAAACACCAGGGACTGACCCATGTGGGAAAATTCAGGGAAAGTTCAAAGAGGGAGGGGGTCCAGTACCCATTATGATGGGGATACTGGCCCAAGCTATGACCTTGGCACCTTACCCCAAGCCAAAAGAATTTGTGTCCCATTTGTTTGAGGGGGGAATGACAGAGTAGGGGCCCTGGGAAACCCCCCACCCCCTGGAACTTTCCTACATGGTCAAGTCTCTGGCATTTGCTTGATGCGTCAATCCATCCCAGTAATCCTCTCAACTGACCTTTAATTGCTACCTGTGCCCAATCTTCCAATTCTGGTCAATTTAATGGTTAGTTACCTTTAGCTTAGCCCAGACCTTCATTTTCTGTTATCTCCTGATCACCCCTGGCAATTTCCCACCTTTAATTCCATCTAGACCCCATTCTCCCTTTGCCATGTAGTCCAGGTCCCTGGCATTCTCCTAGGGCATCCAGCCCTTGTCTGTTGCCTCCCATTCATCCCACACTACTTGGCCACTACTAGATCCCTCCCACAGTCTTTCCATATATAAGATCCATCTTGCCTCCACTAAGGGGCTCAGATTCCCAGATTCCTTAAGACTCTGGAAAATGCAGCCAACTTTTAGAATCATACCCACCCTGATGTAGAATTAACGGGATGTAAAATCTTCCCTGTCCATTCATAGGCCTCACATAGAGCCCTGGTGCAAAGCCAATTAGACTCTGTGGCACAGGGATTCCCACGACTTTCCAATTAAGTGGATTTCCAAGCTTCTGGTGCTAAACCAATCAAGTGCTGAATTCTTTTTGGAGACCATATATTGTATTGCTTGGAGGGGGAGGCTGGGGGCAGAGAGAAACTTGCCTAGGGAACTTGCTTGTAAGGAGCTTGAGGGAAAGAACCACTAGAGATATCCACTGCTCCCTGGATTGGTGATGAGTACCTTGCTAAATTTTACTGTTGAGGTCAGGGAACCATATGTTGAGGTTTGGGGTTCTTGAACCCCAAAATATTAATACCCCAGGTCCTACCTGAATGAATTCCACCCAAGCCTTCTTTCAGCCACAGTAAAACAAAATTTATTAAAGATTCGTCATATATTGTTGGCTCTTAAAAAGCCTCAACATTTGTGACCGATCTGTACAGGTCAGATAGAATCTGAGCTACATTGAATCTGAGTGTCTTCTTGGAGTCAAGATGGAACTTATACACAGAAAGACTTTGGGAGGGATCTGGGGGTGGTATAGTAGTTTGGGGTGATGGGAGGATGGGTTTAGGGAGGGTCTTGAGGAGGAGTCTCAGGAGAATCTTAATGGGACTGGGGTGACTGATTGAAACTGGGAAATAGCTGGAGGCAATCAGGAGGTATTAGACAATGGAGGGTTTGGGTGAGAAGTAATCTGGAGGCAACAGAAAGTGGAGGGCCAGGCTAGGTTAAGGGTAACAGATTTGGATATGAAAAGTCAAATTAAGTGGGAATGTTCAAGGAGGTTCCTACAGTATGTACCTCATCATTGCCTTCTGGTAATCCCCATAATGATGTTGTGAATAAATATTTTGGTTTGGTCTTGGAGGAAGAGTTAATCATATTTTGTGAACCAACCCTGGAAATATTTATGTATATTCATAGCAGCTTCTATAAGTATCCACATTGGCATTACACCTGACCAGTGTTCTAATAAACCTTGTCTTTGGCTGAAAGAAGGTTTGGGTTGAATTCACTTAAGGCAGGAACCATGTGGTGTTATTTCAGGGTCCCAACACCCCTAAACCTCAACAATTACAGCCAAGTTATAGACAGATAAATTGGAAACTTCAGAGGGAAGGCATTAGGATTGAGGAGGACTGGGAAAGCCTTCTACCAGAAGGTGAGATTTTAGTTGGGATTTGAAGGAAACTAGGTGGGAGTGATGAGGTTTAGGGGTGATGTCCATTTTCCTACAAAACTGTCATCTTTATAAAATCAAAATTGGTATCTTGGCCAATTATTCATTATACAGTCTCCCATCAGGAGGGTGAGATTCCCCAAAGAAATCAATAACACGTCCCAATATATACACAAATACATTGAGTAATGAATTTTAACATGATACATATCAAGTTATAAAACAATTTCAACTTCTGGGCATGTTATGCTTCTTTTAAAGTATTTACAAGATAGACTACAAACAATTCTTTTAACATTGTCATTCTAACAAATATGATATTAGCTAACATAATAATATATTGATTTCAAAGCCCTTGACCTAATTGTCTCCATACTATTGCTAAGAATTAAAGGACCCTAACTTATCTAGGCAGAAGTTGTGCAGACTGTATTGAGCCAGACTTAAAGTCAACCAAGTGTTGTAGTGGGAAAATTGAGTCAGGAGAATCCTACCTCAGTTCAGGTAGAATAGTCATTCTCCCAATCTTTCCATGAGGTCACCCTCTGCAGGTCATACATGCAATTCAAAGGGTTGCTGGCATCATGCATCATGGATTAGTGGCTCAGTGGTATTTCTTGATAATTATACCAGCAGTCATGCTCAGAATAACAGTTAACACTCCCATAAAATTTTGAATAGCAGATTCCAACTATAATCTCACTTTGGTAAGGAAATCTCCTGCATGCATTTCTACACTTGTTTTAGATCCTGAATGTCAAAATTTCCCATTAGGATTATAAATTATTGCTCTGATAGATTTGCATCTGTTTCCCAAGTTTCTGTCTTCCTCTAACCATGCTTCATATGATAGTTCAAACACTAACTTAAAATCATGTTTAGGTCATGGAATGAATTCAGATCTAAACAGAAGCATTTAACTTCAATGCAAAAATATTCCATAAATTACTTCCCTCTAAGAAACTTACACGGAAATTCTTTCCCCCAAACTGAAGATGTCCCTGATTTAGTTTCATTGACTAATTCAGTCAATCGTCTTAATACCCAATTCCTCTTGCATAATCTTGAAACATGTAAGGACCTTATTCCAGACAGCTACGCCCTTATTACAGCTAACTTTAAATCCCAGCCTTTGTCTATGGGATAATGACTCAACATTGTGTTTATACTTTTGTTTCTTTTTTATTTTATCAAATTATTTCTTTATCTAAATTACTTATTATTATTTAATATATTATATAATAATTAGATCAAGATATTATAAATTATTGTTTTATTTATTTAAATTTATTATTATATTATACATTATCTTAAATTATGAAAGTATTTATTAAATTTTTATATATCAAAATATATAATGTTATAAATTATCTAATTATTTCTTTATCTAAATACTTCTTTAATTATTCCCGTGACATTTAGAAAGAATGTTCTAATGCAGGGATTTAATCTCTCACATGACTATACAAGAGTACCAATAAACTCAGTTATTTTATTGAAAACAGCAAGATTTCACATGCTTGCATTAGGCTCAGTCATTTTTCACTGACTCACGTTGATTATAGAAACATGCCATTAAAAAAAAAGGAAAGGCAAGGATATCATTAGATAAAACATCCCTGCCTTCCACACGCAGTGTCACATCCACCTTATGGTCAGACTCAGGGATAGTCAGGTAGGAAAATATTCCTTTTCAAAGGAACACAGTGGAGAAACTGAGTCAGAAGGATCCCATCCCAGGCTGAGACCAGGATTGTCCTTTCACCTTTTTTTTCCCTGAAGCAAACTTCTACCTGTAACAGTCACATTTTCTGAGAGTAGCTAATGGCATCATCTGCCCTAGATGGAAGGCTATTGAGCTTAGAACACAAGGTGTTAATAAAACTTGTCATTTTTAATAAAAACTTTACCAGGACTCACATGTTTATTTTAAATTTGTCTCGAAGCCTAGCACTAGAAATCATTTTTGTTGACATTAAGAGCCAGGTTTGGAGGCACTTGCCCCTGCTGCCACCTCAGTAACACTTCCAGCCTTTCAGTCCTAGGGACCCAGAGCGGAGCCTGTGGGGCCTTCCCTGTAACTGTTGCCCCTCTCCCTTCCCTTTTGCCTGGTGGAAAAAAAGTAAATCTCATCTTAATCTTAATCTTAATCTCATCTCGGATAAATAGAAAAACCTTGGGACTGTTTGCAATCCACATTTCTTGAGTCCCAGGTGTCTCATGTAATTGCCTGGAAACATCTTTTCTTGGGGCAGTATGGAAAATATTATGTCACAGAGGACCATTTCATTGCTTCTCTGATTCCAGGTTACTTGTAGAGACTCCTTAGACATTCCTGCTAAAATCTTTTACAAAGCAGATCTCAATACTGGTCATAAAGTTTACTTCAGTAACTACTTCAAGTTGTGAAAATCACCTCAAACTTTATATTTCTGATTTTATTAATAATAGAACTATAAGGGAGACATCAAATTAGGAGACCATGATTCACTTGAAACTTCAGAGAATTTAGCTGATAAATACCAGATGCTGTTTAACATCCTTATCTACATTCTGTACCTCACAGAAACATCATTAACACCAAGCTAAAGGATTCCTACTATACTGATATAGGTAAGACATTCAAATATAAACTAAATATTTTAAAATACCACAGAAAGTAGAAGACTAAAAACCCTTCCAAAGTACATATATATTTGGTTGAACTTGTTTCAAAATTTTTACTCAGTTTTTTGCTTTACAAATTTTATTTTAACTATTACTTACTTTAGAACTCCAAATTTTAATGCCATTTAATTTAAATTAAACCCAAGTCATTTCAGTTATTTAATGCCCTCCTCAGGAGCAGCAGAGACAGATAAAGATGTAATCTTCACATAAAAACATATGCTACAGAACACTTT
>CM053771.1:22058372-22073612 GCA_028658325.1 Potorous gilbertii
CAATACCTACATAAATACAATAAGTGATCAATTTTTAACACAGTACATATCACATCATAAAAAATTCCCAGTTTCTGGTCATGCTATACTTCTTTAAAACATTTACAAGATAGACTACAAACCATTCTTCTTTTCACATTAACAACTGACACAAGAATAATATTAACTAAGTACGCTAACTTCATAAGCCCTCAATCTGTTTCTATGCTATTATTAAGAATTAAAGTTCCCTCACTTGATATTGTTGGTCTAAAATCCTAACCCTAGTAGCCTAATCTGAGACTCACGTCTTAACCTCAGAAGTTCTCCTACCAACTTATCGCTTAATAAATCTGGTATTATGCTTACAAGTCTTTTGATTATAGGAAATTTCCATTAAGAGTAGGGACATCGCTGGAGCAAGGGAACATTTCCTTAACTTCACATCAATTCCAGGAAGAAGTTGTGTAGACTGTCAACTGGACTTAGCCAAGCTCAAGTCTGTGTAAAGGGGAAAATTAAGTCAGGAGAATCTTACTTCAGTTCAGGCACAACAGCCATTCTCCCAACCGTCCCAGGAGAGCAGCTTTTTGAAGTTCATACCAGAATCTCACAGGTTTACTGGCATCATTGCTCAGTGGTTGAGACAGCTTTACTTAGATCCACACCTGGAATTAGAATCAGCAGTTAATAATCCCATAAAATCTTAAAATATCATACTTCAATAATCAGTCTCAGATACAACTATAATTTCACATTGTCTGAGATACATCTTTAAAGCAAGTCTTAAGAAGCTTGCATGTCTTTCTATACTTGTCCTAGTTCCTGAATAAATAAGTTATTGCTCTAATAGATTTACATCTGTTTCTCAAGCTTCTCTATCCCTTCCTAACCATGCTCAGTCTAAAGAATGACTTACACATATGATAAGTTCAAACACTCGCATCAACTTGTGTTCATGAAATGAATTCAAATTAAAACAGAAACATTTAACTTTTCCATCAATGCAAAATATTATCAAAGGTTTCCTGCCTCTAAGAAAGTTACACTGAAATTCTTTTCCCCAAACTGAAGATGTCTCTGATCTAGTTTCAGTAATTAGTTCAGTCAATTCACCCAATTGCTACATCATTTTGTAACATATAAAAATTTTATTCCATATGGACTTACCTTTATCACTGTTAAATTTAAGTCAGTCTTAGTCTACAGGATAATGATTCAACATTGTGTTTGTACCTGTTTCCTTTCCTTTATCCTACTGTTCCTGTATCATTCAGAAAGAATATTCTTATTCCAGTGAATTTGTCCTTTGCAAGACTATACAAGAGTACCAATTCACACAGTTGTTGTATTGAAAATCGCAAAATTTCACATGCTTGCATTGTGCTCATTTCAGAAAACATGCCATAAAAAGGAAAAGCAAGGACATGACTAGATAATCAGACTCAGGAATAACACTCATATTCTCTCTCTCTCTGAGTAGTTAGTGGTATTCCCCCCAGATACTGATTTAATGTGGACAATTATACTTAAATTCAAACTCCAAATAAGATTAATTATGGTCCCAAGAACTCAAACAACAAGTTTCACCAACCACAGCTTAGAGTCAAACACAGCAATTTCATTCTCAATGAGTTGCAATGAGCAGTAAAGATTTACCAGGACTCATATACATAAGGGATTCCATTTAGCATCTTTCCTTCTCAAATTTACATTTGTCCTGGTGTAAAAACCAGTTGTTAAAAAATCCTTTCATTGTTTAAGCAACTATATAACCCAAACAAGTTCTTTTTCTGGGGCTGATGACTTTGTCCACACAAATGGTTTCCAGGGGCCATGGCAATGTTACAAAATAAATGGAATTGACATGGACCTCAAGGAGAGGACTGATGCTAGTGTCCCCACCTGCCAACCCTGAACCATGTAGGAAGACTGCTCTGAATAGGCAGAACCAATCCAAATAAAGTTTTCACCCAATCCCCTCCTTTCCATTCACAGTAATCAATCAATTTTTAGGGATTAGTATTAAAATATAAAATAAAAATAATAAAATTATTATTTATTATTATAAAATTATAAGAATATATAATTATATAAAATTATAAATTAAATTATGTATTATGTAAAATCTATCATAAAATTATTATATAAAATAATAAATAAAAATAAAATATTAAATAAAGAGATTAAAAATTTTAAAAACACAAATAACAGCCAACAATATCACAAATTTCATAAATGATAGCAAACCAATTTGACTAAAACTTCTTTCTTGAAACAAAAATGAATCTTTAAACACTGGAATTCATTAAAACCACTTTTAAGTTCTTTTTAATTCCTAAATTATTGCGGAATTAATATAGTAGAGCATAAATATCCAGATTAACATATACAAAATACATCTTTAGATGAAATAGGCTTAAAAATCACACTTATTTTTTCAAGGATTCTCATTTTCTTGATAGAAAATTTACAACAAAGCAACTTTTACACAGAATTCATAAGAACTTTCCCTTACATAACAGCTTCTTAAGCCATTCATCATTAATTTAACAATGCAATTCCTAATATAACAACATTTAGATAAATTACTATTATATATTTAAAACTTGAAGCAACCCATTATCCATTCAGGTGAATGCCTTCCCACATCACCTTACCCAGAAATTCATCTCCTCCTGATACATATTATCACCTAATAATCATTTAATAAAACTTCTTTATTACAGAAATTTCCTGGGCTGTGTCAGCCTGCAGTCCATGTCAATTGGTTTTATGATAACTTAGACAACTATCCTTGTAATCAGAGCTTAAAACAATAGTAAATTGCAGTCCCATAAAGTCTTAAATAGAAAATAAATATTGGCTGGTATCCTTCAGATAGAGCTACCTCAGATTTGATTGAGCAATTAATTATCAAATCAAGTTACATAATTTCTTTGTCCTCTTAAAATATTTTCTCATGCCATCACACAACATACCTAAACCATCTGAAACTGACACAAAGGTATTCAGAACAACGATCTAGAGATAGGATGGGTTTGAATAACTTTTGTTTGCCCCCAAACATTCTTATTGGCCTCCCATATTTTTGATCAAACTTTTATTCATCTTTCCAAATCTCCCAATCCCATTATTCAGATTACCCAGTTTTTCTTTACATTTTAACCATGAGACAAGATAGCTCATAAGTTATTACTTTTTATTAACATGACTGTTTATACTGGAACCTCATTCAAGTTTAAACAAAGCAGAGAGGTTAATGGCTAACCTTAAAGTATGATGGATTTATGTCCTTGTTTCACAAGCTTGTTTGTTCTTCCCTAATTATACTCACTTTGGAAGGATGAGAAACTTCAGAAATTAAATCCTTTTAGCCAAGATTTCAAATGAAAAATCCACCATTATACAGTAAAAATCAGCATCATCACTGCTCGTTTATAATAAATTATAACAGTTTCAAATGATTAAATTTCTACAGAAATACAATATAGTTGAGAAACACATGTCGAATGCATTTCCAGAAATTACCTTACTACTTTTGGCATTTAGAACCCATTTCAAAGTTACCTTACACTATAGTCCTTTATGTTCAGCACCTTAAAATCATAAATGTGAAGTGACTATATATATATATGCATTTTAATCATATATATGTATCATATATATGTATATGTGTTCAATCTGAATAATCTTTCTCCTTCTTAAAAAGTTTAAAATTATGGTCAATCAAAATGTGCTTAAGTTAATATTCTGTCTTTAGCTCAGGTAATGGAGATCTTATTAATTTTGAACCAATGTTTACGTAGGCTTGTCCTCTCCTCCAAGCAGGGAACTTGGAAACATAAAAATTAATTGAATCACAACAATTACCAATCACAATATTCAATATCTTTAAAATCAGTATCCATTTTTAAATTTAATATAACTTAGTCTGTCAGGTTTTCAATCAGGTTACAAATTTTCATTTCCTTTGTATTCTTTCAACATACCCAAATGTTCTGAAATAATATGGGGAAGGGAGTGGCTGAAAGCACATGGACCCATTGCCCCCATCTCCCATTTTCCTTTATACCATTCCTTTTTTTCTTTTCTACCTTTACACAGATTACTTTTATTCTCCTTTATATTCCAAATTAAAATAAAATGCCTAACAAATTTTGTCCTACTTCTCTGAACCTTAAAAACTAGAGGGAGTTAAATGTCTAACAATTTACATACCAAGAAAGTGGCATTTCTTCCCCCACCTCTGCAAAAAACCCAAAAACCCACCTTTTTCCTTATCCTAAAGTGATCACTTTTTGAAGCCAGAAAAACTTATTGTTATTATTTTGCCACTTTAAACACATTGTTTGGTATCAGGTATATTGGTTGAATCTGAACATAAAATACCAACTTTAACTTCAAGACCTAATTAAACCTAAATAGACTACCTGCTTGAGAAATTTTTTTCACTTACTTATCTTCCACTTACTTTCAGCACAATTTAACAAATTCTAATGTATCTTTAAACATTAAGAGTGACAGAGTTCACCTTTCCACAATTCCAAATACAACCAGAATGAATTCAGTTAACTTTTAGTTGTATTCTACTACACAAAAGCTTCTCCTTTGGGTAAGGCAGGAAATGGTAAAATGCTGGTTAGCCTGCCTTTCTTTGGTCCGAGGGAAAAAGAAAGACTCCCTCCCTACTTTTGTCCCCCTTCTTTCAAGCCTTCTGATCACACAGTACCCATGCTCCTCTTGTTTCTACTTGCTTAAACTTTCTTGCCTTTTCCTCTGGTGAGCTTTGATTAAAGCCCCTTTAAAACGGTATGTAACGTATTTCTTTCTACTTCTGACCTGACACTTCTCCTGCACTCTTTTTACTTGCTATTGCCAATCATATAAACTAAACAGTAAAATAATTTTTTTCTCCCTTCTCTCCCTCCCTGAATCTCTGCTCCTCTGAAACTGATGTGGGAAGGTTGAAGAAGAATTTCAAGGACAGCCTAGCTCCTCCTTTCTTCTCTTGCTGGCTGGCTAAATTTACAACCTTACAAAGTGTCAGATAAAACACAGACACAGACATTCACTCACATAGAAACATCAACACAACATATATAGACAGAGCAATACAGATCCAACAATCAGTTCTTTTGACCATTTAATATCCTTATTCTGGGGAAGATGCACTACCCAAATCTGCTGGCATTTCCAAAGGAATACGCAGAGGATTCTTTATCCCCTTCCTGGCACCATTATCTTAAAATCGCTCACTTATTCTTCCCCTCTGTCAGGGGAGCGTCCTCCCAGTCTTTCCAAGAGATTTCTCCCCTTTGTATGTACTTTAGAATTTTTCCTTCCCATACTACAGCCTGTCTTCAGCCCACAGTTAATCCTGACAGCCTCCCTGAGTAGGGAGTGTCCTAGATATCCAAAGCTGTCCTGGGAATTTTTCCCCTTCCCTAGGCCTGGAACCCCTCCCTCCCATTTCTCTAATCCACAGATTCCTGGTACTCTGGGGAGTCCAAGTCTATTCGTCAGCTTAATGCCAATCCAAAATGGACTCCCGGACTGTGATACGACCAATAAAGAGATTGCAGCACTGAACTTCACTCCACCAGTGAAAGACCAACTCGGAGTGCAACTTCCTGGTCTGTACTTATCTTTGTCACATCGTCAGCTAGAACACAGCTCCCCCAATTCCTCTGAACTCCCTGTCCATGGTCTGATGTCATGAGTTTAGTTAGAGTAGGTTCAACCTACAGGGACCATTGAACTCAATGAGTGTGTGCACTTCCCGAGGTATCTTACCTAATTCCATCTGAGGTCTGCAAATGGAGCCCCACGTTGGGTGCCAAAATTGTTAGCGACATGCTTGAAACTCATGTGGTATCAAGGAAAATTTATTGCAGCAGAGCTCAGAGGAATTGAACATCTTGGTCAAAAAGGTGATTCATAAAACATTTTACTAATAAGCAACAATTAATGTGGTTGTTTCCCCATATTGATGAAATCTTAATGAGTGCAATTCAAAGCATTTTGTATAATTTTACTATATCCAACAGATACTTTGATAAATGATATCCTTTGAAGTGCCTTTTTACCCTTCTAATTATTTTTTAAAAATATCCATCAAACAATAATTACATGGAATCTTGTACTCTCCATACCTTTTTGAAAAGCTTGTGTGACTATGAAGTTACAGCATGCATAATAAATGAATGGAAATGGAACAAGCAAGTTTCTGCCAAATATTTTATATTCTACATTATAGTACAATATAGTAAACATTAATTGAAGGCTTATAAGAGCAAGCAAAGTGGCATTTCTGTTGCTTTTTTTTTTTGGAATTCAGTTTCCCAAGCTCATTGAAAACATTTGAAGTATTGATCTCCTTTGAACCCTGAAGGTTCACAGCTATGCTGAGTCATGTAGGTTTCATGCCTACTGGCTCTGAGCCAATCAGAAGCAGAGTCTTTGTTATTTATACTGGGAGGTTGGTGTTTTGCTTTGGGGGTTTCATATAGGAGAAGGACGTTTTGATTCCCTGGATGAGATTCTAAGTGGCCATTTGTCAAGAGCCCCTGACTGCTCAGATGTTGTTGGTGTTCCCCCATCTGTTGGTGGTATATGTAGGTTGTATTACTTTGTCACACAGTTGGAGCCCTGTCTATTGATATTTGTGCTAATTTCTCTGCTTGTATTTTCTCCAAGTTCAGGGTGATAACCTTTCCCCTGAACTAATGAATGACATATATGTTTAGTTAAAGAAGGATTGTTAACCCCTTTGGAACTGTCTTTCTTTTATAAAGCAGATTAAAGAACCCATGATAGCAGGACATCCTGGATGTGCTAGAGTGCTTACTAATACAATGCTAAATAACCAAATCTTAAGGAATGAGTGGGTTAAATAATAAGTCATAGAAACAATAAATAATTTTTTAAAAGATTGTGTTAATGAAACAACATACCAAAAAGTAGGAGATTCAGCAAAAGCAGTAACCAGAGGAAAATGTGGATCTCTTAAGGGTTATGTCAATAAAACAGAGAAAGAACACATCAATGAATTGGGTATGCAATTAGAAAAAAACTAGAAAAAGAATAAATTAAAAATTCCCAATTAAACACTAAATTGTAAATCATAAAAATTAAAGTGAGACTAATAAAATTGAATGTGGTGGTTGCACTTCATTCTTGAAGAGGATAAAAATGACATCACAATGCTAGAATAAAGTTTCATTGTGTCCTATTGTGGCTGATCAGATCAATACAACCTCGATGCTGTGCTACCACAGGTTGAGCACAAATAATCCATATGACTATTTGGGGTGGATTGTGCATCCTGCATTTCGTTTGAGTTGTTTCAATTCTGCTTTGCTCGTAGAGTACAGCACCTTCTCTGATATGGGCATGCCATACTGGGCTGTTCTGCGCCAGTATCTCCATGTCACACAATCAATTGCAAAGTTCTTAAGAGAGACTTAGAGAGTGTACTTGTATCATTTCTTCTGATGACCATGTGAACTCTTGCCTTGTGTGAGTACTCCATAAAACAGTCTTTTTCACAAGCATATGTTTTGCATTTGAACGATGTGGCCAGTACATCGGAGTTGCAATCACTGCATACGAGTTTGAATTCTTGGCAATTTAGCTCCAGTAATGACATCAGTGTACCTTATTCTGCCAAATGATCTTCAGAATCTTCCTAAGACAACTCAAATGAAAGCATTCAGTTTCCTGTCACAGAGCTAGTAGACTGTCCAAGTTTCACAGGCATACAATAATGAGGCCAGCACAATGGCTCTGTAGAGCTTCAGTTTGCTAGTCATTCTAACACTTCCTCTCCCAAACATTCCTCTGGAGCCTCCCAAACATTGAACTACTCCTGGCAATGCATGCATTAACCTCATTATCAATGTGTACATCCCTGGAAAATACACTACCAAGGTAAGTGAACTCATTCACAGCATTCAAAACTTCTCCATTTACTGTAACAACTGATTCCATGTATGGGTGGTATGGTGGTGACTGATGGAGCACCTGTGTTTTCTTGGTGTTAATTGTTATGCCAAAATTAGCACAAGCAGTAGAGAATTGATCCATACTTTGTTGGCAAGATTCTTGCCAGAGTCCTCCTTAATAGGCTGATCCTTCACCTGGAAGATGGTCATCTACCTGAGAGCCAGTGTGGCTTCCGAAAGGGCTGAGGAAAAGTTGATATGATGTTTGCTGCCCAACAACTCCAGCAGAAATACAAGGAACAGAATAGAGATCCATACACAATGTTTGTAGATCTGATCAAGGCCTTTGATACTGTCATTTGTGAGTGCTTATAGAAAATTATGTCAAAATTTGGTTGCCCAGAGAAGTTCATCAGCATTATACATCAATTTAATGAGCGCATGCTTGTCCGGATTCTAGATAATGAACAATGCTCTCTTGCTTTTCCAGTCACCAATGGAGTGAAACAGGGCTGTGTGCTTGCTCCCATGCTTCTTAGAATGATGTTTCCAGCTATGCTGTCACATGCTTTCAGTGAAGATGAACACAGTACCAAAGTCAGCTACCACACGGATGATAAATTCAACTTGAAAGGCTACAAGCCAAGACCAAAGTGAATGCTGTGTTGGTGCATGACTTTCTGTTTGCAGATGATTATGCACTCAATGCACCCACTGAAGCTGAGATACAACCAAGTATGGATGTAAGAAAACTATTGAATTAATTAAACTAAGAGTTGGCTTTATGGGAAAAAAAAAACAAGAAAATAGATAAACCATTAATTAATGTTATTTTTTGAAAAAGATATAAGAAAATCAAATTTTGGTAGCCAAAATGGAAAGGGTGACAATACCATTAATGAAGATGAAATCAAAGCAATGATTATGAGTTATTTTGCCAAATTATATGCCAACAAAACTGACAATCTAAGTGAAATGGATGAATACTTATAAAACCATAAACTGATTAGGTTAATAGAAGAGGAAATAGAATCTCTAAATAAACCTATTTTAGAAAAAGAAAGTAAAGAGGCCATAGATGAACTTTCTAAGAGAAAAACATTCAGAACTAGATGCATTCACAAGTGAATTCTACCAGACATTTAAGGATCAATCAATTCCAATACATACTTTTATGAAACAACTGTGGTGCTGACACCTAAACAAGGAAGAGCAAAACCAAAGAAAATTATAGACCAATTTTTCTAATGAATATGGATGCAATAAATCCTAAATAAAATACCAGGTAAAGATTACAATTATATATCACAAATCATGACTAAGTGGGATTTATACCAGGAATGCAGGGATGATTTAATATAAGGAAAATTATTAACATAAGTGATTATATCGGTGACAAAAGTAACAAAAAGCATATGATTATAACAGTAGATGCAGAAAAAGCTTTTCACAAAATATAAAAATCATTCTTAATTTTAAAAATATGAAAGCATAAGTATAAATAGATTTTTCTTTAAAATGATAAGAAATGTCTACCTAAAACCACAAGTGACCATTATTTATAATGGGCATAAACTAGAAGCCTTTCCAATAAGATCAAGAGTGAAACAAAGGCTGCCCATTATCATTAATATTGTTCAATATTGCACTAGAAAAATTAGCTATAGCAATGAGAAGAAAATAAATTTGAAAGAATCAGAATGGTTAATGAGGTAATATAAATATCTCAGCAGATGATAGAATGATATACTTGGAAAATCCTCAAGATTCAACTAACAAGTTAGTTGAAGCAATTAGTAATTTTGGCAAAGTGGCAGAATATAAAGTAAACCCACATAAATCATCAGTATTTCTATATATCACTAACAAAACCCTGCAAGAAGAGATAGTAAATGATACCCCATTTAAAATAACCATAGATAATATAAAATACCTGGGAAAATACTTGCCAGTACAAACCCAAGAATTACTTGAACAAAATTATAAAACACTTTTTATACAAATAAAATCAGATTTAAATAATTGGAGAATTATTAGTTCTTCATGGGTAGGTAGAGCCAATATAATAAAAGTGACATTTCTATCTAAACTAATCTACTTATTCAATGCCATCCCAGTTAAACAACCAAAAAGTATTTTATCAAGCTAGAAAAAAATAATAACAAAATTCATTTGGAAGAACACATGATAAAGAATATCAAAAGAATTGTGGCAGAGCCAAGATGGCAGAGTGAAAGCAAGGATTCGCCTGAACTCTTCAACAGACTCCTTCAGACTCCTCTAAAAAAGTGAATCTGAACAAATTTTAGAGCAGACAGGTAATGGTAGTTAAAATGGGAAGATCTTTCCCATCCATTAATAGACCCAAGTGTCTTGCCCAGAAATTTGAATCACACGGAGCTTGTAGTGGGAAGAGTTTGTAGAATGGATGGAGCAGGAAGTGAGTCAGAGCAGTTAGAGCTGGGAAAAGGAGCAGGCAGCAACTAACATGAGTGAGAGAGCTTGTTTGTGACTTTGTTTAAGGGAGCTGCATTGTGGGAAGCCTAACAGTGGGAAGACTTGGGGATGGTAATACCTCCTGCATTGTTATTGTGTATAGATTTCTTTGTTGCTATGATGGATTTGGTTTTCTGGTATTGGGATTTAACTTTCTAGTGTTTGAGTAAATGTTTTGGTGCTGTCTTCCATGTGGAGAGTCTGTTACGTTTTGTAATTCAAAACTGTGCTGGCACGTTCATAATCTCCATAGGCACTGTGAATATTGCACTAGTGCTACATGGCAGAATACACAAAGATAGAGTGTGGCATATTTCCAACCCAGAAGAACCTTGAGGGTTAACAAGAGGGATCTGTGGCACCAGGCTGCAGAACGTGGGCTGCACTAACACAAATCTGATTATAGCAAGACCTGATCAGAACTCAGCAGACTGAATTACTAGCAGCAGCGGCAACTCCCAGACCTCTTGGTGCAGGAGTGGGGTTTGTCGAAGCTGAGTGAGAGAGAAGGACAGTCCTACATGGGTCCTGCAGGGGCAGTGGCAGTAGTTACTCCTGGGTCTATTAGTCTACAGACTCAGTGTTTGAAAATCACCTGTTTAAACTTCTGGAAGCTAAGCAGAAAGTTGCTCTCACTCTCTCTTGACATTGAGAAACCCAGAGAATATTGCCCCAAGAAAAATCCTGGAACAGTGGAGCAAGCAGCAAGATGGGTATGTCAGTATTTTAGCTGTAGCTCTAGCTCAGGAGGCTAGGGGAAGTGGTAAAGCTACCTCTTGCTGTAGCTGAAGAGGACCAGTATAAGATGGGAGGTATCCCAGCAGGCCACCTCAGCAGACCAGTGGGAGATCTTGAGCCCCAGGGTAGAGAAACAGGTAAGTGCCAATACCAGGTACACACTGCCTCCAGTTCAGCACCAGGTAAAATACCAGCCCCCTACAACATTCAACTGCAAGCACCTGAGGCCTCAACACAGAAAACTAGTAATCAGGTCCCTACCCCACAGCACAATAATTCTGAGACAGTGACCTCTGGGCCCCAGAAGCAGAGATCAAATTTAAGAGAAAAAAAAAAAAGGCAAACAACATGAGCAAGGAGAATAAAAAAAAATCAATGATCATAGAGAAATATCGTGGTGACAGGGAAGATAAAAACATAAATTCAGGGGAGGAGAACATGGACAATATACCCACATCTGACACCTCAAAAGGGAACATGAACTGGTCTCAAACCCAAAAAGTATTCTTGGAAGAGTTCAAGAAGGACTTTAAAAACCAAATAAGAGAAATAGAAGAAAAATTTAAAAATACAATTGACAAAATGCAAAAAAAAAAAAAAAGCACCCTGAAGGAAACATCTCTTTTAAAAAGTACAACTGGCCAAATGGAAAAGGAAGTACAAAAGCTAACTGAAGAAAATAGTTCATTAAAAATTAGAATTGGGCGTCGGGAAGCTATTGATTCTATAAGATATCAAGAATCAGTCAAACAAGATCAAAAGAATGAAAAAATAGAAGAAAACATAAAATACCACATTGGAAAAACAGCTGACCTGAAAAATTGATCCAGGAGAGAGAATTTAAGAATTATTGGCCTACCTGAGAACCATTTTGAAAAAAAAGAGCCTGGACAGCATCTTTCAAGAAATCATCAAGGAAAACTGCCCTGAGGTCCTAGAATCAGAGGATAAAATAGTCATCAAAAGAATGCACCCATCTCTTCCTCAATGAGATCCCAAACTGAAAACGCCAAGGAATATTGTAACCAGATTCTAGAATTATCAGATTAAGGAGAAAATATAGAAAGCAGCCAGAAAGAAGCAACTCAAATATTTTGGAACCACAGTCAGGATCACGCAGAACCTTGTAGCTTCTACATAAAAGATCAGAGGGCTTGGAATATGATATTCTGTAAGGTAAAGGAGCTTGGATTATTACCAAGGATCAACTACCCAGAAAAAATGAACAGAGTCTTTCAGGGGAAGAGATGGATATTCAATGAACTAGGGGAGTTCCAGACTTTCCTGATAAAAGGGTCAGAACTCAATGGGAAATTAGATCTTCAAATACAGGATTCAAGAGAGGCATAAAAAGGTAAATAGGAAAAAAGGGGGAAAAACATGATATTCAACAAGAGCAAGGCGTTTATATTTCTATATGGGAGGAGGATACTTGGAAATCTTGAAAATTGTTTATTTATTACATTTTAAGGGGATATACATAGACAGCAGTTGTGGGTATAAATTAACTGATGTCATGATAAAAAAAAACCCTAATTAAGTGTTAAAAGGGATTATAATGGGAGGAGAGGAAAGGAGGAGGCAGAAAAGGGTAAATTACATCACAGGAAGAGGCACAAAAATATATTGTAGTAGAAGGAAAGAATGGAGGGAGATGAGCATTGTTTGAACTCTAATCTCATCAGATTTGGTTCAAGGAGGGAATAATATACGCAGTTAAGTGTAGAAATCTAACTTGCCTTACATGCAGTAGAAGGGGAAAGGGGAAAGAAAATGGAGTGGCTGGTTAGAAGGGAGGAAAGAAGTAGTAATGGAAAAGGGAAAGAAAAGGTAGCAGACTGATAGAAGGGAGAGAAGATTGAGGGAGGCAGCAGTCAAAAGCAAAACTCTTTTGAGTAGGGGAAAGGGGAAGAGAGGAATAAAAGCATAAATGAGGGGAGAAATAGGATAGAAAGAAAGATACAGATAGTAATCATAATTGTGAATGTGAATGGGATAAACTTTCCCTTAAAATGGAAGCAGAATGGATTGAAAACCAGAATCCTACTATATGTTGTTTATGAGAAACACATTTGAAATAGGGGGACATACCCAGGGTAAAGGTAAAAGACTGGAATAGAATATATTATGCATCAGTTGAAGTAAAAAAAGCAGGGATTGAAATCCTGATTTCAGACAAAGCAAAAGCAAAAATAGATCAAATAAAAAGAGATAAGGAAGGAAAATATATCCTGTTAAAGGCACCATAGAAAATGAAGTAATATCGTTACTAAACATATATGTGCCAAGTGGTTTAGCATCCAAATTCTTATAGGAGAAGGTAGGGGAGTTACAGGAAGAAATAGATAGCAAAACTACACTAGTGTGGTACCTCAACCTCCCCTTCTCTGAACTTAATAAATCTAGTCTCAAAATAAACAATAAATAAGTTAAGGAGGTGAATAGAATTTTAGAAAAGTTAGATATGGCAGACCTCTGGAGAAAACTGAATGGAGATAGAAAGGAATATACCTTTTTCTCAGTGGTACATAGCACATACACAAAAAACTGACCATGTAGTACATAGCATAAAAAGGCATAAAAAGCTGACAATCCAGAGCAGAGAGGCAGAAATAGTAAATGCATCCTTTTCAGATCATGATGCAATAAAAATTATGTGTAATACAGGGTCATAGAAAGACTGAAAATTAATTGGAAATTAAATAATTTAATCCTAAAGAATGAGTGGGTTAAACAAATGATAGAAACAACTGATAACTTCATTCAAGGGAATGACAATACTGAATCAACATGCCAAACTTATGGGATGCAGCAAAAATGGTTCTTAGGGGAAGTTTTATATCTCTGAATGCTTACATGAATAAAAGAAAGAAAGAGAAGATCAATAAATTGGGCATGCAACTGAAAAAACTAGAAAAAGAACAAATTAAAGATCCCTAATTAAATACCAAATTAGAAATACTCAAAATCAAAGGAGAGATTAATGAAATTGAAATTAAGACAACTATTGAGCTCATAAATAAAACTAAGAGCTAGTTTATAAAAAAAATAATAAAATTGATAAACTTTTGGTTAATTTGAGTTTAAAAAAGAAGAAAACCAAATGACCAGTATCAAAAATGAAAGGATGAATCCACCAATGAAAAGGAAATTAAAACAATAATTAGGAATTATTTTGCCCAACTGTATACCCATAAATTTGACAATCTTAGTGAAATAGATGAATATGTACAAAAATATAAATTGCCCAGAAAAGGAAGTAAAATATTTAAATAACCCCATCTCAGAAACAGTAATTGAAGAAGCCATCAAAGAAATCCCTAGGAAAAAAATTTTCAGGGCCACATGGATTTATAAGTGAATTCTATCAAACATTTTAAAAACAATTCCAAGACTATATAGACTATCTGAGAACATTGATGAAGAAGAAATCCTGCCAAATTCTTTTTATGACACAAATAATGGTACTGATACCTAAAGAGGAAAGAGCCAAAACAGAGAAAGAAAATTATAGACCAATTTCCTTAATGAATATAGATGTAAAAATCTTAAATAAAATATTAGCAAAAAGATGACATCAAATTATCATGAGAAATATGGAGCTGGTTCAATATTAGGAACTCTATCAGCATAATTGATCATATCAACAATAAAACAGAAACCATATTATTATCTCAATAGATGCAGAAAAAGCTTTTGACAAACTGCAACACAATTCCTATTAGAAACACTAGAGAGCACAGGAATAAATGGGGCCTTCCTTAAAATGATAAGTAGCATCTACCTAAAACCATCAGCAGCATCATATGCAATGGGGATAAGCTAGATGCATTTCCAAGAAGCTTGGGAGTGAAACAAGGATGTCCATTATTCCAACTGTTGGTGATATTGTTGTTGACATAATACCAACAATAGTACTACTATAATAGTAATAATAGTACTAATATAGTACTAAAAATATTAACTTTAGTAAGAAGAGAAGAAAAAAATTGAAGGAATTAGAATACTTATCACTGTATATCACTGTAACTATAATTAGAAAAGTTATCATTCTTTGTAGCTGATATGATGATATACTTAC
>CM053771.1:22073712-22087892 GCA_028658325.1 Potorous gilbertii
CAATAAAAATAGCAATTCTACCTAAATTAATTTATGTATTCAGTGCCATACCAATCAAATTACCAAAAGAAATTTTATAGAGCTACAAAAAATAATATCAAAATTCATCTGGAAGTAAAAAACATCCAGAATGTTAAGGAAATTAATGAAAAGAAATGCTAGGGAAGGTGGCCTAGTCATACCAGTTCTTAAATTGCATTACAAAGCAGCAATCATCGAAACCACTTGGTTCTGACTAATAACAGAGGGATTGATCAGTGGAATAGGTTAGGTACACAAGACACAGTTGTCAATGATTATAGTAGTCTACTGTTTGATAATCTCAATGACCCTTGTTTCTGACATAAAAACTCACCGTTGAACAAAAACTTCTAGGAAAACTGGAAAATAGTATGGCAGAAGCTGGGCATAGATCAACATCTGACACTGTATACCAAAATAAAGTCCAAATGGGTACACAATTTAGATATAAAGGCTGATACTCTAAACAGATTAGAGAAGCAAGGAATAGTTTATCTGTCAGCTTTATGGAGAATGGAGGAATTTATTACCAAACGAGAGAAAGATAACATTATGAAATGGATAATTTTGATTATGTTAAATTGAAAAGCTTTTGTACAAACAAAGCCAATGCAACCAAGATTAGGAGGGAAGCAGAAAACTGGGAAAGAATTTTTACAACTAGTGTCTCTGGTAAAGACCTCATTTCTAAAATATATAGAGAACTGAGTCAAATTTACAAGAATAAAAGTCATTCCCCGATTCATAAATGATTAAAGCATATGAGCAGGCAGTTTGCAGAGGAAGAAATTAAAATTCCCTTTGGTCATATGAAAAGATACTCTAAATCCTTATTAATTAGAGAGATGCTAATCAAAACAACTCTGAGGTACCATATCACATCTATCAGATTAGTTAACATGATAAAACAGGAAAATGGTAAGTATTGGAGAAGATGTGGGAAAGTTGGAACACTAATTCATTGTTGGTAGAGCTGTGAGCTGATCCAACCATTCTGGAGAGCAATTTGGAATTGCCCAAAGGGTTATAACAATGTAGGTACCCTTTGAAACAGCAATACCACTTCTAGGATTGTATCCTAAAGAGATCATAAAAATGGGAAAAGGCTCCACATGCAAAAAATATTTATAGCAGCTCTCTTTGTGGTGGCCAAGAACTAGAAAATGAGGGGATGCCCATCAATTGAGGAATGGTTGAACAAGTTGTATTATGTGAATGTAATGGAATACTATTGTGCTACAAGAAATGATGAACAAACTTCAGAAAAACCTGGAAAGACTTTAATGAACTGATGCTGAGTGAAAGAAGCCATATCAGGAGAACATTATACACAGTAACAGCTGCAGTGTGTGAGAACTGTTTCTGATAGTCTAAGCCTTTCACAGCAATGCAAGGAACTAAAACATTCCCAAAGGACTCAAGGCAAAATACCATCCACAACCAGAGAAAGAACTATGGAATCAGAATGCAGAAGGAAGCAGACTATTTTCTCTCATGTAATGTTTTGGTTTGGTTTCTCATGGTTTCCCCATGCATTTTAATTCTTCTATGCAACATGACTAATGTGAAAATGTGTTTAATAAGAATGTATGTGTAGAACCCATAAAAGATTGTGTGCCATCTCAGGGATGGAGAGGAGAGGGAGGGGAGAAAATGTAAGACTTATGGAAGTGATTGTTGAAAACTGAAAATAAATTAATTTAATTTAAAAAAAAAAAGAAATGATGAACAAGAGGACTTCAGAAAAGCCTAGATTTATATGGGCTGATGCTGAGTTAAGTGATCAGAACCAGGAAAACATTATACACAGTAACAGCCACAGTCTGCAATGATTAATTTTGATAGACTTAGACCTTCTCAGCAATGCAAGGACCTAAAACAATTCCAAAGGACTCATGATAGAAAATTTCATCCATAGCCAGAGGAAGAATTATGGAGTCTGAATGCAAACAAGGTAGACTGTTTTCTTTTTTATTTGCTTTGTCTTTTCTTTATCATGGTTTCTTCCATTCATTATAATTCTTCTATAAAACATGATTGATGTGAAAATATGTTTATTAGGAATGTGTATGTAAAGCCTATATCAGATTGCAGGCTGTTTTGGGGAGGGAAAGGAAAAGGAAAGGGGAAATTTAAAACTTATGGAAAGAAATATTGAAAACTCAAAAGAAACTAACTTTAAAAAGAAAGAATATCAAAAGAATTAATGAAAAAAATGTAAAGTAAGGATTTCTAGCAATTCCAGATCTTAAACGGTATTATAAAGTGGTAATTATCAAAACTATCTGGTACTGGCTAGGAAATAGAAAGGTGAATCACATACAATGCACAAATAGTAAATGAGTATTTGACCTTGTGTTTGACAAATGTAAAGATTTAAGCTTTTGGGACAAGATTTCATTATTTGGTAAAAAAAAAATGTTGGGAAAACTGGAAAGCAATCTGATAGAAACTAGGTATAGGTCAATATCCAACACCATTTCTCAAGAGAAGGTCACAAATGACCCAGACATAAAGGGAGATACCATAAGAAAATTAGAAGATCACGGAACATATTGCCTATGAGACATATGAATAGGAGAAGAATTTATGAATAAGCAAGAGATATGAGATGTAAAATGGATAATTTTGATTATATTAAATTTAAAAGTTTGTACAAATAAAATCAAATTGTCCAAGATTAGAAGGAAAGTAGAAAATAGGGGTGGGAGGATTTATAGCTTCTCAGATATATATCATATCTCAAATATATAGAGAGAACTTTGTTGGATTTATAAGAATATGAGTAATTCCCCAACTGATAAGTGGTCAAAAGATATGAATAGGAAACTTTGGAGTGAAGAACCTGTGGCATTCAAAAAGATCTGAGAGACATAATTTCTGAGAAATTTAATCATTTTGTTAATAATGCCAGCATTTTAATAAAAGGATGGTCATTTGGCCACTTCTCTCAGACCAAAAACAATCATAGCAGGCCTATATGCCCTTTGGAGGAAGGGTGTTCCTAAAAGTGGCAGTTAGCTGTGATTGTTTAACAGTTAATGAGGGAATGAATATTACAACAAGTGGCTCAACCTATTCAAATGAAATTTGATTATGTAATTTACTTCTAAGTTACTGCCTGCCTTGGGCAATCTATTCAAAGAATTTATCCCCACCCAAACCTAAGTAGAGCACAGTGACTTCCCCACCTTAGTGGGGTCTGAACAAGAAAGTTAGTGCCATATCATTGTCAGTAATGTCCTTCAGAAGACTGAACTTTTGAAATCAGGACTTCAGAAAAAGTAGTGAACTCCGGATCTCCACAAATCATTAGTTATTTAATAATCAGTTCTCTCAAAATTAAAGCTATATATAGTCACATGAATAAAATGCTCTAAACCATTATTGATTAGAGAAATGCAAATTCAAATAGCCTTCAGATATCATCTCATACCTAACAGATGAGTTAAAATCATAGAAAGGGAAAATGACAAATGTTGGAAGGGATATGGAAATTGGGACACTACTACATTGTTGGTGGCACTGTGAACTGATTCAATCAATTTGGAGATCAATCATTACAAAACTTTGTATACCCTTTGACCCACAAGTATCACATTTAGGTCTATCTTCCAAAGTGACCAATGGAAAAGGAAAAGGATATATATGTCTTAAAATATTTATAGCTCTCTTTGTTTGGCAAAGAACTGGAAAGTGAGGTGATGCCCATCACTCGGGGAATGACTGAACAAGGTGTGGTATATGATTGTGATGGAATTTTACTGTACCATAAGAAGCAATGACCTGGTTGATGTTACAAAAACTTGGAAAGACTTGCATGAAATAATGAAGAGTGAAAAAGACTGAACCAAGAGAACACTGGATAATGTAGCAGCAATTTTGTTCAAAGAAGAGCTATGAACAACTAAGTTACACTGAATATTATAAATATTCAAATCAATGCAAAGGACCTATGAAGGAAGATGCTATCCACTTCCAGAGTAAGAACTGATAAATAGAAATATGCGTAATATGGTTTTACATATGCATACTATATGCGCATCTAGATACATACATGTGGGAGGGTGTCACATAGTGGCCTTCTCTAGTGAGGGGTGGAGAGAGAGGGAGGGAGACAGCTTGGAAATTAAGATACAACCAACTTGGAGCAGGTATACAATTTCTCTACTGCTCAGAGGGGAGGGGGTAAAGGTGAGATATGTATATATACTAAGTGGGATTAAGAGAGAAACACAATATATTGAGAAGTCTGATGGTCAAGATTGGTTTCGATAGTTCTAGGTATCTCCAAACTCAGCTAAAGTTTACTTCAAAAGATCACTGGTATTTCAAGCAACCCTGGCTACAAGAAATCCTACTGATTAGCAGTTGTACCACTCCATTTTCTGGTTCCCTTGTGAAAAAGGAAAGCTTCAGCAGATTTAATGTGGAAGTACAGACAGGACAGAGCCCATGCTCACATTCCCTCCTGATCCCCTTAAGACCAAGAAGAATTTCCTATTTTTTTTTTCAGACTTAATAGTGGTTGATATCTGAAAGAGGCAAGGGACACAACGAAAAGTCCAGTGGCTCTAATGGAACAGGACTCAAAATCAGTGAAGCACCTGAGGACAGCAGAGTCAAAGAGGAGGAAGAGGAGAAAGAGAAAGGGAAAGATACACATGTAATAAATATCATGAAACAAAAGACCAAAGGAATACAATAGTGATTAAATAACAATGTAACCCAGTATCCCATTGTCAATATTCAATTAACGAGCACATTTTGAGTCCCAGGTGTCCCATGCAGTTAACTCATCCTTGGAAACACCTTTTCTTGGCATAGTCTGGAAAATATTCTGTCCTCAAGGCCATCACTGCAGTAGATTTACTTCATGATTTCAAGTAATTTAATAAAGACTTGTCAGATGTTCCTGCTAAAAGCTTTTACAAAATAGATTTCAATACCAGTCACAAAGTTTACTTCTCAAGTTGATGTTGTGAACACCAGCTCAAACATGATAGTTCTAATCTTATTAGTAATAGATCTATAAGGGAGACATACAGTTAAGGGCCCACAGTTCACCTGAAATTTCAGGAAATTTATTGATAAATATTACATCTTTATCTAAATTCTGTACCTGACATGAACATTGTGAACAACAAGGTAAAAGGTAACTGTTACCTTGATATATGTAACACATTCAAATACAAACTAAATATTTAAAATACCACAAGAGGTAAGAAGCCTTAAACCTTTCCAAAATACATATATATTGATATGTTTGTTGTTTTCTCAAAATTTTTACTCAGTTGTTTGCTTTATAAATTTTTTAACTATTAATTATTTTAGAACTTCAAATTTTAGTATCACTTAATTTAAATTAATTCCAATTCAATCCAGTTATTCAATGCCCTCCACATGACAGACAGAAAAGGATATAATCCTTGCATTGAAACATAGGTTACAGAACACTTTTATAAGAAGATGACTTATAAGACACAAATGAATTTACATAAAAGTTACTGAGTTAACTTCAATCATAGCAAAGGAATGAGGATGACACTTAAGTAGCCAATTTCAAAACAATGTCTATCAAACAAGTTGTTTATAATAAAGCATGTTTGCACCACAGGACATGCTCTACAAACAGTGGTTATTTACATATTGAATAATAAACTCTGTGAAATTATTATTTCTCTCTGGTATTAATAACTAATTATTGTATTAGGACCAAGATTTTTCTCCTTTTCTATTTCCTCATCCAGAAATCAGCCCGTGGGGGAAATTGCTCTCAAAGATGTAATCAGCCCAAGATTTAATCAGACATTTAAAGAAATTTTAAGTTTGAGCTCATGGGCTCATTTCAGTTCATTGTGTTGGCTCAGATGGATCTGGGGATGTGTTGATTCTCCCCTTTGTCAGACAGGTGATATGGAAATTGATAAGTCTCTTTGCCCAAGATCTGGGTGATCCAAGTCACATACTCCAAGACACTCATTGTAATATGACCCACCCTTTCATTGCAATAGTCATTTTCTCATTAATTGTTAACCAGAGTTTATTTCCACCCTCAGGAATACCTGCTCTTTCAAGGGCATTTAAACTGTGAGCCCACTGCCAATAGGGATCTTTGGTCTGAGAGAAATGGCCAAATGACCATCCTTTCACTGACAATCATTTTGGTCTTATTAATAAAATTATTACATTGCCCCAAAATTATGTTTCTCAATCCTTCTTAAATGTCAAAATTAATGGTGACCCAAATGAAGGACCAGAGCCTTGAACCCTAGATTCTTAACAAAAAATATCCCTCGCATTCAGGCAGACAGTTTCTCGACATTGGGAGTTTTTTGTTAGGACTATAGTTCTTTGTTAGAAATTGATTTTTTTAACCCATGTCTAAGACTTACATTTATCCCTACTGAATATCATCTTATTAGGCTAAGTTGAATTCTGTAGCCTTTCAAGATCTTTTTTGCATCCTAACTGTTTTCCAAGGTATTAACAACCTCTCCTAGCTTTATAGTATCAGCACATTTGTTGGCCATATCATCTGTAACTATCCAAGTCACAGATCAAAATCTTCCTACCTTGCCATGTGGTTCAGTGGATAGAGCACTAGACTTGGAGACTTGGAGTCAGAAGATCTGGATTCAAATCCTGTCTCAGTGTTTACGCTTGACACATTAATACATGCTTGAACTCTTCCTTCCCTTTCCATCCCCTTACTAGCTGTGTGACTCTGGGCAAATCACTTAGCCCCTCAAAGTTTCAGTTTCCTCATCTGGAAAATAAATAATACCTACCTCATATAATAACAATAGTACCTACATCAGAGGGCTGTTGGGAGGATAACACACAGAAAGTGTTTTGTGAACCTTAAAACACTAGAGAAAAGCTAGCTGATATTGTTGTTAGCATCGACCCAGTAATGACATCTCTTTCCATGCTCTGAATTCTTGCAAATCTATTTTCATTTAATCCACATCTTTGTGTCTTCACTGAAAGAATAGTCTGAGATACTTTATCAAAAGCCATGTTAAAACATACCCTAGTTGGTGGAGTTGTGAACTGATCCAACAATCCTGGAGAGCAGTTTGGAACTACGCCCAAAGGGCTATAAACCTGTCCATATCCTTTGACCCAGCAATAGCATTTCTAGCTCTGTGTCCCAAAGAAATCATAAAAATGGGAAAAGGACCCACATGTACAAAAATATTTATAGTAGCTGTCTTTTTGGTGGCCAAGAATTGGAAATTGAGGGGATGCCTATCCATTGGGGAATGGCTGAACAAGTTGTAGCATATAAATTTAATGGAATAATATTGTACTATAAGAAATAATGAGCAAATGGACTTCAGAAAAACTTGGAAAGGTTTATACAAACTGAAGTGAAGTGAGCAGAACCAGGAGAACATAGTATAGAGTAACAGCAACATTGTGTGTCGACTAACTTTGATAGACTTAGCTCTTCTTAGCAATGCAATGATTGAAGACAACTCCAAAAGACTCACAATAGAAAATATCATCCATGTCCAGAGGAACAACTGTGCAGTCTGAATGCAGATTGAAGTATACTCTTTGCTCTCTCTCTCTTTTTTTTTGTTTTGTTTCTTCTTTCCCGTGCTTCCTCCCATTGATTCTAATTCTTTATGACATGACTAATGTGAAAACATGTTTAATATGAATGTTTATGTAGGCCTATATCAGATTGCATGCAATCTTGAGGAGGGGGAAGGGAAGGAGAAAATTTAGAACTCAAAATCTTACAGAATTGAATGTGGAAAACTAAAAATAAATTAAGAAAGACATTCCCTAGGTAAACTCATCCACCAGTTTAGTAACCCTGTCAAAAAAGAAACAGTAATCTGAAGTAGCCTGTTGGAAAGCCCAGCTGGTTACTGGTCCAGCAGAGGATCAGCTCAATTCAGCAGCAGGGATAACTTGTCCAGAGAGAGAACCATCTAAGGGGAACTGCATGAGGACTTCACGAAGGGAGTAAAGAACTCCCAGGGCTAGGTGTTGAGAGTTACCAATCCCTTTGTCACCTGTACACTATATGTGTGCTTGACCACCAGCACACTTTAGCTTGAGCTCATCCCGCAAAGGATCTTGTGTGTGTAAAGCAAGAGTGTATCCCTAGGATGGAGGAATGTTTTCTACCAACTCTTCTTACCATGCCTTTTCAGCAAAACCTTTTTAAAAAATCTAATGAGTTTCAACTATTTTATTGATCATAGATAGCATAATGGTGGGCATCAGGTATAACACTGTAAGAAACCATAAGCCTTCAGGGAGAGTAGTCAAAGACACCCCTAGGGATCTCAATCCTAGCTTGTGAATGCAGAGAACAGGGAGTAGCAAAAATTTTCTTTGATCCTTTTGTTCCAAATATAACTTTAAAAACTCCACCCAGGCAAGATGGCAGAGTAAAAGCAGGGACTTGCTTGAGCTCTCCCGCAAACCACTCCAAATGCCTGTAAAAAATGACTCTAAACAAATTCTAGAGCAAGAGAATCCACAAAATGAAAGGATAAAAAAATTTCCAGCCCAAGACAATCTGGCATAGATGTGGCTAGAGAGAGCCTGGAGAAGGTCTCAGGGCACTGAATCACTGTCAAGTTTCCAGACTTCTCAACCTATCAACACCAAAGACAACTTAGTCAGCAAGAAGGGTCTATCAGACCTGGGTGAGAGAGGAGCATAGAGCAACCGGTAAGGGCAATGAAATTAGGATCTTTTGCTGTTTTTGTTTTCCTAAAAGTGCCTCTGATTGAATAATGAGATTGAGGAGGATCTTTCCCACCCATCGATGGGTTTGCCAATTGTGGGAAGTTTGATTAGGGGAGTTGTTTGTAGGAGGGTCCCAAGTACCTTTTGGTTTTTCTATTGAGGCACTGGGTCAAAGGGTTATGCCCTCTAGCTCTAAAAAGTATATAAATACTCTGAAAGTGAGGTTTTACTTTGGGGCTTACTGACTAGAAGAGTTTCTTTGGCCAAAGGGACTCTGGAAAGCTGTTAAGGAGCCCCTCCCTCCCCTCTCACCCCCCAATCCGGAAGTTGATGTTTCCCTCTCTGGTAACTATGTATGTATATAATGGTCTTGCAGTTTGGAAGCATTGTCTGTTGATTTATTTTTCATTTCTCTGAAATTTTTATTTTTATTTTCTCTGATATCTGGGCTTGATTAAAGTGCTTGTTAACCTCTTGAAAGTTGCTTTTCTTTTATGAATACAGATCTAAGAACCTGTTGTAGAAAGTCCCATTATGTGTGTTGGGGTGCTTACTGTTACACAGTGTCAGCTATAGGCAGCAGCAGTGGTGGCAGTGGCTACTTCTGGAGCTCTCGGACCACAAAACAGTGGGAAGACTGAGTGGCTGATCAGAGGGTAATTGCAGGAATCTATTTGCTGGCACTGAGGCAGGATTCTGTTGCTTTGCCTGTGATTGGATCTAGGTCACAGTCTTGGGTGGCGGTCCTGGAGCTAGGAGGAGTGATGGTGTGGTGGGGCATGTGGAAGTAAGGGAGAGGGAATCCTTCTCACAGTTCCAAGGCAGAAAAGAGTGCTTGTGGTCACTCACAGACCGGAACACAGGCCAGGAAATGAGTGGGAAAGCCTTCAGTCATAGGTCAACACTTACTGTACATCAGAGGACTCATACTGAAGAGAAACCTTATAAATGTGATGAATGTGGGAAAGCCTTCAGTCAGAATTCAACTCTTCTTGTGCATGAGAAAATAATCAGGAGAGACCTTATAAGTGCAACGACCATGAGAAAATCTTCATTAAAAGCTCAAGACTTGGGCAGAGCCAAGATGGTGGAGCTAAGACAAACTCCTTCAGATACCTCTAAAAAGAGAACAAATTTTAGAGTGGCAGAATCCACTAGGAGACAGAGTGTGGCAGGTTTCTGGCCCAGGACAGCCTGGAAGGTCCATGAGAAAGATCTGTTTCAAGGGGCTGGAGGAGTACAGAATGCAAAAACTGTACCAGCATGGACCCTACCATAGCAAAGTTGAGCAGGAACTAAGGGTGGTCTGAAGTAAAGGCAGCAGTGTGGATTCTCAAACATATCAGCCCAGGATGGGAGTCCAGTGGAACCGAGTGAGAGAGAAGTGCAGAACCCTAGGCAACAGCAGCAGCCACTCCTGAGAATATCAGCCAGCAGATTAAATGTTTGTAAGTCACTTACTTGAACTTCTGAGATCCAAGATGGCATAGTGATCTGTAAATGCTCTCCCCCTTCCCTTGCTGAACTTGAAAAACCCAGATAATATTTCCCCAGGAAAAATCCTGGCATAGTGAGATCAGCCAAAGGGGTAAACAGTCTCTTAGCCTGACAGGCTAGGAAAATCACAAGGTTGGGGGGTGGGGGTCCCTTTTACTGTGGCTGAAGGGGACCAGTGCAGGACCAAAACTGTCCCAGATAGCCACACCTCTGTGAACCAGGAGGAGATCCTGAGCCCTGGGGGAGGGGGGTTTAGGTTGGGGAGTGGAGCTTGGAAGCACCAACACCAGAACCCCAGGCATGCATTAGCAGAGCCAGAGGAATTGGGCAGACACTAGTGCAGATGGGGGTTTACTAGCTGCTGAGCTGGGCTCTAGCTCAGGAGAGAAGACCTCCTGCAGTCAGACCACCCTTGCCCCACACCTCCTGCAGAAAGCTGCAGGCCAACTCCAGGGAAGCTCAGAAAGATTCCACCCGGCCTCTGCTTTGGCCCACCAGTCAGCCTAGCACCAGTTAAACCACAGCATTCTAGCTTCTAGATGAAAGAACCAGAGATCACAATATACAAAGCCTCAAGTTCTAAGCACAAGAACCGTGGGAAAGAGCCCCCTGTGCCCCAGAAGCAGAAATCCACCCTAAAAGCCAGGAAAAGGGCAGTCATTATGAGCAGGAAGAAAACCAGAAAAGACCATAGAATCTTATTATGGGGACAAAGACCAAAACACAAATACCGAAGAGCTCAGCATTGAGATTGTGCACCCACGTGAAACTTGAGAAGGGAACGTGAATTGGTCTCAAGCCCAAAGAGGATTCTTGGAAGAGCTCAAGAAGGGTTTATAAGCCAAATTAGAGAGGTAGAAGAAAAATTGGCCAATGATTTGAAAAATATGAAAAAATTCATGAAGAATTTAAAAAGGAAATTGGACAAATGGATAAAGAGATACAAAACCTAACTGGAACATTCGGACAAATGTAAAAGGAAATTCAACAGTAAACTGAAGATAGCAATCTATTAAAAATTAGAATTGGGCAAGTAGAAGCTAATGATTCTATGAGACATTAAGAATCAAAGAGAACGTAAAGAATGGAAAAATAGAAGGAAAAACATTGGAAAATCATTTGGAAAAACAAACTGACCTGGAAAATAGATTCAGGAGAGAAAAATCTAAGAATGCTTGGTTTACCAGAAAGCCATCATGAAAAAGAAGAGTCTGGACGATATCTTCCAAGAAATCATCAAGGAAAACTGCCCTGAGGTGCTAGATCTAGAGGGGAAAATAGTCACCCAAAGAATCCACCTGAAAGACATCCCAAACTGAAAACATCAAGTAATATTGTTGCCAAATTCCAAAACTATCAAGTTAAGGAAAAAATACTGCAAGCAGCCAGAAAGAAATAATTCAAATATCGAGGAACCACAGTCAAGTTCACACAGGACCTTGCAACTTCTACATTAAAAAATAGGAGGGACAGGAATATGATATTTCATAAGGCAAAGGAACTTGAACTATAACCAAGCATCAATTACCCAACAAAATTGAGCATAATATTTCAGGCAAGGAGATGGACATTCAATGAAATAAGAATTTCCAGAGCTCAACAGAAAATTTGATCTTCAAATACAAGTCTTGAGAGGCATAAAAAAGTAAACAGGAGAAAAATAAACAACCTGTTATTCAATACAGCCAAACTATTTACAACACTGTAAGGGAAGATGATACTTGTTAATCCTGAGATTGCATATTTATTATGATACTTTAAAAGGATATACATAGAGGGAGTGGACATAAATGATGTGATGATAAAAAAATGTGATTTAAGAGTGTGAAGGGATTGTAATGGGAGATGTGAAAAGGAGAAGGCAGAAAAAGGTAAATTGCATCACAGGAAGACACACAAAAACATACTACAGTAGAGGGACAGAGGGGAAGGAGATGAGCACTGTTTGAGATTTACTCTCATCTGATTTGGTTCAAGGAGGGAATGAAAAACTCAGTTAAGTATTAGAACTCTTAACTAGCCCTATAGGCAGTAGGAGGGAAAAGGGGAAAGAAAAGGGAGGGAAGAAGTAGTAAGGGAAAGGGGGAAATAAAGGGAGGGCTGATAGCAGGGAGGGCAAACTGAGGGAGGTGGTAGTCAAAAATTAAAACTCTATTGTGGAGGGGAAGGGAGAAGAGAGAGCTAAAAGCATAAACAGAAGGAAATAGGATGGAGGGAAAAACACAAGTAGTCATCATAACTGTGACTGGGATGAACTCTCTCATAAAATGGAGGCAGACCGCAGAATGGATTAAAAATCATAATCCAACAATACGTTGTTTACAAAAATCACATTTGAAACAGGAGGATACACACAAGGTAAAGGTAAAACGTTGGAGGAGAATATATTATACTTCAGCTGATGTAAAAAAAAACAAAACAGGGGTAGCAATTCTAATCTCAGACAAAGCAAAAACAGAAATAGAGCTGATCAAAATAGATAAGGAAGGAAACTATGTCCTGCTAAAAGGCACCATAGACAATGAAGCAACATCATTACCAAACACATATGCACCAAGTGGTATAGCATCCAAATTTTTTTTAACACAGTTTATAATAGATAAAGCAATTCAAACTTTTGATCAGGTGATACATTTTTTAAAGCATTTACAATATGGACCACAAAAAGAATTTTTTTTTAAACATAAACCAAAACTGAGACATAGATAATATTTATGTTGCTAACTTCACAAGCTCTTGACCTAATTGTCTCTACGGTACTACTAAGAACAAAAAGACCCTAACTTAATGTTGTTGGTCTAAAGGCTTATGCCTAATAGCTTCATTTTAGATGGCCTCGGATGTTCCTCTACCCATAATCTATAATTGAATAGTTCTGGTATTAAGCTTACAAACCTTTTGACTATAGGAAATTGCCACCAAGAGTAGGGACATTGCAGGGAAACAATATCTCCCCAACTTCAAGTCAATTCTAGGCAGGAGCAGATTGTCCACTTGCATTCAGTCAGGCTTCAAGTCTGCCAGGTGTCAGTGGGGAAAGTGAGTCAGGAGAGTCCCACCTCAGTCCATGCCCAGCAGTCGCTCTTCCACCCTTCCCTTGAGATCACCTATGCAGTTCATACCAGCATCTCATGAGCATACTGGCATCATGTAATGGAGGCTCAGATCACCTTTCTTGTTTCCCATACCTGGAGTTAGACTCAGAAGAACAGTCACTTAATAGTCCCATAACATCTAAAAATGGCAAGTTCCTAAAACCAAGTTTCAAATATGATTATAGTTTCACTTTGGCAAAGGAACATCTTTTGAGGCAAGTCTTAAGTGGCTTTCATGTCTTTCTATACATGTTCTAGTTCCTGATAAAGTGGCAATCATAAAATCTAATTTACCATTAAAACTTTGACTTTTCCATCAGTGCCAAATTTTATCCGAGGTTACCTTCCTCTTGGAAAGTTAGATTGAAATTCTTTTCTCCAAACTAAAGATGTCATTGATTTATTCTCAGTAATTAATTCAGTCTATTGTTTTAATACTAATTGCTTTTACTTTGTAACATGACCAGTTTTTCTCCCCATCATCCCCCTCCCCCTGCTTCCTAATATCATGCATTCTGATTACTCCTTCCCTCAATGTACCCTCCCCTCCATCATACCCCACCCCTGTCCTATGCTCATATTCTCTCTTTCCTTGCAGGGCAAGATGTATTTCCATACCCCTATCCCTGTAATTCTTATTTCCTGATTATATGCAATAAAAATTCTCAACATTCATTTCTACTACTTTGAATTCCAACTTCTCTCCCTCCCTCCCTCCCTCCCCAGCCCCACCAAGAAGAGAAGCAATTCAATACAGATTAAACATGTGTTGTTTTGCAAAAGACTTCCATAGTAATCATGTTGTGTAATACTAATTATATTGCCCTCTGACCTACCCTATCCCCCTTA